>JAEOAD010001799.1:1480000-2080000 GCA_036365145.1 Orientallactaga sibirica
TTCTTTTTTTCTCTTTTCTCTTTTCTCTTTCTTTCTTTCTTTTTTTTTGTTTGTTTTTTCGAGGTAAGGTTTCACTCTAGTCCAGGCGGATGAACTTTTTTCTAAGGATGGAACCCAGGGCCTTGTGTATGCTAGCCAAACTCTATCACTGAGCTAGAGCCCTGGCCTAACCCTGTTTTATTTCCCTTTTTTTTTTTTTTTTTTTTTTTTTTTGGTTTTTCAAGGTAGGGTCTCACTCCAGCTCAGGCTGACCTGGAATTCACTATGTAGTCTCAGGGTGGCCTCCAACTCTTCGAGATTATCTTTCCTCTGCCTCCCAAATGCCACCATGCCCAGCCCTGGTTTTTTTTTTTTTCTAATACAAGATTTCATGAAGCTGAGGCTGGACTTGAACTAAACTATGTAGCTGAGGTTGACCTTGAATTCCTGATCCTCCTGCTTCTACCTCCTGAGTACTGAGATTACAGGCCTCCACCATGGGCAGCTATTTTTAGAAGGTCATTTAGTTATCCTTATCCAGTAAATGTCAATGCCAGCCAACTAATTACTGACTCCCAACCTTGGAGTTATCCTTCATTCTTATCTTCTACATCAAATTCATGAGCAAGTTCTTTTTTTTTTTTTTTTTTTTTTTTTTTTTTTTTTTTTTGGTTTTTCGAGGTAGGGTCTCACTTTAGCTCAGGCTGACCTGGAATTCACTATGTAGTCTCAGGGTAGCCTCGAACTCACAGTGATCCTCCTACCTCTGCCTCCCGAGTGCTGGGATTAAAGGCGTGCGCCACCATGCCCGGCTGAGCAAGTTCTTTTTAAAAAGTTATTTTTAATGATTAGACATTCTGAGTCATCCAATTATAAATATCTATTTCATCTAAAATTTCTTTATATTTAAATCAGAACTGGCATTATAACATCTTTTATATTTTTTGGGGGGGTGGAGGTTCGAGATAGGGTCTCACTCTAGCCCAGGCTGTCCTGGAATTCACTACGTAGTCTCAGGGTGGCCTCGAACTCATGGCAATCCTACCTCTGCCTCCCGAGTGCTGGGATTAAAGCTGTTTTCCACCACGCCCGACTCTATAACATCTTTTCTTTCTTTTTAAAAACATTTGTTAAACTTGGGCTGGAGAGATGGCTTAGCAGTTAAGGCGCTTGCCTGCTAAGCCTAAGGATCCAGGTTCGATTCTCCAGATTCCCATGTAAGCCAGATGCACATGGTGGCACATGCGTCTGGAATATGTTTGCAGTGGCTAGAAACCCTAGAGTGTACATCCTCTCTCTCTCTCTCGCTCTCATTCTCCTCAAAAATAAGTTTAACAAATATTTTATTTTTAAATTTATTTATTAGACAGAGAGAGAGAGAGAGTAAGAGAGAGAGAGAGGGAGGGAGGCAGAGAGAGAGGGGGAGGGAAGCAGAGAGAGATAATGGGGCAGCCAGGGACTTTTGCCACTGCAAACAAATTCCAAATATATGTGCCACTTTGTGCATCTGGCTTGGTTTATGTGAGTACTGGGGAATCAAACCAGAGATGGCAGACTTTGCAAACAAAGGCCTTTAACTGCTGAGCCATCTCCCCAGTGCTCTTTTCTTTCTAGAATACTCCTCTTGTCATTTTCAGCGAGGTCATTATTATTATTATATGTGTTTGTATGTGTGCTTGTATGTGCAAAGGCCAGAGGACAGCCTCAAGTATCATGCTTCAGGTGGCTATCCATCTTTTTGTTTTCTTTTTTTTTCAAGGCAGGGTCTCATTGTAGCCTAGACTGATCTAGAACTTACTCTGTAGTCCAAGGCTGGCCTCCAATTTATGGTGATTTTCTTACTTCAGCCTCCTGAGTGCTGGGATTAAAGGTGTGCACCACCACACCCAGCATTTTAAAAAAATACATTTTATTTATTTGAGAGAAAGTGGCGCAGAGAGAGAGAGAGAGAGAGAGAGAGAGAGAGAGAGAGAGAGAATGGGTGCGCCAGGACCTCCAGCCACTGCAAACAAACTCCAGATGCATGTGCCCCCTTGTGCATCTGGCTTACGTGGGTTCTGGAGAATTGAACTTGGATCCTTTGGCTTTGCAGGTAAATGCCTTAACTGTTAAGCCATCTCTCCAGCCCCTCATCCATCATTTTTGAGACAGGGTCTCTCATTGTCCTGGAGTTCTTGGAGTAGGCTGGACTGGCTGGCCAGTGAACGAACACCAGGAATCTGCCTGTCTCCACGTCCCAGCACTAGGATTACAGATGCTCACCATCATGCCCAAGTTTTTTTTAAAAAATATTTTATTATTTATTTATTTATTTGAGAGAGAGAGATACAGAAATAGGCAGGTAGAGAGAGAGAGCGAGAGAGAGAGAATGGGTGCACCAGGGCCTCCAGCCACTGCAAACGAGCTCCAGATGCATGCACCCCCTTGTGCATCTGGCTTACGTGGGTCCTGGAGAATTAAGCCTCGAACCGGGGCCCTTAGGCTTCATAGGCAAGTGTTTAACCGCTAAGCCATCTATCCAGTCCATGCCCAAGTTTTTTATGTGAGTACTGGGGGGGGATGTCAAACTTAAGTCCATATGCTTGTAAGGCAAGCAATTTAACAATTGGGCTATCTCTTCAACCTGCTTTAAGAAAATATTATTAAGAAAACATGGGCTGGAGAGATGTTTTGGCAGCTAAGGCATTTTGCCTGTAAAGCCAAAGGATCCTGGTTCGATTCTCCAGGATCCACGTAAGCCAGATGCACAAGGGGGTGCATGCATCTGGAGTTCGACTGCAGTGGCTGGAGGCCATGCCATGCCCATTCTCTCCCTCTCTCTCTGCCTCTTTCTCTCTCAAATAAATAAATAAATAAAATATATTTACAAAAATAAAACAAATGAAGGGCTGGAGGGATGGCATAGTGGTTAAGGTGTTTGCCTGCAAAACCAAAGGACCCTGGTTCAATTCCCCAGGACCAACATAAGCCAGATGCATAAGGTGGCACATGTGTCTGGAGTTCGTTTGAGTGGCTGGATGCCCTGGTGTGCCCATTCTGTCTGTTTGTCTCTCTCTCTCTCTCTCAAATAAATAAAAATTGAAAAAAACAAAACCAAATGAAGCTAAACATAGTGGCTCATGCCTGCAATCACAGCAGTTGGGAGGTGGTGGTAGGAGGATCAGGAGTTCAAGGTCATTTTTTGCTACATGACTTTGAGATCAGTCTAGGATATGTGAGCCTCTGCCTCAAAAAACAAGCAAACAAGCAAGCAAGCAAACAAATAAACAAAACTCAAACAGCTGGGCATGGTGGCGCATGCCTTTAATCCCAGCACTTGGGAGGCAGAGGTAGGAGGATCACTGTGAACTGTGAGTCCCAGGCCACCTTGAGACTACATAGTGAATTCCAGGTCAGCCTGGGCTAGAGTGAGACCCTACCTCATAAAAAAGAAAAAAGAAAACAAACAAACAAAACAAATAAAAGGAAACAAATGACTGGGCATGGTAGCAGAAACTATAATTCCAGCTCTCAGGAGGCAGAGGCAGGGGGATCACTGCAAGGTTCAGGCCAGCCTGATCTAGCAAGTTTAAGGCCAGCCAGAGCTATATAATGAGATACTATCTCAAAAAAAAAAAAAAAAAAAAAAAAAAAAAAAAAAAAACAGAGACAAAGGAGTCTGTTACTGTTTGATGAAGTGGATTTGTTTTTCAGGCAGGGTCTTACTCTAGCCCAGGCTGACCTGTCATTCACTATGTAATCTCAGGTTGACCTTGAACTCACAGCAGTCCTCCTACCTTGGCTGAGATTAAAGGGATGTTCTGCCATGCCCAGCCAAAGTGGATTTAAAAAAAAAATTATTTGAGAGAGAAAGAGAGAGAGAGAGAATGGGTGCACCAGGACCTCTGGCCACTGCAACAAATTCCAGATGCATGTGCCAGTACTGGGGGAATCAAACCTGGGTCCTTAGGCTTTTCAGGCAAGTGCCTTAACCACTGAGCCATCTCTTCAACCTCAAAGTAGATTTTAAAAATGAAGTATTGAGTTAATTTAGGGAGACATAATAATTTGTGAGGTTTATTTAGGGAAATTCGATATCTAGGAAAAGGCTGGAGAAGTTCCACACGCACACATACGCGGAAGAAAAGCCCCTTCAAATTACAGACCAGAGAAGACCAAGAAATAGTGAAGGACTCAGAGATCAAATATAAATCTTTCATATAATCAAAGGGAGAAGGTACCCCAAAGCATCGAGGCCAAGAAAGTACTGTCCCCTTCCCAGTCAGGCTGTGAAGGAGGGATGGACTAGGTGGGTGTTCAGATCAGGGCACAGGGCAAAAGGTAAGAGAGAGGGGACTGGGCTATGCGGGTAACTTCCTTTATATGGTTCAGACATCTAATTAGGGTGATCTCCTCATCATGCTCAGGTGTGTAAGCAGAGACCTGATTGGTTGGGAGTCAAGGGGGAGAGGGCTGACCCAGAGAGACCTAGCTGCAGAAGCAGCAGGGAGTTCCTGCTGGGCCATTCACTGGCAGCTATTTTGGAGAGACAGGCTCACTCCACCGAGTTTCAGTTTGGCAAGAGGGACAGAATGGCATCTCCTTGTTCCCTCTTTGGGCTTTTGTCCCTAATGGCAGAGTGGATTTTAAAAAGCAAAATCATTTTCTTTGTTGGTTTGTTTTACTTATTTAAAAACTAATATTTATTTATTTATTTATTTATTTATTTATTTATTTATTTATGTGTGTGTGTGTGTGTATGCATGAATATGGGCATGCCAGGGCCTCTTGCCATGCAGACAGAACTCCGGATACTTGTACCACCTTTTTTTCCTCTTTCTTTTTAATACTTTTCAATATTTATTTATTTATTTATTTATTTATTTATTTATTTATTTATTTAAGAGAAAGAGGCAGGAGAGAGAGAAAGAGAGAGGGAGAAAGAGAGAAAGAAAATGGGAGCGCCAGGGCCTCTAGCTTCTGGAAATGAACTACAGATATATGTACCACCTTGCACATCTGGCTTTACATGGGTCCTAGAGCATCAAACTTGGGTCCTTTGGCTTTGCAGGCAAGTGCCTTAACCTCTAAGCCATCTCCCCAGCCCCTCTTTCTTAAACTTTTTCTTGACAACCTTCATATGTATAGACAATATTCCATGATCATGACTGTAAGGAAAGTGTAAGAGAAAAGCAAAAGAGAACACACTGGACTTGATCTCTACAGACAGTTTCTTGAGATGGTTTCTGGTCCTTCAAGGCCATCTGAGCTAAGGGGGTACATCAGTCAGGGAAGCTGGGCTGAACTCCTCCGTTGTTTCTTTTTGTGGCCTTCTAGCCTTAGGGATAGTTATTAACTCTTTAGTTCCCTCAGGCTTTCAGGGAAAGCTATTAACCCTTCAATAATCCCTTTTCCGGGCCTGAATCTTCCCTCCACTTTTGTCATCATTTTTCCCTCCTATTATGCAGGTCTTGTGTAGGTAGCTTCAGCCACTGTGAGGTCATGAACACCATGGCCACTTTGTGTCTAGAAAACAGTATTGCAAAACACTCCTCCCCTTCCTTTGGCTCCTACATTCTTTCCATAACCTCTTCCCCAATGGTCCCCGAGCCTTGGAGGGTTGATAGAGATGTCTCACCGAGTGCTGAACCCTCCAGTCACTTCTTCTCAATACTAAGGTAAGTTTGAGTCTCCCCAGTGGTCAACGTTTTCTGAAAAGAGAACTTCTCTAATTAAAGTGATAGTATCAGTAATATATGGGCATAAACCTAAGTATTTAGATGGCAGTTTGGTGGACATACTATATCCATTTAGCCAGACAACAATAGTAGTTTCCACCCAGGGCTTGTGAGCTCTCCAGACTCCCTTTATACTTTTTTTTTTTTTTTTTTTTTTTTTTGGTTTTTCGAGATAGGGTCTCACTCTGGTCCAGGCTGACCTGGAATTCACTTTGTAGTCTCAGGGTGGCCTTGAACTCTCGGCGATCCTCCTACCTCTGCCTCCCGAGTGCTGGGATTAAAGGCGTGTGCCACCACGCCCGGCTCTCCCTTTAGACTTTTGATTAGGTTTCCAGTATCAGGCAGGAATTCCCTCCTGTGGAGCAGGCCTTAAGTGCAATCAGAGAGCAGTTGGTTTCCCCCATAATAGACAACATTGCACCAGTTAGTACATTTGGCCTGACTCTCCAGGCATGAAGCTTGCAGGGTCCCTGCTGGTTAAGGACATTGATGACTTTTCTCCCCCATTAGGCTTCATAGCTCTTTCCAGCATCCTGACAGCTGGTCAACAGGGTGGAGGTTTACAGCTCGGCTCCAGCAACAAAAGCACAAGGAAGCCGGGCGTGGTGGCGCATGCCTTTAATCCCAGCACTCGGGAGGCAGAGGTAGGAGGATCGCCGAGAGTTCGAGGCCACCCTGAGACTACATACTTAATTCCAGGTCAGCCTGGACCAGAGTGAAACCCTACCTCGCAAAAAAAAAAAAAAAAAAAAAAAAGCACAAGGAATCTTCAGCAATAGAGTCTTACCATCTAGTCCTGGTGACAACCAAGAGCCTTGGCAATAGCTTGTAATGTTTTGGGGGCATCAGTAGCCTCCGTGACTGACAACTCACTGGAAGGTATTCCCACCCCAGGCACTGAATTTTTCTTGTAACAATCTAACAATCTTATGGACACAGTATTATATACTTTTACAGGGTACTTCTATCCAAACTCTCTTTCTTTTTTTTTTTATTTTTCGAGGTAGGGTCTTACTCTGGCCCAGGCTGACCTGGAATTCACTATGTAGTCTCAGGGTGGCCTTGAACTCACGGCAATCCTCCTACCTCTGCCTCCCGAGTGCTGGGATTAAAGGCGTGCGCCACCACGCCCGGCTCTCTTTCTTTTTTAAATATTTATTTGTTTATTTGAGAGAGAGAGAGAGAGAGAGAGAATGGGCATGCCAGGGCCTCCAGCCACTGCAAATGAAGTCCAGATTCATGCGCCACTTTGCACATCTGGCTTACATGGGACCCGGGGAATCGAACCTGGGTCCTTTGACATTGCAGGCAAGTACCTCAACCACTAAGCCATCTCTCCGGCCTTTTTTGAATATATATTTTATTTTCTCTCTTTTTTCTAACATATATTATTTAGCTACTGAAGGATTTCATATGGCTTATTCATGGCATCTTTAATTTTTAAAAATGATTTTATTTTTATTTATTTATTTATTAGAGAGAGAGAGAGAGAATGGGCATGCCAGGGCAGCTAGCCACTGCAAAAGAACTCCAGACACATATGCCACCATGTGCATCTGGCTTACGTGGGACCTGGAGAATTGAACCAGGGTCCTTAGGCTTCGCAGTCAATGTGCCTTAACCACTAAGCCATCTGTCCAGCCTAATTTTTTTAAACATAGTGGAAAATTTGTCTAGATATACATGATAGAGTCTCTGTTTTATTAAATATTTTATTTTTATTTATTTACTTGACAGGAAGAAAGAGGTAGAGAGAGAGAATAGGCGCACCAGGGCCTCCAGCCACTCCAGACATATGCGCCCCCTTGTGCATCTGGCTAACGTGGGTCCTGGGGAATTGAACCTGGGTCCTTTGGCTTTGCAGGCAAATGCCTTAAGTGCTAAGCCATCCATCCAGCTCATGTTTTTTTCACTCTAGCCCAGGCTGACCTGGAATTCACTACATAGTCTTGGGGTAGCCTCAAACTCATAGCAATCCTCCTACCTCTGCCTCCTAAGTGCTGGTATTAAAGGTGTGCGCCACCATGCCCAGCAACATCTTTAATTTTAAATATTTTGTTTTATTTATTTATTAATTTGAGAGAGAGAGAGAGAGAAATAGACAGGTAGAGAGAGAGAGAATGGGTGCGCCAGGGCCTCCAGCCACTGTAAACGAACTCCAGATGCATGCACCCCCTTATGCATCTGGCTTACGTGGGTCCTGGAGAATCGAGCCTCGAACCGGGATCCTTAGGCTTCACAGGCAAACGTCTAACCACTGAGCCATCTCTCCAGCCCACATCTTTAATTTTAGTCAATACTCTTTCCATCCCTTCTTTTTCTCCATCCCCTCTTCTGACCCCGTGTACTACTTTTTGTCTGGCTTTACATAGGTGGTTGGATAATTGAACCCCCACTGGTAGGCTTTTTACAAGCAAATGCCTTTAAATGTTGAGCCAACTCCTCAGCCCCAGTTTTTTTTTTTTTTTTTTTTGGAGATAGGGTCTCATGTAGCCTGGGCTGGCCTCAAACTTGTTATAGGGCTGGAGAGATGGCTCAGTAGTTAAGGCATTTACCTGTGAAGCCTAAGGACCCAGGTTCGATTTCCCAGTATTCACATAAGCCAGATGCACAGAGGGGTGCATGGGCTTGGACAAACTGGACAAACAAACTGAGTAGATGCCCTGGTGAAGCCTAAGGACCCAGGTTCGATTCCCCAGGACCCATGTAAGCCAGATGCACAAGGTGGCACATGCATCTGGAGTTTGTTTGCAGTGGCTGGAAGCCCTGGCACGCCCATTCTCTTTTGCTGTCTATCTGCCTCCTTCTGTCTCTCAAATAAATAAATGAAATATTTAAAAAAAACTGAAGCCATGTGTGGTGGCACATGCCTTTAATCCCAGCACTAGGGAGGCAGAGGTAGGATCGCCGTGAGTTTGAGGCCAGCCTGAGACTATATAGTAAGTTACAGGTCAGCCTGGGCTAGAGTGAGACCTTACCTTGAACACTCCCCCCCCCAAAAAAAAAACTTGTTATATAGCCACAGATAACCTTGAACTCCTGATCCTCCTGCTTTAGCTTCCAAGTGCTGGGATTACAGAAGTTTGCAACCACACTCAGCAAGAAATTTCTTTTGATTCTGCCTATGAAATGTGTCTTAGGACCCTCTGATTATGTTTTTCCTCCTCCTCCTCTTCAGTGCTGGGGATTGAACAAGGGCCTCTCACATGCTGGGCGAGGTCTCTACCATTGAGCTACATTCCCTTCCCCTTTCATCATCACAGCTACTAGCTTAATCCCGACCACCACCTAACCAGAATCCCAGCCTCCTGTCTGATCTTTCATCACCACCCTTGACCGTTGCAATCCATTTCCCACAAAGCATCAAGGAACAGTTGATGATTTTGTTCCCCTCTTGGAATGTCAGTGCTTTTCCATTTACTGTAAATAAAGGGCAAACTCTTGACCAGGTCTCACATGATCACATACTACCTTCTATCTCAGACATATTTCATGTGAACTTAATCTTTGCTTACTGTGTACCATGAACATTCTGGTCTTTTTTAATTCACTGAACTTGCCAATTATTTGTTCTCCTTCAGGGCCTGTGGAATTGCTTGTTCTGAAAAAGAACAAGTTGCAAAAGCCTTTCCATCCACAAGTTTAACTTCCCCTTCTCTTCCCTCAACTATCAGCTTAGCTGCCATTTTCCCTCGGAGGCTTTCAATCAACCCCCCATCTAAATGGGCTCCATTTCCTCTTGCTTTCTGATCCAATATAACTGTCTGCTTTCTTCCCAGTGCTTTTCACAGTACAAGTCACCTCTTCCCTTTGTTGGAGTGTGTACTTTCTGCAGCATCTTCAGCTAGAATGTAAGAGCCCAAATACCACAACCATTTTGTCTTCTTTATTTTTATTTTATTTTTAAAATAATTTATTTAGCCGGGTGTGGTGGCGCACGCCTTTAATCCCAGCACTCGGGAGGCAGAGGTAGGAGGATCGCCGACAGTTTGAGGCCACCCTGAGACTACATAGTTAATTCCAGGTCAGCCTGGACCAGAGTGAGACCCTACCTCGAAAAACCAAAAAAAAAAAAAATTATTTATTTATTTATTGTGGGAGAGAGAGAAAGAGGAAGATAGATAGATAGATAGATAGATAGATAGATAGATAGATAGATAGATAGATAGATAGATAGATGAGAGAGAGAGAATGGGTGCACCAGGGCCTCTAGCTGCTGCAAAGGAACACCAGACACATGTGCCACCTTGAGCATCTGGCTTACATGGGTACTAGGGAATTGAACCTGGATCCTTTGGCTTTGCAGGCAAGTCCCTTAACCACTAAGCCATCTCTCCAGCCCTGTGTCTTCTTTTTTATTTTATTTTTAAATTTTTTTTGTTTATTTTTATTTATTGACTTGAGAGCAACAGACAGAGAAAGAGAATGGACGCACCAGGGCCTCCAGCCACAGCAAACAAACTCCAGATGCATGCACCATCTTATACATCTGGCTTACGTGGGTCCTGGGGAATCAAGCCTTGAACTGGGGTCCTTAGGCTTCACAGGCAAATGCTTAACCGCTAAGCCATCTCTCCAGCCCCTGTGTCTTCTTTAGTACTGTCTCTTGTACATAGCATGATACCTATTCTGAAGCAGATCCTCAACATTTATGTAAAGAACAAGCTAAAAGAAGGCCTTTTTCTTTTGACCCTTCACCTCGCAGGCTGGGAGTCAAGCAGGAGGAAGGAGGGAGACCATTTAATGTGATGAAGACGATGGTCAGGCTGCTTTGCCCAGCCAGGCATGGGCAAGGCCCAAGTCTAGGAATGGGCCAGCTTGGAGCTTGGGTTTATGTGCTTCCTTTTTCTCCACTGGGGGGTGAAGAGGTAAGTAAAAGTGTGTGAGAGGAAGATGACTGCAGTGACTCATACAAGTTTCTTTTTGTGATGAGCGAAGAGAAGGGCAAGGGCGACTGCTGCTCTGTCGTGTGGAACAGGCTCCAGAGGCAGGCTGATGAAACCCCAGCCCCCTTAGCAGATGCTGAAAGGGAGTGCGACTTGGAAGGGGTGGCCGAAATGGTTTATTTGAGAAGTACAGTACAGACGAGATCTTTAGAGCTGGGTGTAGTGGCTCATGCCTGTGCTTTGTTTTTTTTTTTTTTCTTTTGAAAGGCCGAGACAGAAGAATTGCCATGAGTTTGAAGTCAACCTAGGCCACATACTGAGTTCAAGAAGCTGCTTGTGCTATAGTGAGACCTTGTCTTAAAATGTAAAAAAAAAAAAAAAAAAAAAGAAGGGCTGGTGAGATGGCTTGCGTCACCTGTTCATCTGGCTTATGTGGCATCTGAGGAGTCGAACATGCATTCTTAGGCTTTGCAGCCAAGCACCTTAACCATTAAGCTATCTCTCCAGCCCTGTGTAATGCATTTTGATGTCATTCCTATAATTGTTCTCTTTTATCCCTCTCCACTACCATTAATACCTTTCTTCTTCCCCATTAATCTCTATCTTACTTTCATGCCCTTATGAATATTATTTACTTCTTTATTTGTGTGTGTGTATATGTGTACGTGTGTGTGTGTGGGGGGGGGTGCCAGGACTTCTTGCCACTGAAAAAGAACACCAGATTTTTGTACCACTTTTTGTGTCTGGCCTATGTGGGTGGTTTGGGAACTAAACCCAGCCAACAGGCTTTGCAAGCAAATGTCTTTAACCCCTGAGCCATTTTCCCCAGCCATCATGCCTTTTTTTGGGGGGCGGGATGTCAAGGTAGGGTCTCATTCTAGCCCAGGCTATTCTGGAACTCACTCTGTAGCCCCAGGATGGCCTCGAACTCACAGCAACCTTCCTACCTCTGCCTCATGAGTGCTGGGATTAAAGGCATGTGCCACCATGCCTGGCTGCTTTTTGGATCCACTGAGTTAAGTTTGAGTCACTTATATGGTGATGGGTGGAAGGTTAACTGTGGAATGGGCAACTTGTCAGTGGTTATTCCACTGATGAACCCCACTCCCATCTCCCAGCAATCGTCAGCTGTCATTATCTCCTCTGGGAGGCCTGCTGTCTCACTATCCTTCCCCCATGTCATGGCCATGTCATGTCCAGAAGACAGTGATTTGAAGTCATTTCCCTTCTGCTATTCTCACATTCTTTCTGGCATCTCTTCAACGAGGTTCAGAAAAGGATTTTTAAAAAGATTCACTTAACTATTTATTAATACTAAGTGCTGACAAATTTCTGATAGCTAAACAACTTGTCAAAGTTAAGATACAAATTAAATCACTATGTAAAGATATATAAGCCCTAAGATATATAGTCTATTTAAAATATTATTATTTAAAATTTTAATTTAATTAATTTACTTATTTCAGAGAGAGAAAGAGGCAGATAGAAAGAGAGAGAATGGGCACGCCAGGGCCTCAGCCACTGCATTGAACTCCAGAGGCATGCGTCACCTTGTGCATCTGGCTAATGTGGGTACTGTAAAATTGAACCTGCGTCCTTCACAGGCAAGTGCCTTAGCCACTAAGCCATCTCTCCAGCCCATCATCATCATTGTGAAAGAGAGAGAGAGAACACATACCAGGGCCTCTTGCCACTGAAAACAAACTCTGGACACATGCACCGCTTTGTGAGTTTGGCTTTATTTTATTTTATTTTATCTTATTTTATTTTTGGTTTTTTTGAGGTAGGGTCTCACTCTAGTTCAGGCTGATCTGGAATTCACTATGTAGTCTCAGGGTGGCCTCGAACTCACGGTGATCCTCCCTGTCTCCCGAGTGCTGGGATTATAGGCATGCACCACCACAGCTGGCTTGGGTTGGGCTTTTTTTTTTTTTTTTTTTTTTTTGGTTTTTCGAAGTAGGGTCTCACTCTAGCCCAGGCTGACCTGGAATTAACTAAGTAGTCTTAGGGTGGCCTTGAACTCACGGCGATCCTCCTACCTCTGCCTCCCGAGTGCTGGGGTTAAAGGCGTGGGTTGGGCTTTTATGTGGATATGTAGGTACTAGGGAATTGAACTAGGCCGATAGGCTTTGCAAGCAAGTGCCTTTAATTATTGAGCCTTATAGTCTATGTTTTTATTGTTTTTTTTTTTTTGAGGTATGGTCTTACTCTAGCCCAGGATGACCTGAAAATCACTCTGTAGTACCAAGTAGGCCTCAAACTTACAGAGATCCTACTACCTCTGACTCCTAAGTGCTGGAATTAAAGGCGTGTGCCACCAAAGCTGGATACAGTCTATTTCTAATTTTTTAAAAAAATATTTTTATTTCTTTATTTATTTATATGAGAGAAAGAGTCAGAGAGAGAAAGAGGCAGAGAGAGAGAGAAAGAGTCATGGAAAGAGGGAGAGAATGGGCGCACCAGGGCATCTAGCCACTGCAAACGAACTCCAGATGCATGTGCCACTTGTACATCTGGCTTACGTGGGGCCTGGAGAGTCGAACTGGGATCCTTTGGCTTCACCAGCAAGCGCCTTAACCACTAAGCCATCTCTTCAGCCCACAGTCTATTTTTAAATAGTATATATTCATTGTACAAACAGGTAGCTATAGCAGCTCTGGTGTGAATTATATGAAGAAAATTATTGTAAGAAATCAAGCTGGTTGTGGTTGTGCATGCCTGTAATCTGAGCACTTAGGAGGTGGAGGCAGGAAAATCACGAGTCGAAGGCCAGCCTTGAGTAAATAAGATCCTATCTGGAATAAAGCAGGAAATCAACTACTCAGTGCTTTTTTTTTTTTTTTTTTGGTTTTGCGAGGTAGGGTCTCACTCTGGTCCAGGCTGACCTAGAATTCACTATGTGGTCTCGGGGTGGCCTCGAACTCTCAGCAATCCTCCTACCTCTGCCTCCCAAACGCTGGGATTAAAGGCGTGCGCCACCACGTCCGGCTACTCAGTGCTTTGACAGGCGCTGAGGAAGTGTGACTTTCCAACTCTTCAAACTTAGCAATTATTGGAGAAATAGTTAAAATGAAAACCAGAATCAACTTCATACTCCAATTAACAGATAGCTGGAAATATGGTGGTGAATATCTGTCACCTTAGCACTTGGAAGGCAGAGGGATTATTTTAAGTTTGAGGCCCGCCTGGGCTACGTAGCGAGATGGTCTCAAAAACAAAGATGGAAAACAAAACAAAATGAATTAAAAATTTTGGTCTGGAGAGATGGCTCAGTAGTTAAAGCCACTTGCGTGCAAAGCCTGATGGCCCGGGTTTGATTCCCCAGCACCCATGTAGAACCAGATGGATGAAATAGCACATATATCTGGCTTTGTTTGCAGTGGCAAGAAGCCCTGGCTTGCCCATTTGTTCTTTCTCTCTCTCTCCTTGCAAATAAATAAATAAAATATTTAAAAGAAAATAAAAAGCCATATGGCCCTTGAGATTTTGGTGAAATGAGTACTCAGTCAATGGGATAGGTATGTAAATTATGAAATCCTATGTGAAATTTGCCAATATGTTTTGGTCCTAAAAGATATTTGTTATGCTTTGAATTTAGAATAACTTCTGCAGGCTCACCTTTTGAATGCTTGGTCCCAAGCTATTTTTGGAAGGTTCTGGAATCTTTGGGAGGTGGATTCTAGCTGAAGGAAGGAGGCCACTAGAGGGTGGACAAAGTAATCATTAGGGGTAGGTCTCTGAAGGTTACGCTCTCTGCTTCTTGGTCAGCTGTGGTCTATCACAGGCTCTTGCTTCCATGAGCTGAGCTGCTCGGCCATGTTTGCCCAAACAACCCTTAACTCCCACGTATCATTTCTTTCAGGTGGTCATAGTAACGCAAAACGTGACTAACACAATATTTATGTCTTTCATCTGATTATACTGCATAATAGGATTTTTTTTTTTTTTTTGGTTTTTCGAGGTAGGGTCTCACTCTGGTCCAGGCTGACCTGGAATTAGCTATGTATTCTCAGGGTGGCCTCGAACTCATGGCGATCCTCCTACCTCTGCCTCCTGAGGGCTGGGATTAAAGGCGTGCGCCACCACGCCCGGCCAGGAATTTTTTTTAAAAATATTTTTTTAATGGGCTGGAGAGATGGATTAGTGGTTAAGGCACTTGCCTGCTAAACCAAAGGACTGAAGTTCAATTTCCCGGGACCCATGTAAGCCAGATACACAAGGTGGCGCATGCATCTGGAGTTTTTTTGCAGTGGTTGGAGGCCCTGGCATGCCCATTCTCTATCTATTCCCTCTCTTTCTCTCTGCTTCTTTCTCTCAGTCTCAAATACATGAATTTTTTTTTAAGATTTTATTTTTATTTATTTATTTATTTATTAAAGACAGAGAGAGGGAAAGAGAGAGAGGGAGAGGGAGAATTGGCATGCCAGGGCCTCTAGCCACTGCAAATGAACTCCAGACGCATGCGCCCCCTTGTGCATCTGGCTTATGTGGGACCTGGAGAATCGAACCTGGGTCTTTAGGCTTCGCTGGCAAATGCCTTAACTGCTAAGCCATCACTCCAGCCCTAAATGAATATTTTTAAAATTTATTTTTTTTTTATTTGAGAGAGAGAGGAAGAGGCAGATAGAGATAGATAGATAGAGAGAGAGAGAGAGAGAGAGAGAGAATAGGCATGCCAGGGTCTCTAGCCACTATAAACAAACTCCAGATGCATGTGCCCCCTTGTGCATCTGGTTTATGTGAGTCCTGGGGAATTGAACTGAGGTCCTTAGGTTTTGCAGGCAAACACCTTAACCACTAAGCCATTTCTCCAGCCCCAAAATAAAATATTTTTTAAAGATTTTTAAATTTATTTATTTATTTATTAGAGATACAGAGAATGTGAATGGGCACACCAGGGCCTCTATCCACTGCAAACGAACTCCAGACACATGTGCCACCATGTGCATCTGGCTTATGTGGGACCTGGAGAATCGAACCTGGGTCCTTAGGCTTCACAAGCATATGCCTTAACCTCTAAGCCATCTCTCCAGCCCCAAAATAAAATATTTTTTTTTTTGGTTTTGCAAGGTATGGTCTCACTCTGGTCCAGGCTGACCTGGAATTCACTATGTAGTCTCAGGGTGGCCTCGAACTCTCGGTGATCCTCCTACCTCTGCCTCCTGAGTGCTGGGATTAAAGGCGTGCGCCACCATGCCCGGCTCTCCAAAATAAAATATTAAAAAAATTATTTATTAAGCCGGGCGTGCTCTCCAAAATAAAATATTTTAAAAAAATTATTTATTAAGCCGGGCGTGCTCTCCAAAATAAAATATTTTTTAAAAAAATATTTATTAAGGGTCTCACTCTGGTCCAGGCTGACCTGGAATTCACTATGGCAGGGTGGCACTCGAACTCTTTAATCCCCACCTCACTCAGGAGGCTGGGACTAAAGGAGGATCACCGCCTGGCCCACCCTGAGGCCACCCTGAGACTACATAGTGAATTCCAGGTCAGCCTGGACCAGAGTGAGACCCTACCTTGCAAAACCAAAAAAAAAAAAATTATTTATTTACAAGCAGAGAGAGAGGAGAGACAGAGAGAATAGGTGCACCTTGGCCTCCAGCCGCTGCAAAAAGGCTCCAGATGCACATGCCACTTTGTGCATCTGTCTCTCCACATGGGCACTGGGGAATTGAACTTGGGTTGTTAGGCTTTGCACGCAAGTGTCTTTCCCGCTGAGCTCTCTCTCCAGCCCATATTCTTTTATTTTTTAGATAAAATGTTGATATGCAGCTCTCATTGGAATTGGAACTTGCTAGGTAGTCCAGGCTGGCCTCAAGCTTGCAGTGATCCTCCTGCTTCTGCCTCCTGAAGTTGCTAGGATTACAGGTAAAGCACCACTATGCTCAGCATATCTGTATATCGTTCTTATGGAGTAGTTTGTTTATTTTTAAAGTATTTTGATTTATTGACTTGCAAGGAGAGAGAGAGAATGAGAGAGACAGACAAACATAATGGGTGTGCCAGGGTCTCTTGCCACTGCAAATGAACTCCAGGTACATGGGTACTAGGGAATCAAACCCAGGCCAGCAGGTTTTGCAAGCAAGTGCCTTTAACTGCTGAGCCATCTCCCCAGCCCTATGGAGTAATTTAATCATTAGTTAACGTAAACATTTTTTCACGTGTATATGTATATGTAAATTGTTTCTCATGGGATGAAAGTTTGCCTTAAAGTTATGCATAAATTGTAGGATTGTGTGTGTGAATTGACTTAAATCAAACAGTTTCAAATTGTATTTACCCTTGTGGGTTTTTCTTTCTCTCTTAAAATTTTTTTTTGTTGTTTTTTAAGGCAGGGTCTCACTCTAGCTTAGGCTGACCTGGAATTCACTATGTAGCCTCAGTGTGGCCTTGAACTCTCAGTGATCCTCCTACCTCTGTCTCCCAAGTGCTGGGTTTAAAGGCGTGCGCCACCACACCCGGCAATTTTTTTTTTTTTTAAGATGGAGCCTCATGTAGCCAAGCTGGCCTTAAGCTAACTATGTAGCTTCTGATCCTGCCACCTCCACTTCCTGAGTGCTGGGATCACAGACATGTGTCAACATGCCCAGGTTATGTGGTACTAGGGTGTGCCCCCTTATGCCTCAAGCTGTTCCCTTTTTCTTCTAGTCTCCCCTTCTGCTTACCTATTATATGTATTCCATTAACCTTTCTATTTTCCACTTTCTTAAGATTTCTTCCTCTGCTCTCATGACCCCCCCCCCCCGTAGTTTCATGACCTACAAACACACACATGTATAATTTTAAGTGTTTTGTGGTTTTTTTTGGTTTGAGACAGGGTCTTATGTATCCAAGCTGGCCTTGAACTTGACATGTAGCACAGGCTGTCCTTGAACGCCTGATCTCTCTGCTTCCACTTCCCAAGTGCTACATTTAGGGTTTTTTTTTGTTTGTTTGTTTTGTTTTTCGAAGTAGGGTCTAACTCTAGCTCAGGCTGACCTGGAATTCACTATGTAGTCTCAGGGTGGCCTCGAACTCAAGGTGATCCTCCTACCTCTGCTTCCCGAGTGCTGGGATTAAAGGCATGCGCCACCACACCTGGCTGTAATTTTTATTTTTAATTTGAGAGAAAGTGGTAGAGAAAGAAAGAAAGTAAGAGAGAGAGAGAAAGAGAGAGAAAGGGTGCACCAGGGCCTCTAGCTGCTGCATGAACTCCAGATGCCTGCGCCACCTTGTGTGTCTGGCTTACATGGGTCCTGGGGAATTGAACCTAGGTCCTTTGGCTTTGCAGGCAAGCTCCTTAACTGCTAAGCCATCTCTTTAGCCCTTGTTTTATTTACTTTATAACAAAATCCTAAAAACTCCTGAAATCACAGAAACTCCATTGTGGGGGGGGGGGGGATCTGCTATTACTTCTGCTGTAGCCCTAGCAGAAACAAAACAGTTTGACATGAGATATTAATGTAGAAATAACAAGCTAGGTAGAAAAAAGAAAACTTTGAAATTTCCTTTGAAATGGGCACTCATTAGGAATAATAACAACATTTAAATTGAGAAAATCAATCATTTCAAACAATTTTAACAGCTTACGTATTTTCACATTTGTGTTTCTGACAAATGAATTATGAAAAGCCCAGGAAGCAGAATGTACTGTTGCTAGTTATACTTTTTATTTTTAACACCCTGAATTGCTTAGTTCTCATTTCCTTTTGTATGTCAGCTTGTGGTTAGTTTTGCAAGCTGACATTTTCTTTGCTGACAATTTTTAAAACATAAGTGCAGACAACTTGGTCAGGAGCTTCCCCATTCCACAGAACATTTGAGAACTTTAAAATGGCATTAATATACCGCCTTTCAGACATGGTGTGACTTGATATTCATGATCTCACAGTGGCTGATGCTACCTACATAAGACCCACATAATAAGAGGAATAAAAGAATGACATCAAAATAGAAAAGAGGCTGGAGAGATTGCTCAGCGGTTAAGGCACTTGCCAGTAAAGCCTAATGACCCAAGTTCAACTCCCCAGTACCCATGTAAAGCCAAATGCACAAACTGGCACGTGTGTCTGGAGTTCCTTTGCAGTGGATAGAGGCCCTGGTGCACACCCCTTTGATCCCAGCACTCAGTAGGCAGAGATAGGAGGGTCGCGATGAGTTTGAGGCCAGCCTGAGACTACATAGCAAATTCCAGGTCAGCCTGGCATAGAGTCAGACCCTACCTCAAAAAATCACAAAAACAAAAGATTAAAATCTATGTATTTGCCAGGCTTGATGGTATACTCCTGTAACACCAACACTTGGGAGGTAGAGGCAAGAGGATCAGGAGCTCAAGGTCAGAGTCAGCCACATGTTGAGTTTGAGGCCAGCCTGAGTGATATGAAACCCTGTCTCAAAAGAATCTTTTTTTTTTTTTTTTTTTGGTTTTTCGAGGTAGGGTCTCACTCTAGTTCAGGCTTAACTGGAATTCACTATGCAGTCTCAGGGTGGCCTCGAACTCTTGGCGATCCTCCTACCTCTGCCTCCCGTGTGCTGGGATTAAAGGCGTGCACCACCACGCCTGGTGGTACTGGAGATTTTTAAAAATATTTTATTTGCAAGAGAATGAAAGAGCCAGGGAGAGAGAGAGAGAGAGAGAGAGAGAGGAAGAAAGAGAGAGAATGGGCATGCCAGGGCCTCTAGCCACAGCAAATGAACTCTAGACACATGCGCCACCTTGTGCATCTGGCTTACGTGGGTTCTGAGGATTTGAACCTGGGTCCTTTGGCTTTATAGGCAAGCTCCTTAATCACTAAGCTGTCTCTCTAGCCAGGGTACTGTAGATTTTTAACTCATGTTTGCATAGCAAGCACTTTACTCACTGAGACATCTCCCCAGCCCGTTGTATGTATGTATATGCATATATATATACATATATGTGTGTGTGTGTGTGTGTGTTTATATTAGTTACTGTAGGGGAGGGGAGAGAGGAGAAAATGGGCACACTAGGGCCTCTTGCCTCTCCAAACGAACTCCAGATGATGCGCCACTTTGTGCATTACGTGGATACTGAGGAATTGAACTCAGGCTGGCAGGCTTTGCACACGAGTGCCTTTAGCCACTAGGCAATCTCCCCGGCCCAACTGTCACTTATATTTCAATTTAAAAAGAAGCCAATGGGCTGGAGAAATGGTTTAGCGGTTAGGGAACATGCCTGCAAAGCCCAAAGACCCTGGTTTGATTCTCCAAGTCCCACATAAGCCAGATGCACATGGTGGCACATGTGTCTGGAGTTTGTTTTCAGTGACTAGAGACCCTGGCATGCCCATTCTCACTCTCAATCTCTCTCTCGTTCTCTCTCTCTCCCTCTCTCTGCCTCTAATAAAAAAAAAAACAACAAGTCGCCAAGCACAGTGGCTTGTCTTTAACGCTGGCACTCAGGAGGCTGAGACAGGAAAGATCTGTGTGAGTTCAAAGGTAGCCTGGGAAGCCGGGCTTGGTGGCACATGCCTTTAATCCCAGCACCTGGGAGGCAGAGGTAGGAGGATCACCATGAGTTCGAGGTTACCCTGAGACTACATAGTTAATTTCAGGTCACCCTGGACCAAAGTGAAACCCTAACTCGAAAAACTGAAAAAAAAAAAAAGGTAGCCTGGGCTAAAGCAAGATCTTGTCTCTAAAAGACCAAACCAAAACAGAAAGACCAAGGGTTGGGGGCTGGAGAGATGGCTTAGCGGTTAAGGCGTTTGCCTACAAAGCCAAAGGATCCTGGTTCAACTCTCCAGGCCCCACATAAGCCAGATGCACAAGGGGGCACATGTATCTGGAGTTTGTTTTCAGCAGCTGGAGGCCCTGGCATGCCCATTCTTTCTCTCTCTCTCTCAAACAAATAATAAAATATATTTTTAAAAGGACCAAGGGTCTTTCCCACCCATCCAAAGGGAACATCTCAGACATCCCGCAGTGCTAAAGCTGTTTCAGGCTTCTGCCCTGCAGGTGTAGTACTTGACTGACCCGTGCTATGGTTTAACTGATGGGAACCCAGTGATCTTGTGGTTTGCCTCCCAATCCCACTTTACTCTTTTAGATTTGTCCTTGCTGCTTTATCTTTTATTTTCTGTCTTAACTTTTCTTTGGTTTTGTGCCTGCAAATATTTGTTAGTGAAATGTAACGTATATGAAAATAAAAAGAAAAATAATATTCTCTTTTGAGTCTTGTCCCCACTCTCATATATATATACACATATATACATACACACACATATATATACATATACATATATATATACACACACATATATATATATATACACACATATATATATGTATAATCTTATTTTATTTATTAGGGAGAAAGAGAGAGAGAGAGAGAGAGAGAGAGAGAGGATGTGCCAGGGCCTTCAGCTGCTGCAAACCAACTCCAGATGCATGTGCCACCTTATGCACCTGGCTCTATGTGAGTACTGGGGAATTGAATGTGGGTGCTTTGGCTTTGGAGGCAAGCGCCTTAACCACTGTTGCAGTCAGGTTCACATTGCTGGCAGAAACCACCCGACCAAGAGCAGCTTGTGGGGAAAAAGGCTTATTTTGGCTTACAGACTCGAGGGGAAGCTCCATGATGGCAGGGGAAAACGATGGCATGAGCAGAGGGTGGACATCACCCCCTGACTAACATAAGGTGGACAATAGCAACAGGAGAGTGCGCCAAACACTGGCAAGAGGAAACTATATATAACACCCATAAACCTGCCCCCAACAATACACTGCCTCCAGGAGGTGTTAATTCCCAAATTTCCATCAGTTGGGAGGGAACCTAGCATTCAGAACACCCAAGTTTATGGAGGACACCTGAATCAAAACACAACTGCTAAGCCATCTCTCCAGCCCCCCTCTCTTTTTTTCAAAGAAAGCACACTGACGTTTCATTTCTATCTTAACTGCCACATCTGAAGCCATGTAACTACTTGTTTAGATCAGATTACCAAGCTCCAATAATGATTAAACTGAAAATTTTCATGGCAAGAACTCACTGGGATAAAATGAATGGAAATCAGCCAGTACTTATCCTAACCTGCCCTTCATTGTCTGTGCTGCCTTGGTCAGTGGAAAGGATACAAGGCTGAGGTGAAATGAATGGTCTCTGTGAATGGAGTACAGTTCCCAGCTGAGGCCACATATAAAGCCAAACATGAGGTCTGAGAACTTGCAGATCTCTCTCTTTCACCCACTTGGAGCATGGGTGATGTCTTTCATTCATCTCCATCTCTGTTGTTGACTTTCACACTACATGCTTATCTCCAGCCCAAGTCCAAGGCCTCTCCAAACGGCAGGACTTTCTTTTCTTCTTAGGAGCACCTTAAAATGGATGTTGAACGTAGAGTTGTTATATCTAGTCTCCAAAGATGGTCTCAATATTTATGGTGGGTTGAATTAGATGTCCCCCATAAACTCATATATTCTGAATGCTTAGTTCCCAGATGATGGTAATTTGGGAGGTGGCGCCTTGCTGGAGGTAGGCTCAGGGAGGTTCTAGCCAACTCCCCCTTGCCAGAGTTCAGCCTACTCCCCTACTGCTGTTTTCTTCCTGCTGTCGCATGGAGGTGATGTCCAGCCTCTGCTTGTGCCATCTTCCCCCTGCCACCAGGTAGCTTCCCCTTGAGACTGTAAGCCAAAATAAACAACGTTCCTCCCATCAGCTGCTTTTTGTTAGGTGCTTTGACCCAGCAACATGAAGGTAATAACAATACTCGTGTGCAGCTGGGATGTGCCTCAGTGGTAGAACTCTTGCGTAGCATGAAGGTGCACCTGGGTTTCATCTCTATCACTGGAAAAAATAGTCATACCCTAACAATATTAATTCATACCCTATTAATATTCATACCCTAGCAACAATCCTCTCCTCTGCCGGAGCCCGCTGGCAGATTCAAACAGCATCTGAGTGGGGAGTGAGGATTAAGAAAAAGAAAGACAAGAGAGACAAAAGACGAACTTGGGAGGGCTGTCAGTCAATACGGAAGCCCCGACTTTATTTAGCTCAGCCTTTTTATACTTCTTCTCAAAGCACAAGGATGCTAATGGAACAAATGGTAAATACAGGGTTTCTCAGAAAAAACTGCATCATAAAACTGTTAAATCTTTGCTTTTAGATCAAAGGACACTTCCTCCTCAATTTCCATATTCTCAGCAGGTAACTGATCTCTGCTTGGCAAAACATTCTGCTTATCTTAGCCCATTGTCAAACAGAAGTTAAGTCAAGATCAAAGGGCTCCCGACATTCCTGCATGTCAACCTGGCTTGTGATTTGAGTTAAGCTATAGAATGCGGGCCAGTTCTGGGCCTGGATTTAAAATTCTTTTTTTTTTTTTTTTTTGGTCTTTTTGAGGTAGGATCTCACTTTAGCCCGGGGTGACTTGGAATTCACTCAGGGTGGCCTCAAACTCACAGCGATCCTTCTACCTCTGCTTCCTGAGTGCTGGGATTAAAAGCGTGTGCCACCATGCCTGGCTTTAAGAATTTTTTTTATTGACAACTTCCATAAGTATAGACAATATACCATGATCATAATCCCCTCCCACCACCCCCAGTTTTTTCCCTCCCAAATTCACCCTCCACTGAATCCCTCCTTTCTAATTAGTCTATTTTTTTAAAAAACAAAACTTTTTAAATTGACAACTTCTCTAAGTATAGACAATAAACCATAATTCCCTCCCTCCACCCATTTTCCCCCTCCCAAATCCACCCTATGACAAAGGCCTTGCGTAGGTAGTGTCAGACACTATCAGGTCATGAATATCTAGGACATTTTGTGTGTGGAAGATTGCAGTATTACCCTTCCTTTGGCTCTCACATTCTCTTTTTAAAATTTATTTTTATTATTGACAAATTTTATAATTATAGACAATAACCCATGGTAATTCCCTCCTTCCCCCCACTTTCTCCTTTGCAATTCCATCTCCATCATACCTCTTCCCCCTCTCAGTCAGTAGGACTGCCATAAAGTTTGAGCCCAGCTTGGTCTACATAGAAAGTTGTAGGCCAGTCTGGGCTGTAGAACGAGACTTCAATTTAAAACAAATAGAAGGGCCTGGCGTGGTGGCGAAGGCCTTTAATCCCAGCACTTGGAAGGCAGAGGTAAGGAGGATCGCTGTGAGTTCAAGGCCACCCTGAGACTACATAGTTAATTCCATCCAGGTCAGCCTGAGCTAGAGTGAGACCCTACCTCGAAAAACAAAAAAAAAAAAAAAAAAAAAAAAAAGGAAGGAAGACTTTTTGTTGTGTTTTGTTTCTGAGATAGGGTCTCAGGTAGCCCAGGCTGGCCTCAACCTTGCTAAGCACCCGAGGATGACCTTGATGTCACGTTCTTCCTGCCTCAGCCTCCAAAGTGCTAATATTGCAGGAACGTGACATTGCACCTAGCTTAAGAAAGGCTTTTTAAAAAAACATTTTATTTTTATTTATTTATTATTATTTATTTATTAGAGACAGAGAGGGAAAGAGAGAGAAGGAGAGTGAGAATGGGCATGCCAGACACGTGCACCCCCTTTGTGCATCTGGCTTATGTGGGACATGGAGAATCAAACTGGGGTCCTTAGGCTTCGCAGGCATGTGCCTTAACTGCTAAGCCATCTCTACAGCCCAAAAAAGGCTTTTTGTAAAGATATTTCTTGTCTGAAATATTATCCAAAACACAAATAAGCCAGGCATGGTGGTGCATGCCTTTAATCCCAGCACTTGAGAGGCAGAGATGGAAAGATCACTATGAGTTCGAGGCCAGCCTGAAGCTGCAAGTGAGTTTCAGGTGAGCCTAGGTTAGAATGAGACCCAACCTTGAAAAACAAAAGCAAAACAAAAACAACATAAATAAGGCAATTGTCATTTCAGTGTTATATGACAGCACTATGGACCAGATTTGCCCCAGGATTAATTCATTTTCTAGGAGAACATAGTTTACCTGATATACTACTTCCTGCCTGATTGCCTGGGTTTGATTCCCTGGTATCCACTTAAAGACAAATGCACAAAGTGGCACATGGGGCTGGAGTTTGTTTGCAGTGGCAAGAAGCCCTGGTGCACCTATTCTCTCTCTCTCTCAGATAAAAAAAAATTAAAAATATATCTCTATTCTTGTTGTGTGTGGTGGTGTGTGCCTTTAATCCCAGCACTGGGGAGGCTGAGGTAGGATAATTGTGGGTTCAAGGCTAGCCTGGACTACAGAGTGAGTTCCATGTCAGCCTGGACTAGAGAGAGATTCTGCTTCAAAAAAAAATACAAACCAATAAGTGTAAAATCCTTTCTTTTCCTTTAAAAATATATTGTATTTATTTATTTATTTGAGAGAGAGAGAAAGAAGGAGAGAGAGAGAGAGAGAAAGACAGACAATGGGAGCACCAAGGCCTCCAGCCACTGCAAACAAACTCCAGACTCATGTGCCCCCTTGTGCATCTCGCTTACGTAGGTCCTGGAGAGTCAAACTGGGATCCTTTGGCCTTGCAGGCAAATGCCTTAACCGCTAAGCCATCTCTCCAGCCCTTTCTTTTCCTTTTAATTTAACTTAAAAATCAGATTTCATGTCAGCACGGTTGTGGGGAGTGGGGAGACTGAGGAAGAATTTCTGTGATTTTGAGGCCAGCCTGGAACTACAGACTTTGTTCCAGATCAGCCTGGGCTAGAGTGAGACCCTGCTTCAAATATCAAATTAAAAAAAAAAAAAAAAAACAGCAACAAAAACAAAAACTGGGAGTTAGGGAGATGGTGCTTATTTGCAAAGCCTGACAGGCTGGTACTCTAGTAAAGCCACATGCACAGAATGGCATATACATCTGGAGTTTGTTTACACTGGCAGGAGGCCCTGGCAACCCATTCTCTCTCCCCCCCCCTTTTCTCAAATACAATAAAAATAATAAAAAGAATCGTGTTGAACTGGGCATGGAGGCACATACTATTAATTCCAGCACGTGGGAGGCAGAGGTAGGAGGATTGTTATGAGTTCAAGGCCAGCCTGGGACTACAGAGTTAGTTCCAGGTCAGCCTGGGCAAGAATGAGACCCTACCTCGAAAAACCAGTCGGATTTCATTTGCTTATTCTCCCCCTTCATTCGTCTCTCCTATCCCTTTCTCCCTTTGTACTCTTCCACCCTTAGAAGCCCCTTTCTGATTTTACATCACATTTGTTCCTGCTACCCTCCTCTCCTTCCTCAAAAACTCTTTTTTCCTCTTTCATGGTCCCCCTTCTAGTTTCATGACACATACATACATATATATAATATATATACACACATATAAAAATTAAAAGCTAAGATCACATGTGAGAGAGAACAGAACTGATAGAATAAATGTGTGTTCTAAAGGGGATTTATTAGATCAGCTTACAGGATCAGGTCCTCATGTTGAGAGGCAAGCAGTTTACTAACTGAACTATCTCTGCGGACCCCCAGCCTGCTTCTTAAATGCTCTTTGACCAGCTTCATTATGCTGCAGGCTTCTTCACTAAATAAGTATAATTTCTTGCACACATTCATTCTGCATGTAGGAGTATGTAGGAGTAGAACAAAGTCCTTGGATCTAGATGTTCCTTTAAAAGAATTTTCACCAATTTTGTTTTTTGTCTACACTTACCTCTGCACCTCACCTTACCTTCAGAGACTCCCTCCCCCACTAAGTCCTAATCTTTTCTGGGATGCTGTGACATGAATCATTTTGCTTCTTGTTGGCGTCCCACCTGACAGGCATTAGCTTTTTCTGCTTCATTACATCATTTAACACTTGGTCATCTACTCTGTAGCATTCAAAAAATCTTCACAATTTCTCATATCTTATCTGCTGTTGTGTTGTTTTTTTTTTGTGGGGGTGCTGTTGTTGTAGTCAGCTTTATGCTGCTGAAATGAACCTCCAGACCAGACATAGTTTATGGGAGGAAGGAATTTATATTTATTTTCTTAATTTTTTGTTTATTTATTAACCTTTAATCCCAGCACTCGGGCTTTGTAGGAGGGCGTGAGTTCAAGGCCACCCTGAGACTACCTAGTTAATTCCCAGGTCAGCCTGGGCCAGAGTGAGACTCTACCTCGAAAAACCAGAGGTAGGAGCCTTTAATCCCAGCACTCAGGAGGCAGAGGTAGGAGGATTTGAGGCCATCCTGAGACTACATAGTTAATTCCAGGTCAGTCTGGACCAGAGTGAGACCCTACCTTGCAAAACCAAAAAAAAAAAAAAAAAGAATATGCTTTGTATGGACACACCATGTGTTGGTACCATCATTTCCCTCTTCCCTGACCCCAATTCGCTGAGGCTCCACCTCAGTGGGGTTGCTGGTATTCCCCATGGGGTTGTGGGTTAAGCCAGTCATTGTGTTTGTGTGTGTGGGGGGGGCTCTGGGTATGTCCTCCTGACCTGTGGCTCTTACAATCTTTCCACCCTCTCTTCCGTGAAATTCCCTGAGCTGTGGTGGGTGAGTTTTAAGTGTACTTCAGTGATGAGCTCTTAGGAGACTCTGGATCTCTGCTTTGGTAGGTGTTGAGTGTGCTCAGCGCCTGTCTCCTTTACCCTGATGCAGATTGTCAGGCTCACCATGGAAGCAGCTTTCTTTCTTTCTTTCTTTCTTTCTTTCTTTCTTTCTTTCTTTCTTTCTTTCTTTCTTCTCTCTCTCTCTCTCTCTCTCTCTCTCTCTCTCTCTCTTTCTTTCTTTCTTTCTTATTTTTATTTATTTATTTTGGATTTTCGAGGTAGGGTCTCACTCTAGCTCAGGCTGACCTGGAATTCACTCTGTAGTCTCAGGGTGGCCTTGAACTCACAGCGATCCTCCTACCTCTGCCTCCCGAGTGCTGGGATTAAAGGTGTGCGCCACCACACCAGGCTATTTTTTGTTTATTTTAAAAAATGAATTCATTTGAGAGAGACAGATAGAGAGAATGGGTGCCCCATGGTCTCCAGCCACTGCAAATGAACTCCAGATGCATGCACCATTTGGCTTAGGTGGGTCCTGGGGAACTGAGCCTTGAACCGGGGTTCTTAGGCTTCACAGGGAAGCACTTAACCCCTAAGCCATCTCTCCAGACCCTGGAAGCAGCATTCTTATTTCACCAAATCCTCTGTGGTTTCACCTGGGCCTTAACTGAGATGTGAGGGGTGGTTTATTTCAAGTCTCATTACCTTCTGAAAAACAAGAACAGATTCTCCAGCTGAGGATGAATTCAACATAGTCAAATGGGACAAGCATTGTTAATTTAGAGAGGTTTTGATGGATGCAGCCCTTCCTTTGATTAAAGACTAGTGGAGCTGGATATCATTGGAGATGGTAATGTTGGTCTCCATGGGATTCTAACCTGGTTCCCAGTTCTAGCCATGAGTTCCTTTCCACTGAGTGGATCTCTTAGCCAATCAGAAATCCATTGGTCACCCACCAAGGCTGTGTGCCACCATTGCACAGGTACATATGTCTTGTCAGGCTGATTATTTCTGAGTAGCTTAGACCCCTGCTTGCTCACAACATAGTTGGCCACTTTCCCCCAGTAGCTCATCTAGTGCTTTCCAGCACTAGATGGACTAACCATTTGAGGGTTGGCTAGGAAGATACTGAATCTTACAGATCCAGGGGAAGTTCCATAATTGTGGAAGAAGCTGGCCTCCTTTCACAGGTCCCTGCAGAGAGATACCACCACCAGCATGATGAGCAAGCACATTCCAGGAACCCCAGGCAGAGCTCAAGCACTCTGCATATCTTTGGCTGGAATTCAGATCCACCCCCAAACACACCTTAGGACTGGATGCTAGGATCCACCCACAGTGACACCTCCTCAGCCAGGGCTAGAGATCTCTAAGTTACAAAGTTAATAAACTCTTAAGTCTATTGGGGGACATCCATTCAAGCTACCACAGGGAAGATTTATGTTTCCTTGTAAGTTTGTACCCTAAAAATGTCTCTTCTTTGGCTAGTTCAAGGACCCTGAGATTGCAGGTCAGCCTGGACCATAGTGAGAAGAAAAAAAAAAAAAAAAAAAAAAAAGTCTCTTCTTTGGCTAGAGAGATTGCTCAGTGGTTAAGGCACTTGCCTACAAAACCTAAGAACTGGTCACTCGCTCTTTCTCTCTCAAATAAATAAATAAATATATTTTTTTGATTTTTCGAGGTAGGGTCTCATTCTGGTCCCAGGCTGACCTGGAATTAACTATGTAGTCTCAGGGTGACCTCGAACTCTCAGAGATCCTCCTACCTCTGCCTCCCGAGTGCTAGGATTAAAGGCGTGCACCACCATGCCCAGCTTATCATACATTTTTAAAAATGACTTCTCATTGGCCTGAAGCTTATCAGTTAGTCTAGATTGGCTGGCCAGCAAGCTCCAGCGATCTGTCTGTCTCTACCTCTCTGTCTCTGGGATTAAAGATGTACACCACCAATGCCCAGCTTTAAAAAAATGGATTCTGGGGATCTAACTTAAGTCTTCATGCTTGTTAGAAAAGCACTTCACTGACTGAGATATCTCTCTGGCTGTGATTTTTATTTTTATTTATTTTATTTTATTTTATTTTATTTTTATTATTTTGGTGTTTTTTTTGGTTTTGTTTTTGTTTTGTTTTGTTTTGTTTTTTTGAGGTAGGGTCTCACTCTGGCCCAGGCTGACCTGGAATTAACTATGTAGTCTCAGGGTGGCCTTGAACTCACTGCGATCCTCCTACCTCTGCCTCCCGAGTGCTGGGATTAAAGGCGTGCACAACCACGCCCGGCCTTCTTTTGTTTTTTTGAGGTAGAGTTTCACTCTAGTCCAGGCTGACCTAGAATTCACTATGTAGTCTCAGGGTGGCCTCAAACTCACAGTGATCTTCCTATCTCTGCCTCCTGTGTGCTGGGATTAAAGGTGTGCGCCATCACTCCAGGCTTTTTTATTTTTATTTTTGAGACAAGTTTTGATGTAACTCAGCCTGGTCCCGCTCCCTATATAGCTGAGGGTGACCTTTGTCATCCTGTCTCCACCTCCCATGTGCTGGGACTACAGGTGTGCTCAACCATGCCCAACCCCCTCTTTCTTTTTAAAAATTGTGTGTATGTATGTGTGTGTGTGTATGTATGTATGTGTTTATGTGTGTGTGGGTGCATTATCGTGCCTCTTGCCCCTGGAAACAATGCATGCACCACTTTTTACATCTGGCCTTATGTGGGTGGCTGGGATATTGAACCTGGGCTGGCAGGCTTTGCAAGTAAATGCCTTTAATCACTGAGCTATCTCCCCAGCTGACCTTTTCTTAAATATATGTACATATATTTTTTAAAATTTATTTTAAATTTTATTTTATTTATTTGAGAGACATAGAAAGAGGCAGATGTAGAGAGAATGGGCATACCAGGACTTTCAGCCACTGCAAACAAACTCCAGATGCGCCACCCTGTGCATCTAGCTTACATGGGTCCTTGGGAATTGAACCTGGGTCCTTTGGCTTTGCAGGCAAGTGACTCACTTTTAAGCCATCTCTCCAGCCCAATAGACCTGATCTTTTAAAAAAAGATTTTATTTTTATTTATTTACTTATTAGAGACAGAGAGAGGGAGAGAGAAAGAGTGAGAATGGGTGTGCCAGGGCCTCTAGCCACTGCAAACAAACTCCAGATGCATGCACCACCATGTGCGTCTGGTTTACATGCAACCTTGAGAATCCAACTGGGGTCCTTAGGCTTTGCAGGCATGCGCCTTAACCACTAAGCCATCTCTCCAGCCCTATACCTGATTTTTGTTTTTGTTTTTCGAGGTAGGGTCTCACTCTGGTCCAGGCTGACCTGGAATTCACTATGTAGTCTCAGGGTGGCCTTGAACTCATGGTGATCCTCCTACCACTGCCTCTCTGAGTGCTGGGATTAAAGGGGTGTGCCACCACGCCCAGCCCTTTATACCTGATTTTTTTTTATACCTGATATTTTTAAAGAACGCATATTTAAGCTGAACACCACGGTTCATGTCTATAATCCCAGCACTTCAGAGTCTGCAACAGGAAAGGTTTGCTGGGAGTTCAAGGCTAGCCTAGGTACATAGTGACTTAAATGTCAGCCTTGAATACATAGCAAGATCCTGTCTTAAAACACAATACATACCCAGAGAACACTAGAAATCATGGCATTTTGAATGTTGAGTAATAAATTCACATTATCCAATAGATTACAGGCATTACTGAATGAACCTTGGAAAGCAGTAACCATTGGACTATGCAGACATGGTCTTACTGGCATTATCAGTGTCACACTTGCATGAGTTTCTTTTTCTTTTCTTTTTTTCCTTTTATTTATTTGCATGCAGAGAGAGAGAAGAGAAGAGAAGAGAAGAGAAGAGAAGAGAAGAGAAGAGAAGAGAAGAGAAGAGAAGAGGAGAGAATGAAAATGAGACTGGTGTGTGTGTGTCAGGGCCTCCAGTCACTGCAAACGAACTCCAGATGCATGTGTCACTTTGTGCATCTGGCTTTATGTGGGTCCTGGGAAATCAAACCTGGGCCACTGGACTTTGCAGGCCAGCGCCCTAAGTGCTGAGCTATCTCTCCAGCCCCATGAGTATCTTCTTGGGAGTTACTGTACTCAGCATGGAAAAGCTACTACCTGATGCATATGCCTTCTCAGCATCCTGAAGATATATTTACTGCATGGTGACAATTTAGTCAGTTTCTTCCACACTGAATCAAGAAGCATATTGTTGACATCCGGCTGTCCTGAGTGAATAAAAGAGTGAGAAAAGACTGTCATTTCATTCCCGTGCTATAGTTGGCATTCATTATTGTCTTCATCACCACCCCTCATCCAACCTTTGCTTGAATTTATTTTGGCATATCAGACTGTGCTTTGGGGAGAGTCAAATCCATCTCTAGCCCTGGGAACGGATGGTGACTCAAAAGTGTCCAGTTGAGCTGGGCGTGGTGGCGCACACCTTTAATCCCAGCACTTGGGAGGCAGAGGTAGGAGGATCGCCGAGAGTTCGAGGCCACCCTGAGACTACATAGTTAATTCCAGGTCAGCCTGGACCAGAGTGAACCCCTACCTCGAAAAACAAAAAAAAAAAAAAAAAAAAGTGTCCAGTTAACGGTGGGGATGTGGCTGGAAATAGCACACACGAATCCCTAGCTTCAATCCTCAGCACTGCATAATGAGGTAGAGAAGGATGATCAGAAGTTCAAGGTCTTCCTTTAGCACAAAGTGAGTTTAAGACCCTGTCTCATAGTCGGGCATGGTGGCGCACGCCTTTAATTCCAGCACTCGGGAGGCAGAAGTAGGAGGATCGCCGAGAGTTCGAGGCCACCCTGAGACTACATAGTTAATTCCAGGTCAGCCTGGACCAGAGTGACCCTGTCTCAAAAAAGAAAAGAGTGCCTGGCGTGGTGGCACATGCCTTTAATCCCAGCACTCGGGAGGCAGAAGTAGGAGGATCGCCGAGAGTTCGAGGCCACCCTGAGACTACATAGTTAATTCCAGGTCAGCCTGGACCAGAGTGACCCTGTCTCAAAAAAGAAAAGAGTGCCTGGCGTGGTGGCACATGCCTTTAATCCCAGCACTCGGGAGGATCGGTAGGAAAATCAGCTGAGCTGTATCCCTAACCTCTGGAAAATCTTGGTTCACCAGAGAAAATGTTGTGTCTTGTTTTTTGAGTAGGATTCAAAGGTCTGTTGACTTCCTGACACTTTTGTTCGTATCCATGACAGGCAAAGTGCAGGGGCCTACATACAAATGGCATCTAATTTTCCTGATCATTGTGTTTCATATTCTTGTTGTTTTTCATCAGCAAATCATTTTTTTATTTTCTTATTTTGCCCATCACATTTCCAGATTCCCTTGTCCCAGGAGTGCATCTATACTCTACAGTGTGTGATTTCTCACACACTGCTTTGCAGTCACGAACTTATTCTGCACTACAGTAGCTCCATAACGCTATTTTGTTTGCTTGTTTTTTTGGAGCTAGGAACACATCATGTAGCCCAGGTTGACTTCAAACTCACTGTTTCCCAGGCTGTGTTGGAGACCACTGAGCCAAACTGCAACCATTTGGAGGAAGAAGCCTCCACTCTTTGTGTTAAGATTTCAGCTTCCTGAGTTCCTGTGAAATTTACCAAGCCTTCCCAAAAAGCCTACTTTGATCTGTAGATAAGAACAAGGTGTAACCTAAAGATGTGTATCTTAACAAACAGGATTGATGTAACTCCGCCCTGCCTGTGATCTCAACACAGACATTCTTGTAAACATCCTGAGGCCTGTCACTCAAGAGACCCCCCGCCCCTCTCTCCTCATCAATCAAAACCTCTGGTAGCCATAAAATCCATTTGGCAGCCATAAATCCCATTTGCCTTCTTCCTGCCTCCCCTATATATACCTCTGTATGAATAATAATAAACGAAGCCTTGACTGGTGTGGAAGCAAGGCTTTCTTCTTTGTGTCTGCTTGTTCCCTCATCCAGGTACAGCCTCCCCTCGAGCCTCTGTTAAACCCCTCCGGCCGGGGCAAGTGGCGGCCGGGGCAAGGCTGGTCTTAAACTTGTGGCAATCCTCCTGTCTCTGCCTCATGAGTAAGGGAGTTACAATAGACACATGTCACCACGCCCAGCCCTCAATAATCATTTCTTTTGTGTGCTTGTAATATCGTTTTCTTTCTTTTTCAATTTATTTTTATTTATTTATTTATTTATTTATTTTTTGGTTTTGTGAGGTAGGGTCTCACTCTGGTCCAGGCTGACCTGGAATTAACTTTGTAGTCTCAGGGTGGCCTCGAACTCTCGGCGATCCTCCTACCTCTGCCTCCCGAGTGCTGGGATTAAAGGCGTGCGCCACCATGCCTGGCTCTTTTTCAATTTATTTTTAATTAGAATACAAGATAATGGGTTTCATTATGATATTTTATTTTATTTGAGAGAGTGAGAGGGAAAGAGAGGGAGGGAGAGAATGGGCAACGTTAGGGCCTCTAGCTACTGCAAATGAACTCCAGCTTGTGTATCTGGCTTATACATGGGTATTGGGGAATTGAACCTGGGTCCTTTGGCTTTGCCAGCAAACACCTTAACTGCTAAGCCATCTCTCCAGCCCTCATTATGACATTTTCATACATACTTAGTTTTTGTTGATTCTCACCACCTCACTCCTCTCCTCCATCTCCCTACCCTCCATTTTGATGTATCCCTTCCTACTTGTACCCTGCCACCCCCTTCCATGTTCATATTGTGTATGTTTTATTACTCTTCCACCCCTTCTTTTAAAGCTTCTTTCCCCCCATCTCCTTTCCAGTTTTCTGGCTTCCACCCCTGCTCACTCCCACGTAAGTGCACATATATACATAATAACTAGAAGCAAGGATCTGCATATGAGAGAGAACATGCAGTATTTGTCTTTCTGAGCCTAAGTTACCTCACTGGGCATAATTTTTTCCAGATCCATCCATTTTCCTGCAAATTTCATACCTTCATTATTTTACAGCTGAACAGAACTCTATTATGTATACATATGTACCATATCTTCATTATCCATTCATCAGCTGATGGGCATCTAGGCTGATTTCAGTTCCTAGCTATTGTGAACAGTAGATACTGAGTCCTTTGAGTACATGGCTAGGAATGGTATGGCTGGATCATACAGTTGTTCAATTTTTAGTTTTCTGAGGAACCTGTATTAGTAATTTCCATAGTGGCTGCCTCAATTTACACCCCCACCAGCAGTGAATAAGGGTTCCTCTTTCCCTGCATTCTCATCAGCATTTGTTGTCTTATTTATTTATTTAATGAGAGAAAGAGAGAGAATTGGCCTCCAGCCACTGCACTTATACTGCAAACATCTGCATCACCTTGTGCACGTGCACTACTTTGCGCATGCCTCACCTTGTGTGTCTGGCTTTCATGGGATGTGGAGAGTCGACATGGTCCTTGGGCTTTGCAGGCTAGAGCCTAAACCACTAAGCCATCTTTCCAGCCCTGTTGTCCTTTTTTAATGATAGCCGTTTTGACTGGAGTGAGATGGAATCTCCAAGCAGCTTGTAATTTTATTTTATTTATGAGAGGGGGGGCCCTGTATATAGAAAGAATGGGCACACCAGGGTCTCTGGTCTCTAGTGACTACAAATGAACTCCAGATTCATGTGCCACCTTGGGCATCTGGCTTTACATGGGTACTGGGGAATTGAACCTGGGTCCTTTGGCCTTGCAAGCAAGTGCCTTAACCACTAAGCTATCTCTCCATCCCTCAAAGCAGTTCTAATTTGCATTTGCCTCCTGGCCAAGGATGCTGAACATTTTTAAAAACTGTCTGCTTAATTCATTGGCTCATTTGTTGATTGGCAGGTTTTTTTATGTTTAATTTATATGTTTTTTCTTATGTCTATTATTATTATTAATAATAAGATGTTTTGTATGGATACATCATGTGTTGGTACCATCTCTGCCCTTGTCCCTCCTCCCATTCTGTTGGGGATGCTCCTCAGTGGGGTTCCAGGTATTCCCCATGGGGATGTAGTTTATGCATTGTGGGAACAGTAGTCAGTTATTTTTTAATGAAGGATAGTTTTTTTTTTTTTTTGGAGGTTAGGGTCTCACTCAAGCCCAGGCTGATGCAGAATTCACTCTGTAGTCCCAGGCTGGCCTCACATTCACAGCGATCCTCCTACTTCTGCCTCCCAAGTACTGGCCACAATTTGCGTAAATTTAAAAAGATATTCCAGTGCTCCTCCAGACACAAAATGGCCTGGATATCCATGACCTCACAGTGCCTGACACTACCTACATAAGACAATCATAATAGGAGGAAAATATCATGACATCAAACTGAAAAGACAGACTGATTGAGAGGGGGAAGGGATATGATGGAGAGTAAAGTTTCAAAGGGGAAAGTGGGGGGAGGGAGGGAAATAACATGGGATATTGTCTACAATTAAAGAAGTTGTCAATAAAAATAAAAATACAAACCGGGCGTGGTGGTGCATGCCTTTAATCCCAGCACTTGGGAGGCAGAGGTAGGAGGATCACCATGAGTTCGAGGCCACCCTGAGAATACAGAGTGAATTCCAGGTCAGCCTGGGCTAGAATGAGACCCTACCTCGAAAAACCAAAATAAATAAATAAATAAATAAATAAATAAATAAATAAAGAAAGAAAATGGTGATATACTGAAACACACCAAAAATGAAAAATTGAACAAATGTAAGTAACACTATGCAAATGAAATGAAACATCGCTGAGATCAGGTGATTCTAGCAACTGAATATTAGCAAAAGGAACTGACCAATTTTTTTTTTTTTTTTCCAGTTCTAGGAATTGAACCTAGGGCCTTGCACATGCTAGGCAGGCACTCTGCCACTGAGCTGTATCCCCTCATCCTGATCAAGACTTGATGGTGAATGCATGAGCTTTGGGGGTTTAATGATATTTTAGGACATGATGAAGCTTTTTTGAATCATAATTTATCTTACATTTCAAATTTATTAAATGTATGAGACACAATTGTTTTTCTTGAGACCTCGGAACTGTGTATGAACCCTTTTTAATACTTCAGGCATCATGGAGGGATTCAGAACTGCACTTGGCCAACACTTCTCAGAGGATACTTGTTGGAGGGTGACCAAAGGGTGACGGGACAGGAAAGCCTTGACAGTAGGAAGGAGAACCATTGGCATCAACAATATGATTTGCCAGTATATCAGCAGGCCACAGGTTCAGTAGGAAGTGTGTTTAAAAACAGGTTTTAGGGGGCTGGAGAGATGGCTTAGTGGTTAAGGCGTTTGTCTGTGAAGCCTAAGGATCCCGGTTCGATTCTCCAGGTCCCACGTAAACCAGATGCACAAGGGGGTACCCATTCTCTCTTTCCCTCTCTCTGTCCCTAATAAATAAATAAATATAAAATCTTAAAAACAAACAAACAAACAGGTTTTAGGAAGTTAAAACTGGTGCATTCCAACACATTTATTTATTTATTTTTTATTTTTTGGTTTTGCAAGGTAGGGTCTCACTATGGTCCAGGCTGACCTGGAATTAACTATGTAGTCTCAGGGTGGCCTCGAACTCTCAGCGATCCTCCTACCTCTGCCTCCCGAGTGCTGGGATTAAAGGTGTGCGCCACCACGCCCGGCTTTCAACACATTTATTTTTAACTGAAACAACCCAAATTGTGATAGAACACACATAACATAGAATTTATTATCTTAACCATTCTAAAGTGTGCAGTTCAGTAATGTTCTGCCTTTTCACATTGTTGAACAACAGATATCCCAAACCTTTTCATCTTATAAAATTGAAATTCTATATCCATGAAACAACCATTCCCATGGGGGCATGTTGGTACACATCTTTAATTCCAGCACTTGGGAGGCACAGGTAGGATCACCGTGAGTTCAAGACCAGCCTAGGAGTATAGAGTAAGTTCCAGATCAGCCTGGGCTAGAGTCAGACCCTACCTTGGAAACAAACAATCAGTCCCTCCTCTATGTCCCTAGCAACTGCCATTCTGCTTGCCTGCTTGCTTTCATTTCCTTTTCCTTTTTCCTTTTTCCGTTTCCTCTTTCTTTCTTTCTTTCTTTCTTTCTTTCTTTCTTTCTTTCTTTCTTTCTTTCTTTCTTTCTTTCTCTTTCTTTCTTTTTGTTTTTTTGAGGTAAGGTTTCACTGTAGTCTAGGCTGACCTGGAATTCACTATGTAGTCCCAGGGTGGCCTTGAACTCATGGCAATCCTCCTATCTCTGCCTCCCGAGTGCTGGGATTAAAGGCATGCGCCACCATGCCTGGCTCTGCCATTCTGCTTTCTGTGTCTGTGAATTTACCTACTTTAGGTATCTCAAACAAGTGGAACCATGCAGTAAATGTCATTCTGTGACTGGCTTATTTCACTTTACATAATGTTCTCAAGGTTCATCCATGTTCTAGAATGTGTGAGAATGTTCTTCCTTTTTCAGGCTAAGCAATCTTCTGCCTGTACAAGTATGAAGTATGTTTTGTTTATTCATTCTGTCAATGGATATTTGGAGTAACACATTTATACCCTTTTCCATTATAATGTAAGCTAAATAGAAGTTAAAAAGAAGTTAAGGGGCTGGAGGGATGGCTTAGTGGTTAAGGCGTTTGCCTGCAAAGCCAAAGGACCTAGGTTTGATTTCCCAGGACCCACGTAAAGCCAGATGCACAAGGGGACACACATGTCTGGAGTTTGTTTGCAGTAGCTGGAGGCCCTGGCATGCCCATTCTCTCTTCCTCCCTCTCTGTCTGTCAAATAAATAAATACATACATAAATAAATAAATAATATTTTAAAAAAGAAATTAAGTGTGGTGATACCCTTGTCGTAACAGGACTGGGAAGGTGGAAGCAGAAGGATCAGGAGTTCAAGGCCAGTCTTGGCTATATATTGAGTTCAAGGTAGCCTAGGTTATATAGTGAGACACTGTTAATCTTCTACTCCACAACATGTCAGGTATTGAGAGTGTAGCTCAGTGGAAACATACTTATCATCCACGAGTTCCCGGATTTGGTCCCTTGCACTGCAAAACAAGAATGTGGGCATGGTGGCATGCATTTAGAGGCCCAACTACTTGGGAACCTGGGGCATGAGGATTGGTTGAACCCAAGAATTCAGGGCAAACATGCTGAGACTAATGTATCCAAAACTTAAAAAAAAACAATCAAAAGAGGTAGAAAAAGAAAAACAAGAAGTTGAAACCCAGCCTCAACTGCATTGCAAAGTTGAGGCCAGTCTGGGATGTTTGAGACCCTGTCTGAACAGCAACAGCAACAACAACAAACCAAACCAAAATCTACTTAGAGTCACCTTTACTAAGTATTAGAATGTGTGGTTTTGAAATTTACTAAAAAGAATGCTTAATTTCACTATTTAAAATCTGAAACTATGAGCTGGGCATGGTGGCGCACGCCTTTAATCCCAGCACTCGGGAGGCAGAGGTAGGAGAATCGCTGAGAGTTCGAGGCCACCCTGAGACTACATAGTGAATTCCAGGTCAGCCTGGACCAGAGTGAAACCCTACCAAAAAAAAAAAAAAAAAAAAAAAACTTCTAAAATCTGAAACTAATCACTTCCTGGGATCATAAAGTTCTCTGATGAGTTGCAAAGACAAGTAAATACCAAGATATGATTAAATGTATCTATATATCTATACTACAAAATCTTTATGGGTCAGTTGTACTTCAAGTAAGCTAGATATATGGAAATGAAAGATTATGCATCAAAGAAATAGCGGCAGTAATTTAATAAAATAATGTATAATACAATTTATTCTTTAGGCTTGTATTGAATTTGTTCACATTTCACCTTTTTTTTTAAATTGGTTTTTGGTTTTTCGAGGTAGGGTCTCACTCTGGCCCAGGCTGACCTGGAATTCACTCTGTAATCTCAGGGTGGCCTTGAACTCACCGTGATCCTCCTACCTCTGCCTCCCGAGTGCTGCAATTAAAGTCGTGCGCCACCATGCCCGGCACATTTCACCTATTTTTTTTTTTGAGAGAGAGAGAGACAGAGAGAGAAAGAGGCAGAAGAGACAGAGATAGAGAGAGAGAAAGAGAGAGAATGGGCATGCCAGAGTCATCAGCTATTGTGAATGAACTCCAGATGCATGTGCCCCTTGTATGCATGTGCAACATTGTGCGCTTGCGTCACTGTGCATCTGGCTTTCGTGGGACCTGGAGATTCAAACGTGAGTTCTTAGGCTTGGCAGGCAAGTGCCTTAACTGCTAAGCCATCTCTCCAGCCAACACCTATTTTTTAAAAATCCGTTTTATACAGTTTCAGAAATGAGTCTCAGACCTATCCACTGTGTCAAGTGAGGTACGAATGAGAGTGGTATTAGTGTTTTCCTACCACACAGTGAGAAAGATAAATGGCTCTCAGGGAGTCTAGGAAAAGGTTGGAGAACTGCCCTCACTAGTTGGATATTCAGGGGGAGCTGCTGCTTAGGCTCCCACTCTCTGGAGCCATGGGGCCTTGCAATTGTGTGGGAGATCCTGATCCAGGGCAAGAGAGGGACAAGATTTCGAAAGGGCACCATTTGAGAATGTTCACTTCCAGTGTTTACACAGCAGTCTTTATGCTTGCTTTTAATTGCTGTAGTCCACGATATCATGGCATTTGCACAATGTAATGAAGTGTCACAAGTATGGCAACACTCGTGTGGAGTGATGCTTGTTTGCGTCAGTGCAGATCAGTATGACTAGAGAGTTAAATTCCAAGCATGACTTAGGCAATGGCGAGGAACCAGACTATAATTGTACCCACTACACAATGTTCTTCATTTGTTCTCCAAGGAAATTAATATGAGTGTGATAGTGATATGTTAAATATTTTAAAATATTCATTAATAGACACAGAACTGAATGTCTTAAAATTCACCATTTTGACAGAATGTAAGCAATTTGTGTGTGAGAATTTTAGTGCAAATTCAGGACACTGTGTCATTTCACCTGTAAATAATACAGAAAATGTCTATAAATGGTAAAGGATTTTTTTCGTAAGCACCATACTATTATTGCACCTTAAAAACACGTACTAGCCGGGCGTGGTGGCGCATGCCTTTAATCCCAGCACTCGGGAGGCAGAGGTAGGAGGATCGCCGTGAGTTCAAGGCCACCCTGAGACTACATAGTTAATTCCAGGTCAGCCTGGGCCAGAGTGAGACCCTACCTCGAAAAACCAAAAAAAAAAAAAAAAAAAAAAAAAAAAAAAAAACATACTACTGGGCTGGAGAGATGGCTCAGCAGTTAAAGGCAGGTTCGATTCCCTAGTACCCACATAAAGCAAGTTGCACAAAAAAGGTATATGCATCTGCAGTTTGTTTGCAGTGGAAGGTGGCCCTGGTGCACCCATATTCACTCTCTCTGTTTGCCTCCTTCTCTCTCTTTCTCTCAAATAAATAAACTTTTAAGAAGAGATTAATTAAAAAATACATACTATCAAGGTGGAGGCAGGGATGTCACGAGTTCAAGGCCATCCTCTGCTATAAATTCAAGATCATCCCCTGTTACAAGTTTGAGGGCAGCCTGGGCTACATGAGACCCTTTTTCAAAAAACAATAAAAATATCTTTTAATGCCACTTTTTTTTTTCAAGGTAGAGTCTCATTGTAGCCCAGGCTGACCTGGAATTTACTATGTAGTCTGAGGGTGTCTTTGAACTCACAGCAATCCTCCTACCTCTGCTTCCCGAATGCTGGGATTAAAGGCATGCACCACCAGGCCCTGCTTAATGCCACTTTTAATACCATCAGCATAGGCTATGTTACGCTTTGAAATATTTTACATGTATCTGTGAGTGTGTATGTGTATGTGTGTGTGTGTGGGGGGTGCCCATGCCATGGTGTGAGTGTGAAAGTTAGAGGACAACCTTGGGGTATGAGTCTTCTTGCACATTGTTTTATTATTTATTTGAGAGAGAGATGTAGAAATAGGCAGGGAGAGAGAGAGAGAGAGAGAGAGAGAATGGGTGCCAGGGCCTCCAGCCACTGCAAACAAACTCCAAATGCATGCACCCCCTTGTGCATCTAGCTTATGTGGGTCCTGGAGAATAGAGCCTCGAACCGGAGTCCTTAGGCTTCACAGGCAAGTGTTTAACCACTAAGCCATCTCTCCAGCCTGCACATTGTTTTTTTTTTTTTTTTTTCGAGGTAGGGTCTCACTCTGGCTCAGGCTGACCTGGAATTCACTATGTAGTCTCAGGGTGGCCTCGAACTCTCGGCGATCCTCCTACCTCTGCCTCCTGAGTGCTGGGAAAAGTTAACTTTTCATGACTGGCTGAGACGCCTACAGAAGATAAAGAAATGAGTAAAGGTGCAAAATTAGACATAAAGTTGACAATGGAATAATGTCCTCAAAGTAGACTTCAGAGCTGAGAACATGGCTCGGTGGTTAAAGGTGCTTGTTTGCAAAGTCTGCCAGCTTGGGATCAATTCCCCAGCACCCATGTACAGCCTAATGTAGACAGTGGTGCAAACCAAGAGTCTTTGGTATGCACACACACGTGTGTGCACGTACATACCAACACACGCAAGCAAATAAATCAATATATTAAAAAATGGATTTCAGCCAGGTGTGGGGGTGCACGCCTTTAATCCCGGTACAGGGGAGGCAGAGGTAGAAGGATCACCTTGAGTTTGAAGCCACCCTGAGACTTCAGAGTGAATTCCTGGTGAGCTTGAGCTAGAGCAAGACCTTACCTTGGAAACCCTCCCGGTCCCGCAAGAAAAGCTTTCAAATAGAAGGGGATTTAGAGGCAAAGAAAAACAGAAACGTGTCAGAGAAAAGTTTAGAAACTACTGTGTTTCTAGTGTTTTCCACTAATTCTGTATTTTCCTGTGATTGATTGATATTTATTGGCATATATTCATTGTACATAGTAATGGGTTTCATAAAAACTTTTATTTATGTGTAGCATGTACTTTGACCATACTCTCTATATCCTCTCCTTTGTCTCTCCCTTCCCCTCCCCCTCCCACTAGTCCCTTCTTTTCTCTAGACAGTCCCTCTGCTACTTCTATGCATATATATATATATATATATATATATATATATATATATATACATAAAATCTCCCTAGGATCCACGTATGATCCTTCTTTGATTTAAATTAACAACCAGAAACTAGAGAGATGGCTCAGTGGTTAAAGGCACTTCATTGTAAAGCCAGACAGCCCAGATTTGATTCCTCAGTTCCCACGTAAAGCCAGATACACAAAGTGGCACATGTGTGTGGAGTTCATTTGCAGTGGATGGAGGCACTGGTGTGCCCATTCTCTCTCTCTCTGCCTCTCTCTTTTTCTCTCTGTCAAATAAAATAAATAAATAAATCAGGGCTGGAGAGATTGCTCAGCGGTTAAAACATTTTCCTGTAAAGCCTAACAGCCCGAGTTTAATTCTCCAGCACTCACATAAAACCAGATGCACAAAACAGTGCATGCATCTGGAGTTCATTTGCATTGGCTAGAGTCCCTAGCGTGCCCATTCTTTCTATCTGCCTCTCTTCTATCTGTCTCTGTTTGACGATAAATAAAATATTAAAAAGTAAATCAACAACCATTTGTAGTATGACACACTTCTTGACCTGAAAATGCTACTTGCAAATATCCTTGACTATGAAAAGAGGGTGTTTTGGTCTTATGGCCCTTATTAGTGTCCATGGTTTGTTTCTATGATTGTACATTTAAGAAACATTTTTGTTTGTTTGTTTTTCGAGGTAGGGTCTCACTCTGGTCCAGGCTAACCTGGAATTAACTATGTAGTCTCAGGGTGGCCTCGAACTCTCAGCGATCCTCCTACCTCTGCCTCCTGAGTGCTGGGATTAAAGGCGTGAGCCACCACGCCCGGTTTAAGAAACATTTTTTTTTCTGATTTAAAATACCTCTCCTGAGTGTGATGGCTCATATCCATAATCCCGAGGCAGGATAGAAAAAAGGGAAATTGTGGAGACTTTGAGAAGGGAAAGAAACTCTTAACTCAGGACTCTAGTTGAAACCTCTCACCCGCAGAGAAGCAAGAATTCCAGCACAATTAACAACTGCTTAAGGCCTTTCTCCCTTCCAAGCTTCAAACCTACAGTTTGAAACCTACAGGCGTGGTGGTGCACGCCTTTAATCCCAGCACTTGGAAGGCAGAGGTAGAAGGATCGCCATGAGTTCAAGGCCACCCTGAGACTACATAGTGAATTCCATGTCAGCCTGGACCACAGTGAGACCTTACCTCAAAAAACCAAAACCAAACAAACAAACAAACAAAAAAAACTACAGTTTTCTAGGAATCTCACCTGAAATGTCATTTATAGCAAAAGCCATGAATCTCTTGTGCGAACCTAAAGGCTCCTGGTTTTACCTTATCAAATTATGGCATCTCCAGAGCCACTTTATATAATCTCAAGTATCAGGAGGGAAGCAGAGATAGAGGAGGGGAGGGCCGCTTAGAAACCCACTGAACAGGGGAATTCCAAAGGCTTCTGTTTCTATATTTAGTCACCACCAGGGTACTTGAAATGTGATTCTAAGAGGAGCCTACACCCAGACTCTTAGGTATGCTTTTATTCTGTTTCTGAGCACCCCTTCTCCATTCTAACCCACATGTTTAAACTGCTTTTAAAATATCTTTAATGAAATTCCTAACTTTGCTTCATACCAGCTATTCTTGGAGTTGTTTCCTGTGTTAATGCTATGACTCCTGTATTTGCCCGAGATGAGGGCTGAAGGAACTCCCCAGGCTGCTGAGGGTGACAGTGGGGAGCTTCATTTCAGTTCCCTCACCCTTGACAATCCCAGCACTTTAAAGGATGAGGCAGAGGGATTGCTGTAAGTTCAAAGTCAGTTTGGGCTACACAGTGAGTTTCAGGTCAACCTGAGCTACAGGGGAAGACTCTGATCAAAAAATAAATCCCCGGGCAGCCGGGCATGGTGGCGCATGCCTTTAATCCCAGCACTCGGGAGGCAGAGGTAGGAGGATTGCCGTGAGTTCAAGGCCACCCTGAGACTACATAGGTAATTCCAGGTCAGCCTGGGCCAGAGTGAGACCCTACCTCGAAAAAACCAAAAATAAATAAATAAATAAAAAAAAAATAAAAATAAATCCCCGGGGGCTGGGGAGATGGCTCAGCAATTTAAGACACTTGTTTGCAAAGTCTGCAGGGCCTGGCCCAAATCCCTAGTACTCATGTAAAGCCAGATGCACAATGTGGTACATGGGTCTGGAGTTTGTTTGCAGTGGCAGGAGGCCCTGGTGTGTCCATTCATATTCTCTCTGTGTCAAATAAGTAAATAAAATATTAAATAGCTGGCCGTGATGACACATGCCTTCAGTCCCAGCACTTGAGAGGCAGATGTAGGAGGAGTGCTATGAGTTCAAGGCCACCCTGAGTCTACATAGTGAATTCAGATCAGCCTGGGCTAGAGCGAGACCCTACCTCAAAAACTTTTTTTTTTTTTTTTTGGTTTTTCGAGGTAGGATTTCACTCTAGCTCAGGCTGACCTGGAATTCACTAAGCAGTCTCAGGGTGGCCTTGAACTCATGGTGATCCTCCTACCTCTGCCTCCCAAGTGCTGGGATTAAAGGCGTGCACCACCACGCCCTGCTAAAAACATTTTTAAAAAATGAAAAAAAGTTAAAATTTCTATTCCAAAAGAACTTACACACCCGGTAGCAGAATGTTATGTGCACAAGAGTTAAAGTTCATGGAACAGGCATCCTTGTCGGTGCAAATCAGTTCCCTGGAGTTGTGATTTATGTACTTTCACTCTCCTGTGGGTTGTGACACCTTCAAAGAAGTGATAAATGCATTTCTGGCCTTGCAAAGCTGAGAAACCAATCTCAGGTGACCCAGTGGCTGCATTACCTTGGTCAAAGAAAGAGGAGCTAGGAAACAAAAGAAGAACGATGCCATAATCTATATTCACCACAAAAAGGATTCTGTCTACAGGGCTGGAGTAGCAGTCTTTGGTTATTGAGTATAAGACTATCCTGACTCTACCGAGTACACTTAAATATTTACAGATTGGATTGAGCCACACATGCTGTCTATGACACAGGGTTCCCATTACTCTTTGATGTAAAATCCTGGCTCAGGTTGACTTCTCTGGGAGCAGAAAGTGAGATGAGGGATTTGGGGCAACAGGTTTCAGGAGAAGGGCATGGAGGAAGCAAGATGGGGCTGGAGGAAGAGCTAAGCAAGGATGTGGTCTCAGCCAGAGGCTTGCCTTTAGTTTAATCCCTCTGGAGCATAATTGGTACCCCAGAGTTGGTAGTACTAGGAAGCAATAGGCTAGGCTTTTATTCCTTCATGGAAGTCATTCATTTCCTGTGGAGGCTTCCTGTACTAGGTGAGGTTTGTGGAGATGGAACCTCTCAGAAATGGCTCCAGTTTGGCAGAAGGCAAGTATGTAAGCAGCTGTGGGCCATTTAGCCATTAACACTCACTGATGGGTCTTGTCCTGGTGAACGGACTCTTGGTATTGAACCAACAGTATCAACCATAGGTCTGAAATTTTTTCCTGGTAATTAGGGTAGAATCTGGTTAGATAATCTCCCAATCAATTTTTTTTCTTTTCCTTTCTTTCTTTCTTTCTTTCTTTCTTTCTTTCTTTCTTTCTTTCTTTCTTTCTTCTTTCTTTCAGAGAGACAGAGAGTGATAGAGAAGACAGAGTGAGAGAGAATTGGTATGTCAGGGCCTCAGCCACTACAATCAAACTCCAGATGCTTGTGCCACCTATTTGGCATGTGTGACCTTGTGCTTGCCTCACCTTTGTGTCTGACTTATGTGGGATCTCTACCAATCCATGTGTGATTGTGATGTGAGCAAGAGAAAAGTATTTTGTTAACCCATTAAGATTTTAACTCATTTGACTCATTCTCTAAGTGTTCTCTTTCTCAGAAACATGCATTGCTCTAGAAAACTTGATTTTCAGAATTCTGTCAATTAAAGCAATAATAGTCCTCAATTTTGTGATGACTGATGTGCTGAATAATTGTGGCAAGCATTTTTCTTAGTTCTTAACAAATATAAAATGTTCTTAAAAGTCAGGTGTATTTGTTATTTTTCTCTTTGCTACAATGCATGGACTCAACTTTGCCTTTACCAAAACAACCACAGAAAGTACATAAATGCTTTGGGCATGGTGGCTCATACTTGTAATCCCAGCACATGGGAAGCTGAGGCAGGAGGCTTGCCATGAGTTCAAAGCCAGTGACATGGTATCTTAAAAACAAAACAATGCTGGGTGTGGTGGCGCACACCTTTAATCCCAGCACTCAGGAAGCAGGGGTAGGAGGATCACTGTGAGTTTGAGGCCACCCTAAGACTACATAGTGAATTCCAGGTCAGCCTGGACTAGAGTGAGACCCTGCCTTGAAAAACCAAAGCAAACAAACAGACAGACAATCCCTTGATGGGTGTGGTAGCATATGACAGTAATATTAGCACTTGGGCAAGAGGATCATCAGTTACATAGTGAGTTTGATGTCAGGAGACCTGATCTCGAAAAACAAAATAAAACAAAAAAATATCTCTTGACTGTTCCTTAAAGTATGATCATTCCTTTCTTTTTCTGGTCATGATGGAACCAAAATACAGTGTGTAAGCTTAGCAAAAAGTATTAAAAAATTCTCTTCTAAAAGCTTCTTATGGGACTGAGGTTAAAGGTGCTTACTGGCAAAACCTGATGGTCTGAGTTCAATTCCCCTGTACCCACATAAAGCCATGTAATGTGGTAATAGGTCCTGGTGTGTCCATTCTCTTTTTCTCTCTCTCTGCTTGCAAATAATAAAAATATATCCTTTTTGAGGCAAGCCAAACAGACTGGCCCTTTTTATGCGCGTGTGTGTGTGTAAGAGAGAGAGAGAGAGAGAGAAAGAAAGAACTGGTGCCCTAGGGTCTCCAGCCACTGTAATCAAACTCCATATGTGTGTGCCACCTTGTGCGCATGTGTAACCTCACACCCTTGCATTACCTTGTGCATCTGGCTTAGGTGTGATCTGAAGAGTCAAACATGGGTTTGTAGGCGTCACAGGCAAGTGCCTTAACTGCTAAACCATTTCTCCATCCCCAAATATATATATAGGTTTTTCGAGGTGGGGTCTTGCTCTAGCCCAGGCATACTTGGAATTCACTATGTCATCTCAGGGTGGCCTTGAACTCACAGCAATCCTCCTACCTCTACCTTCCAAGTGCTGGGATTAAAGGTGTGTGCCATTTCTTTATTTAAGAGAAAGAGGCAGAGAGAAGGGGGGGAGAGAATGAGTGTACCAGGGCCTCCAGCCACTGCAAATAAACTCCAGATGCATGCTCCCCCTTGTGCATCTGGCTTATGTGGGGCCTGGAGAGTTGAACTGAGATCCTTTGGCTTTGCAGGCAAATGTCTTAACTGCTAAGCCATCTCTCCAGCCCCTCCAAAAAATATTAAAAAAATAAAAAAATAAAAGCTTCTTGTTTACTATCATCCTTAAAGGGATTTGAGTGTTTCTAGTTTCTATATTTTTTTTGACGCAAGGTCTCAATCTAGGCTAACCTGGAACTCTGTAGTCCAGGCTGGCTTGAACTCACAGTGATCCTTTTACTTCAGCCTCTCTAGTGCTGAGATTATAAGCATGAATCAACACACCTGCCTACTTTCTACATTCTTATCTGTATTTATTTTGAGGTTTGATAACTATTTCTCCTATTCAGAAAACTGTTGTAGAAATAAAGTGCAGTACTTGGCATTCTTTAGTTGGAAAAACTTTATTTTTTCAAAGCAAAGTCTCCCGCCAGGCGTGGTGGTGCATGCCTTTAATCTCAGCACTTGGGAGGCAGAGGTAGGAGGACTGCTGTGAATTTAAGGCCACCCTGAGACTATATAGTGAATTCCAGATTATCCGGGGCTAGAGTGAGACCCTATTTGGAAAAAACAAAAAACAAAACAAAAAAACAACAACAACAACAAAAACCCACAAGGTCTCCTTACATAGCTCAGGATGGCTTCAAAATCAGGATTTTCCTGTTCCAGTGCTATGATTACAGATATGAGCTAATGACTCCTGGCTTAGGAAAACATTAAAAAAATAGCTTTTCTTTCTTTCACCTTTTCTTGTGTGTGTGTTGTGCTCATGCGTATGTGGATGTGCACATGTGGGGAGGTCAAAGGACCTTTATGTGGGCCCTCACCTTCCACCTCATTTTGAGGTGGGGTCTCTTGTTCATGCCTCCATTGGTGAGCTTCCCAGAAATTCTCCTGTCTCTGCCTCCCTTCTAGTCATAGGTACTCTAGGATTTCAGAAGCCTGCCATGGTGTAGCAGACAGCTTCAGGTTCGCTGAGATGAACTTCCAGACCGGGCACAGTTATGGAGGAAGGGATATTATTTATTGAAGCTTACAGATCCAGGGGAAGTTCCATAAGGGCAAGTGAAGCGGCCTGCTCTCCACAGGACCAAGCAAGAGAGAGAAACCAACCAGCCACCACAGCACACAGAGCAAAACTACAGCCAAAAGGTCACACAGCACACTTCAGGAACTCCTGCTAGGCACATTTGCATATCTTTACAATGGAATCTCAAACCCACACCATTAACACCTTAAGACCTGCCCCCAGTGACATTGCCTCTAGCAAGGTGATTGCAGATGCAAATCATAACTAGTAAAACACTGAATATATTGGGGGACATATATTCAAACTACCACACATGGCTTCCATCGTTTTTAGGCTTTTTACATGGGGTTTGAGGATCCAAACTCAGGCACTCAGAGTGGCATGGCAAGCACTTTATCCACTGAGCCATCTCACCAGCCTTGGTAAAGCTTGCAACTTTCCTAAACAAGGAGGTGAAAGACCTATACAATGAAAACATAAAAACAGCCGGGCGTGGTGGCGCACGCCTTTAATCCCAGCACTTGGGAGGCAGAGGTAGGAGGATCGCCGTGAGTTCGAGGCCACCCTGAGACTACATAGTAAATTCCAGGTCAGCCTGGGCCAGAGTGAGACCCTACCTCGAAAAAAAAAAAAAAACAAAAAAAAAAAAAAAAAAAAAGAAAAGAAAACATGAAAACAGGTCATGGGCCAGAAGAATCCATAGATTCAATGCAATTCCAATCAAAACCCTAGCAACATTCTTCAGAGAACTAGAAAAAAATTAACCTCAGAATTCATATGGAAGCACAAAAGGCCTCAGATAGCCAAAAATATCCTCAGCAAAAGGAATACTAGTGGGTGTGTCACCATACCTGATTTGAAAATATACTACAAAGCCATAATAATGAAAACAGCCACTTAGATCAATGGAATATCATAGAAGATGTAGGTTTAACTTCTAGTAACTACAGCTACCTGATCTTTGACAAAGAGCCCAAAAATGCACACTGGAGAAAAGACAGTTTCTTCAACATATGGTACCAGAGACATTGAATAACCGTGTGTAGAAGAATGACTCTAGACTCTCACCTGGCACAAAAATCAAATGGATCAAGGCCCTCAATATAAGACCCAAGTCTTTGAAATGACTAGAAGAAAACAATAGGGAGACCATTCCAACATATAGCCATAGGGAAAAACTTTCTTCTTCTTCTTCTTCTTCTTCTTCTCCTTCCTCCTCCTCCTCCTCCTCTTCCCCTCCCCTCCCCTCCCCCTCCTCCTCCCCCTCCTCCTCCTCCTCCTCCTCCTCCTCCTCCTCCTTCTTTTTTAGTAATACCCCCACTAACCCAGGGAATCAGACAAGCACTTAACTGCTGGGATCTCCTGAACTTAAAGGTTATTGTGTAAACGAGCAAACCATCAGCAGTGTAAACAGACAACCTAGAGAATGGGAGAAAAACTTTGCCAGTTATACGTCTGACAGAGGTTTAATATCTAAAATATACAAAGAACGCAGAGAACTAAGCAATAAAAACCCATTAAAAATGGGCCAGGGAACAGAACAGAGAGTTTTCAAAGGAAGAAATAATAAAACACTGTTGTCAACGCTGTTTCCCCCCAGCTGTGTTCTGGCTCTGTAGCAGACAGCTTCAGGTTCGCTGAGATGAACTTCCAGACCAGGCACAGTTATGGAGGAAGGGATATTATTTATTGAAGCTTACAGATCCAGGGGAAGTTCCATAATGGCAGAAGTGGCCTGCTCTCCACAGGACCAGGCAAGAGAGCAGAGAAAACCAACCAGCCACACAGCACACAGAGCAAAAACTACAGCCAAAAGGTCACACAGCACACTTCAGGAACTCCTGCTAGGCACATTTACATATCTTTACAATGGACTCTCAAACCATCACCACACCTTAAGATCAGGCCCCCAGTGACCTTGTCTCTAGCAAGGTGATTGCAGATGCAAACTATAAAAAAATAAAACACTGAATATATTGGGGGACATATATTCAAACTACCACAGGCTCTAAGCATGACCTTTGTGGGACGCCTTCTGACTGCACGCTTGCTCTTTATTGAGGAGGTTCTCTCCTGCATTGCGGAGGCCTTCAGAGGCTGCCCTCCTGTCTGACCCTCACTCATTACTTTCTTGGTGTCAAGTGTTTGGAGCCCCTCTCTCTACCAGGATCACCCCCCACTCTCCTTCCTCTATTCTGCCTGTTTATCATTCCCAGTCCCACCCAGCCTCAGTCAACAACCCTCTTGAGTCCCTATCAGCCTTCTTGTGTTAGCTCTGGCTCAATGATTTTCTTTTTTAAAAAATTTATTTATTTTTATTTATTTATTTACTTGAGATATATGAAGGGGGAAGAGAGAATGGGTGCACAAACTCCAGATGCATGTGCATCTGGTTTACACGGGTCCCAGAGAATGGAACCTGGGTCCCTTGGCCCTATAGGCAAAGGCCTCAACAGCTAAGCCGTCTTTCCAGCCCAGTGATTTTCTTTGTATTTCTCTTCTTTTAAAAAATTTTTGCTTGCTTATGTGCGTGCATGTCTGTATGTCTGTGTATGTAAAATAGTGTGTGTGTGTGGTATATGCTTATGTATGTGACCTTGTAGTGCCTCATATGCTCGCCTGGAGCAGGGGTTGCTCGCCCGTGGTGGCCTGACAGAAACTTAGGGCTTCCTCTCCATGGCTTGTCCTCCTGTTTTTTTTTTTTTTTTTCTTTTTTTCTGAAGTAGGGTCTCACTCTAGCCCAGGCTGACCTGGAACTCACACTGTAGTCCCAGGCTGGCCTCCAACTCACAGTGGTCCTCCTACCTCTGGTATTAAAGGGATTAAAGGCGCTAGTCTTGTTTTGCGCTGATGTCTCTACTGATTTTAGATCTTGCATGGCTCCAGTGATTCTAGGGTCTCTGCTTTCTTGCTAGACTGGAGTTACAGCAGTGTGTGGCCACTCCCTGCTGTTTTATGTGGGATCTGAAGATTTAAACTCAGGAGTCTCAGGCCCCCTATGCCCTCATGCTTGAGCAGGAAGTGCACTTAACTGCTGAACCATCTCTCTCTCCATCCTGCTCATGGAGTTTCTATTTTCTGAACTCCCACAGCACTTAGCCTGGGGTACATAATTTAGAGCTTAATTATAAATTGTCTTTTTATTTGTTTCTGTTTGTTGTGTTAGTTTTGTCTTTTCTAGGGAAGCTACAGATTCCTTGAAAGCAACACATCTTGTACTTAAAAAAATTTTTTTTTAATGGGCGCACCAGGGCCTACAGCCACTGCAAATGAACTCCAGACACATGCACCACCTTATGCACCTGGCTTATGTGGGTACTGGGGAATCGAACCTGGGTCCTTAGGCTTCCTAGACAAGCAGTTAACCACTAAGCCATCTCTCCAGCCCCCACATCTTACACTTTTTAAGGTCCCTTGCAGAACTCTGATAGGCACACAGTAAGTACATACCTTCTACCAATAAATGTTCATTGCCTCACTGATGGATTGACTAGTACAGATGTGCAACTTCCTATCCCTCACTATAATATCACTGTTTAGTATTCGTGAAGCTTATTAAAATAAAGGCAATCAACTCCAAATCTGATTCCAGTTGGACATCACTGTATCCAGTTTTCTTTCACAAAATGGAGGCAAAAATGTCTTTCCACTGGCTGTGGTGGTGCACAGCTGTATTCCCAGCACTTGGGAGGTGGAAGTAGGAGGATCACAAGTTCAAGGTCCAAGGTCATCCTGGGCTACATCCTGCGCTCTGTCAAAAAAATATTTTCACCCCAGCTGAAACCATAGAGGAATTGGGGAAATGAGCAAGAGTGCTGCTTTCTTGGTGAAGCTGGTATCAGCAGAGGGGTGAAGGAGATAGACACAGAGAACACTCAACTACTATCAAACCAGAGATCCAGAGACACAGAGGCTCCCAAGACCTCGTCACTGAAGTAGATCTAAAATGAACCCAACATGGCTCAGGGAAATTCATGGAAGAGGGGGAGGAAAGATTGCCAGAGCCACAAGTTGGGACATTATGTACAGAGACATTGCTTCTTCCCCATAACTGATCGATACCCCTACTATGAACCATCCTCAATTCACATGGGGATAACTGACATCCCCAACGAGAAGGGTCCCTTTGGAGGGAGGAGGCTAAGGATGGTACCAGCATGTGGTGTTTACACACCGAGTATGTCCATAACTAATAAAGGGAAAAATATCTTCCCATACGGGTGTGGTTGTGTAATTCCAGTACTCAGGGAATGGGATCAGGAAGCTTAAGGCCCTCCCTGGATAAATACTGAGTTTGAGGGTAGCATGGGCCACACGAGACACAAATGTCTCTAATAAGTAAATAAATTTAAAAAAAATTTTAAAAGTCTTCCCAATCTAACTCAGAGAGTACTGAGGCTTAAATGAGATAATGGGCACCAAAATGATGTATAAAACCTTTTAGCTCCCCTACTATATGAATGTTAGGGGCTTTCATTATATCTTAATTTGTGCTTACAGGAGTCACTAGGTGAAGGAGATCTTGTTATCACATAGTCATTTTCTACCTTCTGTTAGAAAGGTGAGCTGGTCTCCGGGAAAGCCAAAAACAATGGGAAAGGCAGGAAGAAGATAAACCTTCACTTCCATTTTTCTGAAAAGATACTGCACATATGGAAAAGTGCACATATGGGAAATAGAAATGCGGTGAGACTTTGAAGTCGAAATTCTCTAGCTAAATCAATCTTTGCTGTTCCAAATCAAGCCTTTCTGCAGAGTTGTTGTCTTCTCTCCTGGTAGTTTGGAAGCAAAATGTGGAGTAAGGAAAGAAAGCTTTGGTGAGGAGAGAACGTTCTGAATTTGTAATCAAACCTTGGTTTCGATGTTGGTGAATGCAAAGCCAAAAGAAGTGAACAATAGCAAGGAGTTATTTCCTAAACAACAACCTGTTGGAACAAAGGAAGCAAGCATGGGGATTTTTTCAGGGAATATGTGTGTGTATACATACATATACATATATATTCCTAGAGGAAATCCCTTTAGGTATGGGCACATTATGGAGCATGCTCAGCTAAGGAGTCTATTCCTGAGCATGCTCAGTTGGAGATCATAGTTCAAGGAGAAAAGATGACAAATGGACACATTTTGGTGGGTGCTCAGTTTAAAGTCATGGAGGCTCTGGTCAAAAGGTTAAAATAGCAGACAACACGTTGGAATGCTCACTTTGGGTCATAAAGATAACATAGTGGAATGCCTCTGGGCATGCGGAGAGGTCATCATAAAATTTCAGTTGAAGGGGAAAAAAAGGAAGGCATTTTAGCTACACCACCGAGCTGTATCCCTGGTTGGAATTTTTGCATTTCATTTCTGGCCTTCACTGAGGTTGATACATCATTTCCTTTTCTTTCTTTCCTTTTCCTTTTTTGCTTTCATTATCTCATGACCCCCTTTCTTTTCCTTACTTTGGCCATATTTTTGTTACTACCAGTGGTTAGTCATGAGATATCTCTGGTTTCTTTTTTTTTTTTTTTTTTTCTTTTTGTTTGTTTGTTGTTGTTGAGATAGGGTCTTGCCATGTAGCTCTGGCTGGCCTTCTGTGCTTCCGGAGTGCAGGATTACAGGTATATGCCACCATGGCTGCTCTTTACTTTTTTTGTTTTTCAAGATAGGGTCCCACTCTAGTCCAGGCTGACCTGGAACTCACTTGGTAGTCCTTGGCTGGCCTCAACTCACATCCATCCTCCTCCCTCTACCTCTGAGTGCTGGGTGATTTTAATCATAATAAAACTCATTGGTTATGCCAGGTGTGGTGGCACATGCCTTTAATCCCAGCAGAGGCAGGAGAAGCCATTAGCTTGAGGCCACCTTGAGACTACATAGTGAATTCCAGATGAACCTGGGCTAGAGCAAGACCCTACCTCGAAAAACAAACAAACAAACAAACAAACAAAAAACTATTTGAGGTGGAATATATGTCTATATCTATTTCAAAAGCATGCATCTTTATTTTTTTATTTATTTATTTATTTATTTATTTATTTATTTATTTATTTTCTTTGAGAGAGAGAGAAGGGGTGTGCCAGGGCCTCCAACCACTGCAAATGAACTCCAGATGCATACACCCCCTTGTGCATCTGGCTTACGTGGGTCCTGGAGAATCGAACTGGGATCCTTTGGCTTTGCAGGCAAATGCCTTAACCGCTAAGCCATCTCTCCAGCCCCCAAAGCATGTATTTTTATGTGTTTAACTGTGGGCCATTTTTTTCCCCTTTGGGGTAATATTTTGCAGCGAGGCTTGTAAGTAACATGCATTTATTTGTCCCACTTCCCCAGGAACAATGGAATTTAATATGAATTCATGTTTTTTGCCAGATGTGGTGACTCACCCTCTTAATCCCAGCATTCAGGAGCCTAAGGTAGGAGGATAACTGGTGGTTTCATGAGTTTCTTTATCACTTACTTTGAAGGTTTCACTCTGCCCAGGCTGACCTGGAATTCACTATGTAGTCTCAGTTCTAGGTCTGTGCTGGGATTAATGGTGTGTATCATGTCACTTTTGTTTTTGCTTACTTTGTAGCCTCAAAACCAACAAACTAACACACTCAGCCCCTTTAATTTTAAAATTTAATTTTTATTTATTTATTTGAGGGAGAGAAAGAGAACAAAAAGGGATGTGAATGGGTGCACCAGGGCCTCTCCTTGTGCATCTGGATGTCCTGGGGAGTTGAACTTTGAAGGCAAGCACCTTAACCAAAGATTCAGCCCCTGCCTCAGCTTGAACTTTGAAAATTTTTTAAAAAATAATTTTCATGCCGGGCGTGGTGGCGCACGCCTTTAATCCCAGCACTCGGGAGGCAGAGGTAGGAGGATCACCGAGAGTTCGAGGCCACCCTGAGACTACATAGTTAATTCCAGGTCAGCCTGGTCCAGAGTGAGACCCTACCTTGCAAAAACCGAAAAAAAAAAAAAAATTTCATTTGAGATAGAGTGTGTAGAGGTGTGCCAGGGCCTCTTGCTGCTGCAAACAAACTCCAGATGCATGAGGCACTTTGTACATTTAGCTTTACATGGGTACTAGGGAATTAAACCCTGGGCTGAAAGGCTTTGCAAGCAAGTGCTTTTAATCACTGACCCAATTCCCCAGACCTGAAATCTGTTTTTAAAATATTAAAATTTTTTTTTATTTATTTGAGAGAGAGAGAGAGAGCAGAAATAAGGGAGAGAGAATGGGCATACCAGGGCCTCCAGCCACTGCAAATGAACTCCAGATGTATGTGCTTCCTTGTGCACATCTGGCTTAGGTGGGTCCTGGGGAATTGAACCTAGGTCCTTTGGCTTTGCAGGCAAGTGCCTTAACCACTAGGCCATTTACCCAGCCCCCTGAAATCTTTTAAGCAATTACCTTTAACCACTAAAGCCATCTCTCTAGTCCAGAAATTAAAAAAAATATATTTATTTTCAAAGGGTAGGGGTTGGTTGCACCAGCATCTCTTGCCACTGCACATGAACTCCAGATGCATGCACCACTTTGTACATCTGCCTTTATGTGGGTGCTGGGGAATTAAACCTGGGCCAACAGGGTCTGCAAGTAGTGTCTTTAATTGCTGAGCCATATCCCCAGCCCTTAATCCTTTAATTTTTCAAATTTTTTGTTTTTATTTATTTGCAAGGAGAGAGAGGGGGGAAGGGAGAGAGAGACTGAAAAATTTCTTTAAATAGTGCCTAGAACAATAGTCATGGAGGAGGAAGCCCATTTGAAAAACATGCGCATACTTTCAAATAAGGAGGAATGAGGAAGTTGTTAAGCACGTGGACAAGGTGTACAGACCCGGGTTCTAATATTGACTTTTTGATGGGTACTTGGCAAGTTTTGTAGATTTTTTTTTTTTTTTTTTTGGTTTTGCGAGGTAGGGTCTCACTCTGGTCCAGGCTGACCTGGAATTCACTATGTAGTCTCAGGGTGGCCTCGAACTCATGGCGATCCTCCTACCTCTGCCTCTCGAGTGCTGGGATTAAAGGCATGCGCCACCATGCCCGGCGATTTTTTTTGTTTTTGTTTTTAGAAGCAGGGTCTCATTCTAGCCCAGGTTGACCTGAAATTCACTATGTAGTCTCAGGCTGGCCTCAAACTCATGGTGATCCTCCTATGTTGGCCTCCTGAGTTCTGGGATTAAAGAGGAGTGCCACCATGTCCAGGAGATGGGGGGGAGGAGAGGGAGGGAGGGAGGGAAGATGGGAAGGAGGGAGGAAGGGAGAGGGAATATGAGAGAATATGAATGGGTGCACCAGGGCTTCTAGCTGCTGCAAATGAACTCTAGATGTATGTGCCACTTTGTGCATCTGGCTTTACGTGGGTACAGGGCGAATTGAACCCAGGTGGTTAGGCTTTGTAGGCAAGTGCCTTAACCTCTGAACAATCTCTCCATCCCATTTTTAGTTTTACAAAACATTTTATTTATTTGAGAGAGAGAGAGAGAGAGAGAGAGAGAGAGAGAGAGGCAGGAAGATAGAGATTGTGGGTGTGCCAGGGCAAATGAACTTCAGACATATGCATCACTTTGTGCATCTTACTTTACATGGGTACTGGGGAACTGAACCTGGGTCCTTTGGCTTCGCAGGCAAGTGCCTTAACCACTAAGTCATCTCTCCAGCCCATAGTTTAAAAAAATATTTATAGGAGCCGGGCGTGGTGGCGCACGCCTTTAATCCCAGCACTCGGGAGGCAGAGGTAGGAGGATCACCGAGAGTTCGAGGCCACCCTGAGACTACATAGTTAATTCCAGGTCAGCCTGGACCAGAGTGAGACCCTACCTCACAAAACAAAAAAAAAAAAATTGGGAGTGAGACAGACAGATAGAGAATGGATGTGCCAGGACCTCTAGCCACTGCAAATGAACACCAGATGCATGCGCCACCTTGTGCAGCTGGTTTTACATGGGTACGTGGGAATAGAACTTGGGTCTTTTGTCTTTGCTGACAAGGCCTTAATCGTTAAGCCATCTCTCCAGCCCTCATAGTTTTCTTTTTAATGTTTTCTTTCCTACCAAAAGTAGTTCTTTCAAAGCTGAGTGTCTCAAAAACAGACCCTTTGTCAAAAAATGAATCTTCAAAAAGGAGAAGGCTCTCTCTTATATAAGGCCCTAGCATAGAAATTAGACATACAATTCCTTCCATCAACTCTGTTTTATAGAGCAGCCAACAGATCTCAGATCTGCACAGAAGGATTTCCCCCTCCTTCTATTACCCTAGGATTTAATAGTAACTGATGGCAGGTTAAGGCTCAGCTCGAGATGTGAGATATGCCTGAGAAAGTGGCCTAACTGCACCACCATCCTCAAAGCTCTGTAGAGTCGCTGGGACTCCATTCCTATAAACATCTTTCTTCTCCAGTTTTTCAGGACATAAGCAAGTATTGCTGTAGAGTAAGGGAAACTCATCTTCCTTTGCGTCATCTCTTTTCTGGGCATGGCGTGGCGTGGGCACCACACCTGCTCCAGCTTCCTTAAGAGGAAACATCACCGCCTTCCCCATCCTCTGAAAAGCACTATCCTCCAGGGGTGTCCAGATGTTTCCCTCTCAGCCAAGGCGGAGAGCCCAAGACGCCCCTCTAGAGCAGGGTGAGCTGGGACGGGCGCTGGAACTAGGTCCTCAGGACTGACTTCGCCCACCATGCTGGGGACCAGCCCGGGCAGGACACTGGCCCAGGGACTTACCTGTCCAGGGGCGTGGCGGGGCGTGGCGGGCGTCGGGGGCGGGGCCCGGACGCGATCCCAGGCAGTGATTGGTCAGCGCCGCGCCTGTCTCCATGTGCCGCGCAGCGGAGGCACAACATTCAAGCCCGGGGGCGGGGCCGGCGCGCGCCGGGAGGAAGCGGCCTCGCGGCAGTTGCGGGGCGTGGGGGCGGCGGCCGCGCGCGGCGGGCTGAGGCGGCGGCCGCGGTGGCTGTGACAGAGGCGAAGGCACCTCCGCTTGGAAGGGCGCTCCGCCGGAACCTCTTGAAAGCCCAATGGAGCCGGCGGCGGGCGGAGGCTGCGGCTCAGGGCCGCCGTTGCTGCTGAGCGAGGGCGAGCAGCAATGCTACTCTGAGCTCTTTGCGCGCTGCACCAGCGCCACGAGTGGGGGCCCCGGGCCCGGGCCCCCTGACGCCGCCAGGGTCGCCCCTGGCGCTGCCAGCGCGGCCGCTGGCCCCGTGGCTGATCTGTTCCGAGCGTCCCAGCTGCCCTCTGAGACGCTGCACCAGGTAGATCTTTGCGCCCCTTTTATTCCTGGCGGTCTTTGGGGACAGTGTCTGTGGGACTAGTGGGGCGATGGGACCGTCCCTGGGGATCTGGAGGCCACCGCACGGTCTCTGAGAAGGGGACTCTGTAGCCAGGGATGGCGGCGACGCCCTTGTCCCCAGGGACACCAGCCTTCTCCGCAGCTCAGCTCCAGCCCAGTTCGAGGTGCGCTCCCCATCTTCCTTCTTGGAGAGGGTCTGACACTGTTCACCTTCTCACCCCGATCATTTCTGGGGGTTTTGCAGCTGCCCAGACCTGAAGTTTGCCCTGTTTTGGAAGTGATGTTTGTTTTGGCTGGTGTCTGCTTTAACCTCTGTTCCTTGCTGCTGCCCCTCCCTCTCCCCAATGGACACTCAGGGTGCCTTGCTAGGATTTGAACTTGAAGTGTGTGTGTGTGTGTGTGTGTGTTCTTGGCCCAGGATTGTATGTTGTCTTCTCTTTACATTTGTGAATATACACACACGCATGCATGCATACATACATACACCATCTATCCACTAATGTATTAATGATAATTATCATTAAATCGGGAAACATTAAAAACCAGTTGTAGAACAGAGACTCAGGGCCTAGTAGTGGACCTCAAAGCCCAAACGTGTAGTTCCAGTCTTATTACTTGAACTTGACATGGAGTTGTAAAAGAAGGTATTATAGCTTCCTCTTTCTGTGTGCTTTGTACCTGGAGAAGGAGGAAGGGCAGTAGACAGCAGGTACCGTTTTTGTTTTGTATTTTCCTTGAAGCTTGGAGAAAGACAACTTATGTTAATCATTTGGTGTCACTAGCACTAAATGGTGATAAGATTGTTAATAGCAGGCAACATATGAATGAATCTTTTCTTAAAAAGCAATAGTGTGAACGTTATTAACAGCAATTGAATATTTACAATGGTGACAGGTATTTAAAAATCTTAGTTACAAGGAAGTGCTGAGGTTCATTTGTGAAAACATTTGTGATGTGTTTCTAGGCTTTTTCTTTCTCTTTGTCATTTAAGTCTATTTTTATACTGCTGGAGCATGCATATGCCCATATATTTATGAGCATCACTTTAGGGCTCTGTAAACATTTACCTTTTCCGATTTAGAATTTCTGAAAATATACTTGGTATTCATAGAATTTAGCATGGCTAATTGTCCCTGGAGTAGTCCTTGATAGGTAGATTTCGCTGCCACTTCTGGAAAGCACTTGAGTTGTACTAAATCAAGAGGAAGTCAGTGCTCTGAAACACAAGCTGTGGCCACCTTATGAGGCCCTGAGAATATCCCTGAGCATAATGTATGTATAAAGTGAGTGAGACTGCATCAAGTAAGTGAGAGCTGGGTACCTGGTGAGGCTTATTTCATCGTCAGTAATACATCAAGTGTGACAAGAAGGGCATATTAGAACTGGATATGGGCCGGGCGTGGTGGTGGATGACTTTAATCCCAGCATTTGGGAAAGAAAAGTAGGAGGATCATTGTGAGTTCAAGGCCAGCCTGGGACTACAGAGTGGCAGGTCAGCCTAGGCCAGAGTGAGATCCTACCTCGGCAAAAACAAACAACCCCCCACCTAGATATGTTAATTGAGGTTTCCTGGGGCATAGGGGAGGGGACTTTATTGTATTCAAAGCCTTGCTTCCTTGGGGAACATGTGATTTAAAAACAATTCAAGGCCCAGTGACTTTGCAGGGATGGCACAATTCTCCAGTTAAAAACTGCATGCAAAAGAGGGCTTCAGATGCTTTTTTCTAGAAAATTGCTTGGGGTAAATCTTGAGTTTTAAGCTCCCTTACTCAGCTCAGCAAAATAAAACATATCCTTCCTAACAGCATTATCATAGCCAAATATACTTGGTACAGGTAAAAATTTACATTAAAGCATCCTGGATAGGGGAAGATAATCCTAGGAGATCCAGAGTCAGTAACTAGCAGCCACTTAAGTTTTAGTCATTATTTTTTATTTCTTCTGTCTTAATTTATGTTCCTTATTGGTGTGATAGCTATTCTTAAAATAAATGTTGAAAATGTCCCACTTTTCCTACCAAACAGGAACCTGTAAGTTTAGATTTAAGTAGCCCAACAGGTATAACTGCTCAAATTGTAAAGGCACTAACCAGATCTGGTAGTTTCTATGGTAACGCCCAGATTTTTCTCGTAATAAGCATACAAATAAGATTATCATAATGCACTAAGAAGGGTGAGAATCTTACCATCTTACCAGGAGTAAAGTTATATAGGAATACTTAATTTTATCTCCTTTCAGGAGCAAAAGTAAACCAGTATATCCATTACTTTTTACAAAAGTGAACTACAAAGTTACAGGGAATTTTCTCCAGTTGATATATAGATATTTATACATATACTTATCAATTATATAATATATATAAAATCTCAACACATGTTACGATATAGATAAGTGTCTCCCAAACGTCCATGACTTAATTAATGGCTTGGAGCCGGGCATAGTGGCACACGCCTTTAATCCCAGCACTCGGAGGCAGAGGTAGGAGGATCACTGAGTTCGAGGCCACCCTGAGACTACATAGTGAATTCCAGGACAGCCTGGGCCAGAGTGAGACCCTACCTCAAAAACCAAAAAAAAAAAAAAAAAAAAATTAATGGCTTGGTTTTCAGGGTGAGGCTGTTGGGAAGCGGTGGGGCTTGGTGAGAGTTTATTAGTTTATTGGGGGGTGTGTGGCTTTGAAGGGGATTGTGGGACCATCCTTACTTTCTCTTTTTCTTTCTGGTTATGATGTAAGCAATTTTCTCTGCCAAGTGCTCCCTTCCATTGCCATCTGACACTCTACCCCTAGAGGCCCAAGGCAATGGCTTAAATAGACCATGGATTGGAACCTTCAAACTTGGGCAAAGCAAACATTTTTTTCTTTTCTTTTTTCTTTTTTCTACTTTTTAAAAATCATTATTTTTTTATTGACAACTTAATATACTTACATACAAAAAAACCTGTAATTTCCCTCCCCTCCCCCATTCCACTTCAGAACTCCAATCTCCATCATATCCCCTCCCTCTCTCCATTAGTCTCTCTTTTAATTTGATGTCATCATCTTTTTCTTCTATTTTGAGGGTCTTGCAGAGGTATTGCTAGGCATTGCAAGGTCATGGATATCGAGGCCAATTTCTGTCTGGGCAGTTGCATTGTAAGAAGTCATAGCCCTTCCTTTGGCTCTTCCATTCTATCCGCCCCCTCTTCCTCAATGGTCCCTGAGCCTTGGAGGGTGTGACAGAGGTGTTTCAGTGCTGGGCACTCCTCCATCCCTTCTTCTCAGCACTATGTTGCCTTTTGGGTCATCCCAGTGGTCATCGCCATCTGAAAAGAGAAGCTTCTGTAACCAGAAGTGAGAGTAGCATTAATATGTGAATATGAACATTAAGTGTAGTACTTTCAGGGCAGCTTGGTGGGAATAATATATACATTTAGTCAGACAAGAGCAGGCTTTATACCCCTAAGGCTCATGACCTCACCTACCATAGACTTTTGCTTAGGTTTTTCAGTACCAGGTATGTATCCCCTCCTGTAGAGAGGGCCTTCAGTCCAATTATGGAGCAGTTGGTTATCCTAAGAGTAGACACGCCACTATTGAACCCGTTCAGTCATTGGGCCTGTCTGGCCAAACTTGAATATTCAGCGTCCACTGTTTTCACTGCTGATGGCTTCTGTCTCCCATAGGGCTGCATGCAGTGCAGCTTTTTCCAGCTTTCAGTTGGCTGGTCTACAGGGAGAAGGTTTTCTACTCAGAACCAGCTTGCTTTCCCAGTGACCTTGCCTCTCAGGCAAGAGATGTCTTCAACATTTTTTCTTTGTAAGTTAATTACCTCAGGTATTCTGTTATAATGACAAGGAGCTGATGAGCACAACTGTGGTAGTTTGAATATATGTCCCCCAATATATTCAGTGTTTTATTAGCTATAGTTTGCATCTGCAATCACCTTGCTAGAGGCAGTGTCACTGGGTGCTGGTCTTAAGGTGTGGTGGTGGGTTTGAGATTCCATTGTAAAGATATGAAAAGTGTGCCTAATAGGAGTTCCTGAAGTGTGCTGTGACTTTTGGCTGTAGTTTTGCTCTGTGTGCTGTGTGCCTGGTTGGTTTTTCTCTCTTGCTTGGCCCTGTGAAGGCAGGCCGCTTCTCCTGCCATTATGGAACTTCCCTGGATCTGTGAGCTTCAATAAATAATATCCCTTCCTCCATAACTGTGCCTGGTCTGGAAGTTCATCTCAGTGAACCTGAAGCTGTCTGCTACAGTAAAGTGGTACCGAGGAGTGTGGGGTGAGATGAACCTGACCGTGTGGATATTTGTCTTTTGGAACCTTTGTTTTGGAGGAATGGGCATGGGCTTGCTGTTTGCAACTGAAGATGCCTTCTGGAGTGGTAAGCCAAGTTTTATGGACTATTCTGATGAGAGTTTGAGAATGCTAAGTGCAGACAATATTGAACTTCGAGGCTTGGCTTCTGAGCTTTCTAAGGGGAAGGAAAGAGTGCAGAGGACTTTGTTGGAACTGGGCTACTGGCATAAGGGATGGCTACGTTCCGCTATCCAGGCCCAGAAAGTTTGATCAAGGTTAAATTTGTAATGGACTGATGTGCTTGGCTAAAGATACTGGACTGAGATTTTAAGATTTTAAGTTGGAAAATCTGAAGCAAATTAAAATTAGAGGCACTGAGACTGATTTTAGGTTAATGGAGTTGCTATTGTCAACACATTAGCAATCTTAAGGAAGGTGGAAGGAAGGTGGCCTGACTGCTTTACATTAAAACAATGGAGAGGATGCCTGAGGAAAGACTGTTAGGAATGCAAACTCTTGGGAAGAGCTGACTGGAGAAGGAACCTGCTTTTCAAGGCTATGATTTATTTTGTCCCTGGATTAAGAATATGGCTGTGTCCTGCACACCTGGTATTAGTTTTGGAAGCATGAAAAAATGCATGGAGTGGTCATGAATTGCACACGGTTCCAGGAGCCGCTGCTGAGATGCGGCATGAGGCAGGGCATGAAGACCCTCAGGAATAGGCTGGAAGAGCCTTTTGGAAGATGGACCATGTTTTGCATGGAGACCTGAAGATGTTTTGGATATACCAGGACTATGCAAGGACTCCTATGTAGTGCAGTGTTGGCCTGGGATGAAAGTTTTCCCTGGCAACTCTGCCCAGCTGGAGGGGAGGAATTGAAAAACCTGGAGACTGTCAGTCTCTGGTTATATTGAACTTGAACTGCAGAAGTTTGATGACTGCTGATGGTGGTTGAGTTTGCATTGTTCTAGTCTCTCCTTGCTATGCCTTATACCAGTTAAAAATGTTTACTCTGTGCCTTTACATGTTGAAAGTATTTAAATTGTTTGATTTTACATGACTCACTATCTTAAGTTGGTCAAGACTGTGAGAACCTTTGAAATTGGACTGAGTACAATTTACAATGTGTGATAGTTATAAATCTATTGGGGGCCAGGGGCGGAATGTGGTAGTTTGAATATATGTCCCCCAATATATTCAGTGTTTTATTAGTTATAGTTTGCATCTGCAATCACCTTGCTAGAGGCAATGTCACTGGGGGCTGGTCTTAAGGTGTGGTGATGGTTTGAGATTCCATTGTAAAGATATGCAAAGTGTGCCTAGCGGGAGTTCCTGAAGTGTGCTGTGGCTTGGCTGTAGTTTTGCTCTCTTTGCTGTGCCTGGTTGGATTTTTTCTCTCTCTTGCTTGGTCCTATGAGAGCAGGCCGCTTCTCCTGCCCTATGGAACTTCCCCTGGATCTGTAAGCTTCAATAAATAATATCCCTTCCTCCATAACTGTGCCTGGTCTGGAAGTTCATCTCAGCGAACCTGAAGCTGTCTGCTACAGTAAGTTCATTATCTCAGGTATTCTGTTATAATGACAGGGAGCTGATGAGCACAACATTAACAACACTTTCAGCCTGTACAATGTATTATCATTTATTTATTATTATTTTTGAGACAGGGTCTTATTCTGTAACCCAGGCTGGCTTGGAACTTACTATGTACCTCTGGCTGGCCTTGAAAACACAGTGATCTTTCTTTTTTAAAAATTTATTTATTTTTCATTTATTTGATATATATATATAGAGAGAGAGAGAGAGAGAGAATATGAATATGCTAGGGCCTCTAGCCACTGCAAACGAACTCCAGATGCATGTGCCACCATGTGCATCTGGCTTACGTGGGACCTGGAAAATCGAACCAGGGTTCTTGGGCTTTGCAGGCATGCCCCTTAACTGCTAAGCCATCTCTCCAGCCCACACAGTGATCTTTCTATCTCATCTCCTGAGTGCTGTGATTATAGACATGAGCCACTATGTCTAATTTATGTTTTGTTTTTTGAGATAGTCTCATGTAGCTCAAGATGGCCTTGAACTCTATGTAGCTAAGGTTAATCCTGATCTTTCCTTCTCTCAAGTGCTAGGATTTCAAGCATGCCCCATCATGCCTTGCTAAACAACTTTTGTCCCCTATTTTTAGAATTTAGTGCTTCAGCCTCACACATGCCAAGCAGATATTCTTCCACTGAGCTACATTCTCAGGCCAGCTAGTAATTTTTCTTTTTCTTTTTTTTTGGTTTTGCGAGGTAGGGTCTCACTCTGGTCCAGGCTGACCTGGAATTAACTATGTAGTCTCAGGGTGGCCTCGAACTCTCGGCGATCCTCTTACCTCTGCCTTCCAAGTGCTGGGATTAAAGGCGTGCGCCACCATGCCCGGCGTAATTTTTCAAAAAATTATTTATTTATTTGAGAGAGAGGGAGAGAATGGGTGCACCACAGCAAATGAACTTTGGACACATGCGCCCCCCTCCTTGTGCATTCCCACCAGCAATGAATGAGAGTTCCTGTTACTTTATATACTTGTCGGCGTTTAGAATTATCAAAGTTTTGAATTTTGTCCACATATTTTGGTAATATGTGTTTAGTGATGTCTTGTTTTAATTTGTAATTCATTAATGACATACACAATTGACTGAACATCTTTTTATGTACTTATTTGCCATCTTATATTATAACTTAGTACATCATACTTGGTTATTTTTTTTTGTTTTGCTTTTTCGAGGTAGGGTCTCACTCTAGCTCTGGCCAACCTGGAATTCACTATATAGTCTCAGGGTGGCCTCGAACTCATGGCGATCCTCCTACCTCTGCCTCCCGAGTGCTGGGATTAAAGATATGCACTACCACAGTCAGCATAGTTGGTTATTTTTGGCTTATATATAGTATTTATTTTCATGTGATGTTTTATTTTAAAAGCAGGACTCTTATAGTAGGCAAAAAATAGTAGAACAGAAACACCTTTAAACTAGAAAAGAAGATACTTATGTCTGAGAACAGGTAAACTGTTTTGTTTAATATTTTGAGACAAAAGTGTACAAATTCGTATTATTATTATTATTATTATTATTATTATTTTGGTTTTGCAAGGTAGGGTCTCACTCTGGTTCAGGCTGACCTGGAATTAACTATGTAGTCTCAGGGTGCCCTCGAACTCACTTCGATCCTCCTACTTCTGCCTCCCGAGTGCTGGGATTACGCCACCACGCCCGGCTCCAAATTTGCATTATTATCAAGGCTATTTCATCTTCATTCAAAGGCCAGTAGTTTACTAGAAGGCTTAGGGTTTGGGTTTGACACATTTAAGTTTATATTTTGTGACATGGCTTGTTTTAGATGGTGTGATTTTAGCTGTGAATCAAACACAAATCCCTCTCTTCAGGGTGCTAACATTTCTAAGCAAATGTTTGTAATGTCTCATAATTTTTATTTACATAAAAGATTGGAAATAATACATGTAAACAAACTACTAGCTTCAAAGTGACCAAGTTTGTAGTTGACTTAATGAATTAACAAACTATATAAATTCTTTTAGATTATCTATTTTTTTTGAGGCAGGGCTGTACTATAGCCCAGGCTAACCTGGAACTCATTCTGTAATCCAGGATGGCCTTAAACCAATGGCAATCCTCCTGCCTCAGCTTCCTAAGTGCTGGGAGTTAAGACATGCGCCACCACATCTGGCCTTACTTTTAGAATGGTGTCTTAGTCTCTGGAAATGATTTGCACATTTCAAGTCATCATTATTATTGATTTTCATTTTTTTGATAGACAACTCTTGAACATGAAGAGTAATAGTTATAAAACACTGTTGCAGGCCAGGGAGATAGCTCAGTAGTTAAAGGTGCTTGCTGGCAAAGCCTGTAGGCTCAGGTTTGAGTCCATGATAATTCCCTCCCCTCCCCCACTTTCCCTTCACAAATCTTCTCTCCATCATATCCCCTCCCTCTCTCCATTAGTCTCTCTTTTAATTTGATGTCATCATCCTATTATGAGGGTCTTGTGAAGGTACTGCCAGGCACTGCAAGGTCATGGCTATTGAGGCCAATTTCTGTCTGGTCAGTTGCATTGTAAGGAGTGATACCCTTCCTTTGGTTCTTACATTCTTTTTTTTTTTTTTTTTGGGTTTTCAAGGTACAGTTTCACTCTAGTCCAGGCTGACCTGGAACTCACTATGTAGTTGCAGGGTGGTCTTGAACTCACGGTAACCCTCCTACCTCTGCCTCCTGAGTGCTGGGATTAAAAGCATGCACTACCATGCCTGGCTTGGCTATTACATTCTTTCCACCATCTCTTCCACAATGGACCTTGAGCCTTGGAAGATACAATAGAGACATTTCAGTACAGTTTTGGTCTTGACAATTGCATTAAAGGAGTTGTACCCTTCCTTTGGCTCTTACATTCTTTCTGCCACTTCTTCTCCAATGGACCCTGAGCCTTGGAGGGTGTGATAGAGATGTTTCAGTGTTGGACACTCCTCTGTTACTTCTCAGTATTATGGTGCCTTTTGGGTCATCCCAGTGGTGACCACCATCTGAAAAGAGAAGCTTCACTAACTAAAAGTGAGGGTAATGTTAATGTAAGGGTATGAACATTAGATAAAGTGCTTACAGGGCACTTTGGTGAACACAATATATGCATTTACAGACAAAAGCAGGCATTACACTCCTAATGCTCATGACCTCCCCCACCATAGGCTTTTGATTAGGTTTTCAGTACCAGGCATGTATTTCCTCCCATAGAGTGGGCCTCCAGTCCAATTAGAGAGCAGTTGGTTTTCCCTATAACAGACACACCACTATTGTACCTCTTTGGTCTTTTGGCCTGGCTGGCCAAACTTAAGGCTTGCAGTATCCACTGTTTTCACAGCTGATGACTTCTGTCTCCCATAGGGCTGCATGCAGTGCAGCTTTTTCCAGCTTTTTGTCAGCTGGTCTACAGGGAGGAGGTTTTTAGCTCAGCATCAGCTTGATTTTTTCTTTCTTTCTTTTTTTTTTTTTGATTTTTCAAGGTAGGTTCTCACACTAGCTCAGGCTGACCTGGAATTCACTCTGTATACTCAGGGTAGCCTTAAACTCATGGCGATCCTCCTACCTCTGCCTCCCATGTGCTGGGATTAAAGGCGTGTGCCACCATGCCCGACTTTGATTTCTTTTTTTAAAAAAATATTTATTTTTGTTTATATACTAGAGACGGGGGGGGAGGAGAAAGAGTAAGAATGGGTGCGCCAGGGCCTGCCTCTAGCCACTACAAACTTCAACACATGTGTCACCTTGTGTGTCTGGTTTACGTGGTTCTGGTGTTTAAAACGTGGGTCCTTAGGCTTCACAGGCAAGTGCCTTAACTGCTAAGCCTCAGCTTTATTTCTTAGTGACCTTGCAGTCCAGGCATGTGGAGCATGTGGAGTCTTCAGCAATAGGATCTTGTGGTCTATTTCTAGTGGGAAACCAAGAGCGTTGGCAATGGCCTGTAATGTTTTGAGGGCATCAGGGACCTCCCTGGTCAACAACTCACTGGAAGGTATCCCATCCCTGGCACTGAAATTTTTCTAGTAACAGTCTATGGCTTCTGGGTGTGCCATTATCCAAAAAAGGAAGTTTTCATATGGCTTATTCATAACATCTTGAATTTTGATTAACCCTTCCCCCACCCTTCTTTGCTCAATCTCTTCCCCTGATCTCACTTAGGCCATTCCACCCACAGTAATCTGTCCGTTTACTTACATATATAGAATACCATCCCCTTAAGTCCATCCCTCTCCTCCCTCCCTCATAGCCCTTTTTATAGCTTACTGGCCTCTGCTACCAGTGTTTTACTTCAACTCACATACGAGTCTATGTAGCTAGGATTCACATGTGAGAGAGAACATGTGATGTGTGGCTTTCTGTGCCTGGGTTACCTCAATTAGTATAATCTAGAAGTCTATTTTTTTTGAGGTAGGGTCTCACTCTAGCCTAGGCTGACCTGGAATTAACTCTGTAGTCTCAGGGTGGCCTTGAACTCACAGCAATCCTCCTACCTCTGCCTCCCAAGTTCTGGGATTAAAGGCGTGAAGTCTATTTTTTTGAGACAGGGTCTCATCTAGCCCAGGTTGGCCTCAAACTTGAACTCCTGATGCTCCTTCCTCTACCTCTCAAGTTCTGGAAATATGGGCATATACTACCATGCCTAGCTTGTTTTTCTAAATGAGAACAGATAACAACAGATATAGTAAGTGCCAGAGCCAAGCAATTTTCTGGTTAAAGAAGGACATTTGAAACAGTATGTAGTGGACATGCCTATAATCCCTAGCCATGGGGCAGCTGAGGCAGGAAGACAGCATGTTTGAGTCTAGTCTGGGCTACATAGTAAGATCCTGCCTCAGTAGACCAAAATGAAGCCAAAAAGAGGCTATTTGCTTAATGGTTATTCATGGTTTCTCAAAAAGGGAGTTTTTTTGGTATTAAAGATGAAATGGGCCTTCAGAATGCTTGATAGGCACTTTACCACTGAGCCACCCCCCCAGCCCTCATGGACTCTTATAATAAGACATTGCAGGAATGCAAAACGAGAGTTACTTAACAGATAACTATGCACCAATCCCTTAGTGTTTTGAAGCAAGACAGCACAGCTACAATGAAAGCTTTCTATGTCCCCTTCTATGGTCCCATCCCCTCTCTCCCTACACCAGAAGTTACTGCTGTGTTGAATTTGGTGTGCATGATTTGAAAATTACTTTCCACTTTTATTGTATATTGTGAATCAAACACAAATCCCTCTCTTCAGGGTGCTAACATTTCTAAGCAAATGTTTGTAATGTCTCATAATTTTTATTTACATAAAAGATTGGAAATAATACATGTAAACAAACTACTAGCTTCAAAGTGACCAAGTTTGTAGTTGACTTAATGAATTAACAAACTATATAAATTCTTTTAGATTATCTATTTTTTTTGAGGCAGGGCTGCACTATAGCCCAGGCTAACCTGGAACTCATTCTGTAATCCAGGATGGCCTTAAACCAATGGCAATCCTCCTGCCTCAGCTTCCTAAGTGCTGGGAGTTAAGACATGCGCCACCACATCTGGCCTTACAGTATGTATATTTTAGAATGGTGTCTTAGTCTCTGGAAATGATTTGCACATTTCAAGTCATCATTATTATTGATTTTCATTTTTTTGATAGACAACTCTTGAACATGAAGAGTAATAGTTATAAAACACTGTTGCAGGCCAGGGAGATAGCTCAGTAGTTAAAGGTGCTTGCTGGCAAAGCCTGTAGGCTCAGGTTTGAGTCCATGATAATTCCCTCCCCTCCCCAACTTTCCCCTTCTCCAAATCTTTTTTTTTTTTTTTTTTTTTTTTTTCTCCATCATATCCCCTCCTCTCTCCATTAGTCCTCTCTTTAATTTGATGTCATCATCCTATTATGAGGTCTTCTTGAAGGTACTGCCAGGCACTGCAAGGTCATGGCTATTGAGGCCAATTTCTGTCTGGTCAGTTGCATTGTAAGGAGTGATACCCTTCCTTTGGTTCTTACATTCTTTTTTTTTTTATTTTTTGGGTTTTCAAGGTACAGTTTCACTCTAGTCCAGGCTGACCTGGAACTCACTATGTAGTTGCAGGGTGGTCTTGAACTCACGGTAACCCTCCTACCTGTGCCTCCTGAGTGCTGGGATTAAAAGCATGCACTACCATGCCTGGCTTGGCTATTACATTCTTTCCACCATCTCTTCCACAATGGACCTTGAGCCTTGGAAGATACAATAGAGACATTTCAGTACAGTTTTGGTCTTGACAATTGCATTAAAGGAGTTGTACCCTTCCTTTGGCTCTTACATTCTTTCTGCCACTTCTTCTCCAATGGACCCTGAGCCTTGGAGGGTGTGATAGAGATGTTTCAGTGTTGGACACTCCTCTGTTACTTCTCAGTATTATGGTGCCTTTTGGGTCATCCCAGTGGTGACCACCATCTGAAAAGAGAAGCTTCACTAACTAAAAGTGAGGGTAATGTTAATGTAAGGGTATGAACATTAGATAAAGTGCTTACAGGGCACTTTGGTGAACACAATATATGCATTTACAGACAAAAGCAGGCATTACACTCCTAATGCTCATGACCTCCCCCACCATAGGCTTTTGATTAGGTTTTCAGTACCAGGCATGTATTTCCTCCCATAGAGTGGGCCTCCAGTCCAATTAGAGAGCAGTTGGTTTTCCCTATAACAGACACACCACTATTGTACCTCTTTGGTCTTTTGGCCTGGCTGGCCAAACTTAAGGCTTGCAGTATCCACTGTTTTCACAGCTGATGACTTCTGTCTCCCATAGGGCTGCATGCAGTGCAGCTTTTTCCAGCTTTTTGTCAGCTGGTCTACAGGGAGGAGGTTTTTAGCTCAGCATCAGCTTGATTTTTTCTTTTTTTTTTCTTTTTTGATTCTTCAAGGTAGGGTCTCACACTAGCTCAGGCTGACCTGGAATTCACTCTGTATACTCAGGGTAGCCTTAAACTCATGGCGATCCTCCTACCTCTGCCTCCCGTGTGCTGGGATTAAAGGCATGCGCCACCATGCCCGACTTTGATTTCTTTTTTTAAAAAAATATTTATTTTTGTTTATATACTAGAGACGGGGGGGGGGGGAGAAAGAGTAAGAATGGGTGCGCCAGGGCCTGCCTCTAGCCACTACAAACTTCAACACATGTGTCACCTTGTGTGTCTGGTTTACGTGGTTCTGGTGTTTAAAACGTGGGTCCTTAGGCTTCACAGGCAAGTGCCTTAACTGCTAAGCCTCAGCTTTATTTCTTAGTGACCTTGCAGTCCAGGCATGTGGAGCATGTGGAGTCTTCAGCAATAGGATCTTGTGGTCTATTTCTAGTGGGAAACCAAGAGCGTTGGCAATGGCCTGTAATGTTTTGAGGGCATCAGGGACCTCCCTGGTCAACAACTCACTGGAAGGTATCCCATCCCTGGCACTGAAATTTTTCTAGTAACAGTCTATGGCTTCTGGGTGTGCCATTATCCAAAAAAGGAAGTTTTCATATGGCTTATTCATAACATCTTGAATTTTGATTAACCCTTCCCCACCCTTCTTTGCTCAATCTCTTCCCTGATCTCACTTAGGCCATTCCACCCACAGTAATCTGTCCGTTTACTTACATATATAGAATACCATCCCCTTAAGTCCATCCCTCTCCTCCCTCCCTCATAGCCCTTTTATAGCTTACTGGCCTCTGCTACCAGTGTTTTACTTCAACTCACATACGAGTCTATGTAGCTAGGATTCACATGTGAGAGAGAACATGTGATGTGTGGCTTTCTGTGCCTGGGTTACCTCAATTAGTATAATCTAGAAGTCTATTTTTTTGAGGTAGGGTCTCACTCTAGCCTAGGCTGACCTGGAATTAACTCTGTAGTCTCAGGGTGGCCTTGAACTCACAGCAATCCTCCTACCTCTGCCTCCCAAGTTCTGGGATTAAAGGCGTGAAGTCTATTTTTTTGAGACAGGGTCTCATCTAGCCCAGGTTGGCCTCAAACTTGAACTCCTGATGCTCCTTCCTCTACCTCTCAAGTTCTGGAAATATGGGCATATACTACCATGCCTAGCTTGTTTTTCTAAATGAGAACAGATAACAACAGATATAGTAAGTGCCAGAGCCAAGCAATTTTCTGGTTAAAGAAGGACATTTGAAACAGTATGTAGTGGGACATGCCTATAATCCCTAGCCATGGGGCAGCTGAGGCAGGAAGACAGCATGTTTGAGTCTAGTCTGGGCTACATAGTAAGATCCTGCCTCAGTAGACCAAAATGAAGCCAAAAAAGAGGCTATTTGCTTAATGGTTATTCATGGTTTCTCAAAAAAAGGGAGTTTTTTTTGGTATTAAAGATGAAATGGGCCTTCAGAATGCTTGATAGGCACTTTACCACTGAGCCACCCCCCCAGCCCTCATGGACTCTTATAATAAGACATTGCAGGAATGCAAAACGAGAGTTACTTAACAGATAACTATGCACCAATCCCTTAGTGTTTTGAAGCAAGACAGCACAGCTACAATGAAAGCTTTCTATGTCCCCTTCTATGGTCCCATTCCCCTCTCTCCCTACACCAGAAGTTACTGCTGTGTTGAATTTGGTGTGCATGATTTGAAAATTACTTTCCACTTTTATTGTATATATGTGCATCAATGTATACGGTGATTTATTTTTTCGAGGTAGGGTCTCACTCTGGCCCAGGCTGACCTGGAATTAACTAAGTAGTCTCACGGTGGCCTCGAACTCTCGGCGATCCTCCTACCTCTGCCTCCCAAGTGCTGGGATTAAAGGCGTGTGCCACCACACCCGGCTTATGGTGATTTTTGTATATGTATTATTAAAACAAAGTGTTATTTTGTATGTCATTTCAACTTAAAATGAGCAGTATTGTCCTCTGTGTAACTTTCTGCAATTTGTTTTTCCTCTCATTGTTATGTTTTTGGAATTCGTCCTTGTTGACACATGTCCCATCAATTCATTTGTTTCCATTTTTAAGATCTTTATTACCTACTTGTACAATGAGTCATCATTATGGGGTTGTAGAGACCTTTATTTCAAAGGAAAGTACGTAGCCTTCCTGATTTACACAGAATGTCGCATGACTGGGATACCATTCTAAACATGTATGGACATTAAATGGCTTCATAGATAGAATGCATACTGATATATATATATATATATTTTTTTTTGAGGTAGGGTCTCACTCTTGCCCAGGCTAACCTGGAATTCACTATGTTGTCTCAGGGTAGCCTCGAACTCATGGTGATCCTCCTACCTCTTCCTCCCACGTGCTGGGATTAAAGGTGTGTGCCACCATGCCTGGCTTTATTTCACCCTTTATAAAATACAAACTCTTACTGGTTGTGGTGGTGCTTGCTGGTAGGCAAATACTGAAGAGGATAAGACAGGATCACAAGTTGGAGGCTAGCCAACTTTTGTTGGAACCCTCACAAAACACAAATCTGTAGATATACACCCCCCAAACATGCTCTCCATCAATAAAAACTCCCTACATTTCAAGCAAACAGACGTATAGAACAGTGCATTTGACCTTGCTGTACCTGTCACTCAGGTTCAATAACCACCAGTGCGTGGCCAGTTCCATTTTAATCTACATTCCTATCTCATTCATTTCCCTTCTGTTATCCTGAAGCAAGTCTCAGGAAATGTTTGATAGGGTTATGTTCAAGACGGAATCTTGCGGGTGGGCACGAGGAGATGGGTGCATGCCGTAGTTGAGGATGGGTTGAGTAGCTATCTATAGACTATGGTAAGATGGAAAGACTGATGATGGTTTATCATGATCAGGTCATTGGAAGTTATTGGGGTAATGGTGCTTGAAAACTGATATATAATAGTTGGGGACATATACCCAAAGGACTTATTTATTTATTTATTTATTTATTTATTTATTTATTTATTTAGGTAGGGTCTCACTCTGGTCCAGGCTGACCTGGAATTAACTATGTAGTCTCAGGGTGGCCTCGAACTCTCAGCAATCCTCCTACCTCTGCCTCCTGAGTGCTGGGATTAAAGGCATGCGCCACCACGCCCGGCCCAAAGGACTCTTAAGTCAGCATACCATGAAGGTTGTAGCAGACAGCTTCAGGTTTGCTGAGATGAACTTCCAGACCAGGCACAGTTATGGAGGAAGGGATATTATTTATTGAAGCTCACAGATCCAGGGGAAGTTCCATAAGGGCAGGAGAAGCGGCCTGCCTTTACAGGGCCAAGCAGAGAGAGCAAAACCAACCAGGCACATAGCACATAGAGCAAAACTACAGCCAAAAGTCACAGCACACTTTACATATCTTTACAATGGAATCTCAAACCCACCACCACACCTTAAGACCAGCCCCCAGTGACATTGCCTCTGGCAAGGTGACTGCAGATGTAAACTGTAAACTAATTAAACGCTGAATATATTGAGGGTCATATATTCAAACTACCACATTCCGCCCCTGGCCCCCAATAGATTTATAACTATCACACATTGTGAATTGTACTCAGTCCAATTTCAAAGGTTCTCACAGTCTTGACCAACTTAAGATAGTGAGTCCTGTAAAATCAAACAAGTTAAATACTTTCAACATGTAAAGGCACAGAGTAAACATTTTTAACTGGTATAAGGCATAGCAAGGAGAAACTAGAACAATGCAAACTCAACCACCATCAGCAGTCATCAAACTTCTGCAGTTCAAGTTCAATATAACCAGAGACTGACAGTCTCCAGGTTTTCCAATTCCTCCCCTCCAGCTGGGCAGAGTTGCCAGGGAAAACTTTCATCCCATGCCAACTATCCCTTGCATAGTCCTGGTATATCCAAAACATCCTCAGTTCTCCATGCAAACTACGGTCCATCTTCCACAGGCCCTTCCAGCCTATTCCTGAAGGTCTTCATGCCCTGCCTCATGCCGCATCTCAGCAGCGGCTCCTGGAACCGTGTGCAATTCATGACCACTCCATGCATTTTTCATGCTTCCAAAACTAATACCAGGTGTGCAGGACACAGCCATATTCTTAATCCAGGGACAAAATAAATCATAGCCTTGAAAAGCAGTTTCGTTCTCCAGTCAGCTCTTCCAATAATTTGCATTTTTAACAGTCTTTCCTCAGGCATCCTCTCCATTGTTTTAATGTAAATCAGTCAGGCCACCTTCCTTCCACCTTCCTTAAGATTGCTAATGTGTTGACAATAGCAGCTAAACCAGTCTCAGTACCTCTAATTTTTTTTTTTTTTTTTGGTTTTTCTGAGGTAGGGTCTCACTCTAGCTCAGGCTGACCTGGAATTCACTATGTAGTTTCAGGGTGGCCTCTAACTCATGGAACTCATGGCGATCCTCCTACCTCTGCCTCCCGAGTGCTGGGATTAAAGGCGTGCGCCACCATGCCTGGCACAGTGCCTCTAATTTTAACTTGCTTCAGGTTTTCCAACTTAAAAATTTTAAAAATCTCAGTCCATTATCTTTAGCCACACACATCAGTCCATTACAAATTTAACCTTGATCAAACTTTCTGGGCCTGGACAGCAGAATGTAGCCATACCTTATGCCAGTAGCCCAGTTCCAACAAAGTCCTCTGCACTCTTTCCTTCCCCTTAGAAAGCTCAGAAGCCAAGCCTCGAAGTTCAATACTGTCTGCATTCTCAAACTCTCATCAGAATAGTCCATAAAACTTGGCTTACCACTCCAGAAGGCATCTTCAGTTGCAAGCACCAAGTCCATGCCCATTCCTCCAAAACAAAGGTTCCAAAAGACGAATATCCACATGGTCAGGTTCATCTCACCCCACACTCCTCGGTACCACTTTACTGTGGCAGACAGCTTCAGGTTCACTGAGATGAACTTCCAGACCAGGCACAGTTATGGAAGAAGGGATATTATTTATTGAAGCTCACAGATCCAGGGAAGTTCCATAATGGCAGGAGAAGCGGCCTACCTTCACAGGGCCAAGCAGAGAGAGAAAAACCAACCAGGCACACAGCACACAGAGCAAGCTACAGCCCAAAAGCCACAGCACACTTTATATATCTTTACAATGGAATCTCAAACCGTCACCACACCTTAAGACAAGGTGATTGCAGATGTAAACTATAAACTAATAAAACACTGAATATATTGAGGGCCATATATTCAAACTACCACAGAGGTACTTTCACATTCATGTTTATTGCTGCACTGTTCACAATAGCCAGGAAATGGAACCAGCCTAGATGTCAATCAACACGTGATTGGATAAAGAAAAAAGTGGCACAGAGCTGGGAAGATGGCTTAGTGGATAAAGAGTTTGCTGCTCAAACCTGAATACCCAGACCACATATAAAAGCAGGAAGCATTGGCAGACTTCTGTGGCAGAGACAAGGGAATTTCAGTGAAGCTACGAGACTCAGGGACCAGCTAGTCAGGGAAGCACAGCAATGAACAACAACAATGAAATGAGAGAGGGGGGTGGTGGGAGGAAGGGAGAAAGAAAGAAAGACAAACATATCAAGACCCCCTGCATCCAATGAGGTGACAGGACTGACATGCAGGAGTTGTCCTCTGACCTCCACACATGAGTTGTGGCATGTGTGTGTCCCTGCTCACAAACATGAACACTAATCCTATACATACATCAGACACACAAAGAAAATGTACCTATACATAATGGAATTTTATTCAGTAAAGAAAAATATAATCAACGATATTTGCATGAAAATGGATGGAACTGGAAATCATTATGTTAAGTGAAATAAGACAAACTCAGAAAGTTGAATACTATGTTTTCTAATGCTGATTTAAATTAGATTTAAATTTGTGTGAGTGTGTGAGAGAGAGAGGAAATGAGAGTGAGTATGTTGAAAGGAGAAAGGGGATCACAAGTATGGGGAGAGTAATGAAATACAAGTGACAAGAAAGCAGAAGGGTGGACTATTTAGAGCAAGGAAGGGGGACCAGTGAGTGGGGTAGGGGAGATGGGGAGGGCATTGGGGGTTGGGGGTGGGAAATGAATAAGAGCAAAGTATATTGACATATATTCGTGAAAATGCCATAGTCCATTACTTTGTATGTTAACTTAAACATTTTTTAAAGAAGCACAAAAGGAAAAAGAGAACAGTTAGGGTAAACCAATAGGGAGACTGAAAAGTAACCAAGTGAAAACCAGAAATAAAAGACACCTTTGAACATTGTCCTAGTTTCACGCTTCTAATTTGGAACTGCCCTGTTTGAAGGGCGCAGAAAATTGGGTTTGAGGAGATCTTGGGTTATATTTGAACTATTCATAACCTTTTAGAAGGTTTCATTCCTTTCCATGTTTTTCTTAGTTTGGTTCCCGAGGTGGTTTGAATCAGATGTCCCCCATAAACTCATGTGTTCTGAATACTTGCTCCCCAGCTGGTGGCAGTTTGGGATTAAGGAGTTGTGATTCTGGGGGGAAGGCTTATGCGTGTTACAGCCCTACTCCCTCTTGCCAGAGGTCAGCTCACTCTCTTGCTTTTGTTTTTCACCTGCTGTGGCAGGAGGTGATGGGTAGCCCGTGTTTGTGGCATCTTTCCCCTGCTATTATGAAGCTTCCCCTTGAGAATAAACCCTTTCTTCCTAACAGCTGTTTTTGGTTGAGTGTTTTGTCCCAGCAATGTGAAGGTAACTGTACAGTTTTCTCTACGCAAGTATTTCACATTTTGCTATTTATTGCATTCAATTCTTCATGCACATCTTTTGGAGTGGGTACAATCAACCTGAGTTACTCAGGGCTGAAGGGTTTCTTTGGGGAAAAGGACTTTGTTTTTAGGCAGTCCTAGGTAAACTGGGATGACTGTTATCCCTGCTGGTAAGTCCTTTCTAATGAATTCCCGCAAGTTGAGCAGCTTCAGACAATGCTGGTTTACTGTCTCGTTTCTATGGGTTGGGAGTAAGTGCCGGGTTTCCTGAAGCTCCAGTCAAGTGTGGCCTTGGGGAGCTCACCGACCTCTTTAGTTGTAGGTGGTCAGTGAAATTCAGTTGCTTGTGATCTGAAAGGTTTTGTGTGTGTGTATGTGCGTGCTGGGAATGGAACTCAGGCCCTCATGAGTGTGAGGCAAGCACTCTATCACAGAGTGACATCCCCAGCCTGCTTATGACTTTAGCTCTAAGCTCCTCCTGGGCCCCTGCAGTTGAATGCCACATGGCTCTCTCCATAGGCAGCTGACAGCCTAGCTGTTTGCTTCTTCAAGGCCAACAGGAAAGTGTCTCCAGTCAGCTAGGAGAAGTGACACCTGGTCACTTCTGTTGTATTCCTGATTAGAAGCAAGTTACATGTGGGGACAGTGTAATGCTTTTCTGCCTCTCTCCCCTCCCTTCTTTCTTTCTGAGAGATAGAGGGAGTGAGAGACAATGGGAGAATGGAGAAGAATGGGCATGCCAGGAATTCCGGACACACGTGTCACCCTGTGCATCTGTCTTTATGTGGGTTCTGGGGAATTGAACTCAGATCCTTAGGCTTTGCAGGCAAGTGCCTTAACCACTGGTCAATCTCTTCAACCCACCGTAAAGCTTTTCTACTCTGCTTGATTTTTACAGTTTGATTAGAAAATTATTCTTATTATTAGCATTTTTTTGAATCAAGGCTTTGCTATGTAGCCCAGGCTGGCCTCAAAGTCATTTTATAGTCCAATGGGTTTACATTTATGATCCCCTACTTCTTCCCAAGTGCTGGGATTTTAGGCAATGCCATCATGGCTGGTTAGCTTTTTGAGAGAGAGAGAGAGAGAGAGAGAGAGAGAGAGAGAGAGAATTACTTAGTAACTACTTTATAATTTATCTGTTAAATATTTTCTCCTCCTCCTTTTTTTGAGACAGGGTGTCATGTAGCCTATGTGTAGCCTATGTGTCTTTGAATTCTTTGTAGCCATGTAGTACAGGCTGGCCTTGATTCTTGGCCCCCACCTCCTTCCCACCTCTTGAGTGCTAGGCACATGCTTAGTTTGAAGGAAACATTTTCTTTTCTTTTTGGACTATCATGTGCTATTTTTTAAATATTTTTATTTATTTGCAAGGAGAAAAAGAGAGAAGGGGTGCTTCAGGGCCTCCAGCCACTGCAAACAAACTCCAGATGCATGTACCACTTTTTGTATCTGGCTTTTTGTGGGTACTGGGGACTAGAACCTGGGCTGTCAGGCTTTGTAAGCAAGTACCTTTAACCTCTGAGCCATCTCCCCAGACCTGAAGGAAACATGTTCATGCATATTTTTTTTATTATCTCAAATAGAACTAGCAAAAGTATATATCTTTGGGATTTTCTATTTTTCTTGTAAGGCAATTTGTTTTTCCTCTTACCTAGAAGGAAGCAAGGAAAAAAGCAGAGAAGCACATGCCAGTGTGAGGACTACAGCAGAGTGGTATAGTGCTGTCTAAGCATGTGTGGGGCTCTGGGTTTGACTCCCTAGAACTGAAAAAAAAATTAAAAACCAAAACTTTCTATAACTAATTCAGGACCAGGAGAGACTATTAATATTAGAGGCTATTAATAGGCTAGTAGGAAATGTTAGCTTTGACTTAAATCATTCATTTCACTTTACTATTGTTTTTCAGAGAACCATCTTGGTTCAAGTTTCCTGGAGGTTTCATCTGTTAATTTTCTAAATAATTGAAATCCCTTAAATGCCAGATACTAGGAATTTTTTTAAAGATTTAATTAAAAATATTTTTAGTTATTTATTAGCAAGCAGAGAGAGAAGGAGAGAGAGAGAGAGAGAGAGAGAGAGAGAGAGAGAGAGAATAAATGAGAATGGGCACACCAGGGCCTCTTGCTGCTGCAAATGAACTGCAGATGCATGTCTCACCTTGTACATCTGGCTTTGTACCCTCTGAGACATCTCTCCAGTATGATAATTTATTTATTTAAATTTATTTTTGGTTTTTTGAGGTAAGGTGTCACTCTAGTTCAGGCTGACCTGGAATTCACGCTGTAGTCTCAGGGTAGCCTCAAACTCGTGGCCATCCTCCTACCTCTGCCTCCAGAGTGCCAGGATTAATGGCATGTGCTACCATGCCTGGCCTTTTCACTTATCTATTTATTTTTATTTATTTATTTATTTGAGAGAGTGAAAGAGGCAGAGAGAATGGGTGCACTGGGGCCTGCAGCCATGGCAAATAAACTCCAGATGCATGTGCCACCTTGTGCATCTGGCTTACTTGGGTCCTGGGGAATCGAACCGAGGTCCTGGTGCCTTGCATGCAAGCACCTTTACCGCTAAGCCATATCTCCAGCCCCATAATTTATTTTTAAAAAGATTTTTTTTGTTTTTTTTAAGTAGGGTTTCACTCTGGTCCAGGCTGACCTGACATTCACTATGTAGTCTCAGGGTGGCCTCGAACCCTGATGCATGTGCCACTTTGTGCATCTGGCTTTACATGGGTACTGGGGAATTGAACTTGGGCAGGCAGGCTCTGCAAGCATGTGTCTTTAACTGCTGAGCCATCATCTCAGGTCAAGATTTTTCTTTAGGTCAGGTCAGGTGACACAGCTACTTGGAAGGCTAAGGCAGGAGGATGGTAAATTTAAGACATGCCTGGGCTACCTAAGGAGTGTAGACCTGAGAAACTTAGGGTAACCCTGTCTCCAAATATCACAAAGAGTTTTTAAAAAATATTTTATTTTTATTTATTTATTTGAGAGAGAGATACAGAAACAGGCAGAGAGAGAGACAGAGAGAGAGAGAATGGGCACACCAGGGCCTCCAGCCACTGCAAATGAACTCCAGATGCATGCGCCTCCTTGTGCATCTGGCTTACGTGTGTCCTGGGGAATCAAGCCTCGAACCGGGGTCCTTGGGCTTCATAGGCAAGCGCTTAACCACTAAACCATCTCTCCAGCCCCCACAAAGAGTTTTTAAACTAGGGGCTAAGACTGTAGCTCAGTGGTAGAGTGTTTGTTTGCTGTGCATGAGATCCTGCCCACAGCACTGCCAACATTTTTTTTTTTTTTGGTTTTTCAAGGTAGGGTATCACACTGGCCCAGGCTGATCTGGAATTCACTATGTAGTCTCAGGGTGGCCTTGAACTCACGGCGATCCTCCTACCTCTGCCTCCTGAGTGCTGGGATTAAAGGCGTGCGCCACCACGCCCGGCTCTGCCAACATTTTTTAAAGGTAGTGTGGTAGTCTGGGAATTGGAGCCTCCTGGAGATAGTGTGTTGTTGGGGGCGGGCCTATAGGTGTAGTAGCCAGCTCCCCCTTGCCAGAGTTTGGTACACTCTCCTGTTGCTATTGTCCACCTTATGTTGGCCAGGGGGTGATGTCCACCCTCTGCTCATGCCATCATTTTCCCCTGCCATCATGGAGCTTCCCCTCAAGTCTGTAAGCCAAAATAAACTCTTGGCTTTCATGAGCTGCTTTTGGTTGGGTTCTCTGTGCCAGGAATGTGAAGCTAACTGCAACAGTTAGCCTTCTTGAAATGTGCAGTGGCATGGGGGCTCAGTGGTATAGTGTGCTTATCTAGCATGCTCGAGGCCCTGGGTTCAATCCTTAGTACCACAAAAATGGGTAATGTTTGTCTCGGATGCATTCAAAAGGATATATTTGGTACAGTAATCTTTTTGTCTCTCTTAGTTTGAGGGTAACCTTGTGGAAACAAAGATACTGTAACAGCAGGGTTTTTCTCCTGGAGGTGTTTGCTGTGCTCTGCTTTTTGAGTTTACCCCCTTTAGAACCTCTTTGAATATTTAAAGATGTTTTGTTTTGTTGTGGCAAGCTTTCATGTAGTTCAGCTGGCCTTGAATGCTTGAATCTCCTCCCTCTGCCTCCCAAGTGCTGGAAGGATAGGCATGTATCACATGGCTTAAAATGTTTAAACTCGCCTCCTGCTTTACATATGCTCTGGCACTTTTGTATTTCGGATATTAAGAGATGGCTACAAAATGTATGTAAATTCAAGCATGTAGATGTTTTAGCCTCTTTTAAGTTGATCTTTGTTTAAGATCAAGCATTGCAGACACTTTTGGTCAGAGAAGTTGTGAGAGGGTGAGGGGACCGCTTGTGCATTGTAGCATGTCCAACAACATCTCTGCTCTCTACCCACTTGACATCAGCAGCTGTCCCTCCTCCAGTTGTGATACTGGTCTGGGGGTAAAATTAACCTTGGTTCTGCATGTGTGATAATAATTATCGTAAAAGCTAGCATTTGTTTACATTTGCCATGCACTTGGCTTTGTCCTATAACTTGTAGAATGCTCATCTTCTTTAATCCTCACATCCCAAGCATGACATAGGTATTATAATCCTCATTTTAAAGAAAAGCAAACTGAGGCTCACAGGTTCATTTCTTTGTCCAGGATCACATACATAAATAAATGCTTGCAATACTTTTCACAGTATATTTGGGTCAAAATTCACTCTCTACTGAGAGGGACTGAAAAAGGATATGATTTAGAAGGAGAGGGACGGTTTCCTGGTGGTGGCTTAGAGGGGTGGCCATTGCATGCATAGCAGTTCAGTATGTTAGATTTCTTGCTTAAAGGGATGATTGCATGGTGTATGTCTGAGTAAAGGACATGGTGCCACCGCTTTCCATTCCCCTTCCACTCTTCCTTTCCTTCCCTCCTTTTCTCTCTCGCTCTCTCTTTCTTTTTGTGATTGTTTCCTTCTGTATCTGAGGCTGTCCTGGAATGTTTTATGTCATCAGGCTGCCTTTGAACTCTCAGAAGTCCTCCCGCTTCACTTTCCTGAGTGCTGAGATTACAGGGGGGAGCTCCCACCTCTGGCTAGACCATCCCTTTTTGTTTGTTTGCTTGTTTGAGACAGAGTCTCATTATGTTGTCCAGGCTGGCTCTGAACTTGCTCACTTAGTCTCCTAAGTAGCTGAGATTACATGCTTACCTCTATTCCTTACACTCTTTTTATTAAAAAAATTAATTAATTAATTAATTTGAGAAAGAGAAGGTGGCAGAGAAAGAGAGAGGGAGAGAGAATGGACACGCCAGGGCCTCCAGCCACTGCAAACGAACTCCAGAGGCAGGCACCACCTTGTGCATCTGGCTTACATGGGTCCTGGGGAATTGAACTGGGATCCTTTGGCTTTGCAGTCAAGTGTGTTAACCACTGAGCTCTCTATCCAGCCCTTAAACTCTTTTAAAAACTGGAAGTAGGAGTAGACCCAAACCCATTTTCCAAGGTTAGCATCGCCTTGATACCAAAGTCAGATGAAGAAGGTGTCATGAGAAAGGAAAGTGACAGGCCAATCAATATCTCTGATGAACAGACATGCAGAACTCCTCAGTAAAATCCCATCGAACTGAATTCCGTGACACAGTGAAAGGACTACACACAATGAACAAGTGGGATTTCTCCTGAGACACAGGCTTGCTTTAGCATACTCAGAGCAACGGGATGCCGCATATTAACAGAATGAAAGATTAAAAGCCACCCAGAATCATTTCACAACATGTAGAAAAAGTATTCAATAATGTTCACTATTGGGGAATACCAGCAATCCCACTGAGGAGGGCCCTCATTGGGAATGGTGGCTGGGAAGAGGGAAATGATGGTACCAGCACATGATGTGTCCATAGAAAGTATATGCTTAATAAAAACTAATCAAAATGTTCACTGTCATTTTGTGATATAATTCTTAACAAAGCAGGTACTGAAGGAAATTTCCTCAACATAATGAATGGCTTTATGGAAACTCCACAGTCAATATCATAATTGATGGTGATGGTGAAAAACAGAAAGCTTTTCCTTTCTTTTTTTCTTTCTTTCCTTCTTTCCTTCCTTCTTTCTTTCTCTCTCTCTTTCTTTCTTTCTTTCTTTCTTTCTTTCTTTCTTTCTTTCTCTCTTTTTCTTTCTCTCTCTCTTTTTCTTTCTCTCTCTCTTTTTCTTTCTCTCTCTCTCTTTTTCTTTCTCTCTCTCTTTTTCTTTCTCTCTCTCTTTTTCTTTCTCTCTCTCTCTTTTTCTCTCTTTCTCTCTCTTTCTTTCTCTTTCTCTTTCTTTCTCTCTCTCTTTCTCTTTCTTTCTCTCTCTTTCTCTTTCTTTCTCTCTCTCTTTCTCTCTCTCTCTTTCCCTCCCTCCCTCCCTCCCTCCCTCCTTTCTTTCTTTCTTTTTTCTTTCTTTCTCTCTCTCTCTCTCTTTCTGTTATTCGAGGTAGGGTCTCATTCTAGCCCAGGCTGACCTGGAATTCACTATGTAGTCTCGGGGTCACCTCAGACTCATGGTTATCCTCCTACCTCTGCCTCCAGAGTGCTGGGATTAAAGGCGTGTGCCACCATGCCCAGCTAGAAAGCTTTTAACGTCCTCTGCAAAGGCAAGAATGTCCGTTCTCACCATTTTTAATCAAACTACTGCTGGAGGTCCAAGCAAGGGCAACCAAGCAAACCAAGGGTGATGGCATATGCCTCTAATCCACTTGGGAGGCACAATTAGGGCAATGTTGCAGTCAGGTTCACACTGCTGGTAGAAATCACCCGACTAAGCAACTTGTGGGAAAAAAAGAGGTTTATTTTGGCTTGAAGACTCGAGGGGAAGCTCCATGATGGCAGGGGAAAAGGATGGCACGAGCAGTGGGTGGACATCACCCCCTGACCAACATAAAGTGGACCATAGCAACAGGAGAGTGTGCCAAACACTGGCAAGGGGAAGCTGGCTATAATACCCATAAGCCTGCCCCAACAATACACTGCCTCCAGGAGGCTTTAATTTCCAATTGCCATCAGTTGGGGAGACTAGCATTCAGAACACTTAAGTTTATGGGGGACACCTGAATCAAATCACCACCGGTGATCAGGGTTCAAGGTGAGCCACAGCTACATAGTGAGTTTGAGACTAGCCTGGGCTATGTGAGACCCTGTTTTCAAAACTAAAGGGGTAATCAGGGGCAAGAAAATAAACAAAAGAAATGAAGTAAAATTATCCCAGTTTGCAGATGATATATATGTTTTTCTTGATAGGTCTCTAGCCCAGGCTGACCTGGAATTCACTCTGTAGTCTCTGGCTGGCCTGAAACTCACAGTGATCCTCCTACCTCTGCCTCCCAAGTGCTGGGATTAGAGGTGTGTGCCACCATGCACGGGGTGGGGGTGGGGGGCGGGCGTTGAGAATGAGAGATGAATGGGCACACCAGGGCCTCTAGCTGCTGTAAACTAACTCCAGACACTACAAGGTGAATTCCAGGCCAGCCTGGGCTAGACCAAGACCCTACCTCGAAAAACCAAAAAGGAAAATAGCTATAAGTGTTTATGTGTATACTGAGGATGCTGTACATTGCTTAGATGCATTAAGGGCCTGTTGAGCAAACCAAGAAAACATTCTTAAAATCCTCCTCATATATTTTAAAGGCAAATGCAAAAAAAAAAAAAAAAAGCTTTGTTCTCTTTTGCATTCTTCAGAGATTAACATATCTTCTGGAAAACTTGTTGCCATGGCAATGGGATATTATCTATCTCTGTAGCATACTGCATAAAAATAGCCCTTTGTGTTTGAGAATGATGTTAGTGACAGGTGGCTGGGTGAATGTATATAGCAGGCTGATTTGTCAGGAGCAGTTTCCCAACATTCCATCGTTTAAAGTTGTGAAATCAAAATGAGTATTGATTTTTCTCTCTCTCAAAATTTTATCTAGAAAATGCAGGTACTGGTACTCTGTTTAATTATGAATTACAAACCTTGTTTGGCAGGTCAGGTCAATAGGATGCCTGAAGTCACCATATCCTGGTAATAAACAAAACAGCTTTTTCCCTTACTTGTGCAACAGGACATGGAGCACAGAGTTGGTATGGGGGGGCAGTAGGCACAGTTTTTTTTTTTTTCTACTGTAAAACCCAGCTTCTTAAACTGTGGCTTGCAGCCTACTACATAACTACTGCAAAAGTTGTGAAAAATTTGGTGATAATAAAAGTTTCTGAATGCACAACCTCCAAAAATTAATTCAGAATCAAATGTGCCATGAATCCAAGGTGTTTGTGGCAGTGCTTGCCTGTGTTCATTACATGACTTCACTGTGGCCTTGGTTTGAACAGACAACGTGGGCACTTTGAACTGTGTGTGCCATCACAACACAAACAGATATTGCCTGAAACATCAGCTGAGATTCCACTGTACATTATGAACTGCAGTATTTTCACTGTACATACAAAATGTTCTGCTCTTATAGAAACATAATTATTTAATTCTGGAGAAGAAAGGCAGTATTTTCCTACCATCATTCCTCAACATGTAAGTATCACATTAGTATATATTGGGGTTGTATTTTTAGAATGTTTGATTGTAAGCCAGATATGGTGACTCACACCTGTAATCCTAGTGCTTGGCAGGTAGAAGCATGATGATCAGGAGTTCAAGGTCATCCTTGGCTACACAATTAAAGGCCAGCCTGAGCTACATGAGACCCTGCTCTCATAAAATGAAAAAAAAAGTTTGACTTTTAAAATTTCTTTGAATTGCTGACTTGAGTTTCATAAAGAAGCCATATTAAATAAATTTTGGCTTTAGATTAGGACAGAATTTTCAACAATTTCTGAGATGTTTCTTAACATATGTCTGCCATCTTGTACAATGTATTTATGTGAAGCCATATTCCCATCATTGAGGATTATAAAATTGTAACATTACTCAAGTCTGAAAAATGTTGAAGATGCTCTACATCCTGAAGTATCATCGATTCAGCCAAGACTTTATTGATAAAAATAAATAAGCGTATCCATCTCCTTAGTACACAAACTCACTTGCATTTTTTTTTTTTTTTTGGTTTTTCGAGGTAAGGTTTCACTCTAGCTCAGGCTGACCTGGAATTCACTTTGTAGTCTCAGGGTGGCCTTGAACTCACAGCAATCCTCCTACCTCTGCCTCCCGAGTGCTGGGATTAAAGGCATGGGCCACCATGCCCGGCTCTCACTTGCATTTTTAAAATATTTTATTTTTATTTATTTGACAGAGAGAAAGAGGGAGGGAGAGAGAGAGAGAGAGAGAGAGAATGTGTGTGAGAGAGAGAGAGAGAGAGAGAATTGGCGTGCCAGAGCCTCCTGCCATTGCAAACAAACTCCAGACACATGCGCCACCTTGTGCATCTGGCTTAATGGGTCCTGGGGAATCAAACCAGGGTCCTTTGGTTTTGTAGGCAAATGCCTTAACTGCTAAGCCATCCCTCCAGCTCTCACTTGTATTATATGCATACCAAATAATTCTCTTTTTAATATTTATTGTTAGAGAGAGAGAGAGAGAGAGAGAGAGAGAGAGAGAATATGGGTACCCAAGACCTCCTGCCTCTGCAAACAAACTCCAGATGCATGTGCCACTCTGCATCTGGCTTTTACATGGGTATTAGGTAATCAAACCCAGGCTGTCAGGCTTTGCAAACAGTACATTTTAAACTGCTGAGCCATCTCTCCAGCCCTCAAATAATTCTTTTAAGATAAATTTATGTATGATTTATTATCAGTAATTGTTTGATTTGTACACTGATTTTGTATACCTATATACCTAGCATCATGTGAAGATTTATTGGGCAAAAAGGTCATGAGTGGCTGGGCAATGTGGTACACGTCTTTAATCCCAGCACTTGGGACGCAGAGATAGGAAGATTGCCAAGAGTTCAAGGCCAGCCTGAGACTACATAGTGAATTCCAGGTCAGCCTGGGCTAGAGCAAGACTTACCTCAGAAACAGGGGGCAGGTGAGATGGCTTAGTGGTTAAGGCATATGCCTGCAAAGCCTAAGGACCCCAGTTCGATTCTCCAGGTTCCGTGATAAGCCAGATGCACATGGTGATGCATGTGTCTGGGGTTCATTTGTAGTGGCTAGAGGCCATGGCATGCCCATTCTCACTCTTTCTCCTCTCTCTCTGTCTCTAATAGATAAATAAATAAAATCTTTTAAAAAAGAGGTCATGAGTGGAAAAAGAAGAAACCTTGCTGTAAGAATCCAGCATTTGGTCTAAGCACCTTGTACTTAAAAAATCATGAAGCAGGAAGTGGTGAGGTGCAACACATGAGCTCTGACCTGTTAAGCAATAACTTCCTGTGGATTCGTAAATGGAGCAGTTCCTTAGTAAAGGTCAGCTCTTCCTGCTGGATTTAGTATTGGCCTCACAAATGTAGCCACTGATAGAATCTGATTCTAATTTTAATTTTTCCTTTAAAAAGTCCTTTGGGCAGTTTAAAAATATGTTATTGAGAATTTTAAAATATGGACATGCTTTAATTTGATGGTATTCCTGTCCTATTGCCCTCTTTTATCTCCCTTTCCTCACTCCATTAAGTACTCTCATCTTTCCAAGTAGTCCTGTTACTTACTTATTTATTTATTTATTTCTGGCTTAATGGGTCCTGGGGAATCAAACCAGGGTCCTTTGGTTTTGTAGGCAAATGCCTTAACTGCTAAGCCATCCCTCCAGCTCTCACTTGTATTATATGCATACCAAATAATTCTCTTTTTAATATTTATTGTTAGAGAGAGAGAGAGAGAGAGAGAGAGAGAGAGAGAGAGAATATGGGTACCCAAGACCTCCTGCCTCTGCAAACAAACTCCAGATGCATGTGCCACTCTGCATCTGGCTTTTACATGGGTATTAGGTAATCAAACCCAGGCTGTCAGGCTTTGCAAACAGTACATTTTAAACTGCTGAGCCATCTCTCCAGCCCTCAAATAATTCTTTTAAGATAAATTTATGTATGATTTATTATCAGTAATTGTTTGATTTGTACACTGATTTTGTATACCTATATACCTAGCATCATGTGAAGATTTATTGGGCAAAAAGGTCATGAGTGGCTGGGCAATGTGGTACACGTCTTTAATCCCAGCACTTGGGACGCAGAGATAGGAAGATTGCCAAGAGTTCAAGGCCAGCCTGAGACTACATAGTGAATTCCAGGTCAGCCTGGGCTAGAGCAAGACCTTACCTCAGAAACAGGGGGGCAGGTGAGATGGCTTAGTGGTTAAGGCATATGCCTGCAAAGCCTAAGGACCCCAGTTCGATTCTCCAGGTTCCGCATAAGCCAGATGCACATGGTGATGCATGTGTCTGGGGTTCATTTGTAGTGGCTAGAGGCCATGGCATGCCCATTCTCACTCTTTCTCCCTCTCTCTGTCTCTAATAGATAAATAAATAAAATCTTTAAAAAAAGAGGTCATGAGTGGAAAAAGTTAAAGAAACCTTGCTGTAAGAATCCAGCATTTGGTCTAAGCACCTTGTACTTAAAAAATCATGAAGCAGGAAGTGGTGAGGTGCAACACATGAGCTCTGACCTGTTAAGCAATAACTTCCTGTGGATTCGTAAATGGAGCAGTTCCTTAGTAAAGGTCAGCTCTTCCTGCTGGATTTAGTATTGGCCTCACAAATGTAGCCACTGATAGAATCTGATTCTAATTTTAATTTTTCCTTTAAAAAGTCCTTTGGGCAGTTTAAAAATATGTTATTGAGAATTTTAAAATATGGACATGCTTTAATTTGATGGTATTCCTGTCCTATTGCCCTCTTTTATCTCCCTTTCCTCACTCCATTAAGTACTCTCATCTTTCCAAGTAGTCCTGTTACTTACTTATTTATTTATTTATTATTTTTTTATTTCAAGATAGGGTCTTACGAGCCTGGGCTGACCTGGAACTCACTCTGTAGCTCCAGGCTGGCTTCCAACTCCTATCATTCCTCCTACCTCAGCCTCCTGAGTGCTGAGATTAAAGGCGTGTGCCACCACGTCCAGCTACAAATAGTCCTTTAAAAATTTTTATATTTATTTATTTATTTATTTATTTGAGAATGAGGGGGGGGACAGATAGAGGGAGAAATAATGGTGTGCCAGGGCCCCTAGCCACTGCAAACGAACTCCAGACACATGCGTCACCTTGTGCATCTGGCTAACGTGGGTCCTTGGGAATCAAACCTGGGTCCTTTGGCAAGCGCCTTAACAGCTAAGCCATCTCTCCAGCCCAGCAGTCCTGTTTTGATGTCTCCTTTCTTTTTGTTCTCCTCCATTCTCTATGTAAGAATGTTGGGCTCAGAATTTTTTTTTTTTTGGTTTTTCGAGGTAGGGTCTCACTCTGGTCCAGGCTGACCTGGAATTAACTATGTAGTCTCAGGGTGGCCTCGAACTCTCAGCGATCCTCCTACCTCTGCCTCCCGAGTGCTGGGATTAAAGGCGTGTGCCACCACGCCCGGCCGGGCTCAGAATTTTTTGCAAGTCTTGGGGGATAATGACACCCACTGTGAGGTCATGAATGCACCCGTCAGTTCATGTACAGGTGACAGTGTTCCAGAGTACCCCTCACCATCTGGCTCTTACATTCTTTCCACCCCCTCTTTTGCAATATTTCCTGAGCATTGGAGGGCGTCCTTTAGACAAGTTTCATAGAATAGTACCTTGCAAGCATTTTGCCATCTTTCATCTCACCTTTCTTTTAGAAATTTGTCCTATATGTAAACAACAGCTCCCTGGTCTTGAAACAACATTTATTCTAGTTTTGAGAATTGTAGAGTTGCTGAGGAAATGCCAAGGCTGTGAATTTCAGACCTAACAGCAGTAGCTCTAGTTGTCATTTCTGTTGTAGCCAGTATAAAGGCCATTTTGTTGTTAATAAAATCAGAAGAATATGTTGGGTGGCTTTCTAGGTATATCACATTACTTTTAGGACATTTTAATTACTGTAAACATTCCTTATAGTTTTTGTCACTGTCTCCAAAAGGAGGCATCCTTACTGCTTCTGGTGAGTATTTTTGTGCAGGATAAGACTTGGTTGCTCCTTCTTGAGCACAAATATATTTGTGTGAGTTATATGGAAAGCATTTTTCATTTTTAAAAAATTATTTTAGTTTTCGAGAGAGATAGAGAGAGAGATAATTAATGGGCACACCAGGGCCTTCAGCCACTGAAAATGAAATCTAGATGCAGGCACCACCTTGTGCATCTGGCTTCCGTGGGTTGTAGGGAATCAAACCTGGGTCCTTTGGCTTTGCAGGCAAGTGCCTTAACTGCTAAGCCCTCCCTCCAGCCCCTGAAAGCATTTTTCTGTTAGGAGCTGAAAAAACCACTTATGTGGTCCAAATCTGTCCTACCACCAATTTTTATATGGTCTATGAGTTAAGAAGGTTGTGGTAGTGGCCTATCCTCCCAGTACTTGGGAAGTGGAGGCAGGAGGATCAGAAGTTCAAGGTCATCTTTGGTCACATAGCCAGTTCTGGGCTAGCTGGGCTACTTGAGACCCTGTCTCAAAAAATTAGGAAAAAAATGGTGCTGGAGAGATTGATCAGCAGTTAAGACATTTGTTTGCAAAGTCTGATGGCCTGGGTTCAATTCCCTAGTTTCCAGGTGAACCAGATGCACAAGTTAGCACATGCATCTGGAGTTTCTTTGCACAGACAGGAGGCTCTGGCATGCCCATTCTCATTCTCTCTCTCTGCTTGCAAATAAATAAACTATATAAAAGTGAAAAAAATTTAAAGGGGCCGGGGTGATGGCTTAGTGGTTAAACACACTTAATTGCAAAGCCTGATAACCAGAGTTCAGTTCCCCAGCCACACATGTAAAGGTGAACAGGCATCATTTGCAGCAAGAGACCTTGTCATGCCCATCCGTTGGTCCATCCATCCATCCATCCATCCACACAAATAAGTTAAAAAAACCAGGATGTGGTGGCACTCACCATTAATCCCAGTACTCGGGAGGCTGAGGTAGGAGGATTCCCATGAGTTTGGGGCCAGCCTGGGCTACAAAATGAATTCTAGGTCAACTTGGGCTAGAGTGAGGACCTGCTTAAAAAAAAAAAAAAAACAGAATAAACTCCTCCCAAACAAACAAATGAAAGTTTTTAAATGGTTCTTACTTTTTGTAAGAAAATAATTTATGGCACATGGAAATTACATGAAATTCAAATTTCGGTTTCCATAAACAAAGTGTTATTGGAGCACAAACACAATGATTTGTTTCCATATTGCCTATGGCTGCTTTTGTACTAGAGTGTCAGAGTTAAGTAGTCGTAGCAGAGATCATAAGCCATCAGGGCCTGAAGTATTCATAGAAAAAGTTTGCTACCCTGATCTGTAACCTGCATCTAGAATGTGAAACTGTACTGAAGAATCAAAGCAGATCATATGCAGGTTCATATACACATGAGTTCTCTTTTGATCTCAGTTTACGTTTTCCTTCTCCCGAATGTTTCTATTTTCACATGCTTAGTTTCATGTACTATTTTGTATCTCAAATATACTTGATTTCAGTTCTCATTCTATACCTATACTAGTTTTTAGGTATTTGAATTTACAAATAAATATCCATAAGCCTTCCCAATGAGGGAGAGTATGGAATTTTATTATCTTGATTCTTAATGTGTTTCCCTTGCTAGATTAGTAATTGTAATCTCCTTAGCTCTTTTTATTTCTAGCCAGATTGCTTTCTACTTTTGGGCTTTCAGCCAACATATAAACATTGACAATTTAATAATCTCAACCAAACCACCTGGACCAATTGTATGTTTTTAATTTAATAAATCCTGCATATGATTAAGATAACATGCTCTCCATTCACCAGATTGTTTTAATACACTGAATATAATCAACTTTGGGACATTCATGCAATTTAAAAAATATTTGTGAAGTATATTATTAAAACAATGTTTTCAATTTGTTTTTATTTTATTATACAGGGTTACATAAGGCTTTTTAAAATTTTTATTTTTTTATTTTTTTAACTTTTTAGATTAACTTTTACTTAATTATTTTCAGAGAGAGAGAGAGAGAGAGAGAGAGAGAGAGAGAGAGAGAGAGAGAGAGAGAGAGGCAGTTAGATAGATGAGGGGCATGCCAGGGCCTCTGGCCCCTGCAAATGAACTTCAGATGCATGTGCCACCTTTTGCATCTGGCTTATGTGGGTACTGGGGAATCAAACCTGGTTCATAAGGCTTTGCAGTCAAGTGCCTTAACCATTAAGCCATCTCTTTAGCTGAGATCACTTATTTTCTCTTTATTGACAACTTCCTTAATTGTAGACAATATCCCATGGTACTCCCCTTCCTCCCCCCACTTTTCCCTGTGAAACTCCACTCTCCATCATATCCCCTCCCCCTCTCAATCACTCTCTTTTATTTTGATGTCATGATCTTTTCCTCCTACTATGATGGTCTTGTGTAGGTAGTATCAGGCACTGCAAGGTCATGGATATCCAGGCCATTTTGTGTCTGGAGGAGCACATTGTAAGGAGTCCTACTCTTCCTTTGGCTCTTACATTCTTTCCACTCCCTCTTCCGCAATGGACCCTGAGGCTTGGAAGGTGTTTTAGAGATGTTTCAGTGCTGAGCACTCCTCTGTCCCTTCTTATTAGCACCATGGTGCCTTCTGAGTCATCCCAAGGTCACCACTATTTGAAAAGAGAAGCTTCTCTAACCAAAAGTGAGAGTAGCACTAATATATGGGTATGGACATTAAGAGAAGTGCTTATTGGGTAATTTTAATTTTTTTATTATTATTTTTTATTTCAGAGAGATAGAGAATGGGCACGCTAGCAGCCTCTCAGCTGCTGTGAACCAACTCCAGATGTGTGAGCCCCCTTGTGGGAAAGTGCGGCATTGTGCCCTTGTGGCACTTTTTGCGTCTGGCTAAACGTGGGACCTGGAGATTGGAACCGGCGTTCTTAGGCTTGGCAGGCAGGTGCCTTAACTGCCAAGCCATCTCTCCAGCCTGTAATTTTTATTTTTTATTGAAAACTTCTATACTTACAGAAATAAATCATGATATTTCCCTCCCCTCCCCCATTCCCTTTCACAGCTCCACTCTCCATTATATCCCCTCCCTCTCTCCATTAGTCTCTCTTTTATTTTGATGTCATCGTCTTTTTTCTCCTATTATGAGGGTCTTGTGAAGGTATTGTTAGGCACTGCGAGGTCATGGACATCGAGGCCAATTTCTGTCTGGACAGTTGCATTGTAAGGAGTCATACCCTTCCTTTGGCTCTTACATTCTTTCTGCTACCTCTTCCACAATGGACCCTGAGCCTTGGAGGGTGTGATAGAGATGTTTCAGTGCTGGACACTCCTGTGTTCCTTCTGCTCAGCACTATGTTGCATAAGGCCTTTTGTTTCATGCAAGTGTATAATGTACTTTGAGCCTATCCCTCCAGACGCTACTACACTCCTTTCTTCTTCCTTCCCCCTCCTAGTAGCCTCTTTTGTTCTCCTAGACACTTTTCTGAAATTTTTATTATTTATTAGAGAGAGAGAGAGAGAATGAATAGATGGGAGCACCAGGGCCTTACATGGAGTCTTTTGGTAAATATGCAGGAGGATATAATTGGAGGTGTTTAGATTAATTTATATTTCCACCAGCAGTGTATATTCTCTGTTGTCCACATCCTCACCAACTTTTTTTGTTACTTGTTTAAATAGGTAAGTTGTATAGTGTGTATATTATATCTCAATAGTGCTGTTATTTCATTCATTTATTTTTTTCTTGGTTTTTCAAGGTAGGGTCTCACTTTAGCCCAGGTTAACCTGGGATTTCATTAAGTCTCAGGGTGGCCTCAAATACACAGTGATCCTCCAACCTCTGCCTCCCGAGTGCTGGAATTAAAGGTGTGTGTCACCACGCCTGTGAGCTTCTCTATTTTTAATGCAATTTGCCCCCTAAAATGAGGATGCTTCACAATTGATAGTACCATATTTGGCATCGGAGCTTTTAGACTGGGTGTTAGTGGTTTAAGAAAAGATAGAAACCAAATGGCTGGGAGGAGGGGAGCAGGAATTAGATGCTTCCTGATCATTTGGCAACCATCTCAAAACACAAGTAAAACACAATTAGCTTGACATAATTTCAAAGTCAAATAATGATGATTCCAGGTTGTTTTTATGGGGTCTTTTGAGAACTGCCCTCTTATTGAATGAGTGCATGACACAGAGGACAATCTTGTGGAAAACTCTGGGCAGACATTGACCACTCTGAGTCAGCAAGGTGGACAAATGTCTGATTCTAAAAGGGAAACATTTTTAGGGAAACTTAGAACCATTGGTCTTGCTTATTCTCTTTTTATGTATGTGTGAGTGATAAGTGAAGTCTAAGTCTGAAACAGCTCCTGTAAAGAGCCTCTGAGAAAGGCTAACGGGTAGAGTAATGCATAATCTTATTTGGTAGTATTTCCTTAGTGGTACCAAAAATCCTGGTAGCTTAGGGTTACGTGCTTTTATCCTTCTGCTTCCACTTCTAGCCACATGTCACAGGGATCTGGATACTTCTTCAGAGTGTGTTGTGTGAATTAGCTTTCTTTTTGTCCTACTTTTTGTTCATTTGTTTTCCATCCACCACAATTTGTTCTCTATTTCCTTTCTCTTGAACTTGTAGGCTTAAGCCTTTTACAAAACTTTTTATTGGGGCTGGAGAGATGGCTTAGTGGTTAAGCATTTGCTTTTGAAGCCCAAGGACCCCAGGTTGAGGCTCGATTCCCCAGGACCCATGTAAGCCAGATGCACAAGGTGGTGCTTGCATCTGGAGTTCGTTTGCAGTGGCTGGAGGCCCTGATGCGCCCATTCTCTCTCTCTCTCTCTCTCTCTCTCTGCCTCTTTCTCTCTCTGTCTGATGCTCTCAAATAAATAAACAAAAAATTAAAAAAAAACCTTTTTATTGAGGGCTGGAGATATGGCTTAGCGGTTAAGGTGTATCCTGTGAAGCCTAAGGACCCAGGTTCGATTCTCCAGGTGATGCACATGGTAGTGTATGCGTCTGGAGTTCGTTTGCAGTGGCTAGAGGCCCTGGCATGCCCATTCTCACTCTATCTCCCCCCTCTCTTTCTCTAATGAATTAACATAAATATTAAAAAAAACTATTTATTGAGCCTGGAGAGATTGCTAATTGGTTATGGCACTTGCTTGCAAAGCCTAGCAACCCAGGTTCAAGTCCCCAGTATCCATCCAAAGCCAGATGCACAAGGTAGCACATGCATCTGGAGTTTGCAGTAGCCCTGGCATGCCTATTCTCTCTCACTCTCTTTCCCTCTGTCTCCCTCTCTCTCTCTCTCTGCTTACATATGAAAAAACAAACAACAAACTATTGACAACTTCCATAAATATAGGCAATATACCATGATTATAATCTCCTCTCACCATCCTCCCTTTCCCCTCTCACTCCCTCCATGAATTCTTTCTTTCCAATTAGTCTCTCTCTCTTCTATTTTGATGCCATCATTTCTCCCCCACCTATTATGCAGGTGTTGTGTAGGTAGTGTCAGCTACTGTGAAGTCATGAATATCAAGGCCACTTTGTATGTTGATGACAGCATCATAAACACACTTCCCCTTTCTTTGGCTCTTACATTCTTTCTGCCACCTCTCCGGCAATGGTCCCAAGCCTTGGTGGGCATGTTAGAGATATGTCATTTAGTGCTGAACACTCCACTGTCACTTCGCAGCACTATGGTGACTTTTGAGTTACCTCAGTATATGGCACAGTGCAGGTCAGGCCCTAGCCAGGCCGCCTGCTAGTATGCATGGCACAGTGCAGGTCGGGCCCTAGCCAGGCTGCCTGCTAGAAGAACCTAGGAAGTGGCTTCTGTGGACGTGGCATCCTGCACAGGCCTGGCATGACAACAGCTACAGCCCCATGCCTGCAAGCAACCTGCTGCAAGATGACAGGCTGTCATTGGTCACAAGAAGGGAACCACCCCATACAAGAATTGGCCAGCCAAACCCTTTAAACCCCCTACACTTCCTTGAATAAACGAGTTTGCAGCAGCTCGCCCCCTGTGTGCTTCCATCCAACTCCTGGAGTCTGTGTCGTGACTCCACGCCTCTCACCCCCTACGCGGTGGAAACTCTCCATCCCCTGCTGGGCTGGCCCTAGGAGGGATCCCAACACTTCAGTAGTCACCCATACCTTAAAAGAGAAGCTTCTCTAATCAAAAGTGAGAGTAGCATTAATATATGGGCATAAACATAAGTATTTAGAGAGCAGTTTGAAGGCCGTAATATATGCATTTAGCTAGACAACAATGGTTACTTCCCTAGGACTTATAACGTCCTCAGCTATCAAAGCCCTTTTCTTGTTTATTTATTTGTCCGAGAGCGACAGAGAAAGAGGCAGATAGAGAGAGAATGGGCATACTGGGGCCTCCAGCCAGTGCAAATGAACTCCAGATGCATGTGCCACTTTGTGTATCTGGCTTACGTGGATCCTGGGGAGTCAAGCCTCGAACTGGGGTCCTTAGGCTTCACAGGCAAGCACTTAACTGCTAAGCCATCTCTCCAGCTTTATAAAAGCCTTTTTTAAAAATTTTTATTTATTTATTTGCAAGCAGAGAGATAGAGAGATAGAAGAGAGGCAAACAGAGAGAGAATGGGCACACCAGGGCCTCTAGCCACTGCAAACGAACTCCAGATGCACGTGCTCCTCGTACATCTGGCTTACGTGGGTCCTGGAGAATCGAAACGGCATCCTTTGGCTTCGCAGGCAAATGCCTTAACCGCTAAGCCATCTCTCCAGCCCTATAAAAGCCTTTTTAAAAGAGCCCTTTCTAGTGGTGTTTTGAATGAGAGTGGAGATGAACATGGATGTCCAGTTCAGCCAGAATATTCATTCAGTCACTCAGGATGAGTTTACAGAAGATAATTTACAGAACAGTTATGAAAATAGTATTTTCTTGCTGGGCATGGTGGCACACACCTTTAATCCCAGCACTCAGGAGGCAGAGGTAGGAGGATAGCCATGAGTTCAAGGCCACCCTGAGATTACATAGTGAATTCCAGGTCAGCCTGGGCTAGAGTGAGACCCTACCTCGAAAAACCAAAAAATGAAAAAACAAAAAACAAAAAAATAGTATTTTCTTTACCTTGCTCCTGTAATGGTAGCTTTTTAAAATGGTTAACCTTTTACATAACTGTAGTGCCATTATCCAAAATAGTAGATTGAGCCAGGCTTGGTGGTGCACACCTGTAATCTCAGCAGTTGGGAGGCAGAGGCAGGAGGATTGCCGTAAATCTCTAGTCTATATTTCAATTTCATAGCATATAATGAGTTCTCAGCCAACTAGAGCTACATAATGAGACCCTGTTTCAAAAACAAAACAAAATGCCTCCAAAACATAAAAAGAATAGATTAACATTGGTACAGTACTATTGGCACAGTGCTATTAAGTACACTAGAGACCTCATTTGAATTTCATCAATTTTTCTACTGGTGTATTATTTCTGTACTAGGATTCTGTCAAGGATCCCACATTGTATTTTGTTTATTTCTCCATAGACTTTTCTGTAAAAGTTTCTTAACCTTGTCTTTATGATGGTTTTGAGAAGTGTGAACCAATTATTTTGTAGTATGTTCCTCAATTTGGGTTTGTCTGATCATTCTTTTCCTTTTGGGGCAATGTCTGCCTCATATAGCCCAGGCTGGCTCAAACTCTTTGTGTAACTGAGATTGACTTTGAACTTCTAATTCTTCTGCCTCTACCTCTAAAGTTTTGGGATTATGGTCATGTGCTACCCTATCTGGTTTCATCTGATGTCTTATAATTTTTTTATTTAAAAAAATATTTTTAGGGCTGGAGGGATGGTTAGAGGTTAAGGCACCAGCCTGTTAAGCCTAAGAATTCTCATTTGATTCTCCAGGTCCCACATTTCGCCAGACGCCGTGATTCAAGGGTGCTATGCTGCACTTGCCCACAAGGGGGTGTATGCATCTGGACTTCATTCACAGAGGCTGAGAGGCTGCTGGCACACCCATTCTCTAGATCTGTCTGTCTGTCTCTCTCTGTGACTCTCTCCAATAAATAATATTTTTATATTTATTTATTCATTCGAGAGAGAGAATGAGGCAGAGGAAGACAGAGAGAGAGAGAGAACGAATGGGCATGCCATACGAACTCCAGATGCATGCACCATCTTGTACATCTGGCTTATGTGGGTCCTGGGGAATCGAACCGAGGTCCTTTGGCTTAACCACTAAGCCATCTCTCCAGCCCTGATGTCTTATAATTTGAATAAAGTTTTACATTTTTGGCAAGAATAGTAAAAATGATGAACCATTTTCAGTGCATCTTATCATTGAGTACTTGCTTTTGATATGTTTTGTTATTGGACAGTTGCCTTGATTCCTTGTTTAAATTTGGGTTCACAGAGTTTCTTTACTGTAAAGTCATTATTTTTCCCTTTATAGTTAAAAGTATATTGCTTTGACCCTATGCAATATCCCATTTCTCCTTAAACTTTTGCTTAATTTTAGTGTTCATTGGTTGTTCACTTCATGTCATAGAGTAGTTGTGATAAATATTTGATTAGGGAAAACAGAGCTGTGCCTTACAAGAAACAAAGATCAATTATGTTGGAATCCTATTGTATTAGCATGACGTTAGCAAATGCGTTCCCCAACTTTGAGGACTCAATGCAACAGACTCCCTTACTTCCTAATATGGAGGGGTATTTCTTGTTATGTAGGTGATTTTCTGCTATGTAGTGACTCAAGGATCCAGGCTAACTTGTTTATTTTGAAGTAATTTTAAACTGACAGGAAATTTCAGTAGTACTAAGAAATCTTATATGTCTTTTGACCTTGACTTACTTAGCATTTATTATATTGACCTTATTTTTTCTCTTTCTCCCTCTAGCATGCATGTATGTATGTAAGTATGTTTGTATGTATGGGAATGCATTTTATATATTGGTATTTATATGTGTATTTCTATACATAAAACCATTTGTATATGTTAGGTTGCATTCATCATCCTCTCTTATACCTTAATAGTTCAAACTTACTACTTAATGTATTTATTGTTTGGTTCTGACTTATACTTAAGGTAGTTTCAGAATCGCCAACCTACACTTGTGAAAGAAATACATTTTTGGGGAGTGGTGTTCAAGGTAGGATCTCCCTCTAGCCCAGGTTGACCTGGAATTCACTCTGTAGTCTCAGTGTGGCCTTGAACTCAAGATGATCCTCCTACCTCTGTCTCCCAAGTGCTGGGATTAAAGGTGTGTGCCACCATGCCCAATGACAAACTTTTTTTCTTTTGAGGTAGGGTTTCACTCTAGTCAAGCTGACCTGGAATTCACTATGTAGTCTCAGTGTGGCCTTGAACTCAAGGTGATCCTCCTACCTCTGCCTCCAGAGTGCTGGGATTAAAGGAGTGTGCCACCATGCCTGGCAGAAATCCATTTTTTTTTTACTGGACTGAAGCATTTATATGTAACTCTTTTTTAGTCTTGAGCTTACAATATCTATTCACGATACTGTTTTCCAGTGAAACATTAAATTTGATATCTATACACATGCATATATTGTTCAAGTATAGGAATCTGGGGCTGGGGATATATAGGTCAGTGGTAGAGCACTTGCTCAGTATTTATGAGGCCCTAGGTTTAATCCTTAGTACCTCAAAAGAAAATAAAGCAAACATTTAATATTTAATATTTTCATTCTAAGCCTGTATTTCAATTTTATCAATTATACCTAAAATGTTTTTTTGGAATATTATTTTTCTTTTCATGTATGTTCTAGCACAGATCATATTTTCACTTTATTTGTCATAGTTTTTCCATTTCCTTTGATCTGGTATAGTCCCTATAGCCTTTCTCTGTCTTTATATGTATATTTTAAATGAATGCCCATCTCTTTAAGCTTCTTCTATGCGGGTCCTGGGGAATTGAACCTGAGTCCTTTGGCTTTGCAGGCAGGCACCTTAACCACTAAGCCATCTCCCCAGCCCTGTCTTTATATTTTTAAATATTTATTTATTTTAGATTTTATGTATTTCATTTATTTATTTATTTATTTATTAGAGAGAGAGAGAGAGAGAGAGAGAGAGAGAGAGAGAGAGTATGGGGGTATGCCTCTAGCCACTGCAAACGAACTCCAGGTGCATGCACCACCATGTGCATCTGGCTTACTTGGAACCTGGAGAATTGAACTGGGGTCCTTAGGCTTCGCAGGCATGTGACTTAACCACTAGGCCATCTCTCCAGCCATTTATTTATTTATTTATTTATTTATTTATTTATTTATTTATTTATTTATTTATTTATGTGTTTGGGTGCACCAGGGTCTCTTGTCATTGCAAATGAATACCAGACACATGTTCTACTTTTTGTATATGGCTTTATGTGGGTGGTTGGGAAATTGACCCTGGACCAGTAGGCTTTGCAAGCAAACACCTTTAACCAGTGAGTCATCTCTCTAGTCCCATTTTTTTTTTCGGTTATTCAAGGTAGGGTCTCACTCTAGCTCAGGCCGATCTGGAATTCACTCTGTATTCTCAGGATGGCCTTTAACTCACTGCAATCCTCCTACCTCTGCCTCCTGATTGCTGGGATTAAAGGCGTGTACCACCACGCCTGGCTCCGATTTTTTTTTTTTTTTTTTTGATACAGGGTCTTACTATGTACCACTGGCTTGGAACTTGCTATGTAGACTAGACTGGCCTTGAATTTGCAGCAGTATTCCTGCTTCTGCTTTCCACTACTGGGATTACAGGCATATACTACATGCATGGCCTTTCTTTGTCTTTTATCTAAATGACAATTTGAAGGACATGTCATAGCATCATTTTGTATCATGTACCAAATTAGGGTTTGGTAGATTTCTCCTCTTGTTTAGATTGAGATTATGCATTTCTCTCTGGAGTAGTGTATAAGTGACATGTCTCATAGATGATTGCAATTTTGATCCTTTGCAAAAGTATTGTTTGTTTCATCCTAAAGTATTTTTAGATATGACATTAGAGTGATCAGTACCATGAAACCTTTTATGGTAGTGTTTTAGATTGAAAACTTGTGATTAAAAAGGTTTCAAAACTGTTTTGATTAAAAGCTGGGCCTTTAAAAATATTTATTTATTTATTTTTTAATAAAAAGGTTGTACTCTTGCCAGGTGTGGAGGCACATGCCTTTAATCCCAGGGAGGTAGAGGTGGTTGGTATTAGCCTAAGGCATCATCTCCCCCCATCACAGAGACTGACTGAGGCTTTTAGGACCCCATAATGAATACCAATAACCCCACCCACCAAATAGGACCTCCAGTAGAATGTGGGTAGGAGAAAAGGGATATAAGAGTGCAACCTTTTAGCCGGGCGTGGTGGTGCACGCCTTTAATCCCAGCACTTGGGAGGCAGAGGTAGGAGGATTGCCGTGAGTTCGAAGCCACCCTGAGACTACATAGCTAATTCCAGGTCAGCCTGGACCAGAGTGAAACTCTACCTCGAAAAACCAAAAAAAAAAAAAAAAAAGGAGTACAACCTTTTATTTGTTGTGGTGGTTTGATTCATTTGTCCCCTATAAACTTAAGTGTTCTGAATGCTACTCTCTCCAGCTGACGGCAATTGGAAATTAAAGCCTCCTGGAGGTAGAGATTGTTGGGGGCGGGCTTATGGGTATTATAGCCAGCTTCCCCTTGCCAGTGTTTGGCATACTCTCCTGTTGCTGTTGTCCACCTTATGTTGACCAGAGGGTGATGTCTACCCTCTGCTCATGCCATTGTTTTTCCTACCATCACGGAGCTTCCCCCTCGAGCCTGTAAGCCAAAATAAACCTCTTTTTTTCCCACAAGCTGCTTTTAGTCGGGTGATTTCTTCCAGCAATGTGAACCTGACCGCAACATTTTTTTTTTTTTTTTGGTTTTTCAAGGTAGGGCCTTGCTCTGGCTCAGGCTGACCTGGAATTCACTGTGTAGTCTCAGGGTGACCTCAAACTCATGTTAATTCTACCTCTGCTTCCTGAGTGTTGGGATAAAGGTGTGTGCCACCACACCCGGCTTTTTTTTTTCTTCCTGGTTCTTTTTCAGTTTTGGATATGTGGAACTAATAATGCAACAACTCTAAGTGAACATCGAAAGAAGCATTTATTGAGTTTTCTTTTGCACTACTGAGAATTGAACTCAGGACTTCACAAATGTCATGCAAGTGTTTGATCACTAAGCTATATCCTTAGTATTGTTTTTCATAATTAGTTTTTTATTTTTGAGGTAGGGTTTTGCTCTAGCCCAGGCTGATCTGGAATTCATTATGTCGTCTCAGTGTGGCCTCAAACTCATGGTGATCCTCCTGCCTCTGCCTCCTGAGTGCTGGTTGTTGTTCATATTTTAAACTTAAAAATATTTCTACTTATTTATTTGAAAGGAGAGAGAGAGAGCAATAGAGACAGAAAGGGTGGGGAGACAAAGGGTGTTTCAGGGCCTCCAGCTTCTGCAGACAAACTCCAGATGCATGCAGTGCCTTGTGCATCTGGCTTACATGGGTACTGGGGAATCAAACCTGGGTCCATTGGCTTTTCTGGCAAGTGCCTTAATGGCTAAGACATATCTCCCACACCTTTCCCTAAATGTTTAAAAATATTATTTATTTATTTATTTGTTGTTCATAATTTATATTGAGATAAACAAGTTGGCATTGAACTTGTAGCCCAGTCCAGCCTTGAACTTGGCATCCTCCTGCCTCAACATCCTGAGTAGCTGAGATTACAAGCCTGCACCACCAGATCCTACAGAGGCTGTTTTTGGTAGGGTCTCACTCTGTCCAGGCTTACCTGGAATTCACTATGTAGTCTCAGGGTGGCCTCGAATTCATGGCGATCCACCTACCTCTGCCTCCCAAGTGTTGGGATTAAAGGTGTGTGCCACCATGGCCGGCCTGAGACTATTTTTTAATTCTTGGCCAAGAATAGGAGCATGTGAGATAAGCTCTCAATTCAACTTCTTCACTTTTGTGGAGCTGCAGATTATTGATATGGAATAAAAGGAACAAGGGGAAGGACAGGGTAATAAAGGGAAGAATATTTGTATCTTTTCTGTGACTAGGTAGAGATTTTCCTTGAATTTGTATTCTACCTCTTCCCCCATCTTTTTGTTTATGGTTCTTTCCAGTGGTTGCAGACAGCTGTCATCTGCCCTGGCCTTGGTGGTTATGTCATTTAGAATGCACATGGGAGCATAATGAAGTTAAGAGGCAGTCTGTCACTTGGGCAGCCATGTCAGATCCAACTAGTTTGGGCAGCCTAGCTGAAGAGCAACTTCTGGCCTATAGGTGTCCTGTCTTCAGAAATAAACTAGATTAAATAAAATAGTCCACCTAGACAGGTATTCATGTAACACAACAGGGTGCCGTAATTCCCATTGGCAAGAGATGGCCTGAAGTAAGTTTCTCCCCCTGTTGAAATTAACTTCTGCCTATAGATTAAGGATGGTAACATGGGTTTTGAGCCAGCTGGAAGGACTTTTCCTCTTATTGATTTTTTTTTTTTTTTTTTTTTGCTTTTTCGAGGTAGGGTCTCACTCTGGCCCAGGCTGACCTGGAATTCACTATGTAGTCTCAGGGTGGCCTTGAACTCACGGCGATCCTCCTACCTCTGCCTCCCGAGTGCTGGGATTAAAGGCGTGCACCACCATGCCTGGCTTGATTTTTTTTTTTTTTGAGACAGGGTTTCACTACATATGCCATGTGGGCCTTGAACTCACAATGTACCTTGGGGTGGCCCTGAGCTCGACATGATCCTTTTGCCTCATCCAGGCAAGTGGTGAGATTATTGGTATGTACCACCATGCCTGGCTTGACCCCTCATTCTTTTTCCCCCTTCATTCTTTTTAAAAATTTATTTTTAAAATTTATTTGAGAGAGAAAGAGAAAGCAAGAGGCAGTTAGAGGGAGAATGGGCACACTAGAGCATTCAGCTACTGCAAACAAACTCCAGATGCATGTGCCATCTTGTGCATCTGGCTTACATATGTCCTGGGGATCGAACCTGGGTCTTTTGGCTTTGCAGGCAAGTGTCTTAACCGCCAAGCCATCCCTCCAGCCCATGACCCTCATTCTTTTTCTACTCTTGTCTGAAGACTTAGGCTGCTACACTGTTACTTCCAAAGCAGTCCTAAAACCTATGTGAAATGTGATGACTACTATGGTTATATGTTGTTGCCTAAAAGCCCATCCTAGAATTTAGCAGCTCGTAATAACCATTCTCACAGAAGAGTTGTTCCGTGATTGGGGGAAGTATAGGCTGGGCTGCTTACCTCTGTTCTAGATGGCATTGGTTTGTGGCTGTGACTGGAGGTTCTGCATCCAGGATGACCTCTTCACCATAATGAGTGGTTTCTCCATGTGATGTCATGGCCTCTAGGGCATTGCAAGTGGCTTATACCATGGTGGTCCCCAGGTGGTTGCACTTCTTGAACCAGGGCATTTATGGGATGAAAAATCCTTATTTCAGATTCAGCTTAATATTGGTAAAGAATTTAATACTGGGATTGTGATGTTTCACTCTCTCTCTTGTCATAACCGAGTCAGGATAAACACCTGAAGGAGGAAGGACTGCTTCATTTTCTTTGCTCTCTGTGTGCATGATGGGTTGATCAAATAGCAGGGGGTTCACTTTTTGGCTTGTTTTGGATTACTGAGCACCGTCCTTCAGAAATGATTTCCTAATGCTTTCTTGGCCATCTGGCATGAACACAGAAGACCTTTTACTCAATAAAACTAAGCTAATAATAATAACAAGCTGAAACATCTTTATAATAAATATATTTGTACAGCTTTTCAAATCCTCGGTTATTGAAATTCTGTCAGCCTTGGCTGTTTTCCATACTCCTTCTGTGCCCTTGTGTTTTCTTTCTTTTTTGGGGGGAGCCACTCCCGCTGACTTCAAAAGGATGCTCTGAGCTCTAACAGGCGGAACGGCATTGCTAGGATGCAGAAGTGAGGGTAAGGTTGGATTCAATTACAGTAGTCCTCATAAGGTTTTGATAAAGAGGGCCATGCCATACAGGTAAGGCAGAAGAATCATAAAAATATGAAAATGACTTTTTAAAAAATGTCCCTATCTGATTCTCTGCCTTCTCTGTCATGGTATCAATTGATAATACAAAACAGATGATCCTCAGACAAGAGCAAAATAGTAGAGTTGAATCTTTTATGGTCCTGTATTTATTGTTTGTGGCACTGGGTCTTTCAAATAGGAAAAGTGATGCTGATTCTAACCAAAAATTTTAAGATATTTAGTAATATGTGAGGCAAAATGTGAGGAAAGGTGAGAAACTTAAGTGATTCCTGGATTCCAGTACCTTGCCTTCTATGGTGAAAGTTACAAATAGAATTAGGTTTAGTGAAATAACAAGGCAAATTTCTGATAGACTTTGCCTAACTATAGAGTGCCGTTTATATGACAGAAAAAATGCTCAATTTACCAAGTATTGTAAATGTATCCTTGGATACGGTTTTGAGTGTCTGTAAGCAATTCCCTAGAATTATTTTGAATGTTAAGAATTGAGGGTTTTTTTTTTTTTTTAACATACATTGTATTGCTTCGTGTTGCAAAATTCTTTATAGGGTGTCAAATATGTGGGAAGGTTTAAATAAATTTCTTCAGTGCTTCATGGGATAAGATGATCCAATGAGAACTGAATGTTTTCAATTAGGATGTTTCTATGGATACCATTAAGCATGCCAAAATTCATAACCACAGGAGACTTTTACTTGCTTCAATATTGATTAAGAAATCTGAGACCAATCTCAAGAAGTGTGGGATGTAGCAGAGGATAAATTCTGAGGATAGTATAAAATTAGTTCTCTCTCCCCTGGTTAAGGGCTAGTCAAAAAAAAAAAACAAAAACTCTAGGCAGTTAGCCAAGTCTAATAACAGGATTTATATCAGGAGACTGTCCAGAATAAAAGTGAACATGAAAGCCGGGCGTAGTGGTGCACGCCTTTAATCCCAGCACTCGGGAGGCAGAGGTAGGAGGATCGCCGAGAGTTCAAGGCCACCCTGAGACTACATAGTTAATTCCAGGTCAGCCTGGACCAGAGTGAGACCCTACCTTGCAAAACCAAAAAAAAAAAAAAAAAAAGTGAACATGAGTTGTTTCTTTTATCTCAGGATTGTTCATTTATTCACTAATATTTATTTAATGCTATTTATTTATTACCTAAGTGTTAGCATTAGCTTTTCTGTGTGCTGGCATGAGGCATTGGCAGCATGATAACACTGGCAATTCTTTATGCCTCTATCACATATGAAGAAAACATCCTTAACAGTGCTTAGGGATATCTTAAATTTGCATCTCTCTGAAAGATTGTTGTCTCAAATGCTATTCTCTTTGTTTTCCTATTCTCTTTTTAAGTACAAGTATTCTTTACCTGAATTTTCAGATCTTGAAGGATCTGTGAAAGGAAATTCATGGGGACCCTGACCTTGAATGTAGAAACAGTACATCTTTGTTTAACTGTGGCTATTTAACATTTTCAATTAGTGAATTAGGCAACACATAACAGTACTAATAGCTTCAACTGTGATTTTGTCCTCCCTGAATCACAGATGTTTTCATATTGTTACAGATTTTGTTTTTGAGATACAGGGTTTAGCTATGTGACCCAAGATGGCTTAGACCTCAGCCTTCTCAGTGCAGGTATTACAGTGTGTGCCACCATATCTGGCTTCATTGCAGATGTCTTCAAGCATCATTTATGCTAATCATTTCCAAAATTTGTCAGTTATTAGTTATTGCTAGTTCTTGATTCTTTTTATTTATTTCTTGCTTATTGTTGTGTCTTGAGACAGGGTCTCGCTTTGTAGCTCTGGCTGGCCTGGGACTCATAGTGATCCTCCTACCACTCCTTTCCATAGTTCTTAATTATTTTCTTCTTTTTTGTGTATGTATGTATGTATGCATATTTATATGTGTTTGAGTGCACATATGTGTATAAATAAGTGTACACATGTGTCTACATGAAGTGGAGGCCAGAAGAAAATGTGAGGTGTTGTTTCTTAGAAATGCCATCCTCCTTTTGAGACAAGGTCTTTTATTGGACTTTTATCCTTAAACTTCTAATTAGGCTATACTGACTGGCCAGTGAGCTCCAAGGATTCTCCTGGCTCTGCCTGCGTAGTGCTGGGATTACAGGAGTATACCAACTGTGTCTGGCTTTTATATGGGTGCTGGGTACTGAGCTCATGCCCTCTTGCTTGTGAGGCAAGCACTTTGCCCCATAGTTCATTTTTGGTGCCATAATAAATTATAAATATTACTATATCATCGATTAGTACATTCTAGTATTTTAGTATCTATTTCAATATATTGGCTTCCTTTGGAATCCTGTTTTATTTTTGTATTTACAAATAACATTCCTAAGGTTAGTGAGATGGCTTGGCAGTTAAAGGCACTTACTTGCTTGCAAAGCCTGCCAGCCCTGGCTCAATTCCCAGCCACCTATGTAAAGCTGGACAGGCATTCGTTTGTAGTGGCAAGACACCTGAGTGCACACATGCACGTGTGCTGGTTCATACACACACAAATGAATAAATTAAAAAAAATAAAAACCACGATACTCCTAAAAGAGATTCCTAAGGCTTTACCAGGCTACCAAAGGATCCATGGCACAAAAAATTAAGAAACCCTCTCTGAATGGAATGCAGAATGTAAACTGTCATATCTTAATTTCTGGCCACAGTTTAGAAAGAAGCTCCCTGCTTGAGCATTTTCAAAGAAAATCTTTTTTTTTTTTTTTTTTTGTTTTATTTTGTTTTTCCAGGTAGGGTCTCACTCTAGCCCAGGCTGACCTGGAATTCACTTATTAAAGTCACGGTGATCCTCCTACCTCTGCCTCCCAAGAGCTGGGATTAAAGACGTGTGCCACCCTGCCCTGCTCACAAAAAAATCTTTATGAATAACTCTAATGACTTGAGAGAATTCTTTTCTGCTGGCCCATGTGTAGGTCCTATCAAGAAGTCCTTTGTAGTCCTTTCTGACTTTATATGAGAGTTTGTCTCCAGGTGAATGCTGTTACCTTGAATAGAAGTTTAAGGATAAAAGACATTTGAATCTATAATGGTCTACATTCAGTAGAATGCTGTTAAATGCATGAGGGGGAAGAAGCTAAATTCAGTTTCCTGTGGCAGGTCTGTCACTTCCACAGTTTCCTCAGGCAGTGTCACTTGCCCCTTTCCTCCTTTTCTGTGCTACACTACTCCATGGAGCAGATGTAGGGACTTGGCTGTCCCACGGGCACTGGAATCTGATTCTTTCTCGGACTGTAGTTCTTTGGCATAGTCTTGTAGGACTGATCTGAGGTTTACTGTGACAGTTCATGGCAGGGACTGGAAATGCAGAAAGAAGGCAAAATGGTCAGAGAAATTGATATAAAATCGTTGTGGTCCCCCCTAGGGCCAGCCCAGGAGGGACGGCAGGGTCTCTGCCGAGTTGGGGGTGAGAGGCGCGGAGTCATGATACAGACTCCGGGAGTTGGGTAGAAGCAGCAGAGGGCGAGCTGCCGCAAACTCGTTTATTGAGGAAGTACACAGAGTTTTAAGGGGCTTGACTGGCCAATCATTGTATGGGGTGGTCCCCTTTTTGTGACCAGCCTGTCTCCAGACAGATCATCTCGTACCAGGTTTCTCCCGAGCATGGGACTGTAGCTGTTGTCACGCCAGGCCTGCACAGAACGCCATGTTCCCAGAAGCCACTTCCTGGTTTCTCTGCCATGCGGTCTGGCTAGGGCCAGGCCTGCATTTTGCCATACATAAAATGTCCTACCTGGCTTCCTCCCAATATGGTATTTTTTTTTTTAAATATTTATTGACAACAAAACATACTTACATACCAATATGGTATTTTTGCAGAAGGTGGCCAGTGAATGACAATATCTTTCTGGTCCATTACTTGATGATGGGGTTGGTGGGAGGGCAGGTGATCTGTAAAGCAGTTTTAGTAGCCTTTCTATGTGTTCTAGCACAATGCTAGAGGAGCAAATGGGAGTGTTTAGTTGGCATTTGATTCTATGATAGGTGCTATTGTGTGAGCCAAGGTTGTGAATCTGTATTTTTGACTTTTTTTTGGTTTTGAATTGTATTTTTCCCCCTGCTGAGAAGCAGTTCTGTGGAGTGTGAACAAGCACTGTGCTTGAGAGTACTGACCATCTTCGCCTTACAGTGATCTAAAAAAGGGCTGGCAGTGTGATAAACACATGCCCATTCTCCTTTGACCAGTTTCCTGTTAATTATTTTATTACCATACAAGTCATATACAATATAAGTCAATTGTTTAAAAAATTCATTTATTTAGTTGCAAGAGAGAGAGAGAGAGAGAGAGCAAGAGCAAGCAAGTGAGTGTTCACATGTGTGCCAGGGTCTCTTGCTGCTGCAAATGAATTCTAGACACATGGGCTACTTTGTGCATCTGGCTTTACATAGGTACTGGGGAATTGAATCCAGGTCATCAAGGTTTGCCAGCCAGTGCCTTAACTGCTGAGCCATCTCTCCAGCCCTAAGTTAATTCTTTAAAGGTTAAAATTTAGTGGTTTTTAGTCTAGTTACAGAATTGTGCTGTCATTACATTCAAATGAAGAACATTTTCCTCACCTGTTATAACAAGAAGCTCCATCACTTCTCAGTGGCCATTCATCAGTTGCTCCTCTTTTCCCCAGTTCCAATATCCCAAATTCTGCCAACCATCAATCTGCTCTCTGTATATAGGGATTTGTCACTTCTGACCATTTCATACAAATGGAAACATACACTATGTAAAACATTGTGATTAGTTTCTGTCATTTAGCATTTGGTTTGCAATACTGGGATTAAAACTCAGGGCCTTGGGCTGCAGAGATGGCTCCATGGTTAAGGTGCTTATCTACAAAGCCTAACGACATGAGTTTGATTCCCCAGTATCCATGTAAAGCCAGATGCACAAAGTGGCACATGCATCTGGAGTTCATTTGCAGTGGCTGGAGGCCCTGGCATGCCCATTCTCTTAGTCTGTTTCTATTCTATTTCTCTCTGCTTGCAAATAAATAAATAAAATATATTTTAAAAAACCCCAAGGTCTCGCTTATGTTGGCAAGTACTTTCTCTGCCATTGAGCTATGACCATAGTCTCAACTTAATGTTTTTAAAGTCTATTTGTATATATCAGTCTTTCATTCCTTTTGATGGCCAAGTAATAGTCTTCTTTATGGGCATATCACATTTTATTCTGTTTGGGTTGTTTTCACTTTGAGCTATTATGAATAACACTACTATAATATATATTTTCTAGTCCTTGAGCATATGCCCATAGGGCTAAATATATTTTAAAAACCTGAAATGTAGTTTGAATTAAATGTTTTAAAATCCCCAAAGCACTTCTATAGAAAGTTTTCAAACTTAAAGTGGATAGAGTATTGATTTTGTGCACATTGGGTAGATAAGGATTGAATTCTTGGTTTTATAAGCTGTGATATGAATGAATTTTGATAGTTACTTGTGAACACCTTTTTTCATGTTTAAAATATTCATACCTCTGGATATTTCAGGTGTGGATAAACTATACTGCTATTTAAAGATTTCCTTGTCCCTTTCTTGTTGATGACTTTGGCTATGAATTTTCTTTAGCCCATGACCTGTGAGAGGAAGGGATGCGTGTCTTCTTTTATAGAGAACCCTTTCTTGTAGTGTTGGATATGGAACTGAGGACATCATGCTTGGTAGGCAAATGCTCTACCACTGGGTAATTTTTCTAGTCCCAGGCAAAAGCTGTAAGAGCTAACATTTGGTGTGCCTTGTCTTTTACTTTCTGGCATGACTACTGATGATGTTGCAGATGGACACAGATCTATCCACTTGAGTATCAGAATGAGAATGAAAGTGATATTGGACAGAACCCTGGTAAATTTTGTAGTATGAAAAAGGCAAAAAAAATATATATATATTTTTGTTTTTTCTAGGTAGGGTCTCATGCTAGCTCAGGCTGACCTGGAATTTTTTTTTTTTTTTTTTTTTTTGCAAGGTAGGGTCTCACTCTGGTCCAGGCTGACCTGGAATTCACTATGTAGTCTCAGGGTGGCCTTGAACTTTCGGCAATCCTCCTACCTCTGCCTCCCGAGTGCTGGGATTAAAGGCGTGCGCCACCACGCCCGGCTGACCTGGAATTTTTTACTATGTATTCTCAGGGTGGCCTTGAACTCACAGTGATCTTCCTACCCTCTGCTTCCCAAGTGCTGGGATTAAAGGCATGCACCACCACACTCAGCCTCAAAAATATTATTTTAAGTATCAATATTTGGTGACACATTTTCTGTATCAGTTACTTTCTCATTGCTGGGACAAAATACCTGACCAGGAGCAACTTAGTGAAAGTAAAGGGTGAATTTGGCTTACAGTTCCTCAGGGTAGAGTCCATCATGGCAGGGAAAGTATCACAGGAGCAGGAAGCTGGCATCCCATCAGCACAGAGGAAGTAGCGAGAGAGAATAGCAAGTAGGGCTAGGCTATAAAACCTCAAGGCCTGCCCCCCAGTGACACACTTCGTCCATCAAATCTCCACCTCTTAAAGGTTCCACAACCTTCCCAAACAGTGCCACCAACTGGGGATTAAGAATTCAAACACATGAAAAAAAAAAAAAGAATTCAAACACATGAGTCTATGGGGGACATTTACATTCAAACCACTACAGTGGCTACAGGTACTTTAACATAACAGTCCTGGAAACCGAGGCAATTTAGCACCCTACATCCTTAGTCAAGTGACAATGTCTAGAGACATTTTGGGTTATCACAATTAGGGAAGTGCTAGTAGTATCTAACCACAATTAGGGAAGTACTATTAGTGTCTAATGGAACAGGACCCAGGATAATCAGCTCCCCCCAAAAAATATATATTTGGCTCCAAAAGTTAATAATGCTAAGATTGAGGAAACCCTTCATTCATGTACCCTAGCTTGTCCTGATTAATGCAGGCTGTTGAGAAGATTAGATCGAATGATTGAATGTGGCTTTTTATTTTGTAACTATGTGGCAGAGCCTAGCAATAGTCTTGAGGTCTTCCCTTGTATCTGTGGGAAAAAGGATTACTTTCAGACTTCCCTAGAGCTCACTATTTAATTGTTGCTATATCATAAGTCAAGGCTTGTTTTTAGCAGATTCATTCACCCATCTTGAAATTGAAGGGGATTGGCTGGGTATGGTGATGCTTGCTTGTAATTCCAGGTGGCTGAAAGGCAGGAGGATCATACTAGTTTGAGGCCATTCTGGGCTACAAAGAGAATTCAAACTAGCCTAGGCTACGGAGGATTGGGTAGAGAAGTGGGAGGGAGAGCATAAAAGGGAAACTGAGGGATAACTAATGTTAAAAGTTTTATACCAGGTTCTTGATGCATATTTTGCATTTTTCAAAAAGTACATTTTTTATTTTTAATTTAGAGAAGTGAGAGAGCAAGAGAGAGAAAAGAGTGGGAGAGAATTGGCATGCCAGGGCCTGAGCCACTGAAACTGAACTCTAGATGCTTGTGCTACCTAGTGGGCATGTGTGACATTGCGCTTGCTTCACCTTTGTGCATCTGGCTTATGTGGGATCTGGAGAGTCAAACTTGGGTCCTTAGGCTTTGCAGGCTAGTGCCTTAACTGCTAAGCCATCTCTCCAGCTCATATTTTGCAGTTTTTAACAAATATCCTTTAAAATTTGAAATTATTATCTCCATCTTCCCTTTGCTAAAGAAATGGAAGCTAAAGTTAGTTTGAACAAGACTTCAGAATTTATGGGTAGTGGACAGTTTAAAATAAAAGTTATTGTCTCACACAGTTTCTGTGAGTGTAGAGGACAAGAAAAGATAAGCTAGGGGTTGCAGTCCAGGTGGATTCCTAGGCTGCAGCTATCTGAAGGTCTGATTGGAACTGAAGGGTTGATCTACTTCCTCAATGACTCACTCATATGGTAGTTGGCAAGGGGCCTCAATTCCTCATCACGTGAAACTCTCCTTCAGGCTTTTTGAGTACTTTTCATCTTCATGCTGTGGTAGCTGGCCTCTCAGAGTAAGGGATCTGAAAGAGGCAGCAGGGCAGAAACAACAATATCATTTATGATATAATCTCAGAAGTCACATATCAGGGCTGGAGAGATGGTTTAGCAGTTAAGGTGCTTGCCTGCTAAGCCTAAGGACCCAGCCTTCATTCCCCAATACCCACATAAGCCAGATACACAAGGTGGCTCATGCATTTGGAGTTGGTTTGCAGTGGCTGGAGGCCCTGGTGTGCCTATTCATTCTCAATCTCTCTCTCTCTGCTTCTTCCTCTCTCCATCCTTTTCTGTGGTGGTTTGATTCAGGTGTCCACCATAAATTTAGGTGTTCTGCATGCTAGGTTCCCAGCTGATGGAGATTTGGGGATTAACGCCTCCTGGAGGTAGTGTATTGTTGGGGGCGGGCTTATGGGTATTATAACCAGTATCCCCTTGCCAGTGTTTGGCACACTCTCCTGTTGCTATTATGCTGGCCAGGGGGTGATGTCCACCCTCTGCTCATACCATCATTTCCCCCTGCCATCATGGAACGTCCCCTCATGTCTATAAGCCAAAATAAACCCGTTTGTCCCAAAAGCTGCTCTTGGTTGGGTGATTTCTGCCAGCAATGTGAACCTGTCTGCAATACCTTCTCTCTCAAGTGAATAGAAGTCTAATACCATTACTTTTGCTGTATTCTATTAGTCACAGGGACAATTCTGATATAATATGGGTCAGGATGGTGCAAAGGCATTGTGAATGCTTGGTGGTAGAGATCATGAGGATTCATGTTAAAAGATTGGCTACCACATGTATATGACTCCTTTTCCCCATAATTTTCAAACCATAAGTTGTATTTCTTTACAAGCTATAGCCTTTTGATTCAGTTTTCAGTACCAGGCAATAATTGTCTCCCATGAAATGAGCCTCAAATCCAATCAGAGAGCAGTTTGTTACCCCCATAAATTATGTGCCACTATTGCACCAGTGGGCACATCTTGCTTGGCTGGTTGGTTGTATGGTATGCAAGATATAATGCTTGTTAAGATTGTTGATGACTTTTCACCCCCAGCAGCCAGCATAGCACTTTCTAGCACTATAGCAGCTAGCCAGCTGGGAGATGGCTTCGAGCTAAATTCCAGCTTAATTTCTCAGTGTTCTTTGACTACAGCATGTGGTGTCTTCAGCAATAGGGTCTTACCATCTAGTTCTGGTGGGTAACCAAGAGCATTAGCTATAGCCTTTATTGTTTTGGGAGCCTCATGGGCCTCCCTGACCAATAACTCATTGGAAGGTGTCTCATCCCTGGCACTGGAATTTTCCTGTAACAACCCATGGCTTTGGGGTACAGCATTCTCCACCCCAGCAAAGTACTCTTTCTTCCCCCCCTCTCCCTACTCTCTCTCTTCCTCCTTCTTTCTTTTTAGATTTAGAAAAAAATTATTTATTTATTTATTAGAGACAGATAGAGGGAGAGAGAGAGTGATAATGGGCACTCCAGGGCCTCTAGCCCCTGCACATGAACTCTAGATGCATGCGCCACCATGTACATCTGGCTTATGTGGGACCTGGAGAATTGAACCTGGGTCCTTAGGCTTCGTAGACATATGCCTTAACCACTAAGCCATCTCTCCAGCCCCTTTCTTTCTTTTTAAATAAATTATATATTTTAATTAGCTGACAAAGAAGTATATTCCATATGGAGGATCCTACCTTTGAGTTTTAGATAAATATGTAAGTTAGAGCAAGAGTAGAATAGAGGACAGGAGTAGAGGACTGGAAGCTATAAAGAGGCCAGAAGGGAGGAGGAGGGATAGAGCTTAAGGGAGGAGATAGTAGATATGCTGGTAGAAGGACAGAATACAGGGAGTGGAAAGGTCCAAAGGGGATCGGGGAGAGGAGGAGAGGACAGGGTCAGTGGGGAGGTTTATATAAAGCTCTTGACATTATGAACAAACCATATGGAAACCTACTTTTTCCTCCAACTCTGTAGCTGAGAATGACTTGAACTTCTGCTCCTCCTGCCTCTACTTCCTGAGTGCTAGGATAGAGGAGTGTACCCCCATACCTAGTTTATGCTGGGGCTAGAACCCAGGGCTTTGTGCATGCTAGGCAAGCATTCCACCAACTGCCCTGCCATACGTTTTTATTGCTGATTTGATATGCTTTAATGCCAGCCAAAGTGTTAGGGGAATGATAGAGGCAAGGATTGAATGGTTTCTTTGGAGACTTTGTAAAGCACCCTTCCTTTTTCATTCAGCTCTTGGTGGGGGTATTTACTTGCAGGTAACTAAGAGGCTTTGTTTGAACAAGTCAGACCTGAAATTTTCCACATAGGTTGGAAATTCAAGTAAGTTTTCTTGAAAATTGAGGATTTCAGCTACTTTTCCTGATTCAGTTTCACTAAACTTTTGCTTTAGTACATTTGTAGTTGAGATTTCAGGAATAGGAGGGCCCTAAAAGAGTACAGAGGTATATGGGTTTTCTGTGTCCAATCATGCACCCAGGAAATAAAAAAGTTTCCACTTCAGGAATCAGCTCATCACTTTTCACCACTTGCTTTGGCTTGGAACTTTTTGCTTCCTTCAAGTATTTTCTTTTTTTTTTTTTTTAATTTCCAAATTGAGTTCAGTGGGATGTAACCAATTTTACAAGGAGGCTGACTCACTCGCTCACCTTCTTGACTCCTGCTGTCCCAATGCTTCACTTCATTTACACAACGGTAGCCCTTCTCTACTTTTATTTGGCGGCTTGACACCCCATGCATCATATTTTCTTTCTTAGACTTAGGGGAGGTTGGAAAAAAAAACCCCCATGAAGAGAACTTACAAAAGTGAAAAGAATTGTGAAAGAGACAGTTTTGATCTTCATTTTCACTTAACTAGAATAGATGGGCACCTGATGGGAAGACCTGTTTTCTCATTTCCCACTGTCCAGTGTAGATGGCTAGGGCAATCAGGGTCAAACTGGCTGCCAGTATTCCTTTTGCTTTTATATGTGGATGGGCCTAGGGGTTCTTATTATAATTAAAAAATTTATACTAAAAACAAAGGACAGGCATATAGTTGTCTGTATGGGATAGTGGCACAGGAGTGAAATTGATGCCTAATATTTGAGAATTGTTAAACTAGTTATTGTAATATTTTTGTTACCAATCTTAAGAATTTTAGGGGGCTGGAGAGATGGCTCAGCAGTTAAGGCATTTGCCTGCAATGCTTAATGACCCAGGTTTGATTCCCCAGTACACACATAAAGCCAGATGCTCAAAGTGGTGTATGTATCTGGAGTTAGTTTGCAGCAGCTAGAGGCCCTGGCATGCCCATTCTCTCTCTCTCCCTCTCTCTCTGAGTCTCTGCTTGCAAATAAATAATAAAAATAATAATAAAAAAGATTTTTTTTGTTGTTATAAGTATGTGACTATTTCTATTTTGGGTCTTCAGGTTTTATGGACAGTGTATTTTTATGCATGTGTATATATGTTTGAGTGCATGTGTGTGCATGTTCATATGTGTATAGATAGCTGTGCATGCACATGTGTGTGTGGATGCTAGAGGACGATGTTGGGTGTCTTCCTCATTCTCCACCTTATTTTGTGACAAGGTTTTTCTTTGAAACCAGAGGTTACTGACTCAGATAGTCTAGACAGCTAGTTTGCCCAGGGGATTTGCCTGTCTCTGCCTCCTGAGCACTGGGATTATAGGTGTTGCAACTCTACACCCAGCATTTACCTGCATGTCCTCATGCTTTGTGCCAAGTGGTTTACTGACTGAGCCACTATAGAGCCTCAAGGATAATCTTTTTTTTTTTTTGGTTTTGCGAGGTAGGGTCTCACTCTGATCCAGGCTGACCTGGAATTAACTATGTATTCTCAGGGTGGCCTCGAACTCTTGGCAATCCTCCTACCTCTGCCTCCCGAGTGCTGGGATTAAAGGCGTGCGCCACCACGCCCGGCTAAGGACAATCTTTTTGAAAGTAGCCCAGAATAAGGATAAACATTAAATTTGAATGTTTGAAAATTGTCAATAAAAATTAATTATAAAAATCCATTTCAAAGGCTGCCACAGAATTTTTTATAGAATTTATACATTGTGTTTCTACTTCAGAGACTAGCATTCTTAAGAACTGACGTTTATTTTGGACTTGCTAGTGTGTGTCAGCTGTGTCAGCTCATGAGCATGTTTTCATGTGTGGATCATGTCATACTGGGACCTGGATGGAATGTAAATCTTTTACTGGCCTAAATCTGAGTCTAATCCTTTGCATGGCTTTGGGAGAAAATCAATTTCCTTTGCTCTGTCAAGACTTTTCAGGTCAGTGCTCTTTGGAAGTTTCCCAATTCTCTTAGATTAAAATAGATTTTTGTTTCTGTGCTACATACTGGTATCAGCTTGTAGGACATAGGGATCTAGAAAGTGAGAATGCAGAGATTGACAGGGTACCCATGCATTCTTCTCTTTCAGCTAACATTTTAACATACTGGAATCTGTATGCTTTCAAAGGCACCATTTGGGGGAAGATATGTCAGTGACACCTGTAGGTGAGGCTATGCTTTTAAACTTAATGAGTTCTCTTTGGTGACCTGCTCACCAAAAAAGAATGCAACCAAGTGCCTATATCCCCACTTACCGTCTTCACTAGCATGGCCTATTGACAGGAAGATGACCAGCTTGAACTTTTCAGCCCCACAAATTCCACATATCAGCAATCCCCTCAGTCCCTGGCAATCTAGAATGGTTTATTCACTTTAAAAAATTTTTATTATTTTTTAAATTTATTTTTGGAGAGAGACAGAGAGAGAGAGAGAGAGAGAGAGAGAGAGAGAGAGAGAGGGAGAGGGAGACAGATAGAGATGGGCGTGCTAGCAGTCTCCCAGCTGCTGTGAACAAAATCCAGATGTTTGCGCCCCCTTGTGGGCAAGTGCGGCATTGCGCCCTTGCGTCACTTTGCATCTGGCTAAACATGGGACCTGGAGATTGGAACCGCTGGAGATTGGAACCAGCGTTCTTAGGCTTAGCAGGCAGGTGCCTTAACCGCTAAGCCATCTCTCCAGCCCCGGTTTATTCACTTTTGTAGTAAAAATATAGAGGGTGGATGGTTTTTAAAAATATTTATTTATTTATTTGTTTGAAGGGGGGGAGAGAGAAAATGAATGGGTGCGCCAGGGCCTCTAGCCCCTGAAAACAAACTCCAGATGCATAAGCCCCCTTGTGCATCTGGCTAATGTGGGTCCTGGAGAGTTGAACCGGGATCCTTTGGTTTTGCAGGCAAATGCCTTAATTGCTAAGCCATCCCTCCAGCCCAAAGGGTGGATGATTTTGAACTAATGAGTATCTCTGTGGATAATTTGAAGAGGTATTGATCATAGAAGTGTAGCTTCTTGCTGCCCAATCATGGTGGCAGGTTAATGATTCTATTTTCATAGTGTTGCATCCATATCTTCTTAGAAATTTATATTCTGTCACTGATTCATTCTATTGATGAACTTTCCACTGAGCTTTTCATTTGACTTATTATGTTTTTCATTTCCAATATTTCAGTTTGGTTTTTCTTCAGTATTTCTAGTTTATTATTGAATTCTCTTTCATATCTTTTATCTCCTTATGTATTATGATCAGATGCTTTTGTTATGTTACCATGGACTTTGTTAGGAAATTTTTCTTTTATTTCTTTGAATGTACTTTTCTATAGTACAGTTTTTTTTTGTTTATTTTATTTATTTGAGAGCGATGGAAAGACAGAGAGATAGAGGGAGAGAGAGAGGGAGAGAGAGAGAGAGAAAGAGAGAGAGAAAGAGAGAAAGAGAGAGAATGGGCACACCAGGGCCTCCAGCCACTGCAAACGAACTCCAGATGCCTGTGCCACCTTGTGCATCTGGCTTACGTGGGTACTGGGAAATCAAGCCTCGAACTGGGATCCTTAGGCTTCACAGGCAAGCATTTAACCGCTAAGCCATCTCTCCAGCCCTATAGTACAGTTTTTAATTAAAAACTTTAATACATACACATATTACAAATTGGTCATATTCCCATTGGGTTATATTCTTTTTATATTTCTTTTTTTAATTTTTATTTTTTATTGACAACTTCTATATTTACAGACAATAAACTATGATATTTCCCTCCCCTCCCCCATTCCCCTTCACAGCTCCACTCTCCATCATATCTCCTCCCTCTCTCCATTAGTCTCTCTTTTAATTTGATGTCATCATCTTTTTCTCCTATTATGAGGGTCTTGTGAAGGTATTGCTAGGCACTGCAGGGTCATGGATATCGAGGCCAATTTTTGTCTGGACGGTTTCATTGTAAGGAGTCATATCCTTCCTTTGGCTCTTACATTCTTTCTGCCCCCTCTTCCACAGTGGACCCTGAGCCTTGGAGGGGGTGACAGAGATGTTTCAGTGCTGGACACTCCTCTGTCCCTCCTTCTCAGCACTATGTTGCTTTTTGGGTCATCGCAGTGGCCATCGCCATCTGAAAAGAGAAGCTTCTCTAACCAGAAGTGAGAGTTGTGGGGAACCAGTGTAGCGTTAATATATGACATGAAGATTAAGGGTAGTGCTTTCAGGGCAGTTTGATGAGAATAATGTATACATTTAGCCAGACAAGAGCAGGCTTTTATATCCCTACGGCTCGTGACCTCCCCTGCCATATGTTTTTGATTAGGTTTTCAGTACCAGGCATATATTCCCTCCCATAGAGCAGGTCTTCAGTTCCATTAGAGAGCAGTTGTTTTCCCCCAGAGCAGACATGCCACTATTGTACCCGTTCGGTCATTTGGCCTGTCTGGCCAAACTTGAGGCTTCCAGTGTCCACTGTTTTCACCACTGATGACTTCTGTGCCCCATACGGCTGCATGCAGTGCAGCTTTGTCCAGCTTTCAGTTGGCTGGTCTACAGGGAGAAGGTTTTCTGCTCAGCACCAGCTTGATTTCTCAGTGACCTTGTCACTCAGGCATGTGAAGTCTTCAGCAATAGGGTCTTATCATCTGTTTCTCAAGGGAAACCAAGGGCCTTGGCAACAGCCTGTAATGGTTTGGAGACAACAGAGACCTCCCTGGACAACAACTCACTGGAAGGTATCCCACCCCTGGAACTGAAAAATTTCTAATAACAATCTATGGCTTCTGTGGGCTATACTCTTACGTTCCCTTTTCCAAACCCCCATTCCACTGAGGGCCCTTCTCAGTGGAGTATTAATAATCACTGTGGGGTCATGAACACACCAATCAATTTCTGTATGTGTGTGGGGGGACATAATGCCTCAGAGTACGCTTCCCACCTTACAGCTCTTACTTTCTTTCTGCTCCCTCTTCTGCAATGTTCCCTGAGCATTAGAGGATGTATTAGAAGTCTCCTTTAGCATTGAGCTCTCAGCAACCTCTGATTTTCTTCTTTGATGAGTTTTGAGTCTCCTCAGCATCCTCTGTCATCTTCTTGGAGAAGGTTCCCAGGCTAGCAGTGAGAGCAGCATTCATATTTATTCTGTCCCTTCCTCTGTAATGTTTCCTGGGCTCTGGCAGATGGGATAGAGGTGACTTTTTTAAGGATAGGCAGTCAGTTTTCTTTTCTTGTGATTATGATGGGTCTTGGGTTTCCTAGGTATTCACTGCCATTTATAAAAAAACAGATTTTTTAACCAAGAGTGACAGCACCATGGATCAAAAGAGAGAAACATGGATATTTAGAAGACTTTTTTTTTTTTTTTTTTTTGTTTTTTCGAGGTAGGGTCTCACTCTGGTCCAGGCTGACCTGGAATTCACTATGTATCCTCAGGGTAGCCTCGAACTCATGGCGATCCTCCTACCTCTGCCTCCCAAGTGCTGGGATTAAAGGCGTGCACCACCACGCCCGGCTTTAGAAGACTTTTTGATGGATGTAATCTCTCCATTTAGCCTAAGAACAGTGGAAGCTTCCCTCTAGGATCTATGACCTCCCATGCAGTAGGTTTCTGACTTGGTTCTCAGTAACAGGTATGAATTCCCTCCCACTGAGCAGGCCTTATATCCAGTCAGAGAGCAGTTGATTACCCTGTACTTATGTGCTACTATGTACCGGTGAGGGTGAGTTCATCTTGCCTGGCTGGTATATTTTGTAGCTTGCAGGATCCATTGCTTATTCATGCTGGTGGTGACTTTTATCCTCCAGCAGCTGACAAAGCACTTTGTAGCATTATGACAGCTAGCCAGCAGGGAGCTGGCTTCCATCTCAGTTCCTGCATGATCTCAAAATGTCCTGCAGCTTTAGCCTGTGGCGTCTTCAGCAATTGGGTCTTAACATTCAGTTATGGTTGGTAATTAAGTGTTTCGTCACTGGCCTTCATTGTTTGGGGGCGGGGCTCATGGGCCTCTCTGACCAATAATTCACTGTAGGGGGTAGCCCAATTCTGGCACTGGAATTTAACAGTCTAGGTAAAGATTTCTTTACTTCTGTAAGATATTTCTGCCCAAATGGCCCCTCTCTTCTTTCTTTCTCTTTCTCTTTCTCTTTCTCTTTCTCTTTCTCTTTCTCTTTCTCTTTCTCTTTCTCTTTCTCTTTCTCTTTCTCTTTCTCTTTCTCTTTCTCTTTCTCTTTCTCTTCTCTTTCTCTTTCTCTTCTCTTTCTCCTTCTCTTCTCTCTTTTCTTTCTTGGTTTTCTGAGGTAGGGTGACCTACCTATGTAGTTTCAGGGTGGCTTTGAACTCTCAGCAGTCCTACCTCTGCCTCCCAAGTGTTGAGATTAAAGGCAAATGCCACCATGCCTGGCTTCTTTCTTTCTTCCTTTTTTGTTTGTTTTTTTGAGGTAGGGTCTCACTCTGGCCCAGGCTGACTTGGAATTCACTCTGTATTCTCAGGGTGGCCTTGAACTCATGGTGATCCTCCTACCTCTATCTCCCGAGTGCTGGGGTTAAATGTGTGTGCCACCATGCCTGGCTTTTTTTTTTTTTTTGCAAGGTAGGGTCTCACACTGGTCCAGGCTGACCTGGAATTAACTATGAACGTCTGGCTTTTAAAAAAATGTTTATTTTGGCTAGAGAGATGGCTTAATGGATAAAGTGCTTTCCACTCAAACTGGAGGAGTACCTGAGTTCAATCACAGACCCCACACATTAAAAGCTAGAGGCCATGGTAGGTTTCTATAATGGCAGCATACTGCTGCTGATGGATGGGATTAAAGGCATCTGCCACCACACCTGGCTCTGTATCTCTTTTTTTTAAAGAGTGTTCTATCTTTTAATTAGATAAAAAAGAGATAGGTTTCTATGACACTGATTCATGCCATCATTAGTCTTGTGTATCACCCCTCCCTTTGCCCTGCCCCCCTTCTGTCCCCTGTATGCTGTCCCTCAACTTGCCTGTTGACTATCTTCTCCTCTAATTGCTTCCTTCTTCTCCTCACTCCAAGCCTCATTCTAGCTTCCTAACCAGTACTACTGAGGCATACTACAACTGACAAACAAATCTAACTGTTCCATATTAGGATATACATATGAGAGAACATGTGACATTTGTCTTTCTGAGCCTGGGTAACCTCACTTAGTATAATTTTTTTTAGGTTCATCAATTTTCCTGCAAATTTCATAATTTCAGTTTTCCTTGCCACTGAGTAGAATTCTATTGTGTATATGTAATACATCTTCATTATTTATTCATCAGCATTTAGGCTGATTCCATTTCCTAGTTATTGTGAATAGAGCAGCAACAAACATGGTTGAGCAAATATCTCCATAGTAAGCCCCAGTCTTTTGGTATATGCCCAGGAGTGGTATAGCTGAATCAAATGGTAGATATAATTTTAGATTTTTGAGGAATCACCATAGTGCTTTCCATAGTAGTTGTAAAAGTTTGTATTCCCACCAACAGTAGATGAAGGTTCCTCTTTTCCCATTCCCTCTCATTTGATATTTTTATTTTGCCCCCTTTAAAACTTTTTATCAACAATCTCCATACATCTGCACAATATATCATGATCACAATCCCCTCTAATCACCCTCCCTTTTCCTCCTCCAGAATCCCCCCTCCACTGAATCCCTTATTCTTTCCAACTAGTCTTTCTTCTCTGATGATGTCTTTATTTTCCCCCTTCCTATTATGCAGGTCTAGTGTAGGTAGCATCAGCCACTGTGTAATCATTAATACCATGGCCATTTTGTGTTTGGATGACAGTATTGAAAAGCACTCCTTTCCTTCTTTTGGCCCTTACATTCTTTCTGCCACTTCTGCAGTGATCTCTGAGCCTTGGAGGGTATAATAGGGATATCTCAGTGCCGAACACACCACTGTCATTTGTTCTCAGCACTTTGATGAGTTCTGAGTCTTCCCAGTGGTCACTGCCATCTGAAAAGAGTAGCTTCTCCAACCAAAAGTGAGAGTAGCATCAATATATGGGCATAAACAGTTTGGTGGGCATAGCAATATCCATTTAGCCAGTCACCAGTAGTATTCCTCCCCCACCTCTAGCTTGTGACCTCCCTGTGGTGGTTTGAATCACAACTCCTCACCATAGATTCATGTGTTCTGAATGCTTGGAACCTAACTAGTGGTAATTTGGAAGATGGAGCCTTGCTGCAGGAGGTGTGTTACTGGAGATGGACCTTGGGGTTTATTACCCCTAGCTTGCCAGTGTTAGTTTGACTTATTGTTCTGTTCCTATTGTTCATCTGATACTGGCAATAAGGTAGAAGTCCATACCTCTGACTTCTAATCATTTCCTTGCCATCATGAAACTCCCCATTGAGACTATAAGCCAAAATAAGCCATCAGCTGCTTTGGTTAGGTGCTTTGTCCCAGCAATGAGAGGGTAACTGCACCAGAAAATTGTTACCAATTGTGTGGGATTTGTTTTGCTAAAAACCTGACTGTGTGGCTTTTGGCCTTTTAGAATTGACTTGTGAAAGTTATGTGGAAGGATTTGAAACCTTGGCCTAAAAGACACCTTGTAGTGCTCTAAGTAGAGTTTGATAGACCATTCTGGTCAGAGCTTCAGAGACCTAAATGAATAAAGAACTATGGACTATGCAGGCTTAGATTATGAGGGGAAGAAAGATATTTGTCCACACTGGGCTAGAGGCAGTTTGAGAGGCTTGTGCATTCTTCCTGTGCCATGACAACTTGAGCAGGGTTGAACTTAGAAGAAATGGACTTGTCTAACTAGAAGCATATGGCTCAGAAAGAAACAAAAAAATTAGATCAAAATGCTGTCTGTTCAGCTGCAGTTGTTTGAGAGATTACATCCATTGAGACTGGGCCAGATGTTCTGCATTGGGACAGTAGGAAAAATGCAGACTCTTTTGAAAATAGGGGGCCTGAGTGCAGAGGTAGAGTCCTGCCCTTAAGGGTTGTCGTTGTTCCTTCCTGGATTGACAAATTTGGTAGGCCACCTGATACTATGGGAGTATAACAAATGCAGGAAAGAGTAATTGGATTTGTCACATGCTTTTGGTTTTTGAAAATGGCTATGGGCATTGTGAGACAGGGTTTTTGGAAGTCCCTGTGTGGAGACCTGATGTAGCCATGAGGATGAAACGTGGGTGGCAGTAGAGAACCCCCAGAAGTTTTTGACATGCCAGGACTGTGGGATGGCTGCCAAGGAGACTTGCTGGTTTGGGAAGAATTATTCCTGGGCTGTGGGCAGCCCAGCCAGAGAGGTGGAGTTGGAGTCTCAGAGAATTTGTTGTGTGTCTAAGGTGAACATGTAATGCAGTATTTGATGTTTACTCTGTTTGTTTTAGATTTTGCATTGTTTACATCTTTTGTTGCAGTGTCATCTTGTCCAGTGAGAATATTTATTCTGTGCCATTATGTCTTTTTGGTTTTATAGGTTCACAGTTAAGAGAGCTTGGACAGTGGGGATATTTGAACAGCATTGTGATTAAAAAAACTATGGGGATTTTTAAAGTTGGACTGAATGCATAACATTTTACATCATGGATGGTTGTCAGTTTATGGGACCAGCAGCAGAATGTGGTAGTTTGAATTAGATGCCCCCATAAACTCATGTTTTCTGAATGTTTGATCCCCAGTTTATGACAACATGGGAGGCTGGAATCTTGCTGGAGAGGTGTGTTGCTGGGGGGTGGACCTGGATGGTTTATTATCCCTAGCTTGCCTGTGTTAGTTTGGCTCACTCTCTTGCTGCTGTTTCCACCTTCTGTGGCAAAGACAATGTCCAGCCTTTGTTCAGACTATGTTATCCCCTGCTTCATGAAGCTTCCAATCAAGACTATAAGCAAAAATAAAAACTTTTCTCCTATCAGCTGCTTTTGGTCGTATGTTTTATGTCAGCAACTAAAAGGTAACTGGTACATCCTCATAATACATATGCCACCCACCATAGCACCAGTTGATACATCTGTCCTGGTTGTCCAGCTGTAAAGCTTGTAGGGTCCACTGCTAATTAATACTATTGATGATTTTTCTAATATTTGGGCCAGGTGTGGTGACACACACCTTTAATCCCAGCACTTGGGAGGCAGAGGTAGGTGGATCGCTGTGAGTTTGAGGCCATCCTGAGACTACAGAGTGAGTTCCAGGCCAGTTTGAGCTAGAGTGAGACCCAACCTTGAAAAAAACAAAAAAATTGTTCATTTATTTATTTGAGAAAGAGGGAGAGGGAGGAAGGGAAAGAGAGAGCGAAAATGGGTGTGCCAGGACTCTTGCCACTGCAAATAAACTCCAGATACATGCACTACCTTGTGCATCTGGCTTCATGTGGGTACTGGGGAATTGAACCCAGGCCATCAGGCTTTGCAAGCAAGCACCTTTAACTGCTGAGCCATCTCTCCAGGCCCTCATTTTATTTTATTCATTTATTTCTTTTTAAAAAATCATATTTATTTATTTGAGAGAGAGAGAGAGAGAGAGAGGCAGAGAGAGAGAGAGAGAGAGAGAGAGAGAGAGAGAGAGAGAGAGAAAGAGAATAAGCACACCAGCGCCACCAGCAGCTGCCAATGAACTCCAGATGCACATGCCACCTTGTGTATCTGGTTTACCCACGAATCCTGGGGATTTGAACCAGGATCCTTTGGCTTTTCAGGCAAGTGCCTTAACCACTAAGCCATCTCTACAGCCCTCATTTTATTTTTTGATGATAAACATTCTGACTGGAGTGAGATGGAATCTCAAAGTAATTTTATTTCTTTATTTTTTATTTATTTATTTATTTTTTGGTTTTTCAAGGTAGGGTCTCACTCTGGCCCAGGCTGACCTGGAATTAACTAAGTAGTCTCAGGGTGGCCTTGAACTCACGGCGATCCTCCTACCTCTGCCTCCCGAGTGCTGGGATTAAAGGCGTAAGCCACCACACCCGGCTTTTATTTTGGTTTTTTGAGGTAGGGTCTTGCTCTGGCTCAGGCTTACCTGGAGTTAACTATGTAGTCTCAGGGTGGCCTCAAACTCACAGTGATTCTCCCACTTCTGCCTCCTGAGTGCTGGGATTAAAGGCAGGCGCCATCATGCCTGGCTTTCAAAATAATTTTAATTTTTCTTTCCCTGGTGGCTAAAGAAAGTGAACATCTTTCCAGGTGTTTATTGGATATTTATATGTCTTCCTTTGAGAGTTTAGTTACCTGCCCCATTTTTGAGTGTGTTGATTGACTTTTTATTGCTTTGCTTTTTAAGATTTATTTATTTGAGAGAGAGAGAGATAAAGAGAGAAAGATGCAGATAGAGAGAAGGAGAATGGGCATGCCAGGGCCTCCAGCTACTGCAAACAAACTCTAGTTGCATGCATCACCTTGTGCATCTGGCTTATGTGGGTCCTGGGGAATTGAACATGGGTCCTTTGGCTTTGCAGGCAAGTACCTCAATCACTAAGCCATCTCTTCAGCCTATATTGCTTATTTTTGAATCCTTTGAATATTCTAGACATTAAAACTCTGTAAGATGTATAGCAGGTGAAGATTTCCTCTCACTTTGTAATTTGTCTATTGAGTTTGTTGATGGTTTGCTTAGTTGTACAGTAGCTTTTTAGTTTGATGAGGACCCAATGGTTGAGTGTTTGTTTTATTCCCTGGGCTACTTGCGTCTTACTCAGAAAGTCTTTCCCTATGCTTATATCTTGGAATGTTCGCCATACTTTAATTTTTTAAACATTTTTAAGGATTTTATTTTTATTCATCTATTAGAGACAGAGAGAGGGAAAGAGAGAGAAGAGTGAGAATGGGTGCGCCAGGGCCTCTAGCCACTGCAAATGAACTCCAGACGTGTGTGCCCCCTTGTGCATCTGGCTTACATGAGACCTGGAGAATTGAACCGGGGTCCTTAGGCTTTGCAGGCATGTGCCTTAACTACTAAGCCATCTCTCCAGCCCTCTCCATACTTTTTTTTAGTTGCTTCAGTTTCAGGTCTTATATTGAGGTCTTTGATCCATTTGGAGTTCATTTCTTATGTGGGGTAAGAAGAGGATCTTAGATATATTCAACATTTTGTTATGCAGTTTCTCCACTACCATTTGTTGAAAATGCCATCTTTTCTCTGATGTGCCTTTTTTGCCTTTTTGTCAAAAATCAGGTGGCCATAGTTACTAGAACTTATACTTAGATATTCTATCCTATCACATTGATCTGTATGTTTCTTTTTGTGCTTGTACCCTGTAGGCTGTTTTTATTGCTGTGGGATTATAGTATCATGTGAAATCAGGTATGGCGATACATTTGGTGTTATTCTTTTTGCTGAAGATACCTTTGCCTATCCCTGGCCTCTTGTGTTTCCTTATGAATTTTGAGACTATTTTTTCTATTTCTATGAGGAATGGTCATGGAATTTAGATTGGAATTACATTGGATCTGTAATTGCCTTGGTAGGATGGCCATTACTAATCTATGAGCATGAGAGTCTTTCCATCTTCTCGTGTCTTCCTCACCTTCTTTCTTCAGTGTATTATTTTCATTGTAGAGGTCTTGCATTTCCTTGATATTTAATATTACAAGATATTTAATTTTGTGACTATTATAAATGGGACTGATTCCCTGATTTCTTTCTCTATGTGTTTGTCATTGGTATATATGAAGGCTACTGATTTTTTTTTGTGTTGATTTTATATCCTGTCACTTTCCTGAAAGGTTTATCACTGTAGAGTTTTGGTGGAATCTTTTGGGTTTCTTATGAATTGAATCATATCATCTGCAAATAACACTAGTTTGACTTCTTTTTTTTTTCCTTTACAGACTATTTATTTTCATTTAAATTTTTTAAAATATATATATATTTTATTTATATTATTCTGATTTTACATTCATAGTATTGGTTCCATTGTCCTCCTCCCCATCCTCCCACTTTCAAAGGGACCCTCATCAATGGGGAATGTGGGTCGTGCATTGTGATTTTACTCAAGAGTTCTGGTGGATAGGCCCCAGTCTCTGTGCATAATGCCCCAACTTGTGACTCTAACAATCTTTCCGCCCCCTCTTCCGCGAGTTTCCCTGAGCCACATTGGGGTCATTTTAGTTCTGCTTCCTTGATGAGGTTTTGGGAGCCTCTGTGTCTCTGGATATCTGGCTTAGTTGGAGTTGGATGTTCTCTGTATTTATCTCCTTCAGCCTTTTTCTGGTGTTGTGATCGCCTTGAGCGCTGTATTCTTGCCCTTCCCCTGTGTTGTTCTATGGTTTCAGCTGGTGATGTGTGGTTAGCTGATCCTCCCTTCAGGTTCATTGTCCACCTGAAAAGAGATAAGCAAATTCTCCAATGGAGAGAGAAGTTAGTACTAGATAGAAGGGATAACCATATATGTTTTGGAGGGAATTTTATATGCCTTGGCTCTCTTCTAGCAAACACTCTGAGGACGAGCCAAGAAGGAGTGTGGGATGGAGGGAGGGTAAGGGTGGGAGGGAATGAGAGGATGGGAGGGAGGACAAGGGGGGATACAAATTGGGACCCAAAAGAAAAAAAATACTAGTTTGATTTCTTCATTTCCAATTTGTATCCCGTGTATTTCTTTCTCTTGTCTTATTGCTTGAGCTAAGACTTCAAGTCTTACTATGTTAAATATCAGTGGGGAACAGTTCCATCTTGTTCCAGACCTTAGTGAGAATGCTTCATGTTTTTCCCCACTTAGTATGATACAAGCTTTAGGTTTGTTGTATATAGTTTTTATTATGTGGAGAAATGATTTCTCTCTTCCTATTTTCTGCAGTGTTTTTAGAAAGTTTTTTTAGGGGAAGAGAGATTTCTTAGTGATTAAGGTGCTTGCCTGCGAAGCCTAAGGACCCATGTTTGACTCTCCAGATCCCATGTAAGCCAGATGCACAAAGGCAAGGCAAGCGCAGGGTTATACATGCCCACTAGTGGTACAAGTGTCTGGAGTTTGATTGCAGTGGCTGAGGCGCTGGCTCACCATTTCTCTCTCTCTCTCCCCCTTCTTTAGCTCTCCCTAAAATAAAAAAAAATTACATTTATTTATTTATGAGAGAGAGCGGGGGGAGGGAGGAAGGGAGGGCAGGCATGCCAGGGCCTTCTGTTACTATAAACAAACTCCAAATGCATGTGCCATTTTATATATCTGGCTTTAGGTGGTACTTGGGAATTAAACCTGGGCTATTGGACATTGCCAGGAAATGCCTTTAACCACTGAGCTATATCTCCAGCCCTCTCTAATATTTTAAACATAAAGGAATGTTATAATTTGTTGAAGGTCTTTTCTGCAAGTATTGAAGTGATCTTGTGACTTCTGTTCTTAAGTCTATTTATGTGATGTTTTATGTTCATGGATTTCTGTATGTTGAACCATCCCAGTAACCTTGGGGTGAAACATTCTTAATCGAGGTGGGTGATAATTTTGGTATGTTCTTGGATTTGATTTGTAAGAAATTGAGAATTTTTGTGTCTAAGTTCATCAGGGATATTGGTCTATAATTTCATTTTCTTGTGTTTCTGTCAGGTTTTGGTATTATAATTCTGGCATCATAGGAGTCAGGGAGTTCTCTTCCTACTATTTTTGTGAAATAACTTGAGAAGCAATGGTTTTAGTTCTTCTATAAAGGTTTGGTAGAATTTGACAGTGAATCCATGTAGGCATGGATGACTTTTGGTTGGGATGCTTTTAAAAAAATATTTTAGGGCTTCAGAGATGGCTTAGTGGCTAAGGTGCATGCCTAGTACCCATGTAAGCCTGATGTACAAGGTGGCACATGTCTCTGGAGTTCATTTGCAGTGGCTTGAGGTCTTGGTGCACCATTTTCTTTCTCTATCTGCCTCTCTCTCTCTTAAATAAATAAATAAATAAATATTTTAAAATACTATTATAAAGCAATCTATTCGTTTTTTAATATTTTATTTTTATGTATTTTGGAAAGGAAGAGAATAACAGAGAGAGAGAATGAGAGAAAGCGTGAGCTCTGGGCCTCAAGCTATTGCAAATGGACTGCAGACACATATGCTATCATGTGCACCTGGCTTACATGGGTAGTGGGGAATTGAACTTGGGTCTTTAGGTTTCACAAGCAAGCACCTCAACCATTAAGCCACCTCTCCAGTTCATTTGAGAGGCTTTTAATTACTCCTTCAATCTTGTTAGATGTTATACCTCTATTTAGATAGTTTATTCTGGATTTAGGTTTGGTAGGTAATATCAGTCAAGAAATTCATCCATTTCTTCCAGATTTTCAAATTCTGTGGAATTTGAAATCCCAATTTTGTTGGTATCTGTTGTAACATTTCCCTTTTCATCTCTAATCTTGTTGATTAGCGTCTTCTCGCTCTTTCTTTTGATCAATTTGGCCAGGGTTTTATCAGTGGTACTTTTTTTGAAGAACTAGCTCTGCATTTCATCAATTTTTAATTTTTTTGTTTCTAATTTATTGATTTCTGCTGTGATATTATTTATTTCCATCTGGTTCTTTCTTTTTATTTTTCTTCTTTCAAGGTAGGGTCTTGCTGTAGCCCAGGCTGACCTGGAATTCACTATGCAGTCTCAGGCTGTTCTCGAACTCACAGCAATCCTTTTACCTCTGCCTCTGGAGTGCTGGGATTAAAGGCATGTGCCACCACGCACAGCTTTCCATCTTGTTCTTTTGGATTTAGGTGGTTTTTGTTTTTCCAAAGCCTTCAGATGAAGTTTATTTATTTGAGATTTCTCTATTTTTATTATGTATGCATTTAGAATTATAAACTTTCCTCTTAGGACTGCCTTCATTGTGTTCTGTACATTTTTGTATGCTGTGTTTTCATTGTTACTCATTTCTAGAAATTTTTGAATTTTCTTTGAGTTCTTTAACAACTCATTCATTGTTTAATGGTGAGTTTTTCACTGTCCAGGAGTTGGTGTATTTTCTGTTAGCTCTCTTGTTGATTTCTAGCTTTATTGTATTATGGTTCCATATAATACAGGGAGTTATGTGTGTTTTCCTGAATTTGTGAAGACTTGCTTTATGTCTTAATATATGATCTATTTTAGAGATGGTTCCAGGAATTGCTGAAAAGAATGTGTGTTCTGTAGAGGTAGGGTGAAATGTTCTGTAGATGTGTGTTAAGTCCATTTGATCTATGGTGGTGTTTAGCTCCATTATTTCTCTGTTTATTTTCTCTTTAGATGATATGTGATCTGTCTACAGTAGAGTATTAAAGTCTCTTATTACTGTTGTGTTGAGATTTTTTTTTTTAGCTTTTGAGGTAGGGTTTCACTCTAGCTCAGGCTGCCCTGGAATTCACTATGTACTCTCAGAGTGGCCTTGAACGCATGGTGATCCTCCTACCTCTTCCTCCTGAGTGCTGGGATTAAAGGCATGTGGCACCATGCCCAGCTATATGTTGGGATTTTTGTTCTAGTGTCTAGTAGATTTTGCTTTATGAAATTTGGTGCACCTGTGTTTGGGGCATATACATTTATGATTGCAAAATTCTCTTGTTTGTTTGTTCCCTTAATGAGTATAAAGTAGCCCTTAGATCAGCTCTGGGGTCTCTACTGGTAGTGGCAGCAAATGCTGGGTCCCAAATACCCAGCACTACTCACTGCTCTAGGAGGGAGTGAGATCAGTTCTGGAGACCCTACTAATGGTAGAAGAGGCTGGGGAGGAGGGGTTGGATGGAGAGGTTGTCATGTAGTGTGGCTGATACCTAGTCCAGGCCAGATGGGGGGGGGAGGCACCCACGTAGGGTAAGAAGTAAGTTCACCTGGCTCTACTCACCAAGCACCACACTCTGTCCCAGGTGGGCATGAGATCAGCTCTAGAATCCCTAGTGATGCCAATGGCAAGGCTCTCAATTGATTTTTGACAATATTTTCTTTTTAAACTTTTGATTTCCTATGGTGCTGGCACTGGGGCTCTAACTCAAGTTCTTTTGGAGGTCAGAGGTTACCATCAGGCATCCTCCTCAGTTGTTTTACATCTTAATTAATTAATTCATTTGCATGCGCGTGTACGTGTGTGTGTGTGTGTGTGTGTGTGTGTGTATACATGTTCCAGGGTCTCTTGCTACTGCACAGCTTTATGTGGATGACTAGGGAATTTAACCTGGCTATCATGCTTTGCAAACAAGTGCCTTTAAGTGCTAAGCCATCTCCCTAGCCCCTCCATCTTATATTTTTTGAGATAGGGCCTTATGTTGACCGTAGACCTTACTAATTGGCTAGACTAGCTAGTCATCAAGCTGTAGGGATTCTCCTATACCTGCCTCCCCAATTCTGGGATTATGGGCACATACTGCCGTGTTCTGCCTTGGTGTGGGTGCTGGGGATCTGATCTCAAGTCATGCGTATGCAGCAAGCACTTTACCCACTGAGTTATCTCCCCAGCCTAAATTTTTACTAGCATGTATTTATGACATAGGTCAGTGGAATTCAGTATGTTATTTCTATGCATGCACTCACCATGAACTGTTCAAATCCAACCATCACTTTCCCAACCTTCATCCAATCTCTAGTAGTTGTTATTCTTTTTCCATGTTGACTTTTTTAGCTCCCATATGTAAGAGAGAACACACAGTACTTTATTTTATTTATTATTATTTGTGTAAATGTATGCATATATATGATGATAATGATGTATGTTTATGGGCATCCACCTGCCATAGCACATGTGTGGAGGTCAGGGGACAACCTCTGGGTATTCATATTCTCCTTCCAACTTGTTTGAGACAGGGTCTCTCTTGTTTTTTTTTTTTTTTTTTTTTTTGGTTTTTTGCAAGGTAGGGTCTCACTCTGGTCCAGGCTGACCTGGAATTAACTATGTAGTCTCAGGGTGGCCTCGAACTCTCAGCGATCCTCCTACCTCTGCCTCCCGAGTGCTGGGATTAAAGGCGTGCGCCACCACGCCCGGCTTCTCTTGTTTTTGTTGCTGGAAATGCCAGGCTAGCTGGGCCTTGTTATTCTCCTGATTATACTGCCCTTCTATTGCCATAGGTATACTGGGATTACGGATGTATGTGCCCATTTTTCACCTGACTTTAAATGGGTGCTGGAGATCTGAACTGTAGTCAGCAGGCTTTCATAACATCATTAACCAGTGAGTCATCTCTCCAGTGCTGGTACTTGTATTTTTTGTTTGGTTTATTTCACTTAATACAAGTCCTCCAGTTCCATCCATTTCCTGCAAATAATATGATTTCATTATTTTTTATGGGTGAATAATATTCCATTGCATATCTGTACTATCTTTTATTCATTAACCTTTTGAAGGCACCCAGTCTAACTTATGTCTTTGTAAATAGTGTCATAATGAACATGGACACACAAGTTTCTCTTTGGTATGCTGATTTCATTTCCTTTGTATAAATGGGATAGATGGATCATATTATTTATTCCTTTTATTATTATAATCATTGACACATTTTTTTGTGGCAGGGTCTCGCTCTAGCCCAAGCTGACCTGGAATTCACTATGTGGTCTCAGGGTGGCCTCGAACTCCTACCTCTGCCTTGTGAGTGCTGGGATTAAAGGCGTGTGCCACCACACTTGTCTACCATTAACAGATTTAAATTTTTTAAAAATTATTTATTTATTTCAGAGAGAGACAGAGGAAGAATATTTATTTCAGAGAGAGACAGAGGAAGAGAGAGAGAGAGAGAGAGAGAGAGAGAGAGAGAAGGGGAGAGAATGGGTGTGTCAGGGCCCCCTGTTGCTGGAAATGAACTCCAGACATATGCCCCACTTTGTGTATCTGGCTTTATGTGGGTACTGGGGAATTGAACCTGGACCTTCAGGTTTTGAAAGCAAGTGCTTTTAAACTGATGAGCCATCTCTCCAGCCCCATTAACACATTTTGATTGTACAAATTAATAAGTTTCATTGTGACAGTTCCATACATGTGTATATTATGTGATGATCTTATCTAACCTTTCAGTCTTCTCTTGCCTTCCCTCGTCTCCATACTCCCTTTGCATCCCTTCCTGGTCCCTCTTCTATTTTCAGGTAATCTCATTGGTGTATTTTATCTTTTTGTCTTTCCTTGTCTTGTTTAATATGATACCCTGTACTTCCATCCATTTCCCTGTAGATTTCATTCTTCTTTATGACTTGAAGTAATACTCTTGTGAATATATAGCACATTTTCTTTACAAATTTTCTCAATGGGAACTTCGACTGATTATGTTTTATCTATTGTGAATTGTGTCACAATGAATGTGGGTATGTGGACACATCTTTGGTATGCTATGATCATTTATTTTGGATGTATACCCAGAGGTGGAATGGATGAATCATATGGTAGCTGTATTCTTCGTTTTTTGAGGAATCTCCATACCATTCTGCATAATTACTATATTAATTTACATTCATACCAAGAAATATAACAGTTTCTTTTTCTATACATCCTCATCAGCAGTTGTTAATTTTTAAGATGTTTTGATAATAGTTATTCTAACTGGTATAAGATGGTATCTCATTGTAGTTTTTTTTTTTTTTTTTTTTTTGCCTTTTCGAGGTAGGGTCTCACTCTGGCCCAGGCTGACCTGGAATTAACTATGTAGTCTCAGGGTGGCCCTGAACTCATGGCAATCCTCCTACCTCTGCCTCCCGAGTGCTGGGATTAAAGGCGTGCGCCACCATGCCTGGCTCTTTCTCATTGTAGTTTTAACTTACATTTTCCCAATTCCTAATGATTTAAGCATAAGCATTTTTCATATACTTGTTGCTCTTTGTGTTTCTTCTTTTGAGAAGTAGATCACTTGCTCATTTGTTTTCAGTTCTTTCAATCCCTTAAATATCCTAGATTTTGTTTGTTGATACTTTTTGAGAGAGAGTCACTATGTAGCTCAGGGTGGCCTCAAATTGTTATCCTCCTTCCTCAGCCCCCTTAAGTGCTGGAACTGCAGGTGTGTGCTACCATACCCTAAATATTAACCCTCTAATAGATGAATAGTTGGCAAATATTTACTCCCATTCTGTAGGCTTTCTTTTCACTCTTTTTGCTTTCTTCCTTTGTTGTGCAGAAGCTTTTGTAGAATTCTTCTGGACAAGATTTTAAAAGTAATTAAATAGAGAAGAAAGGATAACCTTTTCATAAATTGGTGCTATATCAATTGTATATTGGTAGTGAAAATAAAAACAAATACAAATGCCTTGACTTAAACTTGATACTGTATACCAAAAACAATTCAAAATGGGTCACAAAGTTAAAGCTAAAACATAAAATTTAATAAAATACAAGAATGGCCTGGAGATGTAGCTTGTTGGCAGAGCACTCACCTATCATGTGTGAGGCCTTGTCCCCATGGTAGAAAGAAAAATGAAATCTTCAGGGCCTAGGCCCAGGCAAAGAGTTCTTAGATATAACAACAGAGATCTAACATCCACAAAAGAAAAAACCCAGATATACTGGATTTCAAAATCAAAAACATTATGAGAAAGACCTCATCAGAAAGTGAAAGATAAGAGAGGATATGTGGAGAGCACAGAAGCACACGAAAAGATGTCCATTCACCGTTAGCCTTTAGGGACATGCAAATTAAAACCATAAGGAGATATAGACCTACATTCTGATATCCAGCATGGCTAAAATGAAAAATATGGACATCACTAAATGTTGGTCAGGCCATAGAGAAACTGAACCACTCATACCTTTCTGATAGAAGTGAAAAATGGTACAGACCCTCCAGAAAATAATTTGATAGCTTCTTCAAAACATGAAATATGCAACTAGCATATGACCCAGCAGTTGCACTCCTGGGCATTTATCCCAGAGAAAAGAGTATTTGTGTTCACACAAAACCAAGACATGGATGTTTATGGCAGCTTTATTCACAATAGTTCATAACTGGAAATGCAGATGTCTTTTAATAGGCGAATGTTTAAACTGGCACTTCCAAAGAAAGAAATAGTACTTAGAAATAAAAAGGCAATGGACTATCGATACATGCAACAACCTGGGTGGATCTGCAAAGAATTATGCTAAATAAGCCAATGCTGAATAGTTACATACTGTGATTCCATTTATATAACATTAAAAAATGTTTTATTTACGGGCTGGAGAGATGGCTTAGTGGTTAAGGCATCTTGCTGAAGCCTAAGGACCTATGTTCGTATCCAGGTCCCATGTAAGACAGATGCACAAGGTGATACAAGCATGCAGGTTTGCATATGCATACAAAGTGCTGCAGGCATCTGGAGTTCAATTACAGTGGACCTGGCATGCCACTTCTCTCTCACACTCACTCTTGTTCTCTGACATAAAAAAGGCAATTCCATTGGGCTTGTCTAAAATTTTTTATTTACTTATTTATAATCACAAGCGGGGGAGGGAGGGGAGCGAAATGAATGGGCATGCCAGGGCCTCTTGCCACTGTAAATGAACTCCAGATGCATATGCCACTTTGTGTATCTGGCTTTACGTGGGTACTGGGCAATTGAAACCCAGGCCATCAGGCTTTGCAAACAGTCACTGAGACTTCTCTCTAGGCTTATATAACATTTTTTTAAAAATATGGAATGCTTCACGAATTTGTGTGTCATCCTTGCACAGGGGCCATGCTAATCTTCTTGTATTGTTCCAATTTTAGTATATGTGATGCCAAAGCAAGCACCTTATATAACATTTTTAAATGACAAAATTGTAAACGTGGTTGCCAGGGGCCAAGGTGCCAGGGGCAGGAGGAAAGAGTAGCTATAAGTGGGCATCATGAGGCGTTCTTGTGATGGAAATATTCTCTTTTTAAAAATTTTAAAAAATATTTTAAATTTATTTTTTATTTATTTATGAGAGAGAGACAGAGAGAGAGAGAATGGGCATGCCAGGACCTCTAGCCACTGCAAGCAAACTCCAGGTGCATGTGCCACCATGTGCATCTGGCTTACGTGGGACCTGAAGAATTGAACCTGGGTCCTTAGGCATTGTAGGCAAGCCCAACAGACAGGTCTTTTTTATGAGAGAGAGAGAATATGAATTCACATACCAGGACCTCTAGCCACTGCAATTGAACTCCAGATGTGTGTGTGTCACCTTGTGCGCATGTGCAAACTTGTGTGCTTGTGTCACTATGTGCATCTGGCTTATGTAGGTCCTGGAGAGTTGAACATGTGTCAGGCTTCACAGGCAAGTGCCTTAACTGCCAAGCCATCTCTCCAGCCCCCATCAACATTTTTTAGTTTTTTATTTTATTTTTATTTATTTATTTATTAGAGACAGAGGGAAAGAGAGACAGAGAGAGTGAGCATGGGCATGCCAGGGCCTCTAGCCACTGCAAATGAACTCCACATGTGTGCGTCCCCTTGTGCATCTGGCTTATGTGGGACTTGGAGAATTGAACCGGGGTCCTTAGGCTTCATAGGCAAATGCCTTAACTGCTAAGCCATCTCTCCAGCCCTTAGGTTTGTTTTTTTGAGGTAGGGTCTCACTTTAGCCCAGGCTATTCTGTAGCCCAGCTACAGAGGAGGACTGGGCTGGAGAGATGGCTTAGTGGTTAAGTGCTTGCCTGTGAAGCCTAAGGACCCTGGTTCAAGGCTTGATTCCCCATTACCCACATAAGCCAGATGTACAAGGGGGCACATGTATCTGGAGTTTGTTTGCAGTGGCTGAAGGCCTTGGTATGCCCATTCTCTCTCTCTCTCTTTCTTGCTTTCAAATAAATAAAAATGAAAGTTTAGAAAATAAAATAAAATAGGAGGACTACTTGGAAAAAGGAAGGGATTCAGTGGAATGGAAGTGGGAGAAGGCTGGACAAGAAGAGGGTCATGGAGCCAGGCATGGTGGCGCACACCTTTAATCCCAGCACTTGGGAGGCAGAGGTAGGAGGATCGCCATGAGTTTGAGGACACCCTGAGACTACAGAGGGAATTCCAGGTCAGCCTGGGCTAAAGTGAGATCCTACTTTGAAAAAGAAAAAAGAGGGTCATGGGAGTAGATTATGATCAAATTACTTTATGTTCATGTACTTTTCAATAAAAAACACATAAAAATAGCAGGATCTAAAAGGATCAGTGTCGGAGAACCATAAATACTAAGTTAATGTCATTCTTTTACATTTGGTGATGTTCTGGCTCAGTTTTCTTATGAGTTGGAGCCATGTGGGTCCATTTGAGGTTTTTTTTTTTTTTCTTCAGGGTAGGGTTTCACTCTAGCCCAGGTGTGGTAGTTTGAATAGATGGCCCCCAATATATATATTCAGTGTTTTATTACTTTGTAGTTTGCATCTGAAGCCACCTGGCTGGAGGCAGTGTCACTGGGCAGATCTTAAGGTGTGGTGGTTGGTTTAGGATTTTAATCTAAAGATATGCAAAGTGTGCCTAGCTGGACTTCCTGAGGTGTGCTGTGCTGTGTAGCTTTTGCTCTCTGTTTGGTCCTGTAAGAACAGGCCAGCTTCTTCTGCCATTATGGAACTTCCCCCTGGATCTGTAAGCTTCAATAAATAATCCCTTCTTCCATAACTGTGCCTGGTCTGGAAGTTCATCTCAGCGAACCTGAAGCTGTCTGCTACACCAGGATAACCTGGAATTCACTATGTAGTCTCAGGGTGGCTTTGAACTCACAGTGATCTTCCTACCTCTGCCTCCTGAGTGCTGGGATTAAAGGAGTGTGCCACCATGCCCAGCCGAGTTGGGTTTTTGTATATAGCTGTGTGATGGATTTTTTCCCATAAGGTGTGTTTAATTTGGGGTACTCTTTACTGTGTGTACTTTTTCTTGCCTCTAGCTTTTTGTTAGACATAAAACTAATTTCTTTATTTGAGTTCTTAAGTCCTCAAGTCTAGTCAATTTTTATGATTTCATTTTTCAGTAGGTTTTCACTTAAGAGCTAGAGTGTCTGGATATTAGACTTCTTTATCCTATAGTAATTTTTCTTTTTGTTCATGTGATAGATTTCTTGTTGTCCCCTGACCTTTATTTCCTTCTCTATTTTAGTAGAACTTTGAGTTTTGAGCTTGGCACATGTTGTCCATAGTAAAGGTTGTATTCACTGCCCAGATTACACTGTTGCTCTGTGTGATTTTGTGACTAAGCACAGGCCTTCTATTTTGGTTGAGCCACAACATAAATGAAACTTTTATTTTTTTTTTTTTAAAAATGTTTATTGTGTAGGTTAAATAAAATACTTTCTATACATGCTTATATTTTGGTTTTTTGAGGTAGGATCTCACTTTAGCCCAGGCTGACCTGGAATTCACTATGCAGTCTCAGGGTGGCCTTGAACTCAAGGCAATCCTCTGCCTCCCAGTACTAGGACTAAAGGCATGTGCCACCACACCCGGCTATACATGCTTTTTATTCTGTGTTGAATTGTGTTCTTCCAAAAGATATGTTGATATCTTAATTCCCATACCTCAGAATGAGATCTTTTTTTGAAGATTTTATTTTTATTTATTTATTAGAGACACAGAGAGGGAAAGAGAGAGGGGGAGAGTGAGACTGGGCGTGCCAGGGCTTCTAGCCACTGCAAACAAACTCCAGATGTGTGAGCCCCCTTGTGCATCTGGCTTATGTGGCACCTGGAGAATTGAACTGGGGTCGTTAGGCTTCACAGACATGTGCCTTAACCGCTAAGCTATCTCTCCAGCCCTGAGATCTTTTTTTTTTTAAGAAAGATTTTATTTATTTATACAAGAGAGAGGGAGGCAGATAGAGTGGCCTCCAGCCACTGTAAACAAATTCTAGATGCATGCACCACCTTGTGCATCTGGGTTATGTGGGTATTGGGAAATGGAGCCTCGAACTGGGGTCCTTAGGCTTCACAGGCAAGCGCTTAACCACTAAGCCATCTCTCCAGCCCAGAATGAGATCTTCTTTGGAAATAGGGTCTTTGCAGAAGCAATGTACTTAAGATGAGGTACAGATGGAGCGTGTGGAGTGTGTTAATTCAGTATGACTGGTGCTCTTATAAAAAGATGGTCATGTAAATAACACAGACACAGGGAAAACCCATGTGAAGATTAATATTGGAGTGATAGAGCTATGAGTCAAGGCACATCTGAGGCTAAGAGAAGCTGAGACCGAGACATGGAGCACATGCTTCCTTAGAACCCTGAGAAGTGAGCAAACTCTTCTTACACTTTAATTTCTGGCTTTCAGCTTCAAATTAGGAAGATTGCTCAGTTTGTAAAAATCCTTGTTGCACAGCATGAGGACATGAGTTTGAAACCCCAGCTCCCACATAAATGCTGTGTGTGGTGGTGTGCACCCATAGCCCCAGCACTGGGGCAGTGGAAACAGGATGCCCAGTGCTTACTGGCTAGCTAGTGTAGCCAAATCAGTGATGTCTGTGTTCAGTGCAAGAGACTCTGTCTCAAAAAACAAGGTGGAGAGTGTCTGAGGAAGACACCTGGCATTGACCATAAGTATGGATGCATATATGCATCTGTATACACACATGTGGCCCCCCATGAAGTAGCATGCATGCACACACCATGCAGAGAATACAAATAGATGTGTTGTTTTAAGGTACTGGATGTGGGTGGTTATAGCTAACGTAGGGAATTAGCTCACTGTGCTTTCACAGTTCTTTTTGGGTACTGTGAACTGAAATGCTTGTGTTCCCCCACATTCATCTAATTGAAACCTAATCTCCAGTGCAGATGTATTAAGAGGCAGGGACTTTAGATGATTAGGCCATGAGGCTAGAGCCTCATGAATGGGATTAGTGTCCCTACAAAGGAGGCCTGAGGAGGCTTGTTTGCCCATTCTAATACGCCAGATCACAGCAAGGAAATGCCATCTAAGAGGGAGGGAAAGAAGGAGGTAGAGAAGGATGGAGAGAGCGAGCAACCTAATCCCTGGCCACACATTGAAACTGCTGGTGTCTTCTTAGACTTTCCAAAACTGGGAGAAATAAATTTCTATTCAGTGTGTTACCTAGTCTAAAGTATCTTATGGAAGTAGTCCAAATGAACTAAGTCAGGGGGTATTTTAAAAATGGGTTGAGCATGCAAAGACTTCTTAACCTTCGCCCTAGAATATTTGGAATGACTGTGCCTTGTATTTCTTAGAAAATCTCACTGTACCACACATAGGCATCCTTCATTGCTCCTAAGCCCTTCTAGCTTCTGTATGCTTTTATTGCTGATTAGATGTGCTTGAATGCTAGCCAAAGTAAAGGTAAATGGTAGATGCAAGCACTGGGTGGTTTCCATGGAGACTTTGTGCAGGAATCCTTCCTTCCTCTGTTCAGCACGTGTCAGGGAAACATTTGCTTTGAATTTGTGGGGTCTACTAATTTGAGTGTCTTCTGGAAAGGGTTTTAGTTAAACCTTTTTAAGATCCTAATAAAAAATATGGAGCAGGACTTTTTTAGATTCCTTTACAGATACATTAGATTTTTCTGCAATTTAGGGATAGTAATTTGTTTTGTGTCTAAAGTGATCAAGCTTCCCATTTGTTTATGTTTTTCAGCTTTGCAGGAGAAGAACTGAACTTCATAGACATAGAAGCCAATTCTAGAAAGCTGATGTCTAATGGCACATGATTCTAGTCCATGCTGTTATTTATTTATTTGCAGAGAGAGAGAGAGAGAGAGAGAGAGAATGAATATATGAGAATGGGCACACCAGCAGGGTCGTTTGTTGCTGCAAATCAACTCCAGATGCAGGCACCACTTTGTGTATCTGGCTTTATGGGGATATGAGGGAATTGAACCCAGATCCTAGATTTTGTAAGCATATGCCTTTAACTGCTGAGCCATCTCTCTAGCCCTCATACTGTTTTTTGTTTTAACTACACAGGATTGGTCTCTGTATCCCTGGTTGCCCTGGAACTTGCTATGTAGCCAGGCTGGCCTTGAACTCATGGCAATCCTCTAACTTTAGTCTCCATGCTGGAATTACATGAGCCACCATGCCTGGCCAAGTCCATGCTTTTAGCATGCACTATGGTGTAAGAGACCCAAGGGATTCAACCTGTATAAAGCCTGCTATTGTTGAACCAGTAGCTGGAGTTGTTGGTTAATAGAAATAGTAGTAAGAGCAGATTCTAGATATGAGTGGTTCTAATCAATGAGAATTCCTTATCTCTATTGTGACAACTTCCCCATTGTCGTCATCTTCTTTTTTTTTTTTTTTTTTTTTGTTTTGCAAGGTAGGGTCTCACTCTGGTCCAGGCTGACCTGGAATTAACTATGTATTCTCAGGGTGGCCTCGAACTCTCGGCAATCCTCCTACCTCTGCCTCCCGAGTGCTGGGATTAAAGGCGTGCGCCACCACGCCTGGCCTCCCATTGTCTTCTTGACTAAGCAGTCAGGTCATAGAGATTACAAAACGCCTTACTATACTTTGCAACTCTTCCCATCAAGAAGTGGAGCCTGTTTCCACATCCATCGTATTCTAGTATGGACTTGGTTTGACCATAAAGTACAGTAAAGTGACCTTATGCAGGTTTTGAGCCCAGGCATGAAGAAGCATTTCAGTTTCTTATGGCTTTGGGAACTCTGCCACCTTGTGAAAATAACCACAGGCTGAGCTGCAGGAAGAGACCATGTGGAGGGAAACAGAGGCACTGAGCCAACCCAGTAGCCAACTGCAGAAGCATAAGTGAAGCCACCTGAGATCAGTGGCACCTGGCCCAGATCATTGTAATTGTCCAGCTGAACTCAGTCCAAATTACTGAGCCCCAGAATTGTGAACTAAAGTATTGTTGCTTTAGGACATTGAAGTACTGGAGTGATTTTTAATATAGCAGTTGAAAATTGATATATTTTGGAAGCTCTGGATTGATCAAGGCTCACTTTGGTCTTTTCTGTAACATCTACGATTCTTACTAACAGTGTTAGAAATTATGATTCTTTTAAGCAGAAAAAGGAGATACTGGCAGGATTTTCAGGAAATCTTTTTCCAGGAAAGCTGGGAGGGCACTTGATAGATGCACAAATGGGGCAGCACTGCCAGAAGTACCAGCCAATCACTCCCTAGAACTGATCCAGTGAGGTTGCTGGCATTTGAGCTACTGAATATTGGATGCCTCTACCTACACCATTTCCCATAAGGTGTGTTTAATTTGGGGTACTCTTTACTGTGTGTACTTTTTCTTGCCTCTAGCTTTTTGTTAGACATAAAACTAATTTCTTTATTTGAGTTCTTAAGTCCTCAAGTCTAGTCAATTTTTATGATTTCATTTTTCAGTAGGTTTTCACTTAAGAGCTAGAGTGTCTGGATATTAGACTTCTTTATCCTATAGTAATTTTTCTTTTTGTTCATGTGATAGATTTCTTGTTGTCCCCTGACCTTTATTTCCTTCTCTATTTTAGTAGAACTTTGAGTTTTGAGCTTGGCACATGTTGTCCATAGTAAAGGTTGTATTCACTGCCCAGATTACACTGTTGCTCTGTGTGATTTTGTGACTAAGCACAGGCCTTCTATTTTGGTTGAGCCACAACATAAATGAAACTTTTATTTTTTTTTTTTTAAAAATGTTTATTGTGTAGGTTAAATAAAATACTTTCTATACATGCTTATATTTTGGTTTTTTGAGGTAGGATCTCACTTTAGCCCAGGCTGACCTGGAATTCACTATGCAGTCTCAGGGTGGCCTTGAACTCAAGGCAATCCTCTGCCTCCCGAGTACTAGGACTAAAGGCATGTGCCACCACACCCGGCTATACATGCTTTTTATTCTGTGTTGAATTGTGTTCTTCCAAAAGATATGTTGATATCTTAATTCCCATACCTCAGAATGAGATCTTTTTTTGAAGATTTTATTTTTATTTATTTATTAGAGACACAGAGAGGGAAAGAGAGAGGGGGAGAGTGAGACTGGGCGTGCCAGGGCTTCTAGCCACTGCAAACAAACTCCAGATGTGTGAGCCCCCTTGTGCATCTGGCTTATGTGGCACCTGGAGAATTGAACTGGGGTCGTTAGGCTTCACAGACATGTGCCTTAACCGCTAAGCTATCTCTCCAGCCCTGAGATCTTTTTTTTTTTTAAGAAAGATTTTATTTATTTATACAAGAGAGAGGGAGGCAGATAGAGTGGCCTCCAGCCACTGTAAACAAATTCTAGATGCATGCACCACCTTGTGCATCTGGGTTATGTGGGTATTGGGAAATGGAGCCTCGAACTGGGGTCCTTAGGCTTCACAGGCAAGCGCTTAACCACTAAGCCATCTCTCCAGCCCAGAATGAGATCTTCTTTGGAAATAGGGTCTTTGCAGAAGCAATGTACTTAAGATGAGGTACAGATGGAGCGTGTGGAGTGTGTTAATTCAGTATGACTGGTGCTCTTATAAAAAGATGGTCATGTAAATAACACAGACACAGGGAAAACCCATGTGAAGATTAATATTGGAGTGATAGAGCTATGAGTCAAGGCACATCTGAGGCTAAGAGAAGCTGAGACCGAGACATGGAGCACATGCTTCCTTAGAACCCTGAGAAGTGAGCAAACTCTTCTTACACTTTAATTTCTGGCTTTCAGCTTCAAATTAGGAAGATTGCTCAGTTTGTAAAAATCCTTGTTGCACAGCATGAGGACATGAGTTTGAAACCCCAGCTCCCACATAAATGCTGTGTGTGGTGGTGTGCACCCATAGCCCCAGCACTGGGGCAGTGGAAACAGGATGCCCAGTGCTTACTGGCTAGCTAGTGTAGCCAAATCAGTGATGTCTGTGTTCAGTGCAAGAGACTCTGTCTCAAAAAACAAGGTGGAGAGTGTCTGAGGAAGACACCTGGCATTGACCATAAGTATGGATGCATATATGCATCTGTATACACACATGTGGCCCCCCATGAAGTAGCATGCATGCACACACCATGCAGAGAATACAAATAGATGTGTTGTTTTAAGGTACTGGATGTGGGTGGTTATAGCTAACGTAGGGAATTAGCTCACTGTGCTTTCACAGTTCTTTTTGGGTACTGTGAACTGAAATGCTTGTGTTCCCCACATTCATCTAATTGAAACCTAATCTCCAGTGCAGATGTATTAAGAGGCAGGGACTTTAGATGATTAGGCCATGAGGCTAGAGCCTCATGAATGGGATTAGTGTCCCTACAAAGGAGGCCTGAGGAGGCTTGTTTGCCCATTCTAATACGCCAGATCACAGCAAGGAAATGCCATCTAAGAGGGAGGGAAAGAAGGAGGTAGAGAAGGATGGAGAGAGCGAGCAACCTAATCCCTGGCCACACATTGAAACTGCTGGTGTCTTCTTAGACTTTCCAAAACTGGGAGAAATAAATTTCTATTCAGTGTGTTACCTAGTCTAAAGTATCTTATGGAAGTAGTCCAAATGAACTAAGTCAGGGTATTTTAAAAATGGGTTGAGCATGCAAAGACTTCTTAACCTTCGCCCTAGAATATTTGGAATGACTGTGCCTTGTATTTCTTAGAAAATCTCACTGTACCACACATAGGCATCCTTCATTGCTCCTAAGCCCTTCTAGCTTCTGTATGCTTTTATTGCTGATTAGATGTGCTTGAATGCTAGCCAAAGTAAAGGTAAATGGTAGATGCAAGCACTGGGTGGTTTCCATGGAGACTTTGTGCAGGAATCCTTCCTTCCTCTGTTCAGCACGTGTCAGGGAAACATTTGCTTTGAATTTGTGGGGTCTACTAATTTGAGTGTCTTCTGGAAAGGGTTTTAGTTAAACCTTTTTAAGATCCTAATAAAAAATATGGAGCAGGACTTTTTTAGATTCCTTTACAGATACATTAGATTTTTCTGCAATTTAGGGATAGTAATTTGTTTTGTGTCTAAAGTGATCAAGCTTCCCATTTGTTTATGTTTTTCAGCTTTGCAGGAGAAGAACTGAACTTCATAGACATAGAAGCCAATTCTAGAAAGCTGATGTCTAATGGCACATGATTCTAGTCCATGCTGTTATTTATTTATTTGCAGAGAGAGAGAGAGAGAGAGAGAGAGAATGAATATATGAGAATGGGCACACCAGCAGGGTCGTTTGTTGCTGCAAATCAACTCCAGATGCAGGCACCACTTTGTGTATCTGGCTTTATGGGGATATGAGGGAATTGAACCCAGATCCTAGATTTTGTAAGCATATGCCTTTAACTGCTGAGCCATCTCTCTAGCCCTCATACTGTTTTTTGTTTTAACTACACAGGATTGGTCTCTGTATCCCTGGTTGCCCTGGAACTTGCTATGTAGCCAGGCTGGCCTTGAACTCATGGCAATCCTCTAACTTTAGTCTCCATGCTGGAATTACATGTGTGAGCCACCATGCCTGGCCAAGTCCATGCTTTTTAGCATGCACTATGGTGTAAGAGACCCAAGGGATTCAACCTGTATAAAGCCTGCTATTGTTGAACCAGTAGCTGGAGTTGTTGGTTAATAGAAATAGTAGTAAGAGCAGATTCTAGATATGAGTGGTTCTAATCAATGAGAATTCCTTATCTCTATTGTGACAACTTCCCCATTGTCGTCATCTTCTTCTTCTTTTTTTTTTTTTTTTTTTTTGCAAGGTAGGGTCTCACTCTGGTCCAGGCTGACCTGGAATTAACTATGTATTCTCAGGGTGGCCTCGAACTCTCGGCAATCCTCCTACCTCTGCCTCCCGAGTGCTGGGATTAAAGGCGTGCGCCACCACGCCTGGCCTCCCATTGTCTTCTTGACTAAGCAGTCAGGTCATAGAGATTACAAAACGCCTTACTATACTTTGCAACTCTTCCCATCAAGAAGTGGAGCCTGTTTCCACATCCATCGTATTCTAGTATGGACTTGGTTTGACCATAAAGTACAGTAAAAGTGACCTTATGCAGGTTTTGAGCCCAGGCATGAAGAAGCATTTCAGTTTCTTATGGCTTTGGGAACTCTGCCACCTTGTGAAAATAACCACAGGCTGAGCTGCAGGAAGAGACCATGTGGAGGGAAACAGAGGCACTGAGCCAACCCAGTAGCCAACTGCAGAAGCATAAGTGAAGCCACCTGAGATCAGTGGCACCTGGCCCAGATCATTGTAATTGTCCAGCTGAACTCAGTCCAAATTACTGAGCCCCAGAATTGTGAACTAAAGTATTGTTGCTTTAGGACATTGAAGTACTGGAGTGATTTTTAATATAGCAGTTGAAAATTGATATATTTTGGAAGCTCTGGATTGATCAAGGCTCACTTTGGTCTTTTCTGTAACATCTACGATTCTTACTAACAGTGTTAGAAATTATGATTCTTTTAAGCAGAAAAAGGAGATACTGGCAGGATTTTCAGGAAATCTTTTTCCAGGAAAGCTGGGGAGGGCACTTGATAGATGCACAAATGGGGCAGCACTGCCAGAAGTACCAGCCAATCACTCCCTAGAACTGATCCAGTGAGGTTGCTGGCATTTGAGCTACTGAATATTGGATGCCTCTACCTACACCACCGACATGACTTACAGTAGACAGGTGTGAGACTTCCCCTGGATCTGGGCGCTGCAGTTGTTACCAGAAAACCACCATCCTCTGTTCCTGCTTTGTAGCGCCTATTACTGATTCAAGTGTCTGTGTGGGTGGTGTTTGGCTAGGCTTAGGTCCCATGCCCATACTTTGTGAAGAAATCAAGAAAGTATCTGAACTGGGGTTGTGGCTCAGTGGTAGAGAGCTTTTCGAGAATGCACAAGGCCCTGGGTTTGATCCCCAGCACCACAAAAGAGAGAGAAAATGTGACTTATTTAGCTGAAAGAACGTGGAAAACTTCATAAGCACTGGCAAGGAGTTCTGATGCTGGGAAGCTGACACAAATGACTTATGCTCATTAGTTTCTCTCCTGTACTCTGTGGTCAACTCATGAGATCTAAGCCTGGGAAGTTTAAGGGTTTTGTCTTGAAGGAAGTGTCAGCTGAACCCAAGGTCCAGGACAAATACAGATGAGGGCAAAGTCAAGCCTTCACATCTTGGTTGTCTTCAGAGGGAAGAGGATGGACTATTGAGAATAATTTGGAACAGAGGATTTAGTCATGGAAGGAAATCTGTTTTGTTGATGTACTGTAACTGTTAGGTAACAGTAGAGCTAATAGTAGCCTCTGGGTTTGGTTCTCCTTAGTTGAACTAGAGCTGCTGCAGTCTCCCTGCCATAGTGATGTACAGAGCTGGGGTATGCTGGCTATCATGAGACTCTGGCTGTGGGTGAGAACCATCACGAATATGGAGGAAAGGTCCTTCTCTAGCTTTAGTGCCCTGGAGCTTTGGACTTACCAGGCTTTTCGAGGGGGAAGTGTCCAGAATGTTAGGAAGGCTGGAGGTGTGTTTGCTCTTTTCAAAAGTGGATTTAGTCTTCACTGGGCACTTGACAAAGAAATCAAATGAGTGAAGTCAGCTTGCTTACCCCACCCTAAGTGGATATTTCTGGCATAAGTGTAGCCCCATGCTGGACAGTTCTGGTCTGTTTGTATTTGGAGTTCAGAGTCCGAATGCAGTGTCATCTGTGATGGACCTTCCATATAGGCATTCCCTTAGCACGCAATGTTCTATGTAGAATACTGATGCTCCATGTACTTGAAATGCACTGGCTTGCTCTATTCTGCTTAGTTTCTTTAAAAAAGAACCATGTGTGGGTACATAATATATTCTATACAAAATATAGAATGTATTGAAATCATTAAATTCAGAAAATTTTAAGTAGCTTTATAATTTTACATTTTCTTGAGATTCTCATTCTGTTGCTCAGGCTGGTCTGGAACTCACTATATTGCCCAGGCCTTCTCACAACTCCTTCTGCCTCAGCTTCCAGAATGCTAGGGATGTAGGCATGTGCCACCATGCCTGGCTTTTACTTTGGAAAAGCACTATTAATGTCAAATACATGAACCATCTGCAAAGCGAATCCTCTGACTGGTTGAGATAATTCTGAGTTGCCAGAACCAGTGGAAGCTCTATCCGTTTTGGCAGTACATATGTGTTCACTTGATCTTTCTCTGCCTCCAGCTGCATAACAATTCTGTTATGCAGGGCCTTGAAGCATAGTCCAGAGCCCTGAAGTGAATTTTCTATTGTAAACTGTGCTACAATTGCATTTTAATTCAGTTCTAGTATCTATGCTGCTTGTGTGTGTGTGTGTTATGTTTCCTTCAACTCATTAACTCCTGGCATCTAAGCCAGTGCCTGGCACGAGTCTGCCCTTACTAAATTTTAGTTGTTACTATAGAGATAGTTATTTTTTTTCCCTCCTAAATCAGTGGAGAGGGTACCTCCTTTATGATTTTGCAGTTCACTCCATACCTTCTTCACTCTGCTCACTTTTGAGTTGTCAGATCCTCATTTCTTCACAGGCACGTGCTGGCCTTGAACTTTATATATATTATTTATTTATTTATTTATTTGAGAGAGAGAAAGCATAGAGAGAAAGAGAATGGGCACGCCAGGGCTTCCAGCCACTGCAAAGGAAGTCCAGATGCATGCGCCCCCTTGTGCATCTGGCTTACATGGGTCCTGGAGAATCAAACTGGGATCCTGTGGCTTTGCAGGCAAATGCCTTAACTGCTAAGCCATCTCTCCAGCCCCTGGCCTTGAACTTTTGAACCCATGGTGAAGTGTGCCCACATGATTGCAGCCAGATGAGCAACTTGGAAAGTCATGAACTGGTTTGCCAAAGGAGGCCTTGTGATAAAAGTCACAAGAGGTCAGTGTCATCATAAGGTGTCACTACTGAGAATTCCATTCTCCTCAAATTTAGGTGCATAATAAAAAAATTACTGTAGAGCCAGGCATCATGATTCACACCTGTAATCCTAGAACTTGGGAGGTAGAAGCAGGAGGATCAGAATTTCAAAGTCCACTTCAGTTATGGGAGACCAAGAGATCCTGTCTCAAAAACAAACAAACAAAAATCCTAAAACAAAAACAAAGCTATAGAACCATTCTGATAAGTCTATATATGCTCTGTTCTTTCCTTGTCCCTTCCACTCCACTCTTTACTCCTTCTTTCCTTCTCTTCTTCTCTCCTTCCTTCCCTTCTCTTCTCTTCCCTTCTCTTCCCTTCCCACCTTTTATTTTTGTTTTAAGACAAAGTCTGACTGTATAGTTCAGGCTGGCCTTGAAATTGATATCTCCCTTTGTCAGTCTCCTAAGTGTCGGGATTACAGGTGTACACCGACATGCCTGGTATAGTCCTACTCAATTTCTTCAGTTAGTCTACAAGGAGAAGAGTTTCATTGTGGCATTTTCATACATGTGTGTCCTTATATTTTGTTCTTATTCATCTCCATTCACCACTGATGTCCCCTCTCAACCTTGCCCCCTCTTGACTGTCCCCTTCCTTCCCCCCAAAGAGTCCTCCCTTCTGCTTTCATATGACACGAATTCCATCACCCTAACTTACCCACCCTTTCGTCTCGCTTAAAAACTCTTCCTTTCTGCTCATGGTCCTTTTTCTGTTTTAATGATTCCCCCATAATTTCTTTGCAATTTTACTTTATTTTATGTAGCTTTTTGAAAATTGTAAATTAACCTTTTTATATTTTATTTATTTGTAAGCAGAAAGAGACAGAGAGATAGGCAGAGGGAATGGGCATGCCAGGGCCTCCAGCTTCTGCAAACAAACTCCAGACACGTGTGCCACTTTGTATATCTGCTTTATGTGTGAGTACTAGGGAATCAAACCCAAATCAAACTTGTTAGGTTTTGCAAACAAGTACCTTAGCCACTGAGCCATTTCTCCAGCCCCTAAATTAACTTTTAAAGTTAGTATACAAAGTAATGAATTTCATTATTGTTTATTCATATGTTTGTGTCATTATACTTTGTTATTATTCATTCCCCTCCTCTATTGCTCTCTCTTGGACCCCTCCCTTAGTATCTCTTCCTGCCCTCTAATGATCTCCTTTCTAGTTCCATGGCCCGTACACACTCACACTTGTATAGTTTTAAAACTAGGTTCTACATGTGAGAGAGAACATACAGTATTTGCCTTTCTGAATCTATCTTATTTTGCTTAACACAACAATTTCCAATTCTATATATTTCCTGAAAATGTAATGATTTCCTTTTCCTTTAGAGCTGAAAACTCCACTGTATATATGTACCACATTTTCTTTACTTTTTACCCCCAGAGGTAGAGTCTCACTTTAGCCCAGGTTGATCTGGAACTCTATACCTCCAGGCTGGCCTTGAACTCTCAGTGATCCTCCTACCTCAGCCTCTTAAGTGCTGGGATTAAAGGCGTGCACCACCACACCTGGTGTATCACATTTTCTTTACTCATTTATCTGTTGATGGATAGCTAGGCTGGTTCTATTTCCTGACTATTGGGAATAGTGCTGTAGTAAACATGGATGTGCAAGAATCTCTGTGTTGTGTTGATTTAGAGGCCTTTGAGAATGTACCCAAGAGTGGTGTAACTGGGTCATATGGCAGTTCTATTTTTAGCTTTTTCAGGAACCTTCGCACTCACTTCCAGAAAAGCTATACCAGTTTACACTTCTACAAGCAGAGAATAAGGATTTTCCTTTCCTCACAAACTTTCTAGCTTTTGTTGTCATTTATTTTCTTGATGATAGCCATTCTGTCTGACATGAGATGGCATTTCAAAGTGGTTATAATTTGCATTTCTTTGATGGTAGAGGATATTGAATACTTTTTCAAGTTTTTTTTTTTTTTTTTTTTTGAGGTAAGGTCTCACTTTAGTCCAGGCTGACCTGGAACTCACTACAGTTCCAGTGTGACCTGAACTCACAGTGATCCTCCTACCTCTTCCTCCTGCATGCTGGGATAAAAGGTATGTGACACCATGCTCACTCATTTATGTTTATTCTTTTGAGAACTGTCTATTCAGTTCATTAGTCCATTTATTGATTGGATATTTGTTTTGGTATTTAATATTTACAATTATTTATACCTAGGTCATTAATCACCTGTCTGAAATGTAGTTGGTACAGATTTTCTCCCATTCTGTAGGTGGTCTTTTCACTCTGGTGATTATTTCCTCTGCTATACAGAACTAATTTAATGTGGCACCATTTTGTCAATTTTGGGGATTTTTTTCATGTGCCATTACAGTTCTTTTAAGTAAGTCCTTGCCTATCCCTTTATCTTGAAATGTTTTTCTGTAGCAGTTTCACAGTCTGACATTAAAATCTTTGGCCAATCCTGAATTGATTTTTGCTCAAGGTGAGAGATCCGGATCTGGTTTCATCATTCTACATGTGGATATCCTGTTTTCCCAGAACAATTTGTTGAAGAGGCAGTTCCCTTTAATATATAATTTTGACACCTTTGTTGAAACTTAGGTAGGCATACCTGTATGGGTTTATTTTTGAACATTCCATTTTCTTCTCTTCTTTTTTCTTCCTGTCCTGTCCTGTCCTATCCTATCCTATCAATTTGATTCTAGGAATTAAATTTCCTTACTCATTTCTTTTTTAAAACTTTTTATTGATAACTTCTGTACATATAGACAAAATACCATGATAGTAATCTCCTCATTCAACTCTCCCTTTTCACTCTTCAAAATCCCTCCTCCCCTAAATCCCTTCTTCTTTCCAACTAGTCTGTCTTCTATTTTGAGGTCATCATTTTTCCATCCTATTATTCAAGTCTTCAGCTACTATGAGGTCATGAATACCATGGTCACTTTGTGTCTAGAAGACAGTCTTACAAAGTACTTCTCCCCTTCCCTTGGCTTTTACAGTCTTTCTGCCACCTCTTCCCCAATGATCTCTGAGTGTGATAGAGATGTCTCAGTGCTGAAAACACCACTGTCATTATTTCTTGATTTTTGAGGTGGGGTCTCACTCTATCCCAGGCTGACCTGGCTCTCACTCTGTAGTCCCAGGTTGGGCTCAAACTCCCAGTGAACCTCATACCTTGGCCTCCTGAGTGTGGGGATTAAAGGCGTGTAATTTAATGCTGGCACCACTTTAATTTGTTCTCAGCAGTTTGGTGAGTTTTTGTATCCCCAGTAGTCATTGCCATTTACAAAGGGAATCTTCTTGGACTGGAGAGATTGCTTAGTGGTTAGAGCGTGTGTCTGTGAAGCCTTGGGACCCATGCTTGATTCCCCAGTAACCACATAAGCTAGATGCACATGGTGGCACATGCATCTGGAGTTAATTTGCAGTGGCTGGCATGCCCATTTTTTTCTCTCAAATAAATAAATAAAAATAAAAAATTTCAAAAAGAGACATTTCTTTAACCAAAAGAGTAGCATTAATTTATGGGCATAAACATAAGTATTTAGAGGTAGCCGGGCGTGGTGGCGCATGCCTTTAATCCCAGCACTCGGGAGGCAGAGGTAGGAGGATCGCTGAGAGTTCAAGGCCACCCTGAGACCACATAGTTTTTTCCAGGTCAGCCTGGACCAAACAGAAATTTTCTACCCATGAAAAACCAAAAAAAAAAAAAAAAAAAAAGTATTTAGAGGGCAGTTTGGTAGGAAAATACATTCATTTAGTCAAACACCAATATTATTTTTCCTGCCAGGGCTTATGACCTCCCCAGGCCATAGGTTTTTTTATTGGGGTTACAGTACAAAACAGAAATTTTCTCCCATGAAGGGGCCCTCAATTCCAACTAGAATGCAGTTGGTTTCCCTCATAACAGACATGCCACCATTGCACCAGTTAATACATTTGGCCTGGATGGCCAGGTGTAGAACTTTTAATTGCTGCCACCTCTTCATCTCTCTCATTTCTTTGATTATATAGGGAAACAGAGAGTGTTTTGTTCTGTGGACAGTATTTTTTTTTTTTTTTGTTTTTGTTTTTGCACTCCAGATGCAGGCACCACTTTGGGCATCCGGCTTTATGTGGGTACTAGGGAAATGAACCTAAACCATCAGGCTTTGCAAGCAAGTGCCTTTAACTGCTGAGCCACCTCTCCAGCGGCCCCCCCCATTTCTTTGATTACCTACCGGTCATTCAAGAGTGTTTTGTTCTGTCTACAAGTATTTTTTTATAGTTTCTAGTTTTATTGTAACATGATTTGATAAGATACAAGAAATTATTTTGTTTCTTTTGTATTTGGTAAACTTGTTTTATGGTATGGAATTATGGTCTATTTTAGAGAAGGTTCTGTGGGCTGCTGAAAGGAATGTATAGTTTAACTCTGAAGTTTGTGTTGATATTTACTTTGGATGGCCTGTCTAAAAAGATGGTATTGGTGTATTGAAATCACCCACTATTATTTATTTATTTATTTATTTATTTATTTATTTATTTATTTATTTGAGAGAGGGAGAAAGAATGGGTGCACCAGGGCCTCTAGCTATTGCAAAGGAACTCTAGGCAGCTGGCTTATGTGGGTGCTGGGGGATTGAACCTGGGTTCTTAGGTGTGGTGGTTTGACTCAGGTGTCTCCCATAAACTTAGGCATTCTGAATGCTAGTCTCCCCAGCTGATAGCAATTGGAAATTAAAGCCTCCTGGAGGCAGTGTATTGTCGGGGGTGGGCTTATGGGTGTTATAGCCAGTTTCCCCATGCCAGTGTTTGGCATGCTCTCCTGTTGATATTGTCTACTTTATGGTGGCCAGGGGGTGATGTCCACCCTCTGCTCATGACATCGTTTTCCCGTGCCATTGTGGAGCTTCCCCCTCAAGCCTGTAAGCCAAACTAAAACCTCTTTTTTTTACAAGCTGCTCTTGGTTGGGTGATTTCTACTAGCAATGTGAACCTGACTGCGACAGTAAAGTGGTACCGAGAAGTGGATTACTGCTAGACACCTGACTGTGTGGCTTTGGCCTTTTGGAGCTGATTTTCAAGAGGAATGTGGGAGGATTTGAAACCTTGGCCTAAGAGATGCCTTGCAGTCCTGTAAGTGCATCTTGATGGACTATTCTGGTCAGAGTTGAAAGACCTGAATGCAGTAAGAACTATTGACTGTGAGGTTTGGTTTATGAGGGTGAGAAAGAGCTTTGCTTGGACTGGGCTAGTTTGAGAGGCTTGCTGTTATGCCCATGTCCTGAGAATTTGTGCAGGGTTGCATTGCGTAGAAATGGTCTGGTGTGAGTAGAGGGATATGGCACAGAAAAAATGAAATCTTTGGGCCTAAACTAGTGCCCGTTCACCTGTAAATTGTTGGAGATATTACAACCATTGAGATTGGGCCAGCTGACCTGCATTGGGGTAACAGGAAGAATGTAGACTCTTTTGAAGGGGCCTGAGTGCTCAGGAAGTGTCCTTTCTTCAAAGTTTGCTTTATTCCTCCCTGGATTAACACACTGGCACTCTACCTGGTATAATGGATTATAAGAAATGCAGGAAAGAGAGGGTCATTGAGTTTGTAACACAGTCTTGTGTTTTGGAAATGGCTGTGGGCAGTGTGAAGCAGGTTTGCTGGATGCCTGCATGGAGACCTGATGGAGTGGTGAAGATGAACTGTGGGTTACAGTGGAGACCCAGTGGAGATGCCAGGACCACAAGATGGCTGCCAAGGAGAGCTGTTGGCCCTGGATGAAGTTTTCTAGGACTGTGAGTAGTCTAGCTGGAGGGGTGGGATTGGAACTCCAGAGACTTGTTGCTGGTTAGAATTATTGGACTTGGAGATTTGTCACTTACTAGAGTTGTTGGACTTGGAGCTACAGAGTTTGAAGTTTGCCCTGGTTGTTTTAAATCTTGAATATTTCTTTGCTATGCCCAATGCCCTCTTTTGCAGTGTGAATGTTTATTCTGCCATTATGGTTTTATTGGGGGGATTAGTTTAGGTATTATGGCTCAGTCAAAAGACCTTGGAGTAGGGCTGGAGAAATGGCTTAGCGGTTAAGGCATGCCTGCCAAAGCTAAGAATGTGTGTTCCATCTCCAGGTCCCACATTTAGTCAGACGCAAGTGACACAAGCATGCAAGGGGGCGCACATGTCTCGAGTTCATTCACAGTGGCTGAAATGGCCCTGGCATGCCCATTTTCTCTCTGTCTCATCCTGTCTCTGTCTCTCTCTCTCTCAAAAAAAAAAAAGACATTGGAGTATGGGGTTGTTTGAACATTGTTAGGATTGATTAAAAACTATGGGGACTATTAAAGTTGGATGAATGCATTGCATTTTACATAATGGATGGTTATCACTTTATGGGGGCCAGGGCCGGAATGTGGTGGTTTGATCCAGGCGTCCCCCATAAACTTGGGTGTTCTGAATGCTAGGTTCCCAGCTGATGGAGATTTGGGAATTAACGCCTCCTGGAGGCAGTGTATGGCTGGGGGTGGGCTTATGGGTGTTATAGCCAGTGTCCCCTTGCCAATGTTGGGCACACTCTCCTGTTCCTGTTGTCCATCTTATGTGTGCCAGGGGGTGATGTTCACCCTCTGCTCATGCCATCATTTTCCCCTGCCATCGTGGAGCTTCCCCCTCAAGCCTGTAAGCCAAACTAAACCTCTTTTTTTCTACAAGCTGCTCTTGGTTGGGTGATTTCTACCAGTAATGCGAACCTGACTGCAGCATTAGGCTTTGCAGGCAAGCAACTTAACTGCTAAGCCATCTCCCCAGCCCTTAATTTTTTTTATTTGCAATGGGAGAGAAAGGGGGGGATAGAGAGAAGAGACAGGGGATGCCATGAACTCCTGCTGCAGCAAAGGAACTGAAGGTGCATGTAACTCTTTGTGCATCTGATTTTATGTGGGTACTGGGGAATTGAACCTGGGCCTTTAGGCTTTGCAAGCAAAGCCCTAAGCTGCTGAGCCATCTCTCCAGCCCCATACCCACTATTATTAATCAGGACCTCTCTGACATCTTATGTCCATTAGTGTTTGTTTTATGAAGTTGGGTGCCCCACAATTTGGTGCATAAAATTTATAATTATTATATTTTCATGATGATTTGTTCCTTTATTAATATCTCCTATGAATACTTTTGGATGGGAGGGAGAATAACAGGTATTTTTTCAAGTATTAATATATAACAAAATTTTCTTAATATCAGTTACCATCAGAACTCTTAACATGGGCTGGAGAGATGGCTTAGCAGTTAAAGCACTTGCCTGTGAAGCCCAAGGACTCAGGTTGGAATCCCCAGTACCCACTTAAGCCAGATGCACAAGGTAGCACATGTATCTGGAGTTTGTTTGCAGTGGCTGATGGCACTGGCATGCTCATTCTCTCTCTCTCTCTGCCTCTTCCTCTCTCTCAAATAAATAAATAAATAATAAAATTAAATACAATAAAAGAAAAAAAAAACCAGAACTTGCTACATGGTATTAACTGTCATACTTCACAGATCACCAGGATAGTGGATCAGTTAAATTGTCTGAACATGTGAATAATCTTATTTTGAAGTCTACTTTATCAGATATTGGAATAGCAATGCCTGTTTGCTTTTGGTTTCTATTCACTTGATTGATTGATTTCTATCATTTGACTCGGTCTGGGGGTGTCTTTGTTAGTGAGAAGTACTTTTTGAAGACAACATATATTTGGATCTTGTTTCTTTTTTTCTGAGGCAAGCCCAACAGACTGGTTTTTTTTTTTTTTTTTTTTTTTTTTGAGGTAGGGTCTCACTCTAGTTCAGGCTGATCTGGAATTCACTGTGTCGTTTCAGGGTAGCCTTGAACTCATGGCGATCCTCCTACCTTTGTCTCCTGAGTGCTGGGATTAAAGGCGTGTGCCACCATGCCCGGCTAGACTGGCGTTTTTTTTTTTTTTTTTTTTTTCAATGAGAGATGGAGAGAAAAAGAGAAAGAATTTGTATGCCAGGGCCTCCACCCACTGTAACAACTCCAGATATGTGTGCCACCTTGTCAAATGTGTCTCCTTGGACATGTGTCTCCTTGTGTGTCTGGCTTGTATGGGATCTGGGGAGTAGAACGTGGGTCCTAAGGCTTCCCAGGCAAGCACCTTAACCACTAGGCCATCTCTCCAGCCCTGGATCTTGTTTTTTTAATCTAACTAGATATTCTGCATCTCTTCATTTCTCAGTCAAAGCCATTTACAATTAAGGTTATTACTGAGAATTATTTGCTAAATCCCTATATTTTTTTTGGTTGGCTTGTTTGTTCTTTACTTTCTGTCATATTAATTTCAGAAGTTTTCTGGGTTACTGTATTGGACATGATGGATTCCTTCCTAGCTCTCCTTTGTTCAGCTAGTCCTTTACAAGAAATTCATTCTTTTGTATTTTCTCATAGTTGAAATGGTCTATCTTTGTTCTCTGTGCATAGTATTACCTTAAGTATCTTCTAGTGTTGGGCATGCTGTATCTTAGTTTGTATTTGTTTTAAAATGTCCTTATTTATCTGTCATTTTTTTAAAGAAATTATTTATTTTCACTGAGAGAGGGAACAAGAATTTAAGCAGCTACTGGTAAAAATAAGTACAAGGTAAGAGAAAAAACTATCCCATTGCTATAGGCTGTGAAAACTAATTGAAGAAACATTCATTGAACAACAAACTATATAGCCAACATCATAAAGCATGAGTTCTGGGGAATGAAAGTGATAAAATTATACATTGTCTTGGGCACTTGGGACTTGGAGTCAGAGATGGGATGAGGTACAATGGAAACAATTAAAATAGCAATTTTGCTATACTACAAGGCTTGTGATAGAAAGCTAGTAAAATGTTATGAGAATGCAGAAGACATGGCTGTGATGGTTAATCTTGATTATCAGCTTAGCTTGAGAAGTGCCCAGGAGAGTAGACAAGCACATCCCTGGGTGTATCTGACAGAGTGGGCTGCAACATCCGCTAGCTAGGGGCTCAGGTGGAATAAAAGGAGGAAAAGAAAACCAGGGAGCAGAGGTGTTTTCTCTTTGCCTCATAGTCACCAGGAAGTGAGCTGCTGTGCCATGCTACATTGTCCATAGTGAACTGAAACCTCTGCAACTGAGCAAAGTCGAGCCTTCTTCCCTTATATTGTTTTTGTTAGGTATTTTGTCACAGTGATGAAAAGGCCAACACAATGACAATGCCATGGAAATACATGAGGTTTCAGAGAAAATATTGATCACGGGGTAACTTAAAGGATGAGCCTGGCAGGCAAAGAAGTGAGTGGGAGACACTTGGTCTCCACGTTGAGGGCTCAGTAGTTAACCTGCTGGTATGTCTAGAGCCTTAATTAGCTTCAGGGCAGGGATGGTTGGAGGGGTGGTTTGGGTCAAATAGAAGGGCTTCAAAAGCCATACTCAGAACTCTGAGTTTTCTAGGAAGGCTAAGAGGAGTCCTGGAAGCCCTTGGGAGGAGACCATGGAGGGAATTGAGGCTGGTGTGTGAAGGTATATAGTCTAGAGCAGGACTTGAAGCCCCTGAGGTAAGAGTGAAGGCTGCACTTTGCCAGCTGCAAGGAGATCGAATAGAAAATAGGAGTTCTCTTGGAGAATTGTAGCCTCTCCTATGAAGAGTTTTTAAATTTTTAGGTCTTTCTAAGGAAGCCTTTATAAATACTCTGAGAGAAACACATTTAAACCTTGAACCATTCTGACACTGTATTATATTTCAGGTAGGAAAGAACTATTATTTCAGGCAAATTACTGTGTGTGTACTGGGTTCTCAGCAGTCACTTGGTTTTACAGAATTCGGTAGGAAGGAAGCTATATTAGTTGCTTTCAACCTCATTCCAGAACTTTGCCCAGGATCCTCCCAAATGGTTAGTGAATTTTTCTAATTTGAATGTACACCTGAATGCTGTAAGTAAGTTAATTTCATCCATTCCCTTTTTCCATTTCTTGCCTTCCACCTGAGAAAACAAACCCTAGTCCACGGGTTCTTATTCAGTATTAGAAATTGTACAGTGTTTAATCTAAGATGGATCCAGTGAACAATATTATAATTTAGAGTTTTGACTAAAGAAGGGTACAATTTTTTTCATTTTTTTGTTGTTTTCAGAAAAGTTCAGTGACTTGGACTGCTTGAAGGAGCAAGCCTCTTACCAATTTAATAGTTGGGATAAATCACTACCTTTGTTTGTCTTTAGATGCCATTAAAATATTTGTACCCATATCTTAGAGTTTTTCCATGGAGTATTATTTATTTGCAAGGAGAGAGAGACAGAGTGGGGGGAGACAGAATGGGTGTATCAGGGCCTCCAGCCACTGTGAATGGACTCCAGATGCATGTGCCCCTTTGTGTATCTGGCTTTTACATGGGTGCTGGGGAATCAAACTTGGGTCCCTAGGCTCTGAAGGCATGTGCCTTAACCACTGAACCATCTCTCCATCCCTCCATGGAGAATTTAATCATGAAACACCTTTAACCTTAATGAATTAAAAAAACCTTATAAAAGTAACCTGCCTCTTAGAGAAGTCCCAGGTTGATGAAGCCCCATAGTCAAATTATAATTATTTCTTCTTCCCTGAGGTGTATTTCAAAGTTCTTGGCATGTCTCTCAGAGGCTTGGTGTATAAAGAACACTTACCTCACTTTTATGTGTATATGCCTGCTTTGGCTACAGAACAGTAATTCTGGTGCTGTATGGGACCAAAGGTAAATAAGGTGGTTTACTAGTGTCAGATTAGAGTGTGAGTCTTAAAGTACTATAATAAATGTTTTACCAGCAATTTTGTTGTAAAACACTTTCCTCTTCAATGTAGTAATTATGGTAAAGGAACCACTCAAGGTCAACTTGATACTAAATTCACACGTTCTGAAATACAGTTGTTCACTTTCTGAAACATAGTTGTTAAATTCTCATTACCAATTATTATGATTTCTCTATAATAGAAATTATTCCACAAGACAACTGTCTTGATTCTGGAACTACTCAGATGCCTAGTGTTTTTTTTTCCATGTCCATTTTCATATGTATCTTAAGACATATAATTTACATATTGACAGTGAGATGTATTATAAAGCTCAGTTCCATTTTTTTGGGACTGTTTCATTCATTTGATTAAAAACTTAATAACTGTATCTTGGATGCTTATCCTTGTGTTAGGAGGTAAATGAAGTTGTTTTCCCTTGAAGAGAATACATTTTAATGGAAGGCAGAGCTAAACAGATAATGCTAATAGATTTTGGCAATTGCTGAAAAGAACACAACGACATTTGAGTTTAGGGAATGAACCCTTATGGATCCATCATCTGACTTCATCAATTATTAACTCTTGGTTCTGCTTGTTTCACTTAATATGCCTACTTCTCTCTTCTCTTCTATTCTGAAGTGTCTAAAGACAGTGTGTCATGGGGCAAACATTTATGGACTTTTGAATAAAGTGCTTTCAGAAGATAGGAAAGATGAACTCTTGTACCCAGAAAGTTAAAAAGCTATAGAAGAGTAACAGTTAAGTTCATTATAACTGGGAAGGAAGATGTTCTAGTTCCAGATTATGGCATGGGAACTAATAATTACATCTGGAAAGTATTTGTGTATTTGGTGTTTTGTTACTCCATTACAATTAACACACAAAGTATACTTTCAATGATGAGGAAGTAATTTTGCTTGAGAACTTCATTTTTTGTGGTACTGGGTACTGAACATAGTTCATTGTCTGTGTTGGCCAGATGCTATACCACTGAGTCATAGCTGCTACAACTCTTACCTGAGAACTTTATAAAAATAATTTGCATTTGATTTCAGTAAACCAGTATAATCCACAAGTCGTGGTAATGACTAATCTGTTCTCTTTTCACCCCAGTGACTTTCTAGACTTTGTACATTAGAATCCACCCCTTGAAAAAAGACATTCTCCTTTTAAAGAAGAGTAACAGCCATCATTTGTCACCTTTATTTTCAAAAGATGAGAAATAATCAGTCCTGAAACATTGTGAGTAGGCAAAACTTAATGATCTGGATTACAAAGCTCCCTGTGGACCGGAGGAAGAAGAAACCAGCCAGTGTATACACACAGATTCCCAAGGAACTTTTTGGTTACTTATACTGTGAAATCCTTGAGGTTTCATCATATAGCTTGTCTCATTTTTCCAGTTATGAAATGGGGTTTTCAGCATCATATTTCTTGTCTGCTTTCAGATCACAGAACTGTGTGGTGCAAAACGGGTTGGTTATTTTGGTCCGACACAGTTTTACATTGCTCTAAAATTGATTGCTGCAGCACAATCTGGCCTCCCCGTGCGGATAGAGAGTATTAAATCTGGTGAGTATCATATTTGTACATTTTATCATCTATAACAGATTTCTTATTTATGCGAGCTCTTTTTAGTGTGTCTAAGGCATATTCCATGAGCTTTTGTAGGATTTCTCCTAGCTTCTTCCAACTCCTCTGTAAAATAAAATAAGAAAACTCAGGTAGCTTAGTTTCTTTTTTAATTTTTCGAGGCAAGCCCAACAGACTGGCTTTTTTTATGAGAGGGGGGAGAGAGAGGGGGAGAATTGGCATGCCAGGACCTCCAGCCACTGCAATCAAACTCCAGACGCATGCGCCACCTTGTGTGACATTGCATGCTTGCATCACTGTGCATCTGGCTTTAGCGGGACCTGGAGAGTCGAACATGAGTCCTTAAGCTTCACAGGCAAGCACCTTAACTACTACACCGCCTCTCCATCCCAGTTTCTTTCTTTTTCTTTTTTTATTTTTTTGAGGTAGGGTTTCACTCTAGCCCAGGCTGACATGGAATTCACTATGTAGTCTCAGGGTGGCCTTGAACTCATGGCAATCCTCCTACCTCTGCCCCCTGAGTGCTGGGATTAAAGACGTGCGCCACCACACCTGGCTTTTTTTTTTTTTTAAACATGTGAAAAATTCAGAGAGTGACCTGGGATTAGTTCCTTTTAACTGGCAGTTAAAATAGATTTTGTTCTCTGGGACAGGAATTCTACAGCCTGTGGCAAAGTAATAACATTCAGTTTAATTTTCCACTTGAGGTACCAATAATGTCATTTAAAGCTCTGTTAGGGATTGCAATAGAGTAATGGAAGAGTTGAGTGGTCTCCTTTTTTCTCTCTTCCACTCCTGTCAGTAATGCCACCTATCCTCATCTTTTAATTCCCAGTTTCTGAAGCAAGAACTATTCTGATGACTTAGAGGCTACTAAGATTTTTGCAGGACATTTACATTCTCAGAGTTCTGTGTTTTGTCCAGTGCTAGGGACCGAACCCAGGGCCTTGTGCATTTTAGGCAAGGGATCTTCATACTCAGTCCTGTCCTCATTGTTTAGATCGAATGGTTACTTATTTTGCCATCCATATCCTTAACCCACTACATGCTCGAGCACTTTGTACAACTTAGACGAAAATCAAAGCCCCTGAATATAAGCACTTCTCAGGAGTTTTGAAAATCTTTATGAATAAATTGATTGAGTAATACACTGAGGTCCTTTGGTAATTCACTATGCTAACACATTACTTTTATATTGTTCACATGGCCATGCAGCAACTTGTTCTTTTTTCCCTCATTTTGAGATAAAAATAAGCCAGTTGTTTGCATGTGTCCTGCGAAGGTTCTGGTAGACATCTAAGTGGGCTCATGCTTTATTGTCAGTCTATATAGACTCCATGGGAAAATTCAAATAAATGACAAGATTTCCATAGCTGGCTGTGGGAGACAAAGCCATTAGGGGCTATAGTGCTAGGCCTTCTCTCATTTAATCCTCACATAACCTTACTAAATCAGGCACTGTTCTCCTGTAATATTGCATTGCATTAGATAAGCGGCTGGGACACCACCACAGTCTCAGTGCCTTAGCTAGATACATGTTTGTGTCCCACTTTGTGACCCTCCAAAGCAGCTGTTCTCCATATGGTGTGTCTGTGATCTTGGGAAATTTACTTTATGACACTTTCAACACAACACCTGTTCCCACAATTGCTATACCAGAGAATGAGTTTCTCACTCTAGCAGTTCAATTCTTTGGCCTGTATGACTCCTGCTATTGTTGCACATACTACCTTGGCTAGATACTGTCATATGGACGGATCTGTTTCACTGTAGAACACTGGAGGAGCACAGTTCTCCCACGTGCCTTCAGGGAGAGGAGAACTGGTTGTGGCTGAGTGCTGCAAGCCTTACTCTGGTGCTATTATGTTCCTTATCTTACAGATGTGAAAATGGAGTTTTAGGGAGGTTGAGCAAATAGCCTAAGGAGCTAGGGTTAGTAGAAGTTGGAGCCGTGAACTTTGCACCTAGTCCTCATGTTCTGTTTTTGTGGGGTTAGGGGTTGAGCTCAGGGCCTTGCACATAGGCAAACACTCTGCCACTGAGCCACACTTTGTTTGAAACAGGGTCATGCTATATAGATCAAGGCTGGCTTTGAACTCAGCATTCTCCTACCTTTACCTCCCCATTGGCTCCCTACTCAGCTCCCATGTTCTTAATTACTAAGCAAAATATCAAATTATGAATACCTTTTCCACAAGAATAAAGAGCTGACTAAAACCTGTAATAATAGTATATTTTCCAAGTGGAATAAAAATTAGACCCCAAGCTATCTCATGGTATTATAGAATGTGGTTCATTTTTGCCCTTTTGGAATTATAAAATGCCTAATCAAGGAAATTGATCTGAGTGTGGTGGTGAAGTTTGTAATCCCAGCACTTGGGAAGCTGAGGCAGAAAGATTTTAAGTTTGAAGCTGGCCTGAGTTAGATAGGGAGTTTGAGGCCAGCCTAGGCTTCAAAGCAAGGCTCTGTCTACAAAATACGAGGGAATGTAGTTAGTTACAGCAGAAGTACACGTTCTAGGGTGTTAGGTGATCCTTTGGAAGGTCTGTTATAAAGTACTACTTCAGGACGGCTCTCTCCCTACTTTGGATTTTCTCTGTATGTTTCCATATAGCACTTACGAGACTTTGTAAATATTCCTCACAGATTTAACTAAGTCTTTGTCTTTCTCACTTGCCTATAAAGTTTGCCTAAGAGGATCTAGTAGTATTTGTATTTGAGGGACTCTAGATACTCAGAGCATATTGTTTGAATGAATGAATGAATGAATGAATGAATGAATGAATGAAGAACTGAATGTTGATGTATGGGTAGAGTATCTTTTAAAATTTTTTTGTGTTGCTGTGTGTGTGTGTGGATGTGTGTGTGTGAGAGAGTAAGAGAGAGAGAGAACAAGCACACACCAGGTCTCTTGCCACTGCAAATGAACGCCAGATGCATACATCAATTTTGAGTTTGGTTAGACTTGGTTGCTGGGCAATTGGACCTGGTTCAACTTGCTTTTCAAGCAGGCACCTTTAACTACTGAGTAATCTCCCCAGCCTAGGGAGAGTATCTTAATCATCTGCCACTCTTTAAGCTGAAGTGATTGCAATTCAGATTCCCTGAGTCTGTTTATCCTCTTTGTCAGGCTCTGGTTCCCAATGTTGTCTGCCCTTGAAAATCACATAGAAATCTAAATACAAAATAAAAATGCAGCCAGGTGTGGTGGCTCACACCTTTAATCCCAGCACTTGCGAGGCAGAGGTAAGAGGATTGATGTGAGTTCAAGGCCACCCTGAGACTATAGAGTGAATTCCAGGTCAGGCTGGGCTTGAGTGAGACCCTACCTCAAAAAACCCAAACCCAGCCAAAACAAAACAAAACAAAAACAAAAAAAACAAGCACACGGATATGTGGGTCTATCACTGGAAGTTCTCATTTAATTAATCTAGGGTTCATCCTGAGCTGTAGGACTTTTTTATTATTATTATTTTTTTGAGAGAGAGAGACACAGGGGGGGGGAGAGGGAGGGAGGAAGACAGAGATGGGCGCGGCAGCAGTGTCTCAGCTGCTGCGAACGAAATCCAGATGTGTGAGCCCCCTTGTGGTCAAGTGCGGCATTGTGCCCTTGCGTCACTTTGCATCTGGCTAAACGTAGGACCTGGAGATGGGAACCGCTGGAGATTGGAACCAGTGTTCTTAGGCTTAGGAGGCAGGCGCCTTAACCCCTAAGCCATCTCTCCAGCCCTTTTTTTAATTATTTTTTTGAGAGAGAGAGCGCGAGAGCTGTAGGACTTTTAAGAGCTCCCTATGTGATTCTTACATGGAGCCAAGGTTGAAAATGCCTTCTCATGAAAGCCATGCCAAGCATTTTCAGAACTTTTCTTAACGTAAGAGTATATGTTTGGTTATATTGACATGCAGGGTGAATCATTGCAATATTTTATCTATTTTTATTTTATTGATGAGAGAGAGGAAAGAGAGAGAAGAGGCAGTAGAGACAGGGAGAAATGGGCACATCAGACCCTGTAGCCACTGCAAACGAACTCCAGGTGCATGAACCACCTTGTGTATCTGGCTTTATGTGAGTACTGGGGAATCAAACCTGGGTCCTTTGGCTTCACAGGCAAGCACCTTAACTGCTAAACCATCTCTCTGGCCTAGGGTAAATCATTCAGGAGGATTTACATGATCCAAACAGTGAGTATGCCTGTATATGTTGGCATTAGGCATTATTGTGGCTTCACTCTAGTTGGAATTGAGTTAAACATGTGGCAAAACAGAACAGCTAACATGGAAGGTAGAAGGAAGAAGAGTGAAATTTGAGGAGCACAGAGTATTACTCTGTTATCTTTCTTTTCTGGGGATGAGACTAGAGCATATATGAGACTAAGGGAAGGTTAGGCAGGATGTAGAATAGGGTTGCTAACCTTCTTTGAATGTTATGGTCCATTTTAGCAGTTTGATCCCTTACCTTCTTGGAATTTTCTTACTTCCAGCCCAGAATAATATTTTTGGTTTATTTTATTTATTTATTTGACAGAAAGAGAGGGGGGCAGGCAGATAGAAAGAGAAAGAGGGAGAATGGGTGTGCCAGGGCCTCTAGCCATTGCAGACAAATGTCAGATGCATGTTTATCTGGCTTACATGGGTACTGGGAAATTGAACCTGGATCCTTAGTCTTCACAGGCAAATGCCATAAGCACAAAGCCATCTCTCCAACCACCAGAATAATATTTTAAATGTCAGAGGCATATGATTATAAAAGAACCAATTGTATTGACATAATTGCCAAGATTTTCAAAAATATTTAATTAATTTATTTATGGGGGGGGCAGATAGAGAATGGGTGCACCAGGGCCTCCTAGCCATTTAAAATGAACTCCAGATGCATTTACCACCTTGTGCATATGGCTTTTCATTGGTATTAGGGAATTAAACCTGGGTTCTTTGATTTTGCTGGCAAGTGCCTTAACTGCGAAGTTACCCATCACCAAGATATTTATTTATTTATTTACTGGTTTTTCAAGGTAAGGTCTTGCTCTAGCCCAGGTTAACCTGGAACTCACTCTGTATTCTCAGGGTGGCCTCGAACTCCCGGCGATCCTCCTACCTCTGCCTCCAGAGTGCTGGGATTAAAAGCATGTGCCACCACGCCCGGCCCACCAAGACATTTAAAGAAAATTATTATATAGCAATATACATACTTCTTCACTGATGCATTAAATAAACAATCTCAAGCACAGGCATGGTGATGCATACCTTTAATCCCTGAATTTGAGGCCAGCCTAGGCTACAAAGTGAGTTTCAAGTTAATCTGGGCTAGAGTGAGACACTGCTTCAAAATAACCCCCCCCCAAAAAAAAAGGGCTGGAGAGATGGCTCAGCAGTTAAAGGCACTTGCTTGCAAGGCCTGCAGTTCAGGTTTGATTCCTCACTACACATGCAAAGCCAGATGTACAAAGTGGCACATGCATCTGGAGTTTGTTTGTGATGGCAGGAGACCTTGGCAACCCATACTCACTGTCTGACTCTTTGTGTATGTTTGTGTCTCTCTCTCAAATAAGATATAAACGTAATATATGCATGCATGTACATACATACATACACACATAATAGAGAGATGGCTCAGCATTTAAAACACTTGTTTGCAAAGCCTAATGCCCCAGGTTTTATTCCTCATTACCCACTTAGAGCCAGATGTACAAAGTGGCCCATGTGTTTGGAGTTTGTTTACAGCAGCAAGAGAGTCTGGTGCATGTATTCTCACTCTCTGCTTGCAAAAAAATTAATAAAAAATATATTTTAATTTTATTTTAGAGAGAGGGACAGAGAGCGAGATAGAGAATTGGTGCACCAGGGCCGCAGCCACTGCAATCGAACTCCAGATACTTCTACCTACTGGGCATGTGAGACCTTGCACTTGCCTCATCTTTGTGTGTCTGGCTAACGTGGGATCTGGAGAGTTGAACAGGGGTCCTTAGGCTTTGCAGGAAAGCACCTTAACCACTAAGCCATCTCTCTAGCTCAATTAAAGTAATTTAAAAAAAGATCTCAAAGTGGTTGAAATAACTATCATACTTGCATAGCAATAATGAAGATACATAATGCATAAAGATATTTACAGTAGCTGGGCATGATGGCGCATAACTTTAATCCCAGCACTTATGTGGCAGAGATAGGAGGATTGCTATGAGTTCAAGTCCAGTCTGGAACTATAGAATGAGTTCCAGGTTATCCTGAACTAGAGTAAAACTCTGCTTCGAAAAATCAAAACAAAAAGATGTTTTCAACTATTGTAATGTGATATAAAAATACATGAAAGTCACAAGTACTACTAATAATTACAGTGGTTTGCTACCTATATTATTTCTTTAAAATTTTGTTTATTTTTTACTTATTTGAGAGTGAGAGAGAATGGGTGCACCAGGGCCTCCAGCCACTTCACATGAACTCCAGGTGCATGTACCACCTTGTGCATCTGGCTTATGTGGGTCCTGGGGAATCGAGCCTCAAGCCAGGGTCCTTAGGCTTTATAGGCAAGTGCTTAACTGCTAAGCCATCTCTCCAGCCCCTACCAATATATTTTTTTAATTTTTATTTATTTATTTACTAGAGACAGAGAGAGGGGGTGGGAAGAGAGAATGGGCATGCCAGGACCTCTAGCCACTGCAAAAAAACCTCCAGTTGCATGTGCCATCATGTGCATCTGGCTTACGTGGGACCTGGAGAATTGAACCAGGGTCCTTAGGCTTCACAGGCATGCACCTTAACTGAGCCAATTCTCCAGCCCCCTACCTATATTCTTAACTGAAAGAAACACTTCTTTCAGTTAATTTTAGTTAGGTTGAAGAAAATAAAGATGTGATTTTTTTTCTCTTATCCAAGGTAATAGACCCTTAATTTATTTTTCACAGTACCTTTGAGTGTCTCTAATCCCTGATAGTGCAGTGATATGATTCCTTTTGTCTCTAAGGCTGTTTTCCCCAGTCTAGTTCATGGTGTGGTAGTAGTCTGGCACAGTTTGCAATAGATGGAGAGATTATTAGGACAAAATAATTAGTTATTTATAAAATATGTTTAGTTTGAGATATTTTTGTTCCCATTGTTAGGTGTTCTTACATAAAATTGATGATGGGGTATGGTTGAAGATAAAATTCCTTTTTTAAAAAGACTCTGTAATCCAGGCTATGTAATCCACCTGCATTAGCCTCCCAAGTGTTGGGATTGCAGGTCTGAGTCACATGCCTGGTTTAAAATTCTTGGCAAAATAAAATTTTGGCGTTTTATTTTTTCTCCTCTTCATCTTTAGTGAGATAGAGGGGATTTAAAACAAATTTCATCTTTTTTAAAAATTCATTTGAGACAGAGGGAGAGGGAGAATGGGTGGGCCAGGGCCTCTAGCCACTGCAAAAGAACTCCAGATGCGTGCACCCCCTTGTGCATCTGGTTTATGTGGGACCTGGAGAATCGAACTGGGATCCTTAGGCTTTGCAGGCAAATGTCTTAACCACTAAGCCATCTCTCCATCCCCCAAATTTCATCTTTTTATTGACAATTTTTGTACATGTATAATGTATTTTGATTATAATCCCTTCTTATTATCTTCTTTTGTCCCTTCTTCCCTATCCTCCTTCCACTGAACCCCTTCTTATTTCCAGTTAGTCTTCTACTTTTTTAAAAAAAAAAACAAAAATTTTACTTAACTGCAGAGAGAGACAGAGAATGGATGCATTATGGCCTCCATTGCTGCAAATGAACTGTAGAAGCACGGGCCTCTTTGTGCATCCGGCTATGTGGGTACTGGGAATCAAATCCTGGTTGTTAGGCTTTGCAGGCAAGCGCCATAACCACTGAGCCTTCTCTCTGGTCCCTCTCTTCTAGTTTTTTTTTTTTTTTTATTATTGGTTTTTCGAGGTAGGGTCTCACTCTGCTCCAGGCTGACCTGGAATTCACTATGTAGTCTCAGGGTGTCCTTGAACTCATGGTGATCCTCCTACCTCTGCCTCCCGAGTGCTGGGATTAAAGGCGCGCGCCACCACGCCCAGCTTTCTCTCTTCTAGTTTTATGCTTTTTTTTTTTTTTTTGCTGTCTTCACCTTCCATGATGGAATGTTGATGGTCCAATATTGTGCAGGTCTTGAACAGGTAACACCGGTCCCTTTGAGATCATGAATGCAATGACTTCTTCATGTCTGTTAGATGGCATTTCAAAGCCCTCTTCCCATCCTCTGGCTCTTACATTCTTTCTGCCCTCTGTTCCATAATGTTCCCTGAGCTTTGGAGAGGATGATATAAATGTCTCATTTAGTACTGACTCAACAATCACTTATTCTCAGCACTTGGATAAATTTTAATCTCCTTAGTTGCCACCATCAACTGCAAAAAGAAACTTTTCTGATGAAAGATGAGAGAGAGCGGCAGTAATTTTTCGGCATCAATATAGATATTTAGAGGACAATTTGGCCCTAGGGCTCATGACTACTTCTGTTGTAGGTTTTCAGTATCAGGGATGTATTCCCTCCCATGGAGTGGGCCTCCAGTCTAATTAGAGAATGGTAGGTTTCCCCCATAACAGACATACCGCTATTGTACCCGTTGGCTCATTTGGCCTGGCTGGCCAAATTTAAAGCTTGCAGTGTTAACTGTTGAGTATCTTCACTGGTGTTTTCTCTCTCTCCCATTGAACAGCATGCAGTGTAGCTTTTTACAGCTTTCTGTCAGCTGGTCCACATGGAGGAGACTTTCAGCTCAGCTCTAGCAGGATTTCTCAGTGACCTTGCAGCCCAAGCATGTGGTGCCTTCAGCACATATATGCATATACACTCACTCTCTCTTCAGTTGGTATACTTAAAGATTTGTATAAATCAGGCTGGAAAGATGGCTTAGCAGTTAAGGCACTTGCCTGCAAAGCCTAAGGACCCAGGTTTGACTCTCCAGAACCCATATAAGCCAGATGTACAAGGTGGTGCATGTGCACAAGTTCATGCATGCACACAAGGGGGCACATGTGTCTGGCGTTTTATGGTAGTGGCTAGAGGCCCTGGCATGCCAATTCTCTCTCTTTTACTCTCATAAAATAAATATTTTTTTTAATTAAAAAAGGGCTGGAGAGATGTTTTAGTGGTTAAGGTGCTTGCCTTTGAAGCCTACGGACCCAGGTTCGATCCCCCATTACCCACATAAGCCAGATGCACAAGGTGGTACATGCTTACGGAGTTCATTTGCAAAAACTAGAGGCCCCGGCGTGCCCATTCTCTCTCTCCCTCGCAAATAAGTAAAGGAAATATTTAAAAAATCTGTAAGGCTGGAGAAATGGCTCAGTAGTTAAGGCACTTGCCTGCAAAGCCAAAGGACTCAGGTTTGATTCCCCAGGATTCACGTAAGCCAGATGCACAAGGTGGTGCATGCATCTAGAGTTCCTTTGCAGTGGCTGGAGGCCCTGGTGCACCCATTCTCTCTCTCTCTCTCTAATGAATACATTTAAAAAATAAATATTAGGGCTGGAGAGGTGGGTTAGCAGTTAAGGCACTTGCTTTCAAAGCCAAAGGAGCTCAGTTTGATTCCCCAGGACCCATAAGCCAGATGCACAAGGTGGCACGGGCGTGTGTAGTTCATTTGCAGTGGCTGGAGGCCCTGGTGCACCTGTTCTCCCTCTCTCTGTCATGTTTCTTTCTCTCAAATAAATGAATAAATATTAAAGAGATTTGCATAAATCACCTCTTCATACAAAGTATACTTTATATTATTTATGGAGAAATCACTTACTTGCTGACATTTAACATTATAATAGTTCTTAGAAAAAAATGTTTCCTGACTACAGTGGCTCACATTCCCTTATGGAAACCATCAAACAGAGCTTCTGTGTTTCAGTGTGGCAGACATTAAACACATATTGCAGTTGAACACTTAAAATGTAGCAAGTATGGGGGCTGGAGAGATGGCTCAGTGGTTAAGGGGCTTGCCTATAAAGCCCAACGATGTGGGTTCAGTTCCCCAGTACTCATGTAAAGCCAGATGCACAAAGTGGCATATGCATCTGGAGTTTGCAGTGGCTGGAGGCCCTGGAATGACCATTCTGTCTGTCTCTTCTCTCTCTCTCTGCTTGCAAATACGTACATACGTACATACATACGTACATACATACATACAGAGTAGCAAGTATGCTTTGAAGTGTATAATGAGGATCAAGTACACATGTGAATTTGGAGGTTTTGCATGAGAAAATAATGTAAAATATTTCATTAATACATGATTTTTTTGTGCCATGCTGGGCATCAACTCCTGGGCCTTGAGCATACTGAGCAATTGCTCTACTATATCACTGTCCTGCATTAATAATTGTTTATGTTGATAACATATTCAAATGATATTCAGTTAAGGTAATTAAAATTAATTTCACCGTTTGTTATTTTTTAACTTTTTTATTGACATCTTTCATAGTTACAGATAATAAACCATCTAATTTCCTCCCCTCCCCCACTTTCCCCCTTACAAATCCACACTCGAGCATATATCATATCCCCTCCCTCTCTCCATTAGTCTCTCTTTTCTTTTGATTTTATCATTTTTCCTCCTATTATGAGGGTCTTTGGAAGGTAGTGCTACCCTTTGTTATTTTTTTTTTCCCGAGAAAGGGTCTCAGTCTAGCCCAGGCTGACCTGGAACTCACTCTGAAGTCCCAGGCTGGCCTCAAACTCATGCCAATTATCCTACCTCTGTCTCCCAAGTGCCGGGATTAAAGACATGTACCACCATGCTTGACCATTAAAATTAATTTTAATTGTTTTATGAAGCATGTAGCATAACATTTCCCATGTTATTCATTTTTTAGTTGTTTTTTAAAAATTTTTATTTATTTATTTGCAAGCAGAGAGGGAGATAGAAGAGAGGCAGACAGAGAGAGAATGGGCATGCCAGGGCCTCAAGCCACTGCAAACAAACGCCAGATGCATGTGCCCCTTGTGCATCTGGCTTACATGGGTCCTGGAGAATCGAACCGGGATCCTCTGGCTTTGCAGGCAAATGCCTTACCATGTTATCCATTTTAAGTGTACATTTCAACATTGCTGTATATCTGACTTCTAGAACTTGTGCATTTCACCATGTAAAGTGGAAACTGATTAAACAACTACCCATTTCCCCTTCATTCCTTAGTCTTTGGCAACCACTTTTCTACTTTGTTTGTATGAATTTCACTCTTTTTTAAAAAATTATTTATTTGAGAGAGAGAGAGAGAAACACACAGAAAGAGAGAGAGAGAATGGGCACAACAGGGCCTCCAACCACTGCAAACGAACTCCAGACACATGCGCTCCCTTGTGCATCTGGCTTGTGGGTCCTGGGGAATCAAACCGAGGTCCTTTGGCATTGCTTGCAAATGCCTTAACCACTAAGCCATCTCTCCAGCCCAAATTTCACTCTCTTTATGTTAGTGGAATCATACCATGTTTGTCTTTTTGTGACTGAATTATTTCACTTAAATTTAATGTAGCTTCTATAAAATTTGTAATTATATATGTAGCTTCCATTACATTTCCAGAGAGCAGTATCGAATGATAAACTTTTCAGTGGGAATGGGTTCTCATTCCCAGAACCCCCCACTGCCTGTTGTCTAGATGAAGAGTTTCAATGTCACCTTCCATTTGTATTTATGCTGTTTACATCTCTTTATAGTGGGTAAAGGAAATTGAAGAATTTATTATGTTCATGTCTCCATCAAATATGGAAAAATGATATTGTCCTTAAGTTTTAGAGGGTTACTTGTTTAAAGGGAGCAGAGAGATTTCTTTGCAGAAGAATCTTATATTGTATTTAATATACAAAGCATTTCTATATTTATAGTACACAAGCTAGTATACCACCATGGTATAAATTGTTGCTTTGCCCCTATAAACATTTAATTTGAATTCTTAACTTGTTTCTTGCATATTAATTTAATTTTCTGAGACATGATTCTAACCAACTACTATAAAAAACCTGTGATCATTAGACGTACATCACTGTATAGTATATACTTTATTAATTTTCTTTTGAGTGTGTGTGTGTTTGTCTATGTGTGGACCAGAGAACACTCTTGGGTATCTTTCCTCAGGTACATCATTCACCTTTTTTGGCACGTGTCGTTTTAGTGTGTTTTGTGTGTTAAATATATATATGTATATATATCTTATATGTACGTGTGTGCAGGTGCATGCATACACATGTGGAAGCCAAAGGAGAAAGTTGGGTATCCTCCTCTGTGGCTCTTCCACATTGTTTCCTTGAGGTGGAGTCTCTTACTGAGCATTGAAATGCTGGTTTTTGGCTCAGGCTGGCTGACCAGTGAGCTGCAACTATTTTCCTGTCTCACCCTGCACGGGACTGGGTCCTAACTTTTTACATCCCCTCTTTTAGAGATAAGGTATCTCATTAGCCTGGAGCTCACCAAGCACCCTAGACTTGATGGCCAGCAAGCTCCTGGGATCCTATTGTCTGTACCTCTCCAGCACTGGGATCATGCTTGACATTTATGTAGTTATTGGGCATTGAATTTAGGTCCCCATGCTTGCAAGGCAAGCATTTTACCAACCAAGCTCGCTCTCCAGCTCTTTATTAATTTTTAAGTAGTTTTGCTATGAAACTTGGTGTACCTATGAAAAAGAAACATTCATATTATAGACTTACAGGGTTTTACCTGTTAAAGTAATTTGGAGCACATTAGGGAAAATGGCACCTTCATGAAAATTATCAGTGATAAGATTACTGTTGTGTTACAACTCTTTTAAGCAGGAGTTGTTTAAAACCACACGACTGAAGAAAGCACAAGAGAAATTCAGCTGTATTTTATCATTTGTTGTTTGGTGGCCATCTGTGGAAGAATTTGTTTCCTGGGCAAATGATTCTGGAAAACTGCCATGGCCAAAGCTGGAGAATGTGTGAAATGGCAATGTCCTTAAGGTATCTGGGAGCTCTATCTATTTCAGTCCTAGTATAACTGTTGGTATTTGCAACACCACATTTGTATTCCATTGTTCCCTGGACCGAATACCAGCAAATATTGGCCAGGGAGCTTTTAAATACTGAACATCTCTTTCTTTTCTTCCTGAAGAAGTTCTTGAATGCAGAATCTTTTTCTTATGGCCAGACCAGAGTATAAAATATTTTGTATGATCCTGCTTGATCCTTTTAGATTCATTTTGCAGACTGAGCTGAAAGAGATATCTTTCTATGAGCAGAGCTGTAGGGTTGGCTTATATCTGATTAAGACTTTTTTTTTGCTGTTTTGCTTTTGAAATCCATTCCTGTCTTGAGTGCTGGAGAGCTGCCCAAGGTTGGAAACATTAAAACATTTCAAATGGTGGCCATCCTCTCTTTAGAGGAGAATCTTGGTTTAAGTTTCCAGATTGATTCCTCTATTTATGTCTCTTGGGTCCTTGGCTGATTGATCACACAAGGATTTGTCATATTGCCTGCTTCTTTGAATCAAATGTGGACATAGCAACTAAAAATAAACATGATGTGGATATTAGAGAACCAGGGGCCTTCTTTGCCTGGGGAGCTTGCATACTTGCCGTTGCTAAGATGTTTTCTGGCTCTAACACAGCATCAGTCATTAAAAGCGCAGCTGTGTTTTTGGAATGAAGGGCTGGTGGAAGCGCAAAGGCACCCTGAGTATTATCCTGAACAATGGCTACAGATGCAAATCATTATGCATAATCCATAATATTACCCCATTTTAACGATCCTTGTGTTATGTGATTGTGTGTGATTTGCTGCGCTGAGAACTAAAAACGTGTCAAAGCATCATTTTCATTTTCAGAATAGTTTTGTCAGAACTTTGAAAGATAGGTAAATATCCCAGACAGTTACATTTCAGCTCTTCTCCTGCCTTGTGAGTGGCTCATAATTTTGACCTCAGATTCAGTTGCTTTAAGTTGATACCATTTTCTTATGTTGTCAAAAGGCAACCAGGTATTGTGAAAATTTCTTAAAAGACTTAGATTGGGTGAGAAACTGTTCAACTCAGTAAGTTTGGCCTAGGAATGAGAGACCTGAATGTAGGGCACTGGGTAAGAACTGGCTTATTTGGGTTAAAACTGTGGCTTGCTCCCAAATGAGCTGTGTGATCTTGGTCACATTATTAAGCCCCTTCAAGTCAATTTCCATATTTGTAAAAGAAGGTGATAATCATAGTTTTATTTAGGAGTTGTTGGGTAAATGAAATGAATTTGTATTTTCAGTTTCTTTATATGGTACCTGACATATCTAGGATTTATAAATTTTGCCTGCACAATTTTTATGCCTATTATTATATTTATCAAATTCACATCCTTTTTCTTGGCATTAAACTAAGGATCAAGTGGAAGATCTGTGCCAAACCTGAATGATTTAGTGACACTGAAAAATGTTAAGCTGGGCTGGAGAGATGGCTTAGCAGTTAATGCACTTGCCTGTGAAGCCTGAGGACCCAGGTTCGATTTCCCAGGACCTATGTAAGCCAGATGCACAAGGTGGTGCATGTGTCTGGAGTTTATTTGCAGCGGTTGGAGACCCTGGCATGCCCATTGTCTCTCTTTATCTGCCTCTTTGTCTCTTAAATAAATAAATAAAAATAAAATATTTTCAAAAAAAGAAAAAAATGTTAACCCGTAGATTTTTAAAATCATGACATTATTATAGGATTATCCTTTGTGTGTTAACCAAAATTTAAATCTATATTTATTACTCTGGAATATTTTCTCAAAAATACTCATTTTGGCCATTAAGTTCCCCTTTTCTTGCAGTTTTTTTTTTTTTTTTTTTTTTTTTTTTTTTTTTTTTCGAGGTAGGGTTTCACTCTGGTCCAGGCTGACCTGGAATTAACTATGTAGTCTCAGGGTGGCCTCGAACTCTCGGGGATCCTCCTACCTCTGCCTCCCAAGTGCTGGGATTAAAGGCGTGCGCCACCATGCCCGGCTTCTTGCAGTTTTTAAATAAAGCCTCACTTGAGCTTTTCTGATTCTGATTCTAAAGAATTGCCTCTGCCTCGCTTTGTGATGTCAAAGAATGATGGTGAGATACGATTTGGGAACCCAGCTGAGCTGCATGGAGCTAAGGTTCAGATTCCATATTTAACAACGGAAAAAAATTCCTTTAAAAGAATGGATGATGAGGAAAAACAGGTAAGCGTCTGTGATTGGCCATGTTTATTTGATTCTCCATGACACCCTATGCAGCAGACCCTTCTGTTTGTTGCCAAACTTCCAGCAAATCTTACCATCTGGAACACAATTACAGATATGGAAGTGAGCCAGGAAAGTTTCCTTGTAGCAAAAAGAGGCTGATACATATATCATAAGTCACCCACTGGCCCTTTTGAACCTGCTGGTGTAGTATTGTGCCTTGAACAAGGCTCTATTGACTTAGCACACTCAGGTGATTTCTTTAGGTCAGTGGTTTTCTAAATGTGTTCTTTGGCATGTAACTTGTAAAACAGTAACAACAAAAACAAATGGAAGAAAGAAAAGGAAACATAACTTCTAGAAATTAGTATTTGCTCTCCTATAAAAAGAAGTCCAGAAGAGCCAGGCGTGGTGGCGCACGCCTTTAACCCTAGCACTTGAGAGGCAGAGGTAGGAGGATCGCTGTGAGTTCGAGGCCACCCTGAGACAAATAGTGAATTCCAGGTTAGCCTGGGCTAGAGTGAAACACTACCTCGAACCCCTCCCCCCAAAAAAAAGTCCAGAAGGGTTCTCTGATGTATCTGGAGACTGTGGCCTTAGGTCCCATTCCTGGGGGAAAGATGAAGTTACAAGTTTTGGAAATTCAGACAAATTCTACTATAAAGAAACATGGATGCCTTTGTTCACCGGGGAATCCTTTCTTAGGGAATATGTATGGAATGGCATCTTGGTAAATGCTGCTATTACCCATTTAGCAACTTAGCAGGTTTGGAACCAAAATAGGCAGAATAGGCTCTTAAAATCTAGCCATTAATTGTGGTGGTTAGATGGTGATTAGTAGAGACAAGAGTATGCAGTCCCAGAAGAGTGGGCCTATGAAGACAGAAGATGGTCTGCGTATTAGTAAGCCCTAAGCACATCAAAGACCAGCCCATGCTGCTGATGAAGACACATGCAGAGACATCATATCATATTTAACATTGTGTCTTCTTGAAGGTTTTAAAGGGTTCTAGTAGGATACTACCTTTTGTGATTTACCTTGATGATGTTTCCTTTTCTTTTTTCTTTCCTTTTTTTTTGAGACAGGGTCTGTCTTTGTAACCCAGGATGGCCCTCAAACTCATGATACTCCTGTTTCCTAAATGCTGGATGGCAAGTGTGTCCCACCATGTCTGGCTGAAGTTGTATATTTACAGTTAAAAAATGCATAGCTGATTTTGTTAAACAATTCTGTATATTGTTGCTTTTACCATTTGGACATATTTTAAAACAGTTCCTCAAGGGTATATTAAAAGGAAGGACATAGGAATTTGGCCTGTGCCCCCACCAGCATTTGGGAAGGATGAAATATCACAGTTCTACAGTGGCTCATGCCCTGAGAAATATGCAGGTCTAGTCCCCTATCTCAGATTGCATATTTCTCTTTGAATTGAAGAAACCAGTGTAGTCTCTGTGTTATGAAAAAGCAGTGCTTCCTTGTTCTTTGGGCCCCAGGGTTACCAGTGTGTTGGTGGTATTAGACAGAGGAGGAGGAAACCTGGTAGCAGCTCATGTTGGTTAATTTAGAGTCTTTCATAAGGTTCGGGATTCAAATGATAGCTTAAGGCTTCACCCTAGTATTTAGGAGTAGGCTAGTTGGAGTGGCTTACCCATAAAGCATTGTTTTGCACTCTGTCAATATAAATAAGCAGACAGACATTCTAATATTTAATTTAGCATAGTAAGCTTCAAAAATATTCAGCATTAAGCATTTAAATATAAATTTTATTACATTTCAGGATTTATACTGGTAAATATAAATGCAAGTAATAAGAGTCTTAAAAAAAGGAATCATTAACTGAATGAAAATTCAGTCTATTTACAATCCAGGGGTATGAGTTACTTCATGTGATCACTGACTTTCTTTTTCCAAAGGAAAATATTACTGGAGTAACTGAAAGCATTTCTTATTGGTGTTAGTAATTTAGGTAACGCAGCAGTGGTGAGAATATTGTCTGGGAGACTTTTGAATCCTCAGACACTGCTTTGTAACAATGCTGCAGTTTTTGAGGCAGCATTTCTCCCCATTGGTGAAATCAGCCAGGTCACCAGCCATAGAGTTGTATTTTGCTTCCTAACTGTAGCTCAGAATGCCATGCTTCTCCAGTGGTTGCTTCTGAACTCTGCTCTGATTCTTTGAAGCAGGAAACACAGTCTCCCACGATGTCACCCCTTGCCTCCCCTCCTTCTTCCCCGCCTCATTACCAGAGGGTGTCCTTGAGCCATGGCTACAGCAAACTGCGGAGCAGCACAGAACAGATGCATCCAGGTAAGAGGCGACGTGGGGGCCAGCTGTCACAGGCAATGTCTTAGAATTTCCTTAATCTACCAGTCAGCAGTGCCACCAGCTGCTTAATTTCCTGATTTAATTACTCTTGTCTTCAGAACCATGGCATGATTTAATTTTATATTCTCAAGCAAAGTTCTTTTTAAAATTAAATATATCTCAGTAATGCTTTGTCTCCTATTCTGGAAACTGGTTCATGTTTAGACTTGTGAACAACAATTTAGATGATTTAGTATTTCGTATACAAATTGTAATAAACAGGAACTAACATGCTAAGGCTTTGCATTTTTTGAGAATTCTTATTCCCTTCTGCAAACATGGTAATCATACATAAATAATAAATAATATATAGCAAAATAAAGTAACAAATATACAATAAGTGCTTTTATGAGAAAAATTCTTTTAAAAAATTATGCAAAAGAGTTGATCCAGCCTTTAAAGACTAAGGACTTAAATGAAAACATTGAGCTCTTGGATTTTAGCATAAGGAAAACAGAATTGCTAGGGGTAGTTTTGCTGGGAGGCATGCATCATACATGGCAATGGGATTGCCTGCCTGCTTACATTTATACTCTACTGGCCACATTAGTGACAGAATCTCTTCGATGGTTCTGAGGATGACTTGCAGAGTTGACTGCCCAGACTGCGATGTTTACAGCTCCATAAATTCACTGCAGCACCTTGTCCTCCTGGGGTTCCTGCTCCTAGTTTAAGATAGAACCAATTTAAGGTATTTTACAGTTAGATCTTCTATAGTCCCTCCCCCCACCAAGTTTTGTGGGCTATGTCTGAAATGACCCAGTTTTTGTAGGGTTTCGCTGCATTGAGAAGAGTGGTGATTTCTAGAGGGTCATGGAAATGAAAATGTGTGCTAGGCTGAACTAAAAAGAGTCTGTAATCTTGCAGAAAGAAGCAGATGTGGCATGATAGAGCTTTGAATTGGATCAGGGGGTTGGGTTTCTGAGACTAGTTACATGACTTCAGGCAAACAATTGAGCTTCTCTGAATTCTTTTAAAGTAGAATTATGGGTCAGGCGTGATGGCACATGTCCTTAATCCCAGCACTCAAGAGGCTGAGGTAGGTGGATTGCCATGGATTTGAGGCCAGCCTGGGCTACAGGGTGAGTTTCAGGTCAGCCTTGACTAGAGTGAGACCCTGCCTCAAAAAGAAAATAGTATCATGGGGTGTTAGGAGAATTCAGTGGGAATATGAGTTTAAAATCATTTTGAAATTAAGTCATATGCAAATGTGAGATGATGTTGCTAATAGATAGTGACAAAATCCACTTTCCTAAAACTTGGCTATTATTTTCTGAAATTACACAAAGGTTGAGCCTTCTTCTTTTTTCTCTTAATAATTTCCTTTGTCTGATTTACCTAGTTTTAGAAGTGCAAAATTCCATACAAAGTTACCAACCCATTTCAAATCTTATTTGGGCTTGGAAGTTGAGTTTTAGTCTACAGGTGTGTTTCATTGAGTCGGCCTTTAACTTCTACCTTCGATATTCCTTTAAAAACTTGTCTGTAGTTGGAAAGAAGAGGAATTCAGTGGAGGGGGGATTTGGGAAGGGGAAAAGGAAAAGCCTGTTTCTTTCCTTATTTCTGGGTTCTCAGGAGCCATTGCCAAGGCTGAATATACCCTCATTCCTTTTTATGCTGTTTTTGTGAGGCAAAAATCTATGTATGATAAAATGCACACATTTTAAGTCTTCTATTTGAATTTTAGCAAATAGAGCTGGGCATGGTGGCACACGCCTTTAATCCCAGCACTTTGGAGGCAGAGGTAGGAGGATCGCCACGAGTTTGAGGCCACCCTGAGACTACATAGTGAATTCCAGATTCACCTGGAATAGAGCTAAACCTTGCTTTGAAAAACTTAAAAAAAAAAGAATTTTAGTAGAGATATGCCCATGTGGTATATTTCCATTATGTCACAGATGCCCCTCTCAGTTAACTCCCTATCCTTAAATGCAGCACTGCTCTGCTTTTTACCACCATTGATTACTTTGGCCCTTTCTAGAACATCATACAAATGGAATATGCAGAATGAATCTACTCATAATGTGCCCGCTGGATTTCCCTGATCATAACAGATGAACTTAATACTGCTGCATTGGTAGCTCCTTCCGCCTCATTATCATCAGACTCCATGGTATGAATGCACCACTATTTGATGGTCATTCTCTAATTGGACATTTGAGTTGTTTCCAGTATTTGGCTATTATGAATAAGGATATTATGAACATTTACCCATGTATGAGTATTTTTGTGATACATACTGCCACTAGCCTCTACTTAGCAATGGAATTGTTGGGTCTTAGGGTAGATGTGTGAAAAAGAGCCACTTGAATACTGAAATTCAGAGAGATGAAATCTTCAGGGTTTTTTTTTTTTGGGGGGGGATCTTTCAAGGTCGGGTCTCACTCTAGCCCAGGCTGACCTGTAATGCACTCTTTAGTACCAGGCTGGCCTTGAACTCAGTGATTCTTTTACCTCTGCCTCCCAACTGCTGAGATTAAAGGCGTGCACCAGTACATGTAGCCAAAATCTTTAGTTTTTTTAAAAAAATATTTTTAAGCAGCTGATGGGAGGAAGTTTTATTTATTTGTGTGAGGGAGAGAGATGCAGATAGAGAGAAAATGGGCACATCAGGGCCTCCAGCCACTGCAAACAAACTCCAGACATGTGCACCACGTTGTGCATCTGGCTTGCATGGGTTCTGGGGAATTGAACCTGGGTCCTTTGGCTTTGCTGGCAAGTGCCTTAACCACTAAACCATCTCTCCGGCCATAAAAATATTTATTTGCAAACAGAGATATAGAGAGATGAGAGACAGAGAATGGGCACATCAGGGCCTCCAGCCATGGCAAACGAACTCCAGATGCATGCACCACTTTGTGCATGTGGGTTTGCATTGGCACAAGGGAATTGAACTTGGGTTGTTAGGCTTTGCAGGCAAGTGCCTGTAACCATAGAGCCATCTCTCCAGTTTGAAATCATCGGTTTTTAAATTTACTCCTTGGAGAAAGATGGTTTACATAGCTTGATCTTAAATGCCTTTGGGAGGAGGTTGAAGAATTATTTGGTTTGATTCGAGCCATTTTATGTTTTGAGTTTCATTTGGGAGGACAGAGTTGAGCCAAAGAAAATAACCTACTTTTTTACCTCTCTAGTTGAGATCACGTTGAGGAATAAGTCAGCCTGACTGACAATGGCCTGAGTATACAAGCTTCGTTGCTTGTATAGCTCAATGGAATGCATGTCTTATGTGTGGGTGAATGGCTTCAGATATTCACCTTTTCAGGTGGATATCTTCACAGGCGGGCTTGGCCAGTCCTGGCTTCCTACACAGTAGGAGAAGAAAATCTGCCTCTCAGCCTGGCGCGGTGGTGCACGCCTTTAATCCCAGCACTTGGGAGGCAGAGGTAGGAGGATCACTGTGAGTTCAAGGCCACTCTGAGACTACAGAGTGAATTCCAGGTCAGCCTGGGTTAGAGTGAAACCCTACCTCAATAAACTAAAAAGAAAAAAGAGCCCTCAAGCAGCTGTGTCTCCATCCAAGCCTGACTGGTGAAATGTGCCTGTCTCTCCATGGGAAGGCTCTTGTAGGTGAGGGCCTAGAGGTGAGTTCCTCTCCCATGAGTCTTTCCTCTGGGTAGTAGAGGCTCCCTCTCTCTGTGTTTTTTTTTTTCCTTACTTTTGTTTTTAGAGAGACAAAGAGAGAGATAGACTCAGAGAATTGGCACACCAGGGCCTCAGCCACTGAAATCAAACTCTAGATGCTTGCACCACCTAGTGGGCATGTGCAACCTTGTGTTTGCCTCAGATTTGTGTGTCTAGCTTATGTGGGATTTGGAGAGTCAAACATGGGTCCTGTGGTGGTTTGATTCAGGTGTCTCCATAAACTTAGGTATTCTGAATACTGGGTTCCCAGCTGATGAAGATTTGGGAATTAATGCCTCTTCAAGGCAGTGTATTGCTGGGGGTGAACTTATGGGAATTATAGCCAGTTTCCAGCATACTCCCCTGTCGTAATTGTCCACAGCTTTTTTCCCAAAAGCTGCTCTTGGTTGGGAGATTTCTGTCCCCAGTGTGAACCTGACTGCAACAGGTCCTAAGGCTTCATAGGCAAGTGCCTGAACTGCTAAACTGTCTCTCCAGCGCCCCTCTTTTTTTGAAAAAAAAAATTATTTATTGATTTGCAAGCAAAGAGAGACAGAGAATGAGTGTGGGGGGATGGGTGCTCCAGTGCCTCTTGCCACTGCAACAAACTTGAGATGCATGTGCCACTTTGCACATCTGGCTTTATATGGGTATTAGGACATTGAATCTGGGCCAGCAGGTGTTGCAAGCAAGCACCTTTAACTAGTGAACCATCTCTTCAGCCCCCAAGGCTACCTCTTTTATGGGAAGCATAGGTCCATGGGATTCTTGAATTTCACTTCCCTGGGAAAAGCCATGACAACTAGGATTGAAGGATTGCTTTGGTTTAGTTGTGCTTAAAACCCTTTGGCAAGGTACAGTTGATAGTAAGATTTTAATGTACTGTTACATCAACATGAACTAATTTAAAAGATCTTACTTGTCAGAAGACAATACTTTTAAAGATTTGGACTGTGTGCTAGGTAGGTACGTTTCTTTTGTAGGTTTTATACTTGCATCTACTCCTAAGTGAATTCTAAAAATCTATTCCATGTTTCCCAGACAATCTTTTTCATATTTTAATGTGTTCATGCATTCTAATGTATTATAATTTTGTGTTCCAATTGCTAGGCAGAAATACAAAATGCGGATGTGTGCCAGAGTCATTTGGTTTTTATTCCTTCCTTCCTCTCTCCTTTCCTTCCTTCCCTGCTTTCTTCCCTTTCCTCTATCCTCTCCCTCCTTCTTCCTACCCTCCTTCCCTCCCTCCATCCATTCATTCATATAGGCTCTCATATATCCTAGGCTAGTTTTGAACTCACTGTGTAGTGGAGGCTGGCCTTGAGCTTCAGATCTTCTGCCTCCTGGGATTATAGGCATATACCACAATGTCTGCCTGGTTTGTTGTCCTTGAACTGGTGGTGGTGTCCCGTTTTTATTTTTAAAAGATCAAACCAGTTGGGTGTGGTGGCACACACCTTTAATCCCAGGACTTGGGAGGCAGAGGTAGGAGGATCGCCATGAGTTTGAGGCCACCCTGAGAATATGTATTCTGGAAATAAGAGGAATAAAATAATAACATTCATTTTGTGGCTTAGAAAGTTATTCTAAAGATAGGAAAATCATTTCAAAATAGTTTCATTATTGACTAGTAGAATAAGCATATAATACATTTATTCATTTTTGTATTTTTGTCTACTTGGGTTTGTATTCTGTGCAATAAGGGAGACTATCATTTATTTTTTAAAAACATGCTTATGTTGATTCTTAGTGTTCAAAGTACATATTGGTTTTCTTTTTGGAGGTTAAGTGATGAATGAAAGACATTTAAATAGAGAGGTATACATAATTTATCTAGAATTCAAATGCTAGAAAAAATTTTAAGAATTACAAAACTATATTTTTGTGTGTGAGGCTTTATGTGGCTACTGAGGAATTAAACCTGGGTTGTCAGGCTTTGTAAGCAAGCACCTTTAACCGCTGAGACATCTCTCCAGTACAAAACTTTATTTTTAAAAATAACTTAGTTGCATATTTAAAATGTGCTGAAACTTTTTTTTTCTCCCCATCAAAGAGTTCATAAGTATGGAGAACAGTGAAAGTTCTTCATTGAAAATGAAAAATTTTAAATAGGTAACAGATGACATCCATAGGCATTAGGCCAACCTCAAATAGGCAATGCACTCTTCAGGCAGCCAGAGTCTTGGGGTTATTAAAATCGCCTTTCCATCCAAAATTTATAGCTTAATTCCTATGCTTGACTCGGAGGAATAAAATGTGTATGGTCCACCAGGGAAAAAGCGACTCTGGATCTCTGACTTTCCTACTTGACATAAGTTGCGTTTTTCTTTCTCCCTGATTTTTTCCTTTGATCTAAGGCCATTTATTATTCCCTTTTACTTTTTTCCTACAAGTGAACATATTCTTTGAATATAGGATGGAGTTGGTATGGGACCACTGATAATCTTTATTCACTCATTCTTAAGTGATAGAGGTTTAATGAGAATAACCTATGGGCATGCTTTAGTTTTGATGTCACTAAAAGAAAGGATCAAGGAACTCAAAATAATCCACCAGCCTTGCAGTCATAGTGCAGCCAGTTCTTACATATGGCTCCTAAGGCTGGAATTAGTGGTTATTTAAATAAGGCCTCTGTTTAATTCTGACCTATAGCTAGTATTCAGTAGGCTGCAGTCACATCCAAAATTAGTGAATGAAAGAACACAAACAGAATGTGGAGCCCTGCTAACATGCCAGTGCACTTCACAGTGTGGTCCAAGGTACCAAGGAAACAGGAATAGTAATTGAATACTTGAAGCATGACCCCTTTCTAGCTATTGTGTCTCTTTTAAAAGTTCCCATTTGAGGTTTTCACTCTTCCATCCTCACATTTGTTTTTATTTTCTTTTCTTTGAGAGGTTGTGGGTGTATAGGCATGCCCGGGTCCCCTGCCACTGCAAATGAATTCCAGACACATGCGCTACTTTGTACACCTGGCTTTACATGGCACAGGGAAATGGAACCTGGGTTGTCAGGCTTTGCAAGAAAACACCTCTAACAACAGAACCATCTCTCCAGCCCCATCCTCATATTTGATTTCACCTGAACCTGATAGAAATATTTTTTTGCCTTATCATGGTATTTGTTAGGTGTTTTAGATTGTTTACTGAAATTGTGCCTGAGAGGGTTAGGGTTTGTTTGTCTCTGGTAGTCCTACCAGTGTAGGTTCTAATTCCTATGCTACTTCTTCTCTGACAGACAGTCACTGTTTTAAGTTTGAAAGTGAAATCATCATTTTCAGGTATGATCTTTGTCTGCCATACTAACTTTCTGTCCTATGATTTCAGCTCCTTATGAAGCTAGGCAGCCCATCGGCCAGCCTGAGGGACCCTCATCTGGGGGTCCAGGAGCCAAACCCCTTCGGCGTCAGGCTTCTCTTATCCGGGTAAGTGATGATGTGGGCCTATAGCAATGATATAATGCACACAAGATTTTGACTTTGGAAACAGCATTTTTTACATTTAAAACATTATATTTGTTTATTTGACATAGAGGGGGAGAGAGGAAGAGGCAGATAGAGAAAATGGGCATGCCAGGGCTTCTAGCCATTGCAAGCAAACTCCAGATGCATGTACCACTTAGTGCATCTGGCTTATGTGGGTACTGGGGAATCAAACCTGAGTCCTTGGGCTTTGCAGCCAAGTGCCTTAACTGCTGAGGCACCTCTCCAGCCCAGAAACAGCATTTTTAAAGTGTATTATTTTTAGTTAGCATTCAATGAAATGGATTTTGTTATAACATTTTCATTCTGTTGTTATTTTTTTTGGAAGGGAAGTGATTAAGACATGATCTCATGTAGCCAAGAATGGCCTCAAAGTCTGTATAGCTAAGTCTAGTCTTGAACTTATGAGCCTTCTGTCTCTAATTCCCAAGTTCTAGGATGACAGGTATTTGTCACTATGCATGACTTCAGTGTAATATTTTCATATGTATATCTCATTACATTTTGCTTTTATTTTCCTCCATAGCCCTTTTCTTTTTTGTCATAAATAGCCTTTATTATATTGAGATATGTTCCCAGTTTCTGTAGGACTTTTTAAAGTTTTTTTTATTGACAACTTCCTTAATTGTAGACAATATCCTATGGTTCTTCCCTCCCTCCTCCATTTTCCCCTTTGAAACTCCACTCTCCATCATATCCCCTCCCCCTCTCAATCAGTCTCTCTTTTCATTTTGATGTCATGATCTTTTCCTCCTATTATGATGGTCTTGTGTAGGTAGTGTCAGGCACTGTGAGGTCATGGATATCTAGGCCATTTTGTGTCTGGAGGAGCACATTGTAAGGAGTCCTACTTTTCCTTTGGCTCTTAAATTCTTTCCACCTCCTCTTCCACAATGGATCCTGAGCCTTGGAAGGTGTGATAGAGATGTTTCAGTGCTGAGTACTCCTCTGTCCCTTCTTCTTAGCACCATAGTGCCTTCTGAGTCATCCCAATGTCACCACCATTTGAAAAAAGAAACTTCTCTAACCAAAAGTGAGAGTATCATTAATATATGGGTATAAACATTAAGAGAAGTGCTTACTGGGCCATTTGGTGAACATAGTATATACATTTAGCCAGACACCAGCAGACGTTTACATCCCTAGGACTCATGACTACCCCTGTCGTATGTTTTCAGTATCAGGGATGTATTCCCTCCCATGGAGCAGGCCTCTCATTGAATTAGAGAGCGGTTGGTTTCTCCCATAACAGACATACCACTATTGTACCCATTGGCTCATTTGGCCTGGCTGGCCAAATTTAAAGATTGAAGTGTTCACTGTTGAGTACCTTCACTGGTGTTTTCTCTCTCTCTCATTGAACTGCATGTAGTGTAGCTTTTTACAGCTTTCTGTCAGCTGGTCCACATGGAGGAGGCTTTCAGCTCAGATCCAGCAGGATTTCTCAGTGACCTTGCAGCCCAATATGTGGAGTCTACAGCAATAGGGTCTTACCATCTATTCCTGGTGGGAAACCAAGGGCCTGGCCCTTTTCTATCTCCCTATTCCCTTTTATTTGTTTTGTTCCTTCTCATAAATAATGTCTCCTTGCTGCTTTCATGTCACATATATTTTATTCCCTAGGGAACATAGCATTTTGATGGACCCTCTTTTTCATTGCAGGGAAGATATAAAACTACATACGAAATGTTACACTTATTGTTCAGTTGCTTGTATATTTTCTTATGTACTTTCTATGTTTATTTCTACCCCCTTTAAGTTTCTAGAATAAACCAGAGACTGTTTTTTGGTGTATTCTTTACTTTTTTCATTGCTGTGACAAATTATCTGATAGAAGCAACTTAAGGGAAGGAGGAATTATTTTGGCTCACAGTAAAAGAAGGGTTACAGTCCACTCATGATAGGAAGGTATGGGTATGAGGGTGTGTGGCAGCTGGTCCTATTTTGTCCAAATAGGAAGCAGAGAGAGAGAGATGTCTGTTCCCTAGCCCATAGGACGATGCCACCTACATTCAAGGTACATCTGCTCTTCTCAGTTAAGCCTCTCTGTAAATGCTGTCACAGACACACCAAGAAGTGTGTCTCCGAGGAGATTCTGAGTTCAGTCCAATTGACAATGAAGGCTGACCACCACAGGTGGTAAAACAGGAAAAGAATTTATTTTAGTGTGGTCAATCCAGGAAACAGGAAGACTAGCATCCTCAGCCCTATGAGGGCTGACAATAGTTCCAAGGTTATCTAGGGGAAGGGCAAGAGCAGGGAGCCAGAGGCAGGTATAGTAATCTCAGTGGGCTGTGGTCATTCTCTCAGGCCTGTTATTTTGTGTGTGAGGTTCTGCTAGTGGCAGGGAAACTGCTATTGCTTTTGGGGGTGGGCGGTTTCACTTCCCCTCATGGAATATTTGCCTACAGGGTGCCCTGTTATTGGAATTTGAGATAAATGGGGAAGAGAAAGAATAATCCAGAGGAACAAACTGGAATCAGTTAAGACAAGGACTGTGTTTTCCTTCAGGAGGAACAAATGATAAATTTTTTTAAAGTACTAGTTACTCCATCAACTCCTGATGCTAAATGTCCCCCTCCAAGCTTTGGTCCCCAAGGTGGTACTATTGGGAAGTGGTGGAAACTTTGAGAGGAAGGTCCCTGTAGGAAGTCTCAGAGGCTGGCTCTTAATCTTTAGTATGTCTTAAGTCTTTCACTTTCAGCCACTTAACATAGGCACCTTCTTTAGGAGAGCCTCTCATTTTATAAAATAGCCTTTCTTGCTGGACATGGTGGCGCACGCCTTTAATCCCAGCGCTCGGGAGGCAGAGATAGGAGGATCGCCAAGAGTTTAAGGCCACCCTGAGGCTACATAGTGAATTCCAGGTGAGCCTGAGCTGGAGTGAGACCCTACATCAAAAACAAACAAGGCCTTTAATCCCCCTGAGGCTACAGTTCGAGGCCACCCTGAGACGACATAGTGAATTCCAGGTGAGCCTGAGCTGGAGTGAGACCCTACATCAAAAACAAACAAACAAAAAAACCCAGCCTTTGCCTTGTTCTTTATTAATACTCATTTAGTACCTAACCATTTTTATTTGCTTTGTGCCTCTAGTTATATAGTAAGCTTTTGAAAGGCTACAGTAGTTCTATAGTCTCTTTCAGTGCCTCAGATAATGGAGAACAGTAATTTTACAAGTGAAAACAACTAGTTTTTATGTGTAATAGATGCAAAAGAAATATGATGACATAAGCATAATGCTATCTCTGTTTCTCCTGGTCACATCACAGCTTAGATAAGTTCACCTTCCATTCTTACTTTTTTCTCTGAATAAAAAGTTCTTACTCCCCCCCCCTTTGTCTATAGCTGTTCTCCTGTGTAGTATCTGTGTGGGGTAAGTCATATTATCAGAGATGGGAATGCATGTGTGTGTGTGTGGTGGGGGTAGAAATTACCAAAAATCTAGGTTTATTACTTAAATAGAAAGACAAGAGGAAGTGGGTGGTGGTTTGTATAACATCCCAATTGTGCAACTCGGGAAGAAGGATCATTTATGCATAGGCAGCGATACTCAAAATAGAAGAATGGGATCTGACACTTCCCAAAAGAAGCAGGCTGCCGGGCTGTTTGAAAGAGAATAAGCAAAGTCTGAAGAAGATCCTGGAACTCACTGAATACCTTCTGGGATGAAATGCTGTGTTAGACTTGAGGTAGAACTTGATCTTCCAAATTGATACTTCATATGGAAAGAACTCTCTTAAAGATAATTCAGTCATATGTGATATATTTCATGCTTACTTTAAGTTCTAGGCACTCCTTTATTAGTGGAGATGAGTAGCTGAGAGAGATCAAGCAGGTAGTGTAAGGTTCCATTGATAATTAGTGGCAGAATCAGAATTTGAGTCCACATAGGTCCAGTGTCAAAACCTGTACTTTAAAATACTTAGCCAGGCATGGTGGCACATACCTTAAATCCCAACACAAGGGAGGCAGAGGTAGGAGGATTGCTGTGAGTTTGAGGCCAAACTGAGATTACATAGTGAATTTCAGGTCAGCCTGGGCTACAGCATGAATGACTCTACCTCAATAAAATAAAATAAAATAATAAAATAAAATAATAAAATAAAAAAATAAAATAAAATAAATAAATAAAATAAAATAAAATAAAATATACTTTACCCAGTAATAGAGTCCTATATTATAAGAAAGCTAGGTTGTGCTGGAGAGATGCTCAGTGGTTAAGGTGCTTGCTTGCAGTGCCTGGCAGCCCAGGTTTGATTCCACAGTGTCCATGTAAAGCCAGATGCACAAAGTGGCACATGCATCTGGAGTTTGTTTGCAGAGGCAGGAGGCCCTGGTGTGCACATCCTCTCTGTCTTTCAATCTGTTTAAATAAATAAACATTTTTTTAAAAAAAGAGCTAGATTCTAGAGTTGCAGCATAAACAAACATTGGGTGTAGTACAAATTCTTTTAAAATATTTAAGGTCTGGAGAGATGGCTCAGCTGTTAAAGGCACTTGCTTGTAAATCTTGATGGTCTGGGTTCAATTCCCCAGTATGTACATAAAGCCAGATGCACAAGGTGGCACATGTGTCAGGAGTTTGTTTGCAGTGACAGAATGTCTTGGTGTGCTCATATTCATCCTCCCCACCTTTTTTTTTCACCCAAATTAAATAAATAAATATTTAAAAAATATTTATTTGTATTTATTTGAGACAAGGGGAAGGAAGTGTAAGAAGGGGAAGATGAGTACACCAGGGCATCCTGCTGCAAATGAGCTCCAGAAACATGCTATATGTGCCCCTTTGTGCACCTGGCTTTGCATGGGCATTGGGGAATTGAACCTAGTTAGGCTTTGCAAGCAAGTTCCTTCAACTGATAAGCCATCTCTCCAGCCCCAAATTCTTTTGTGGTGGTGGGGTTGGAACCTCTAACTTCAACCATGCTCAGCAAGCACTGTACCACACAGCTGCATTCCTACTCCCAAAATATTCTTGAAAATTCCTCACTGGTACCACATTGGAGAATCAAGATACCATGCTTTTTAAAAAATATTTTTATTTATTCATTTGTAAGTAGAGAGAGGAGAGAGGGAGAGAATATGGGTACATCAGGGCCTGTAGCTGCTGCACCTGAACTCCAGATGCATGCATCACTGTACATCTGCCTTTACATGGATACTGGGGAATGGAACCCAGGTTGTCAGGCTTGGCAGGCAAGCGCCTTAACTGCTGAGCCATCTCTCCAGCCCAAGATACCATTTAAAAAAAAATTAAAATATTTATTTTTTGGGGGTGAGGAGAGAGAGAGAGAGAGGCAGACAGAGAAAATGGGCACACCAGGGCATCCAGCCACTACAGACGAACTCCAGACGCATGTGTCCCCTTGTGCATCTGGCTTACTTGGGCCCTGGAGAATCAAACTGGGGTCCTTTGGCTTTGCAGGCAAACGCCTTAACTGCTGAGCCGTCTCTCCCGCCCCTGAGATACCATTCTTGAGAAGCATTGTAGTACATACCTGTAGTCCCAGCACTTAGCACTTGCAAGATGATCAGAAACTCACAACCAGTCTTGGCTACACAGTGACTTTCAGGCCAGCCTGGGTTACATGAGACCCTATCTTAAGGAAAAAAAAAAAAGTCATTCTCTACTAAGGCCAATACAGCTGAGTTTTACCCCTAAGTTGGAACAGGCAGTTGTTTCTTCAGCTGAGCCCCAGATGTAGCAGTTGGCTGCGTTTTAGAGATCCCTGTGGTATAAAAATATGTGCTTTTAAACCCTCAAATCACACCCATTGTGAAGGCATATTTACATTGGGGAATACATTGGAGGGATTCCTCCCAAAGCTTTCCAGGGTGTGGTTGTACACGTTCCTGTGGAGTATGTTCTGTAGAGAATAAATCCTGAACAGGTAGGATGATGGTCAAACAAGCAGTGACTCCTGGGCTTTGTGAGGGGTAGGATGGCACATCCTGGAACCCTCTCCTGAGCCCTCTGGAAGGAACTCCCTTGGATTAGTGCACTGTGACTTTTAATCTGTGGGTCCCTTTTTCTTCTAACAAATATGCTTCTTCAGACCTTTATTCTACAAATATTTAGTGAGCACCTATTAAGGATGTTTGTTTTTTAAACTTTCAAATACTGGCTTGAGGAGATGGCCTAGTAGTTAAAAGCATTTATTTTGCACTCTTCAAGATCAGAGTTCAGTTCTCAGAACCCACATAAGGCCCAAGATAAGTGGTGTCTGTGTCTGTAATCCCAAACACTTTGCTTATGACAATGGGCTGCAGAGTCAGACGAATCCTGAAGCTTGTGAGCCAACTAGTTTGAGCACAGCAGTGGCAAACAAGAGAAACCTTGTTTCAAACAAGGTGAAAGCAGAGAACCAAGACCCGGAGGTTGTCTTCGAATAACCCCATTAAGTGCCAGGTACTGTGGTGAGGATAAAAACATGAGGCATAATACTAGAACTCCCCACCCTCGTGGAGCTTTCAGGCTATTGCAGGAGATGACTGTTAACCAAGTCATCACAGTTAATTTACAGTTATCTTATGTGATGTGAATGGAAATGATACTACACTTTCAAAATGAAAACTGAGAGTGGGGTATGGCCTAGCCTTACAGGCAGAAGCTGGTCAAGGAAAGCTTCTGTGAATTATACACTTGAGTTCAAGTGCAAAAGGTAACAGGAGTGCTAACCTGTTGACGGGGTAGGGATGGTGGTAGATAAGAAGCTAGACTACATATACAAAGATATTTTTTGTATTCTGAACATTTTGTACAATTACCTCTTCCAATGTTCTCAGCTTCTTCTGAGGCAATACCTCAGAAACCTGGGATCCATATATCTTTCTTAGTTGGTCCAAGGTCACAGTTAAGAAGTAGTAGGGCTGGAGTTCAATCACTGGACACCCTTCACCCAGCTGCTGCCTCAGGAACCAGATGGATAGTGATGTCATCTTTTGAGCTATGAAACCCTGGAAGAAAAATGGCTCAGAGGAATAAACTGCTGTTTTAAGCTCACTATTGGGTACCAAAAACTGAGCTATTGACATAGGCCACAAGAGGTGATTAAGAGTTCTATGATTCTATAAATCTGAAGCTTTGAGAAGGGCCAAGGCTAGATATAGGTGTTTGGCTGCAATTAGCTATCAGATGTCATGACAAAGTACAGAACAAAACAGGTTTTCTCCAGGTCCAGCCTAACTGCACTGCCTGAGACAAGTTCCTTTTCTGCAGCAGTGATCTCAGGATGGTTTTAACAGTGCATTGTAACAGTCAGCCAGTCGGATTTTCTTACTGTTGGTTTGGCATCAGTGGCGTTTCTCCCACCACCTGTCTGAAACATGGCCTTCTGTTCAGGATGAGAGCAAGGGGACTTTCTTGCCCAGGATAGCAGCCTGTGATTTTCATGGCTCATATATTTTTCTTTCTTCAGTTCTTAGGTTTCCTTCTTATGCCTGTCAGCTTGATTTGGCTGGACTCCACGTTCCAGAAAGCAAAATGCCAACTTGAATTAGTCATGGCAATGGGGGGATTTGAAGTGAAGGTTCTTGGTGGTGAGGGATTAGTATTTATTGTGCACAGTGCTAGGCTAGCTGGGCTGACTAATTCTCCTTATGCTGTTAGTTCCTGTGTTGATGGAAATCTATTCTCTGTTCTACAATCTCTGTGGGCTATTGAAGCCCTTCCTGCTTGGTTAGAAGAGGGCATGGAGTTTGGGTCCTGACCTTTCAGGACCCATGGCCAGTGCTCATGGACTTGGCATTGTAGAGGTACCTATGCTAAATTCAGGTTCTAAACTTTGGAATGCTTAGCTATTTTCCTTAATATTTTGAGAATTCTTTCTACTTTAAAATTAATTAATTAATTAATTTATTTATTTATGAGAGATAGAGCCAGAGGCAGATAGAGAAAGAATGGCTGCACCAGGACATCTAGCCACTGTGAATGAACTCCAGATGCATGTGTTACCTTGTGCATCTGGCTTTGCATGGGCACTAGGGAATCGAACCTGGGTCCTTAGACTTCCTAGGCAACTTAATTGCTTGCGTTAACTGCTAAGCCATCTCTCCAGCCCCAATGTTTTGAGAATTTTATTTTTGTTCTATCATTTGATTTTTCTCATTAAGATTCCAAGTACTGGACTGGGGAGATGGCTCAGTGATTCAAAGCATTTATTATGTGAGCTTGAAGACCATAGTTCAGAATCCACATAAAGCCAGACACAAGTAGAACATGTGTCTGTAATTCCAAACATACCTTGCTTATGGCAGTGGGAGGCAGAGTCAGGAGAATCCTGAAGCTTGTTAGCCAGTGAGTATGGCATCAGCAGTGACAAACAATAAGAGAAACCCTGTTTTGAACAAGGTGGAAAGAGAAGGCCAATACCCCAAAGTTGTCTTCTGACCTCCACTTGCATGCTGTGCTATGTGCACACCCATGTGTACACACATCACTCACACCCAAACACATATGTACACATAAAGCAATTTTTTTCAAATAATAAACATATTGCATGTTGACGGATGGTTTGTGTAGGGATTTGTCTTCTTCCTGCTTTACCTGCTATCAGATGTTAAGTCATTTTGTGGCTTACTTCCCTCATAAGTTATCCTAAATATCTAGACCATGTACTTTATAATTTTGCTGGTGTAGGATTTAGAATTATACCTCCTGCTCCCACTCTTCTTGGCTTGTTTTTCATCCTATTTTTCCCAGGTTAATTAAATTGTAAATTTCGTCATGTCTATATGTCATGTGATTTCTTGGTGGTTTTGGTGCCATCTTTCCTGAAATGCTCTGTTTCTGTTATGCACCTGTTTCTGTGATTACTTTTCCTGAAAATTCTTTCTAGGCCTTTCTCTGCCTGATGCTATCATTGAGATCTTTAGTCTCACTTCTCATTTTACTTACTGCTCTTTAGCTATGTGCAGCCCGGTGATCATGTATCTCCATCTGCCAGACAACCTCACTCAGATATCCCACTGTAGCTTTCAGTTAGCTTGTGTTTGCCACAGAATCAGTTCTCACCCTTCTCGGGGTTCCATCATCCATTCGCATGTGCCAGAATGTTGGTCATTATCTTTGAGTCCCCCTTCGCCTCTCATGGCCATTTGTGGCCGTTTCACTTTCCGAATGACTCTCGTCTGTATATCCCACTTTACGTCTTGCTTCAGGCAATTATCTATGCTCCTGCATTTGTGATATCATTCCCTGACGTGTGTTCTTCAATCCACTATCCTCATTGCAGACACAAATGACATTAGAAGCACAAATAGGAAAACAATATAAACATTACAAGATGTATACCTGTTTCACAACATCGCATAATGCTCATTAATATGGACACTTCTTTGAGATAGGATTTTGTTTTATCTCAGGCTGACCTGGTACTGAATTTATAGTCCCAGGCAGGCTTTGAACTCACAGCAATCTTCCTACCTCTGCCTCCTGAGTGCTGGGTTTAACTATGTATGCCAGCCCACCTGGCTAATAGTGCCACTTTAATGTTTGGGGGAATTTGTAGAGGGGTAGAAAGAATGTAAGAGCCACAGGGTGTGAAGGAATATCCAGAGACATAGCCCTCCCCACAATGACACACGGCTGCTTTCAAAACTTATAACCTACAACTCCATGGTGAATGAACACCAGCAATCCCACTAAGGAGGGCCCTCAGTGGGGTGGGGGGCAGGGAGGAGGGAAATGATGGTACTAGCATATGATGTGTCCATACAAAGTTTCTACTTAGTAAAAAAAAATAAATAAATTTAGTTATCTCCCCCAAATCTGCTCACCCTGCTGACTTTTTGACTTTGTCATTCTCTGCTCATGTTTCTTACCACACCATCCACTTTTCTAGACTCAGCTTTCAGGCTCTTGTATTGTTGGATCCTGTTTACCTCTTTAGTCAGAATAGCTCATGCTTCTCTCTTTCCACGCTGGTCATAAAGAGCTCTGCATTGTTCCTACAACATCTTATGCAGATAGTTGCACATAAAGGTATATGAACACATTTATATACATACATACCTACAAACATACATACCAGGATTGTCAAATGAAATTTCCTTCCAATTAGATCTGAATAAAAAACAATTATCTCCTGGGCTTGGTGGTACATGCTTTTAGCCCCAGCACTCGGGAGGCAGAAGTAGGGTCACTGTGCGTTCAAGGCCTGCCTGAGACTACATAATGAATTCCAGGTCATGCTGGGCTAGAGTGAGACCCTACCTCAAAAAACTATCTTCTTCTTTTTTTAAAACCTTCACTTTTTGTGTGTATGTATGTATGGTGTGTGTGCATGTATTATGGTGTGTGAATGTTTGCCTGTGGGTGGATATGCATGAATGCACATGTGTGTATAGGCCAGAGGTAGATCCTCAGCACTGGGGTTACAGGCATGTGTAGCCACACCTGTTTTTTTTATTGACAATTTCTATACTTAAACCATGATATTTCCCTCCCCTCCCCCATCCTCCCCTTCACAACTCTGCTCTCCATCATATTCCCTCCCTCTCTCTGTTAGTCTCTTTTTTATTTTGATGTTATCATCTTTTTCTCCTATTATGCGGGTCTTGTGAAGGTATTGCTAACACCTGGCTTTTTACATGGGTTCTGGAGATCAAATTCAGGTTTCCATGCTTGTGCAGCAAGTGTTCTTACCTGCAGAGCCATCTCCACTGCCACCTGCAATTAAAGCATCCGGAAAACAAATATTCAGGGCTGGAGAGATGGCTTAGCAGTTAAGGTGCCTGCCTGCAAAGCCTAAGAATGCTTGTTGAAATCTCCAGGTCCTACATTTAGCCAGATGCAAAAGTGATGCAAACACACAATGTCGCACATGCACACAAGGGGGTGCATGCATCTGGAGTTCATTCACAGCAGGTGAAAAGGTCCTGGCATGTCCATTCTCTGCCTCTTCCTCTCTCTGTATCTCTGTCTCTCTCTCAAAAAAAATATTCAAAAGGCCGGGCGTGGTGGCGCACGCCTTAAATCCCAGCACTCGGGAGGCAGAGGTAGGAGGATCGCCGGGAGTTCGAGGCCACCCTGAGACTACATAGTTAATTCAGGTCAGCCTGGACCAGAGTGAAACCCTACCTTAAAAAAAAAAAAAAAAAAAAAAAAATTCAAAAGGCACAGAATGAAAAGTCTCTTTCTACCCCTGGCCACCCATCCCAGAGACACATCTAATATGACCCATTTATTTTTTATAGTTTATTAAAAATATCTTATTGTATATAATATGAGTTTTATTCATATATAGATATAGATAATGTATGCAAAGTATGTATTTCAACCTTTTACCCATATAATGACATGTTATATATCTGTTATATACTCTGCATTTTTTACTTAATGGTAGCTTTAATAACATTCCATATAGAAAATACTTCAACTTTTTGTATTTTTTACATAGTCTTTTGTGTGCATTTTGCACAAATTATTTAACCAGCCCACATGTTCGCATCTTGTCCTTACAATCATAGCATTGTTTGTGGATACATAGGACTGATTCCTAGAACTGTTATCTTGGGTTGAAAATGTGTACATTTTGGTCATTTTTATAAGAATTTTCAGATTGTAGGCTATACCAATTTATACATTTGCCATCAGCGTGTAAAATGTCTATTTCTTGATACTCTTGCAGAGTTAACAAATGTATGTATCTTTGTCAATCTAGTAGGCAAAAGTGAATCTATTAGTGAAGTGTCATATCCTAATGTTGTGGGTTCTTTGTAAAAATGACCTGCATTCTGAATTTCTTAATATCCTATGCTCTTTTTTCTTTTGGGTTACTTATTTTTGCATATTAGTTTGCCATTCTTAAACCTGAAACCAGAAGCTGGTGTCCCATTTCCTTTAGACCCATGAGACTGCAGCATATATGGAAAATTGCTCCTTGGGTGGCCATGTGTAGGTTATGGGCTCCTAAGATGCTTGAAGGAGCTTAGGGCCTGGCATCAGTTATTAAACCCTTTTCCTTACATAAGCATATAATTTGGCTTAAAGTTCCAGAGGGTAGAGTCTATCATGGTGGGAAAAGCTTTGACAGGAGCAGGAAGCATGCTCACACAATCACCTCAGCAGGGAGGAAGTAGAGAGAAAAACAGCAAGCAGGGCTGGACTATAAAACCTCAAGGCCCACCCCCTGTGACATACTTCCTCTAGCAAGGCTCCACCTCCTAAAGGTTTCAAACCTTCTTAAATAGCACCACCTGCTGGACACCAATGTTCAAACTTTATATAGGCGTGTCTGTGCCTTGTTTTTGACTTCAGATACCGTTTACCAGTTTCATTTTCCATTTTATTTCATGTCCTAGATGAATATTTATATCATCTTCTAAACAGTAAAGATTTTTGTGAGAAGCCAGAAGTATTGGCTCATGGCTATAATTACAGTACTGGATAGGAGGATCACTATGAGGTCAAAACCAGCCTAGGCCACTGTTGTATTACCTTCACATTTCTGGGACAGAACACTCTACCAAAAGCAGCTGATGGAAGGAAATGGTTTATTTTAGCTTACAATCTGGAAGGGAAGCTTTGTGATGGGAAAACATGGCATGAGCAGAGTCTGGACATCACAATATTGCCACAATAGGTGGAAGATAGCAGCAAGAGGGTGAGCTGGGCTATAACATTCCAAAGCCTGCTCCCTGAAACACACCACCTCCAGCAAGGCTCCACTTCCCATATTGCTACCAGCTAGGGATCAAGCATTCAAAACATATGAGTTTATGGGGTACACTTGATTCAAACTAACACAGCTACAGAATAAGTTGTCCCCTGCTTCTTTCACCAAGCAACTTGGTTTTGAATCACGCTTCCATGAGCATATTTGTTTAGTGGAACTTAAGTCACATTTAGGATTCTAGCAGCAACAGTGTTGGGTGAGTATAGATTTTAGCCAGCCAGCCTGTGCAGTGCAGGGGGTTAAGCTAAGAGGGAGGAGAATTGATTTTGAGTGATCCTGTCTGCCACATGTCACATGGAGAAGAGACATACTTGAACTAAAAGAAAGCTTGTATGGCTATCCAGAGCCTGGACTGGGAAGTAAATGAGGCTGGAGATCAAGACAGAGCCATATGAGCCTTAGAGTTGTCTTTAGGTGGGAACCTGGTGGTTCAGAAATTATCTTGTTAATACGTGACCATCCCAAATTTGAACAAGTCTGTTTGTCTCCAGAACCAACGTTTTATTGGTGCTTTCAATCTGTAGCATAATTCTCTGAAGTACTCTTTATATTCACTCAGAATTCTTGGTGCATCTGTTTCCCATCTGGTTTTGGGCTCCCTTGAGTGGGAAAGGGAGGACATCCTGGAGAAGGGACAAGCAGTCTTGACCTGACCTTTAGGAACAGGGGTGCGACCATCCGTGCAATATTTCTGGAAGTCTGAGGCCTTATCTTCGTACGGTTCATTTCTTATTTTCTCCTGGCCCTTTTCTCAATAAGATAACAAAGGGAAAATTCCTTCTTGAGTAGTAGACCTTGATGTTTGGTGGAAGAATTATACACAATAGTTACTAAGAAACATTTCCTATGCTTACCAAAATAATGTTAGTGGCATATACTAAAATAATAGTAGAGGGCTGGAGAGATGGCTTAGGGGTTAAGGCGCCTGCCTCCTAAGCCTAAGAACACTGGTTCCAATCTCCAGCGGTTCCCATCTCCAGGTCCCACGGATAGCTAGATGCAAAGTGATGCAAGGGCGCAATGCCGCACTTGACCACAAGGGGGCGCACACATCTGGATTTCGTTCGCAGCAGCTGAGACACTGCTGGCGCGCCCATCTCTGTCTTCCTCTCCCTCTCTCTCTCTGCCTCTCTCTGTGTCTCTCTCCAAAAAAATAATAAAAAAATTAAAAAAAGTTTTAAAATAATAGTAGAAAATAATTGAATATCTGTATTGCAGACTATCTACAGGATTCTTTTCTGATGTGCCAGGTGCTTCTTACATGCAAAATGTATGTGATAAATAAGAGGTACTTTGTATAATTGAATAGTCTGTAGGCCACATGTGAATTATAAGGTTGTATGTAGGAGGGTATAGTCATTCACATCTCAATAGCAGATCATCAATCTATAAAATTGATAATTGATTTAGACATTGCCATAAAGATCTTTCTGAAAAGGATACAATTTATTAATTGTAGGCTGGGTGAGTAGTAGGAAGAGATAACCATAGAAGTTGATGAACAAGATTACATGTTCTGCTTGAGTTCATATTCCATCTCTTCCACTTTCCCAGTGTGTGGTCTCAGTAAATTACTTCCCTTGCTTAATACTCAGTTTCCTGTTCTGTCAGTTGAGAATAATGGGACCTACTTTGCAGAGTTTTTGTAAAGATAAAAATAGATCATGTGTATTAGGTACTTACAGTGCCTGCCACTTAGCAAAGCTTTTATATCTATGGTGATATTTTTTAAAATTTAGTGTATCTTTCTGTTTTAAAATTTAGTCTGTCTTTCTTTTTTTTTCGAGGTAGGGTCTCACTCTAGTTCAGGCTGACCTGGAATTCACTATGTAGTCTCAGGGTGGCCTCGAACTCATGGTGATCCTCTAAGTGCTGGGATTAAAGGTGTGTGTCACCACACCTGGCTAGTGTACCTTTCTTTATGAGTAGCAATTGTGTTGTCACATGTTAGATGTGAGAGATTCCTCCAGTTTGATAGCCTTCTAAACTGGTGAAATTCTAAATCAGTTTGGTAATATGTAGTTAAAGTTAACTATTCTCCCTCCGTCTCTCTCTCTCTCTCTCTCTCTCTCTCTCTCTCTCTCTCGACTGGGTCTCATGTAACTCAGACTGGCTTTGAACTTCTTTTGTGTCCAAAATGTTCTTGAACTCAAAATTCTCCTGCCTCCACCTTCCAAGTGCTGAAATGACAGGCCTGTACAAATACCTGGCTGATAAAGACATGTCTTTGAATTTATTTCCATGAAAAAACTGATAAGGTTCAATTAGCTTATTGGGATTTAATTTCAACTAACTCTTTACTATAGACAAAGTCATAAGTTATTTATTGCAAATTCCTATGAATTTATAATTATTTAAAAATAAAAAAGTTAAAAGAATTAAAAAAATTGTTTCCCTCCATAGGTTAAATTGAAAAGGGCTCAACCTTTATCGTGTGAGTGACGTTGTTTGATAAATGCATATAAAGTTCAGCTTCACTCATTATAGGAGAATTCATGTTAACCTTACTGCCTTCAAGTGGAAGTTGACAGTCTGTGCAATTACTTATTTATTTGTTCACTCATTTAGCAAATACTCATTGAACATTTCCCATGTGTTAGGTACTTTTTCAATCCCCAGGGAAACAGCAGTAATCAGAATAAACAAAATGTCTTGCACTCATAGGCCTTATAGAGGGGAGAATTGACAGAGCAAATAACTATGATTTATCGAGCAAAATGCAGAAGATTTTACTGTTCAAGTAGATTTACTGAGCTGTATCATCTTTTGTGGTTCTTTTTCTTCATTTCTCACTTAAATATTTTCCCCATAGTTTCATCCTAGCCCAATTTTCTTTTTGATCCTATCCATTTTCCTTTGGGATCTCCTTCAAACCCATGAAAGAGAGACTGTGTTTACCAAATGTAAAAGATTACTGAATGAGTCAATGTCCTGCTCATACAAGTAGTCTGCATGGACAATCAGATTATAACAGGAAAGTTGTTTGAACCCAGAATGTCATTAGCTGGCCAAATGATAAAGCTGTTGGTCTCAGGTTTTTCACTTTTAGTGCAGGACTGGCTGTGCCATTGGGACAGATCTTGCATTCCTTTTGGTCTTGCTTGAAAGAGAGATAAGTTGGGGGAGGGAGAGTTGATATAACAAATACGACCCACATTAGGGGCATGTCTGCTACAGTATTTCTCACTCACATAGCAGTTTGGCAGACAGCTTTCCTCTGCAAGGTGATTCAGGTACCAGCACTCCCGTCCTGCAGCTCTTTCCTCCATTCAGTGGGCAGACGGGCTGAAGCATAGAGAATCACCACGTTCCTAACTGATGCTGGTCACTAATGCTCATGTTGTCATGGCCACAACTTAGTCACAAGGCTACATCAAACTACAAGGGAGGCTGGGAAACATTATTTCGACTGGATAGTTACTCAGTGATACCTTTACACTTGGCATAAGGGGTGAGTTGTCAGAGAATGTCCACTATAATCCCACATTTCAGCACAACCATCACCTCAACAAAAAGCCTCAGTGACCTTTTCTGTGTCCTATGACTGAGAAATTCTTGCCCTTTTATATAACTTGAATCCGATAATTTAATTTGATTGCTTAGTTTCTTTTAGGCAGGTTCATATTCACTTGGGTAACTAGTCTCATCAGCCATTCTTTCTCTTCCAGGTATTGAGTCCCCTGACATCTTTGTTTATGAGATCATGTATTGATCAGCGATCATGCTACCATAGTCTTATATCCAAAATATTTTTGGAAATGGACCTCACATATTTCCTGTGGGCTTGGTCTGAGCTTTTGCTTATGCTGCAAAAGGACCGTGTTCTAAGATCATGATGCCCTCACAGGGGAAATGGCCGGACTTTCAGGCAGCAACATTTATAGAAGGCCTCCAGAGTGGAATTGTATTCTAAGTAGCAATGTTCTATAGTTGAAATAGTGTATACAAACTTGCCACATTTTCCCAGAGAATACTTTCTTGAAATTCATATTCACCTTTGCATGACTTTTAAGATATTTTGGGGATAAATATCACCTTTGGGGATTTTATTACTATTACTTTTTAATGAGTCTTTTGAAATTTATTTCAGTATAAATAGCCTGTTTCCTCTAGAGATAAAAACTTACAGCACCAAATATTTGCATTTGACTTAAAACAAAAACAAGGGGTTGAATGTTTTAAATATAAGCAAATCTAATCCTCCTGTGTCCAGGGAAACTGTATAACGAATTCTATGTTTGTAGCTTTATAGACAGATGTGGAAGAATTTTCTCTCTCTGATCATTCTTTTTGTGCTGCTTTTCAGGCAGGGCTTCATGTAGCCCAGGCTGGCCTTGAACTCCTGATCCTCCTGTGTCCAGCTCCTGAGTGCTTGGATTATAGGCATATTCCACCATATCCACCTCCTAATATATACATTTTTTTAACTTAAAAACACTGGCAGAGCTCAAAACTGCTGTCAAGTAGCAAATGTCTCTACTCGGCCAATCGAACCGATAGAGCTGGTGTTGAAGTGGGAGACCTGATGAGGTAAATTCGAAAGTAGCACCATTCTGGTTTTGTGCAGATGGCTCGGGCTCCACAGAATGTTCACCTCCACTTCTCAGTCTTTGCAATTAGCTGTTCTTTGTCTGATGACTGTTCAGATTTTTGTCTGTGACGTTGTGGTTGATACTAAGGTTGGTTCCTGAATATCTGGTCCTGAAGTGACTTGGCCCCTAGTTGATAAAAATGTAGTGAAGTACCATTTAGTGCTAGGTGGGTGTCTTTAGCAGACAGCCTCAGGTCACTGAGATGAACTTCCAGACCAGGCACAGTTATGGAGGAAGGGGTATTTATTGAAGCCTACAGAACCAGGGAAACTTCCATAATGTCAGAAGAGGCTGGCCCACTTGCACAAGTCCATGCTGAGAGAGAAAAGCCACCACCAACACCATAAGCATGCACACTCCTGGCAAAGCTCCTGCACTTTGCATATCTTTAGACTGGAATTCCAATCCACCCCCACACCTTAGGGCTGGACCCTAGGATCTGCCCTCAGTGACACCTCTGCCACCCAGCTGCAGAACTAAATTACAAATGTTAATCAAATCCTGAATATATTGAGGGCCATCCATTCAAACTACTACAGTGTGCTTTCCACTGCTGGGGATTATGAGTTTTTCCTCTCCCATTCCCTCTTAGCCTTCCTTACCTGTGCTCCATATTTGTGTCTGGCCTAGATTGTCAATATGGTCATAAGTGGTCTGCTAGACTTTGGTCTTTCCCACTTGATTCTCACTGAAGTGATCTTTCTGTAACTGGAATCTGATTTTCCTGTTTAATATCTGTGGCTCTCAAGTGTCTTTAAGATAGTCTAAGCCTGTTAACTATGGGTTCTTTGTTCTCTCTGGATTATATTGAGGCAACTCCATTAATATCCATGATACCCTGAGAGCAGATTCTGTCCTTATGTAGCCCAAGGTAACCACTTTGAGGAGATGACCATTTTCACTTATGTCTTACAGATGCCGCTTGTTTTGTTTGCTTTGCCCTACATGTACTATGGCCTTGCTTCTTAAATTTAATGGTGCTTTGAGTCATCTGGTTAAGTCACCTCATCCTATACTCCACTCACAGTTGTCTAGAAAAGACTACTAAATAATACCTGTTATGCCTACCTCTTCAAAGTCTTAGGATATCAAATGAGGTAGTATGGAAAATGTGGTATAAATGTCAGAGCACTCTGTGAATTTATGATATGAACTACTGGGTAATAGTAATTTCCTGAGCATTTATAAGTGGCTTGAATTACATTTCATAGGCTGTCAGTATGAAAGTGTTATTGATTACTAATGACTGACAACCACATGGCTCCTACCCAGATTCTTTTTGTAAGGAGCAGCTTCTACTGGATGTGTCCTCACTCTCCATTTCTGCTAGCAATATTTAATCTCATTTTCCTGATCTTTCCAAAGCCTTGTCCCTTAGTCCAGAGTTCTAGATGCCAAAATGATAGATATTTTACTTCAGAGATGGTATCTCAAGGTTATATCACAGTGCAAAATTTTATGCAATCCCCTTTCTTGTCCAAACCCTGTCTGAGAAGAGACAGATGTTTTCAGGGAGCATTGAGTTCTGCAATGGAGCGTGGATGGGGGATGCTGAAGGAGGAGATGGTTGACTTTCCATTCTTTAATAGTGTGCTTAGAAGCAAGTACACAATGTGATGACTGCTTTGCAATAATAGCCCTCTTCCCCCAATCTCCTTTTGTCCTAAAATCTATCCTGTGTTTACCTCTTGGTTCTATGAAAATGGTCCTTGGCAATGGCACCATGGTCTTACGGCAGACAGGAAAGATGGATCTAAGCCCAGTTGGTCCCCTCCCATCACCATTTTTGTTTCCATCCTCAGACATAGCTTTTGTTTAGTACTGTACCTCTTCTCTGGATTTCTGAGCCTTTAAATCTTCAAATTTGTCATGTCTGCCCTCTAGTGACAGGTCTGATGCACCACTTTATTACCTGATGATGTACCACAACAGTTCTCATCACTCCCGCTTTTTAACTAACTATCCCCAGCTCACACATGTGATACTGACAGTGTAAGTGATATTGACTGGCCACTCAGGTAGAGCTGGAAGACACTGGATTTTAATCTGAGCTTTTGGCTCTTGGATTTACATAGTGTGAGTGCAACAAAAAAAAAAACAAAACAAAAACCTGAGCTGGGTGTGGTGGCACACGCCTGTAAATCTAGCTAGTACTTAGGAGTCTGAGGCGGGTCTACTGTTGTGTGTTTGAGGCCAGCCCAGGCTGCAGTATGGGACTCTAGCTAAACAAAAATGCAAAAATTATGTGGTTATAGCTATTGTAGTATGATTTCTACACAGTTTAAAAAGAATCCATTCCCCCCAACAGGATGCCTAAAACCAGTAGTCTTCCCTGGCAGAGGCCCATGGTGAGCTTGTGCTCAGCTGCCCCTCTCAAATCTAGATGTCTGTAGGCCACCTGGAGCTCAAGGCCTATCCCAGTGCCCCCCCAACACTGGTGAGCTCATGCCTGACTTACCCCAAACCTAGAAGTATGTAGACCACCCAAAGAAGTCCTAACCCAGGCCCAGTGAGTTTATGGTCACTTCCTCCCTCTCCTGAACCCAGAATCTTGTCTGTTAAGGTAGCAGTCCTAGCCCTAGCCCACCCTGGGTCCCCAGTGGAGCCACTGTTGCTATATGCCTGGCAAGACAATGGATTTATCTCCAGATGGGCAAACTGCAATTCAAAATATGTATCTAAGAAACCAAGGCAAGATATCCCCACCAAGAATGCCTAATCCCATAGTTGAAGCCTCCAAAGAAAACTAGTTAGAAAACTACAAAGAATTCCAAAAAAGATTATGATAAATATATACAATAAACTAAAAGAGAAAATGAACAAATGGTCAAATGAAATTCAAGAAAGCTCAATTAACTAAAAGAACTCAGTAGACATCTGAATAACTCAAAGAGGACATGAACACTTGCCTGAATGAATTCTAAAAGAACATTTAAATCATTAGAGAAAAAGTCAAACTGAGAAAGGAAAATGGAACTCAATAAAGAGAGACACTGAAGATGCCAAAATCTTTGATAAGTTCAGAACAAGAACACATATGAGTACAACATGAGAGAAATGTTGGACACCTTAAAAGACCAAATGTTCAAATTATGGACTTGCAAGAAGATAAGAACTTCAGCTTAATGACATAGAAAGTATAATCAATAAAATGATAGAAAAAATTCCAAATCTTATAAAAGACAGAGCCCTTTAGGTCATTTAGAACCAGATAGGCAGAACCAGAAAAGAAATTCCCTATGACATCTTATAGTTAAAACACTAAACATAGAGAACATGAATAAAAGGGTGCTAAAAGCTGTAATTGAGAAATAGCTCATTACTTATAAAGGTAAGCCCATCAGAATGATAGCCAGTTTTTCAATGGGAACTCTAAAAGCCTGAAGAGCTGGTCATGGAGTATTTTCAGTATTGAAAGGTCATGGCTGCCAACCCAGAAAAATTGTCCCTCATAATAGGAATAAGAAAATCTTTCCATGATAAAAGCTGGCTATATGAATGTATGAACACTAAGCCAGTCTTACAGAGAACACTAGATAGAATACTTCATACAAAAGAAAATAAGCATATTCAAAAGGCTATCAGAGGGGGAAAACAATAATCTCTAGGCATGATGTCTCAACCTGTGGCTCTTAGAATTTTTCCACCCCTCTTCCACAAAATTCCCTGAGCTGTGGTGGGTGAGTTTTAAGTCTACTTCAGTGATGAGCTCTTAGGAGCCTCTGGATCTCTCCTTTGATAGGTGTTGAGTATTCTCAGGGTCTGTCTCCTATACCCTGGCACCAATTATCAGGAACAGCACGGAAGTAGCTTTCTTTTTTTCCCTCATAAAAATTGAAATGAAAAATGATATATTTAAAGTGTTTGAAGTCAAATATCTACATTAAAAATGAAGTATCTAAAATGAACAATCTTGATTAATATCTTAAATATCTAAAAAGATGAACAAACTAAGGTAAAAAAAAATCTAAGGTTTTTTTTTTATTATGTACATACTCAGTGTGTAAACAGTACTCTAGCTTGTCTCCCCATTCCTCTGTGTTTTCAGCTGTGACTTGGCTGAAGTGTGAGGGGTAGTTTATCTCCTCCAGTCTCACTACCTTCTGAAAAAGAAGAACAGATTCTCCAATGGAGAGTGAAGTCAGTGTAGTTTAAATGGGATAAGCATTATTAATTTAGGGAGAATTTGATGGATGTAATCCCTCTTTTAGCCAAAGATTAGTGAGAGCTTGACACTGGAGAACATAATCTTTGTCTCCATAGGATTCTGATCTGGTTCACAATTCCAGATATGGCTTCCTTTACACTGAGCAGATCTCTTAGCCTATGAGAAAGCTATTGGTTACCCACTAAAGGTGTGTGCCACTGTTGCACTGGCATGTACATTCTGTCAGGGTATCTGCTTCTGAGTAGCATAGACCTCTGGTTGCTCAGACCATTGTTGGCCACTTTCCCCCAGTAGCTCATGCAGTGCTTTCAAGTACTGGAAAGGCTAACTGGGGAGTTGTTCTTTTCTGGATTCCAGCCATGTCTCTCCATGTTCTGTGTCAGCAGCATATGGTGTCTTCAGCAATAGGGTCTTACCTTTTGCCTCAGGCAGGTAATCTAGTGCTTTGACAGAAAATTGTCTTGTTTGGGGGGATCTCTGAGGTCTCTCCAATCAACAGCTCATTATGGGTAGCAACTGATTTCGGGTACTGGGAGTTACAGGGAAGAGACAAAAAGGGGGGGATTTAAGGTTAAGCTTCATCCCACCCTCTCCAGGGCCCTTTTCAGGTGCTTTATTGTCTTTTTAACTCAATTTTTATCACAGAAAATTTTCTGTCATTCATCAAGTGTTAAGTATTTCATTTTTACTCCTATTTGAAGAATACAAAAATACATAAAGCTTGATGTCTATGTTATTTCAGTTTGTTATACATATAGTCTTATTATGAGGCATTGATATTTATTCTCTTGATGAAAATCTCAAGAGAAATACATAATAACATACTGGTTGTTTAAGTTTTATATTTTAGCTCATAAAAGGAAGATTCTTTGAGCATTTCTTTTTTTTATTTTTGAAGTCATTTTCAGTGGAGAGAGAACTACAGGATAACAACAGTAATTACCCAGATGAACCCTGGAGGATAACGGAAGAACAGCGGGAGTACTACGTTAATCAGTTCCGATCCCTTCAGCCGGACCCCAGTTCCTTCATTTCAGGTGAGAGAACATGGTGTCCTCAAATAGTGTTCTTGTGGGAACAATAGGAAACTTACTGAGAAATACTTTACAAACAATGAATATGACAACTTTCTCTGATTTCAATTTGTTTTTCTCTAAGATGGAGTTTCTTTTCTTTTCCTTTTTAAAAATCTCAATGACCACATTCATTTGGTGCTTCTTGCCCTCCCTCCCTTCCTTTTTTGTTTTTGAGGTAGGGTCTCGCTCTAGCCCAGGCTGACCTGGAATTCACTATGTAGTTTCAGGCTGGCCCCGAACTCACAGTGATCCTCATACTTCAGCCTCTGAAATGCTGGGATTACAGATGTGCGCCACCACGCCCGGCTTTCAGTTCCATTATTTTTGCCACTTGTGTGTATGTAGATGGTTGTGTACTTGTATGGAGACCAAGAGAGGGCTTTATGCATGTCCTCCTCTATCACTCTTCCACTTTATTTCCTCAAGATGGACTTTCTCACAGTTCCTGGAGGAAAAATTGTGTTTTTTTTTCTTCAGTTAAACCTGCTGAACAGTGAGCCCCAGTGATTGTCCTGGTTCTCTATCCATCTCAGCTAGAGTTACAGGCGTGTGCAACCATGTCAAGTTTTAAATTTTTAATTGGAAATTTCCATAAATATAGACAATATACCATGATCATAATCTTCTCCCATGATACCACTTCCTCCTCCCAAATCCCCCCTCCACTGTACCCCTTCTTCTTTCCAGTTAGACTCTCTTCTATTTAATTTCGTTGTTTGTCCCCTCCTTTTATGCAGGTCTTTAGTAGGTAGTGTCAACCACTGTGAGGTCATGAATATCAAGGTCTTTTTTCGTGTGGAAGACAGCATTTTAAGTAGTCATCCCCTTTCTTGGGGGATGACTCTTGGCTCTTACATTCTTTCTGCTACCTCTTCCACAATGGTCCCCGAGCCTTGGAAAATATGATAGAGATGTCTCACTTACTACTTAACACTGTACTGTCATTTCTTCTCATCACTATGGTGGATTTGGAATTACCCCAGTGGTCACTGTCATCTGAAACAAGAAGCTTCTCTAGCCAAAAGTTGAGAGTAGCATAAATACGTGGGCATAAACATGGTGTTTAGAGTTTGGTGGGCATAATATATGCATTTAACGGACAACAGTAGTAGTTTTCTTCCTAGAGCTTATGACCTCCCCAGCCATAGGCTTCTGAGTAGGCTTTTAGTATCAGGCATGAATTCCCACCCCCACCCCCAAGCAGGTCTCCGGTCTCATCAGAGAGCAGTTCGTTTCTCACTTAACAGAATGCTACCATCGCACCAGTTGGCCCATTTGGCCTGGCTGGTCAGATAAAAGGTTTTCAGGGTCTGTTGCTGGTTAAGACAGTTGATAACTTCTCCGAAAAGCTGTGTGTTGCATAGTTCTTTCGAGTACCCTGACAGCTGTTAAACATGGAGGAGGTTTGCAGCTCAGCTCCAGCTTGCTTTCTCAGTGAACTACAACTCAAGCATGTAGAGTCTTCAGCAATAGGGTCCTACCATGTCCAGAATTCTATATGGGTGCTGGGGACTCAACTCAGTTCCTCAGTGGTAATTGCTCTTATCTGGTGAGCCATTTCCCCAGCCCCCAAAGTCAAATTTGTTATCATGTATAAATCATGCAGAAAAATGGTAATGACATTGGGAAATTATATTTCTGTTTAAAAAGGTAAAATAGAAATTTGAAGGAACCTGGTCTGGACCCTGCATTTTAGTCAGTAAGGTGCTTCTTGAAATGGTAAATTGTCACACTAGGGGGACACCTTAAATTGCTTACTCATTATATTGCACTTAGAGCAAGGACAGAGTGTAGCCTTCTACCACAGTTCTCCTTATGTTTTATATTCCCTACAAGTTCAAATTCATGCTCACTTTTTTGGGGGCTCAAGTCTTTCTTCCCTGGTTAAGGTATGGGAGGAAAATTGACTAGCATTTTCCTTCATATCAGTTCTTCTGTGTCCCTTTCAGCTATATGCATTTCTATTTGCTCTCATGTAAAATTCTGACTGAAAGAAGTTGAATTAATTCCTATGTGGCTGCATTTTACCAGAGGACTAAACAAGAAGTGAAATTATAGAGCTTGGAAGAAAATTCATAAAACTTTCTTTTTATACTAAAATTTCAAAGAACAGCAAATATATTCTTGATAATTTTAACCTGACAGTGAAGTGTGGACTAAGACTGGTTTTCTTCTATGAAGTAAAGTGTGCAGTTGAGATATACATGTGTGTGTGCATGTATATATGTATGCAAACATCATTTTTATGATTGGAGGTAATGACTTTATGGAAGGCATAATACTGTATATATAACAATGTTACTATCATGACTTAGAAAAACCAAGCACAAACCCAAAATGCATATATTGACTACTAGCTAATCTTACCCTTTGCTCAAGTGAGTCTCTCCATAACATATTCAGATATTAAGCCAAATACACAATACTTGTTGAAAAGGTTTTTATTTTCTTTTAACTTGTTTTGTTTTACAGAATTTTAAATATAGGTATGACTATACAAGCTAGTATAACACATCCCTATGTGCAAACATCAACAATTTTATCTGTATTTCCTCACAGCCCACATGATCTTCAGATATAATTGCCAGGCCATTTTCTTTTTTTTTTTTTCTCTTTTCTCTTTCTTTTTTTTTCTCTTTTCTCTTTCTTTTTTTTTCTCTTTTCTCTTTTCTCTTTTCTCTTTTCTCTTTTCTCTTTTCTCTTTCTTTTCTTTTCTTTTCTTTTCTTTTCTTTTCTTTTCTTTTCTTTTCTTTTCTTTTCTTTTCTTTTCTTTTCTTTTCTTTTCTTTTCTTTTCTCTTTCTTCTTTCTTCCCTTCCCTTCCCTTTTCCTTCCCTTCCTTTTCCTTTCCTTTTCCCTTCCCTTCCTTTCCTTCCCTTTTCCTTTTCCTTTCCTTTCCTTTTCCTTTCCTTCCTTTCCCTTCCCTTTTCCCTTTCTTTTCTTTTCTTTTCTTTTCTTTTCTTTTCTTTGGTTTTTTGAGGTAGGGCCTCACTCTGGTCCAGGCTGACCTGGAATTCACTGTGTAGTCTCAGGGTGGCCTTGAACTCTCAGCAATCCTCCTACCTCTGCCTCCCGAGTGCTGGGATTAAAGGTGTGCGCCAGGGCTGGAGAGATGGCTTAATGGTTAAGGCGCCTGCCTGCTAAGCCTAAGAACCGGGTTCCAATCTGCAGCGGTTCCAATCTCCAGGTCCCACGTTTAGCCAGATGCAAAGTGACGCAAGGGCGCAATGCCACACTTGACCACAAGGGGGCGCACACATCTGGATTTCGTTCACAGCAGCTGAGGGACTGCTGGCACACCCATTCTCTATCTGTCTCCCTCTCCCTCTCTCTCTGCCTGTCTCTTTCTGTGTCTCTCTCCAAAAATAAAAAATAAAATAAATATTTAAAGGTGTGTGCCACCACACCCAGCCCAGGCCATTTTCTTTGAAAATATTGCAAGGTATATCTTTTAAAATAAGTTCTTTAAAAAAAAATTACCATGGGCTGGGGAGATGGGTTAGTATAAAAGAACTTGCCGCTCAAGCTGGAGTACCCAAGTTTGATCCCCAGGCCCTTCAGAGAAAGAAGCTGTGGTGGGCTTCTGTAATCCCAAAACATTGACTCTGATGGCGAGATGAGAGGTGGAGACAGAAGAATTTCCTGGAAGCTCGTGGTAAGTGTAGCACAGAACAATAGCAAGAATCTAGACCCAGAAATTCTTCTGCAAATGAGGTAGACAGGTGAGGACTAACCCAGAAGTTGTCCTCTGACTTTACATGCATGTTGTGACATGTGCATTCATAAGCACATACATTAATAAGCACATATACATATAAACAATTTTAAAAATGACTAAAAAACAACTATAACTCACTGGCACATGTGAACCCCCCACACAGATTCCTTAACATCATCAAGTCTTCATTGTTCACAGTTCTCTGTCCTTCCAAATTCTATTTAAAAATTTGTTTGGGGTTGGAGAGATGCCTCAGTTGTGAATTACCAGCACCCATGTAAATGCTAAGGTAATGGCGTGCCTATAACCTAGAACTGGGGTGGCAGAGACAGGAAGATCCCTGGAGCTTGCTACCCAGCTAGTCTAGCTAAATCAGTGAGCTCTAAGTTCAGTAAGAGACCATATCTCAAAAATCAGGTGGGGGCTGGAGAGATGGCTTAGTGGTTAAACGCTTGCCTATGAAGCCTAAGGACCCCGGTTCGAGGCTCGATTCTCCAGGACTCACGTAAGCCAGATGCACAAGGGGGTGCATGCCTCTGGAGTTCGTTTGCAGTGGCTGGAGGCCCTGGCGCACCCATTCTCTCTCTTTCTCTCTACCTGCCTATTTCTGTATCTCTCTCTCTCAAATAAATAAATAAATAATAAAATATTTTTAAAAATCAGGTGGAGAGTCACCGAGAAAGACATCTGATGTCGATCCCTGGCTTCCATGCACAGCTACCCACACTTACTTGTATTTGCTTCTGCCCACAGTAATCCACACACACACAGACATGCACACCACATACATTGATCACAGTGAAGAGGTTCATAAATTGTAATTAGTTGATGTGTCTTTTTAAATAAACATCTTGACTGAAATATAATTCATACAGCATAAAATCCACCAGGTAAAGTGTGCAGTTCAATGGTTTTAGTGCATCCAGGAACTATAGTCACAATGTAAGTTCCAGATCTTCCTATCACCTTCATAGAAATCACCTAATTACTAGCAGTTACTCCCCATTCTTACCCTCTCCTCCTCCTAGGTAACCATCAGTCTACTTTCTCTGTATTTTACATTCATCTATTCTGCGCTTTTAATCTAAATGAAATCTCTTTTTATGGTCCTTCAGAGGTGGAGCTGGAGTGACAGTTTCTGCACATGGTTTGTACTTCCTGTTTGGTGCACATCAGAGGGAGCACTTAGGTTTTCTCTTCAGTATCCTCCTTCAGCTGGTAGCAACTGGTGCAGAATTAAAATTGTTAACTGTTGCTTGCCAGTGGCCCCCACCTAAATTCTCTGAGACACTATGAAATAATAATGTACTGTGTGAAGGCCAGGGCAAATCTCTACCTAGTGTCCTTTGAAGAGAGAGGACCCAGAGCAAAAACAAAGGCCGAGAAGAGAAGAGGACATCTTTATGTCTTTATGCCTATAGAGTACTGGCAAATAGGCTTGCAAGTTTCACAAGGATGGCAAAAAGTCATGTGCTAGCATTATTTACAGGATACTTTTGGGAAGCAGGCACATTGATTTATTGGTACTTTGCCTTTGATCTTTAATAGTTCATCAAAGGAATATGTCTTACTTTAGGATCTCTTACAATCCTTTTTAAATTTTTTTTTTTAGATTTTTGTGTTTTGGTAGTCCTGGGGATGGATTCTCCAGGCTTTGCATATGCTTGGCAAATGTTCTACCACATCCCTGTTGCATTGTTTCAAGCCAATTAGAACACTTGAACTTGCTATGGAAGAATTTTGACTTCGTCCATTTAGAGAAAAACTTGGGGCTTTGGTTATCTATTCTTTGTATTAGAATTGAGGCCTTTGAAGCAGGGTATGGTGGTGGCTCATGCCTTTAATCCTAGTGAGGATGAGCTCGGAGTATTGCCATGAGTTCTAGGTCAGTCTGGACTAGAGTGATACCCTGCCTCAAACAGCAGCAGCAGCAACAACAAAGAACTGAGGCTTTGAACTGTGAAACGATGGAGAGCTGAAAAATTGAGTCTCTGTGAAGACATAGCATTTCTAGTACAGGTGGGACTTGGAGTTATATAACCTACAATGGGTTGTTCACATAATTTCAGTTGATAGAGGATAAGTTACGAAGAATAAAGAAAGATTCCTGAATCAATTCCTCAAAGAGCTGTCAAGAAATGTTACATCTTACCAAAAATATTTCCCAAGATGATTTACCTCTGGTATCATCGATGGTGCTAATTTCTTCTTTTACACATTTTTTTTAACCTTTTGCAGAGTATTGGTAAAACTGAAACAAATTTCTGTGGTTTGCTTTTGCCACAAGCATTATACTATTGGTTCTTTTGCCCTATTCTAAATTCTTTCAAAGCTGATAATGTGTTGCTTTTTATTTTTCCTCTAATTTATTTATTTTTACAATTCTGGGAATGAAACTTTGGATCTCATGGGTGATAGGCAAGCCATATGGTACTCTTAGTCCTATGATTTGTGGTTGTTTTGAGGAATAAATGTTTGTGGCTATGTGGTAGAGATTACTGGGTGAAAAAATGGTGATTTCTTTACACACAAACATAAAAGCTGCTCTAGATAAATAACTAATGGCTTATTTAACAATGTCTCCTGGTAGGGTCCGTGGCCAAGAACTTCTTCACCAAATCAAAGCTTTCCATTCCAGAACTCTCTTATATATGGTGAGTACAATTACTGCCAAATACTGTAATGTTATCATGCATACTCATCTTTTTAGCACTTTTGAAAGTTTTTTTTTTTTTTTAAGGTGTTGCTGTTTGTTTGAGATAGACTCTCACTTTTTAGTCCAGGCTGACCTGGAACTCACTGTGTACCCCAGTCTGTCTCTCTTTCTCCCTCTCTCCCCACCCTCTGTGTGTGTGTTTCCTGTGTGCACACATATGGAATCCAGAGGGAGATTCTGATGTCCTCCTCTATTACTCTTCCACCTCTAACTGACCCTGGAGCTTTTGTTGTTTTTCAGTTAGACTGGCTCACCAGCAAGCCCCAGTGATCCTCTTGTCTTGGCCTCACTCAGCGCTGGGGTTCCAGGCATGCAATGTCACACCCAGCTTTTTGTATAGATGCTGGAGATCCAATTCAGGCCCTCATGCTTGCACAGCAAACACTTTTACTTACCAAGCCATCTCCCCAGCAGTTTTATTTTTTAATGATTATTTTTTGCAATGCTGGGGTTCAAATCCAAGATTTCATGCATGCCAGGTTAAGTGTATTACTGCTGAGCTACATGTCCATCCTTGAAAGTTGTAGTTTTTGAATGAATTTTGGCAGCAGAGAGAAAATAAAGCCCAGATTTTTGTTGCTACGAAGATTAAATGAGTTGTCATATGAAAAGCATAATATGAAAAAATATAAAAAGCCCATTATGTTAACTACTAGTTTAAAAGTAATTTTCTAACTAGTAGATCCCTTCTCAATTCTTTTTTCAGTGTAGCCAGTTGTGCACATGTGAAACGTTTTGTCTCATACATTTTATTTTTATATATTTTTTTACTTGGTGTGAGGCAAATAAACAGAAGACCTTGAAAGGCTATCCTTTGTAATATTTTATAAGGCACAGTGAACAGAAAGTCCAAGAACATTTTGGAATGAAGTTAAATTTGACTGTTCTAGCTGCCTGTGTGCTTTGTAAATTTGGCAGGTGTCTCACAGCTGGGTCCTAATTCAACCTCGCAGCTGCAGCATCCACTGTGCCTTGCTACTGAAGTCTGCCACGGTTCTAGCTCCAGAAGGGCTGTGCTGGGATGGTCCAGATGGCTGTGTTTGCATTGATGAAAGTGTTCAGCACTGTAAACTACTGGCTGTGTGGGGGCTAATTCTTTCCCAATAGAACATGCTGTTATAAATATATTAAAACATTGGAATATTTATGTGAAGCTTTTTTATGATGGTTTATAAAAATTATGATAGGATTTACAATTGCACACCATGTATTGTGCATCTTATTTAAAAAAAAAAAAAAAAGCTGTCCCAGTTATACTTGTGCATGCCAGTGTATTGAAGATTCTGAGCTGGATTTAGGTTCTTTAGCTATATACTCTGACATAATTTTTGCACATGCCTTATGCTATGTTTCAAGGCTAGGAGAGAAAAGAAGTGGCCATTTTGAAATGAATACAATCTGTTTTGGCAGGAAGCCTTAACATTATCACTGGAGGCTTCCTATTTTTGTTGAGACACATCCATGAAGGCTAAATGGTATTCTCTCCATGCAGCACCTGAAGCAGTTCAGTCTCCTCACCCCCAGGAGCAGCTATTCCAGGGCTGGTGGTGCATTCTAAATTAAAGCTGTAGGCAGAGGGGGAGTAGGAGGATGTGAATGGTCCAGAGCAAAATTACAGAGCTTACCTTAGAGGTATTTTTTCTTTCCAATGGCAGCACCTTTCCCGTACAGTTTCGTCTAAGTCTTCCAGCTGTGCTTGTCCTTATACAAGTTTACTTGTCTTTGTACATTGAAGAGATAGTAGAGTTGGCAAATGGGTTTCCTTTGTGCTAAGTGAATAGGTCTGTCTTTTGGTGGGCAGCAGTGACTGAAGTGAAGATAAGCCTTTTCAAGACTCCCTTTCTTCCTGTTTGTCAGCCTTCTGTCATTGTTACTTTTATCTTAAAACACAATTCCGTCCATATGTATCAAGTCTATTTGCATTTTTCCTAAGGAGGACTCCCCCCTCTGTTTTTGAGTCAGGGTCTCAAGTAGCACCTTCTGGCCTCAAGAACGGCATTGGGCTCCTCATCCTCCTCTCCTGTCTGTGTCTCCCAAATTCTGTGGTTATGGGTGTGTGTCCTCATGCCTGCTTTTCTCAGAAGGAATCCTCAAGCAAACAGTCATTTGCTATAAAAATTTTCACTACTTGTGGCACACACCTTTACTCCCAGTACTCAGGAGGCAGAGGTAGGGGGATCACTGTGAGTTTGAGGCCAGCCTGGGATGACAGAAAGAGTTCCAGGTCAGTCTGAGACCCTACCTGGAAAAAAAAATTACATTATCTAAAAACTTCAAGGGTTTCTGTTGAAACTGAAAAAAATGCAGTATCTATTTCTGTGCTCTGAATAAACTGAGTGTAAGCCTTCCTTGGCTTCTTCCGAGCCTTAAGTCCATTGCTCTCCACACCATGCAGCCTGCAGGAATTGAATGACTGTCAACTAACTGGGGCCCTCCTGGCATCATTTTAATTATGTGTTAGCATTCCGTATGCCATGTCTCAGTGTTGTAAAGCAGACCTATCAGAGAACCCAAAGAATTTAAGTTGTCATTATGAAGTGTTGTTGCTGCTAGTTCTGTGGGTCAGCTCTTTTCTTCTTCTGAGCTGGCCTCCTGATAGCGAGGAGGTTTGCCTAAAAGAGGTTGGGGTTCTACAGAGCACTGCAAAGGGTCTGAGAATTGTTTGGATGTTTCTGGCTGAAGCACATGGCAGGTACTTAAGATATATGTCATATCTAGGGAACTCAGTGATGCTGACTGCGATGGAGCCCTGACCTTGCCTGAGTTTTGTGCTGCATTTCATCTAATTGTGGCTCGGAAGAACGGATACCCACTGCCTGAGGGCCTGCCTCCAACTCTGCAGCCAGAGTACTTGCAAGCAGGTAAGGCCTCATCATCCATCATAAACCTTGATTGTCCATGGAGGCAAAATAAGAAATTTATTTTTTTGTTTTGTTAATATTTAATTACCTTATTTATTTGAGGGGATAAGAAAAGGTGGGGGGAGAGAATGGGCACATCAGGGACTCTAGCCACTGGAAATGAAATCCAGACACATGCACCACCTTGTGCATCTGGTTTTACATGAGTAGTGGGGATTCAAATCTGGGTCCTTAGGCTTTGAAAGCAAGCACCTTAACCACCAAGTCATCTCTCCAGCCCTTTTATTGATATTTGTTGGATATTTTATCAGGATTTCCTTCAGATTTATGTAGGTATGATTCTGGTAAAGTATAGAAATATTGCCCTAACATAACTCCCTTCTCCGTAATCCCCCCATTTTGTGCCATTATTGGCATATATGATAATATATATTACTAATATTTTAAATTAGTAATATATTACAAACCCAGCAACTATTTGCTCCAATGTAATCTTACATTCTGAGAGTCCTTCTGTTGTTTTAAACTTTTTATTGACAACTTCCATAATTATAGACAAGAAACTATAATTCCCTCCCCACTACTTTCCTCCTCCCAAATCCACCCTCCATCATATCCCCTCCTCCTCTCAATTAGTCTCTCTCTTATTTTGATGTTATCATACTTTTCTCCTGTTATGCAGACCTTGTGTAGATAGTGCCAGGCCCTGCGAGGTCATAGGTATCCAGGCCATTTGTGTGTGTGGAAGATTGCATTGTAAGCAGTCCTACCCTTCCTTTGACTCTTACATGTTTTCTGCCACCTCTTCCTCAATGGACCCTGAGCCTTGGAAGGTGTGATAGAGATATATCAGTGTTGAACACTCCACTGTCACTTCTTAGCACTGTGGTGACTTTTGAGTCATCCCAGTGGTCCCTGCTATCTAAAAAGAGAAGCTTCTCTAACCAAAAGTGAGACTAGAGCTGGAGGGGTGGCTTAGCAGTTAAGGCGCTTGCCTGCGAAGCCTAAGGACCCATGTTCACCTCTCCAGATCCCACATTAGCCAGACATACAAAGGTGAGGCAAACACAAGGTCACACATACCCACTAGGTGGCTCAAGCATTTGTATTTCGATTGTAGTGGCTGAGGCCCTGGCATGCCAATTCTCTCTCTCTCTCTAAAAATAACAAGAAAAAAGAAAAAAAGTGAGAGTATCATTAATGTATGGGTATAAAGGGTGTTCCAGACACTGGAGGGCCCTTGCTATCTTTAGCTTACATCAGACTTTCACATACTATAATATGAGTAATAAGACTGATCTAGGTAAGTGTGAATCCTCTGCTCATCCAATTCTGGTGGCCTCTGAATGGATTAGAACCAAATATCTTCTCCTTGCATGAAAATCATGCAATAGCTAAGTACTGACTCCCACTGTAGATATAAAATAAGAGGAATATCATGTAGAGCTAAGTGCCAACTTTGCACTTATTCCAGGATCTCCAAGTGATCTCAGTGAAAATGGAATATGACTTTTATACTGCTTGGGAAGTTAAAAAATTACATGCGGTGTTGTCATTTTAACTGTATTCTCATTTATTTATTTATTATTAATTAATTATTTATTTGACAGAGAGAGAGAGAGAAAGGGGCAAATGGAGAGAATGGGTGTGCCAGGGTAGGTATGTAGTCACTCCAAATGAACTCTAGAAGCACATGCCACTTTGTGCATCTGACTTTACATGGGTACTGAGGAATTGAACCTGGGTCCTTTGGCTTTTCAGGCAAGCATCTTAACTGCTGAGCCATCTCTCCAGCCCCTTATCAATTAATTTTTATTTGCATATATACACATAACTCTAGGTGAAAAAGTGTACAGAATATTCAGCACACAATAGGGTTGGAATATAACTATCTTCCTTAATAATACAGTAACCCACAAGTGACTGTTTTGAGCCCTTTGGATAGGAAGGAGTCATGGTGACTTCAACATTTGTGTCAGTTCCTTTGGAAGATTGAAAAATTAAGAGTGTTTGTTTCCCCTGTTTTAAAATATTTTTTTAAAATTTTATTTGAGAGAGAGGGAGAGAGAGAAATATAGAGAATGGGCAAACCAGGACTTCCAGCCACTGCAAATGAACTCCAGACTCATGTGCCACCCTGTGCATCTGGCCTATGTGGGTACTGGGGAATCAAACCTTGTTCCTTGGACTTCACAGGCAAGCATTCTTAACTGATAAACTATCTCTCCAGCCCTCTTCCCCCCCTTTAAATGCACTGGGTACTGATCTGCCAGAGAAGTATATTTTCTATTGGAAGGGTCCAGAAACAACTGGTGTTTGCACCTTTTGCACTGTTTTTTGTTTGTTTGTTTGTTTGTTTGAGGTAGAGTTCCACTCTAGTCCAGGCTGACCTGGAATTCACTATGTAGTTTTAGGGTGGCCTTGAACTCATGGTGATCCTCCTCCTTCTGCCTCAAGAGTGCTGAGATTAAAGGTGTGCACCACCACGCCCAGTTTACCTTCCCCACTTTTTAGGGAAGTACTCTTGAAAATATGTGATTATAGTCCTGGGTGATTAGTGGCAGAAGGAAAGGGGTCTAAAGAAACTATCACTCATTATTAGATTGTAACTTTTGTGAGAAGTCCTAGAAAAGATCTTATATTTTGTAGTCCCCTCCTTGTGATAACACCAGGTTCAAATTCAGTCTTGGGGTCTATGACTCTTAAGTAGTCTTTTAAGAGTATAACTTGAGCTAGGCGTGGTGGCACATGCCTTTAATCCCAGCACTGGAGAGGTAGGAGGATCGCCAAGAGTTTGAGGCCACTCTGAGACTACATAGTGAATTCCAGGTTAGCCTGGGTTAGAGTGAGACCCTACCTCGAACTCCCCCCCCCAAAAAAAAGAAAAAGAGTATAACTTGATGGGAATATGACCAATTTGCAATATGTTCATATATCAAAGTTCTCAATAAAAAATTTAAAAAACCACAAAGTCTGTTCTTTTGTATGAGGTAGTGAGGTAGGTGCTCAACCAAAAGGAAGAGACTAAGTATATGTGTCAGTGATGAGCCAACACATCAGGGGAAGAATGATCCATTCTGGGGTCTTCCTCAAATTTATAGAATGACAACTAATTTCAGGGCGGGGACATTCTAGATATAACTGCCTTCTCTCTGCAGCAGGCTACAGCTAGCCAGCTGCCATCCCTTCAAGGTTAGAGAAGACCTTCATGGCTTGCTAAGAACTGAGCAGCATGGTAAACTGTTCTTTACTTTCTCCTGCCTTCACCGGCTTCTCCCTCTCCCCTTCTTCTCAGACTGCAGCAAAGAAGCCTGACATACATGGGGTTGTCTTTGCCCCTATAAGGCTCCTATTGCCCAGGAAGTACAGGGGCAGTCTCATCTTGGGAGCATATCCACATAGAGCATTTGCCTTCCCATTGGGGATTAACAGCTAGTCAAAAGGGCCAACCTCTGCTTCAGTGTTATTTAATTAAATACAATGTCTTCACAGTTTCCTTGGTTAGGCCCTGGCTGGGTCCTGGGCAACCTTATCTCCAATGTTAATACTTTGTTTTTCATCATGACCTCTTGAAGAATACAGGTTTTTCCTTCTCATGCCATCTGGCCACACAACCTATCCATATGTCATGATTCCTTGTTTTAGAAGTTACTTTATAGGTGTCCAAATGTTGCATGCACTGTCATAAAAGATATTGTCATCATTTTTAGATATCTGAAAGCTTTAAGTTAAAAGTTATTAATGGGCTGGGGTGATGGCTCAACAATTAAAGGCACTTGTTGGCAAAGCCTGCTATCCTGAGTTCAATTCCCCAGCACCCACTTAAAGCTAGATACAAAGTGGCACATGCATCTGTGATCCCAGCATGTCTGACTGTGGGACATGGAGCCAGAAGAATTCATAGCTTTGGGCCAGCTAGTCTGATGTTTGTTTTCACTGTGGCATTTTATTTTCAGTGACAAGAAACCCTGTCTCACAAAAAGGTAGAACACAGACACCTTGAAGTTGTCCTTGGACCTCCAACTGTACGCAGTGGTACCTGTGCCTATACACATAATAAACATTTTTTTAAAAGTTATTAGCAGAAGAGAAATACTCTTGACTCCTTTACTGCTGCAACTGGTTCCTGTTGGCCTGCTTATTTAGTGGAGGAGAGGCTATGAAACGGAGTGCCAGTTGCATCTTCCATCACTTGGAAGGAAGCTGCTTTATGGCTTTTTTTGAGGTAGGGTCTCACTGTAGCCCAGGCTGACCTGGAATTCAGCATGTAGTCTCAGGGTGGTTTCAAACTCATGTCAATCTTCCTCCCTCTGTCTCTTGAGTGCTAGGATTAAAGGCATGTGCCACCATGCCTGGTTTTTTATGGCTTCTCCTCCCTCCCCCTCCCCCGAGGTAGGGTCTCGCTCTAACCCAGGCTGATCTGGAATTCACTATGTAGTCTCAGGCTAGCTTCGAACTCACAGTGATCCTCCTACCTCAGCCTCCTATATGCTGGGATTAAAGATGTGCACCACCATGACTGGCTCTTTATGGATTTTAATGGAGTTTTTCAACAAATGTTTATACTGCAAAATCTGAACATTCATCACACACAATCTAATTAAGCATCATAAACTCCAATTGCATCTCATTTCTGGTGATTGTGGGCCTAATACTGAATAATAATAATATATTTTTACCAGAAAATATGAGAGATCATATAAAACCTCATCACATAGTGTATTTTGGGCAAGACTTGAGGGTTTATTGTGGGGTTCTTTTGTAAGTAGGGTCTCACTATAGCCCAGGCTGACCTGAAACTCACTTTGTAGTCTCAGACTGGCTTCAAACTCACAGTGATCCTCCTACCTTGGCCTCCCAAGTGCTGGGATTAAATAAATGTGTGTGTCACCATGCTCGGCCTTCTGTTACGTTTTACATGCTTCTTTACCTGTGTATATTTTTGTATGAAGATCAAGAAAAAGCTAGAACCATCTCCTCCTTTCATGTGCTTTTACTAAAAGCCTGCAAAATGTGAATTATCTATTCATTTTTTGGATTCATTTATATGGAATCTTGTTTTAAAAAAAATATTTATTTATTTGAGAGAAAGAAAGAGGCAGGTATATATAGAGAGAAAATGGGCATGTCAGGGCCTCCTGCCACTGCAAACCAATTCCAGATGCACACGCTGCATTGTGCATCTGGCTTATGTGGGTCCTGGGGAATCAAACCTGTGTCCTCAGGCTTTGAAGATAAGTGCCTTAACCACTAAGCAATCTCTCCAGCCCATGTTTAGTTTTTGCACATGCACATGCATGTGTATGTGTGTGTGTGTGTGTGTTTTATAGTATGTGTGAGATGTGGTATGTAAATGCATGTTTCCCATATATGTGTGTGTGGAGGACAGAAGAGAATATCAGGTATCCTTGTATGTCTTAGCTACATATTTCTTTGAAATGTGCCTCTCTCACAGCCCAGAGCTACTTTCTGTCAGTGAGCCCCTGCGATTCTCTGGTCTTTGTCCTCTGTGGACTGGGATTACAAATGTGTGTGGTCATGCCCAGCTTTGATATATTAAAAAAAAACTTATATTGGGGCTGGAGAAATGGCTTAGCAGTTAAGGTGCTTGTCTGAAAAGACAGAAGACCCAAGTTTGACTTCCAGGACCCATGTAAGCCAGATGCACAAGGTGGCACATGCGTCTGGAGATCGTTTGCAGTGACTGAAGGCTTTGGTGCATCCATTCTGTCTGTCTGTCTGTCTGTCTGTCTGTCTGTCTATCTATCTGTCAACCAATCATCAGCCTCTTTCCCTCTCTCTCTATTAAATAATAAAAATAAAATAAAATATTAAAAAACCAAAAAAACTTCTATTGGCAACTTCCATAAATATAAACAATATGCCGTGATCATAATCCCCTCACACTATCCTCCTATTTTCCCTCCCAATCCACCTCCATTAAATCCCTTTTTTCTAGCTAGTCTTCTATTTTGATGTCATAATTTTTTTCCTCCTATTACACAGGTATTGTGTAGGTTATATCAGCCACTGTGAGGTCATGAATATCAAGGCGACTTTGTTTCTGGAAGACAGTATTGTAAGCACTCTTTCCTTCCTTTGGTCTTTACATTCTTTCCACCATCTCTTCCTCAATTGACCCTGAGCCTTAGAGGGTATGATAGAGATGTCTCAGTGCTAAACACTCCACTGTCACTTCTCAACAATATGGTGAGTTTTGAGTAAGTAACTCCATTGGTCACTGCCATCTGAAAAGAGAAGCTTCTCTAACCAAAAGTGAGAGTAACATTCACTATATGGGCATAAATGTAAGTATTTAGAGGGCAGTTTGGGGATGGATAGATAGCAGTTAAGGCTCTTGCCTACAAAGACAAAGAACCCAGGTTTGATTTCCCTAGGACCCATATAAGCCAAGTGCACAAAGTGACACATGTGCCTGGAGTTCATTTGCAGCAGCTAAAGGCCCTGGCATGCCCATTTTTTCTCCATCTGCCTCTTTTTTTTTCTCTCCCTCAAATAAATAAGAGCCAGGTGTGGTGGCACACACTTTTAATCCCAGCAGTTGGGAGGCAGAGGTAGGAGGATTGTCATGAGTTCGAGGCTACCCTGAGATTACATAGTAAATTCCAGATTAGCTGGAGCTAGAATGAGACCCTACCTGGAAAAACCAAATAAAAAAAAAACCAAACACATAAATAAATAAATAGAGGGCAGGTTGGTGGGCATAATCTATGTATTTAGCCAGACAACAGTAGTAGCTTTTCTCCTAGAGCTTATGACCTCCCAAGCCATAGGCTTTTCATTAGGTTTTTGGTACCAGACAGGAATTTGCTACCTTGGAGTGGACCTTAAGTCCAACCAGAGTCCAATTGGTAACCCCCATAACAGACATGCCACCATTGCACTAGTTGGTACATTTGGCCTGGCTGGCCATCTGTAGAGCTTGTAGTGTCCACTGCTGGTTATCACTTTTCTCCTTCAACAGGCTGCATAGGTTTTTTCAGCATCCTGACAGCTAGTTAGTATGGAGGAGGCTTCCAGCTCAGCTCCAGCTTGGTTTCTCAGTGTCCTGCAACCCAAAGTATGTGGAGTCTTCAGCAGTAGGGTTTCTTGTTATCTAGTTCTGATGGGCAACTAAGAGCCTTGGAAATATCCTGAAATGTTTGGGAGGCATTAGGGGTCTCCCTAACCAACAACTTGGTGGAAGGTATCCTACCCTGACACTGAAATTTTTCTAGGCACATTGTGCACCTCCACAAGACACTTCTGCCCAAACTGTGTCTGTTTTGACATATTATTAGTTACTAAAAAAGTATGTTTCCATATAGCTTATTCATACATCTTAAATTAAAAAAATTATTTATTTATTTATTATTTATTTATTTGACAGAGAAAGAGGCAGAGAGAGAAAGAGAGAGAGAGAGAGAGAGAGAGAGAGAATATGAGAATGGACACGCCAGGGCCTCCAGTCACTGCAAACGAACTCCAGTGCGCCCCCTTGTGCATCTGGCTAATGTGGGTCCTGGGAAATCCAACCTGGGCCTTTTGGGTTTTCAAGCAAACACCTTAACTGCTAAGCCATCCCTGCAGCCCCATACATCTTAAATTTTGATTAACCCTCATCACCTCTTCTTCACCCCCTCTTAACTCCTACTCCCAGTATTCTGCTTGCTACTTACATATTTGCTATACCCTTCCCTTAAATTTTTCCCTCTCTTCACTCCCTCATAGCTCCTTTTATTTATTTTTATTATTTTTTTTATTTTTTTGCTTTTCCAAGGTAGGGTTTTACTCTAGCTCAGGCTGACCTGGAATTCACTATGTAGTCTCATGGTGACTTCGAACTCTCGGCGATCCTCCTACCTCTGCCTCCCGAGCGCTGGGATTAAAGGCGTGTGCCACCACGCCCAGCTACCTCATAGCTCCTTTTTAGCTTTCAGGCCTCTACTGCTGACTGGTATTCCAACTCACAATCTAAACATTTGAAGCTAGGACCCACATATGAGAGAGAACGTGTTACACTTAGCTTTCTGAGTCTGAGTTACCTCACTTAGTATAGTATTTTCCATTTCTCTGCAGTTTTCACTTTTCTTTATAGTTGAATAAAACTCCATTGTGTAAGTCTATCACATATTTATTATCCATTCATAAACTGAAGGGTACCTAGGCTGGTTCCATTTCCTAGATACTGTGAACAGAGGAGCAATAAGCATAGATGGGCAAGTATCTCTATAGTAATATGTAGAATCCTTAGGGTATATGTCAAGGAGTGGTACAGTTGGGTCATATGGGTCATTAGTTGTGTCAGAAAACTCCACACAAATTTTTACAATGGTTGTAGCAGTTTACATTCTCTCCAACAATGGAGAAGGGTTCCTCTTTCCCCATGTCCTTCTAGCATTTATTATCATTTGACTTCTTTTTAAAAATATTATTTATTTATTTGTAAGTGGGGGAGGGAGGGAGAATAGAGACATAGATTGGGTGCGCCAGGGTCTCCAGCCACTGCAAAAGAACTCCAGATGCATGCACCCTCTTGTGCATCTCGCTAACATGGGTCCTGGAGAATCAAAGCAGGATCCTTTGACTTTGCAGGCAAACGCCTTAACCGCTAAGCCATCTCCAGCCCTCATTTGACTTCTTGATGATAGCCATTCTGACAGGAGTGAGATTGAATTTCATATTAATTTTAATTTGCATTTTCCTGGTAGCTAATGATGTAGACTATGATTTTTATTTATTTATTTGACAGAGAGAGAGTGTCCAACCTGGGCCTTTTGGGTTTTCAAGCAAACACCTTAACTGCTAAGCCATCCCTGCAGCCCCATACATCTTAAATTTTGATTAACCCTCATCACCTCTTCTTCACCCCCTCTTAACTCCTACTCCCAGTATTCTGCTTGCTACTTACATATTTGCTATACCCTCCCCTTAAATTTTTCCCTCTCTTCACTCCCTCATAGCTCCTTTTATTTATTTTTATTTTTTATTTTTTTTTATTGTTTTGCTTTTCCAAGGTAGGGTTTTACTCTAGCTCAGGCTGACCTGGAATTCACTATGTAGTCTCATGGTGACTTCGAACTCTCGGCGATCCTCCTACCTCTGCCTCCTGAGCGCTGGGATTAAAGGCGTGTGCCACCACGCCCAGCTACCTCATAGCTCCTTTTTAGCTTTCAGGCCTCTACTGCTGACTCGTATTCCAACTCACAATCTAAACATTTGAAGCTAGGACCCACATATGAGAGAGAACGTGTTACACTTAGCTTTCTGAGTCTGAGTTACCTCACTTAGTGTAGTAGTTTCCATTTCTCTGCAGTTTTCACTTTTCTTTATAGTTGAATAAAACTCCATTGTGTATCACATATTTATTATCCATTCATAAACTGAAGGGTACCTAGGCTGGTTCCATTTCCTAGATACTGTGAACAGAGGAGCAATAAGCATAGATGGGCAAGTATCTCTATAGTAATATGTAGAATCCTTAGGGTATATGTCAAGGAGTGGTACAGTTGGGTCATATGGGTCATTAGTTGTGTCAGAAAACTCCACACAAATTTTTACAATGGTTGTAGCAGTTTACATTCTCTCCAACAATGGAGAAGGGTTCCTCTTTCCCCATGTCCTTCTAGCATTTATTATCATTTGACTTCTTTTTAAAAATATTATTTATTTATTTGTAAGTGGGGGAGGGAGGGAGAATAGAGACATAGATTGGGTGCGCCAGGGTCTCCAGCCACTGCAAAAGAACTCCAGATGTATGCACCCTCTTGTGCATCTCGCTAACATGGGTCCTGGAGAATCAAACCAGGATCCTTTGACTTTGCAGGCAAACGCCTTAACCGCTAAGCCATCTCCAGCCCTCATTTGACTTCTTTTTTTTTTTTTTATCTCCCATCTTTTATTGACTGGATTTAAAAGTTGTGCTTCCAAGACTTTTATCACCTATTGACCATTTACCTGTCATTTGACTTCTTGATGATAGCCATTCTGACAGGAGTGAGATTGAATTTCATATTAATTTTAATTTGCATTTTCCTGGTAGCTAATGATGTAGACTATGATTTTTATTTATTTATTTGACAGAGAGAGAGTGTGAATATGGGGGCGCCAGGGCCTCCAGCCACTGCAAATGAACTCCAGACGCATGTGGCCGCTTGTGCATCTGGCTAATGTGGGTCCTGGGGAATTGAACCAGGGTCCTTTGGCTTTGCAGGCAAACTACTTAACCACTAAGCAATCCCTCCAGCCCCTAGACTGTGATTTGAGATGCTTTTTACATGGGTCTGAAGGAGTCGAACTCAGCAGTCTCTGGCCTAAGAGACCCTCAAATATAAGTAGTAAGTGCCCTTAACTGCTGAGCTATCTCCCCACTCCCCTAATGCCATTTTACTTGTAATTATAGAAATTACCCCTCTCTCAGAATTAGAGGACAGAATTTCAAGGATACATTGGATTATTTGGTTAACATCCATGAGCCCTTTGATACTTTCATGTTTACATGACTGGATGGATTCTCGTAGAATTTCTGGTAGGAAAAAATTTTTTTTTGTCATATAGTTAAAAAAGTCTTGAGTACCTACTATGTGAAAGGTACTGTGTTGTTCTCTGTGATCTGGGAAGAGGGGAAAGCAGGAAAGGCACTGAAAAAGGGCTTGGAGCATGGAAGGAATAGATACTTCAGGCTTGTAGCAGACAGCTTTAGGTTCACTGAGATGAACTTCCAGACCAGGCAAAGTTATGGAGGAAGAGATATTTATTAAAGCTTATAGATCCAAAGGAAGTTCCATAATGGCAGAAGAAGCTGGCCTACCTTCATAGGACCAAACATAGAGAGTGAAGCCAAAAGCCATACACACACACACACACACCTCCAGAACTCCAGCTAGGCACACTTAGCATATATTTAGATTAAAATCCTAAACCCACCACCACACCTTAGGGCTGGACCCTAAGATCCGCCCAGTGACTTTGCCTCCAGCCAGGTGGCTGCAGATGCAAACTATAATAAAATGCTGAATATATTGGGGGACATCTATTCAAACTACCACAAGGCCATTGTGGCTAGAGTGCAGAATGAGGCCAATATGAGCTGAAAGAGGAAGTTAGGGAACAAATCATTGGCAAAGCATTGATGTGTGTTAAGCAGGAAAATAACAAAATCAGATTTGTTGTGTGAATTGACCATGGTGGTTACCTTCCAAAGAAAGGTATGGTTGTTTGAATATATGTCCATCATAGACTCAGGTGTGGGTTTTTTTTTTTTTTTGTTTGTTTGGTTTTGTTTTCTGTGGTAGGGTCTTGCTCTAACCCAGGATGACCTGGAATTAACTCTGTAGTCTCAAGGTAGCCTCAAACTCATGGCGATTCTCCTACCTCTGCCTCCCAAGTGCTGGGACTAAAGACATGTGCCACCACACCTGGCTTGGGCTCAGGTGTTTTATTAAAGCTTGTAACTTTAATAAAGCCTGGCTGGAAGAGAGGTGTCACTGGAGGTGGATCCTGGGGTCCAGGCCAAAGATGTGTGTTTGAGAGCAGATCTGAATTTCAGCCCAAATGTGTTCAGAGCAGACTGGGCTTGTTGCTTTTGGTGTTTGCTGGCTGCTGGTAATTTCTCTGTCTGCTTGGATTTATGAATGGGAGCCAACATCTTCTGCCATTGATGGAACTACCCCCTGTACCTGTAATCTTGAAATAGATTATTTCCTCCCATAAAATTGTGTGTGGTTGGATGTTTTTGCCGGCGTCATGGAACTAACTACAACAGCAGGTTTTGAAGGGCAAATAAGGAAGCAAAGATAAAGTTAAGGTTTATAGTCAGAAGCAGCAGGGAGTCCCACTGAGGAAGTGACCTTGGCTATGGACAGATGCTGGATATGGAGAGATGTATGCATATTGGAGAAAGACTCAGCAGCCAATGTTATTTGCAGTTTTTGAAGTGTTAGCTTTCTACACAAGTCGTCCTTCTGATCCCACTTGTTAGCTGATATCCTGGCCAGAGCTTTAGTACAGAGTGGGAGGTGGGCAAGGATTAAAAATATTACCAATCCAGGTTTTTACATGTAATTCAATTTTTAAACATCGCATTAAAATTTGACTTCCTAGTAATGGATCTTGACAGATTTGATTTGCAGCTTCTATTATCTATGCCAATCTGCTCTTCTTTGGAATATTGACCCTTTTTTTAGCCATTGTGATACTTCTTTAATTGTTCTGTGACAAAGAGGTGAAGCAGAATCTGCTCGTGAGAAATAGCCTGGCTGTTAGGTAATTAGCTTATCAAGTAGCTTTCCTCATATTAATTCATTAAGTATTCGAGGTAATAGCCACTGTTGTTGTTATTATTAGGTTAGAAGAGACCTGTAATGTGATTCTTATTTCTTAGTCAGTGAGGAAAACTTATGCTTTTATTTATGTCAGTCCTACTAACCAAAGAGAAGTATTTTATGATATTATTTTGGGCTTTATTGTTATTTTAATTAATATGCAAAGAAAAAGGTACATTAATGGTATTGTTCAAATGCATTTCAATTTTTGTTTCCCTCCCTTACTTTCCTTCCAACCTTCTTCCCCCTTGTACCTTGCCTGCACTGTAGCCTCTTTTCTGCTTTCCCACAACATGTTTCCTTTTTCCACACCCTTTTTTACTTTACTTCATGTTTCCCTCTCATAGTATCCTATCTTGTTACATATCCTATGTCTGCTCTTGGATCCCCTTGTTTACATATATACAAATATAAATGTTAGGACCCGTATTTGAGAGAGAAGTTGCAATTTTTGTCTTTCTGGGCTTGGGTTGGTTCATTTGGCATGATCTTTTCTAATTTCATCCATTTCCCTTCAAATTTCTTTACTTCATTTTTCTTTGCAGCTGAGCAAAACTCCAGTGCATAGATGTACCACATTTTTATTGTCTACCATCATTAGTTCATGGTTATCTCAGTTGATTATATATCTTAGTTACTATGACTACAGTAGCAATGAACATGGTATATCATAGGGATAGAATCCTTTGGGTATATGCCCATAAGTGGTATAGCTGGGTCATATGGTAGTTCAGTTTAAAATATATACATTTATTTATTTATTTGAGAAAGAGAGAAGAAAGAGGCAGATAGAGAATGGGTATACCAGGGCCTCTAGCCACTGCAAACGAACTCCAGATGCATGTGCCCATCTTGTGCATCTAGTTTATATGGGTACTAGGGAATCAAACCTGGGTCCTTAAGTTTTGCAGGCAAGCACTTTAACCTCTAAGCCATCTCTTCAGTCCCCCAGTTATTAGATTTTTGAGAAACCTCCACACTGATTTCCATAGTGACTACACCAGTTTATACTCCCACCAGCAGTGAATGATTCATCTTTACTGTAACCTTGCCACAATTTGTTGTCTTTAGTTTTTTTTAAAAAAAAAACTTTTAATTGACAAATTTCATACATGAACAAAATGTAATTTGATCATAATTCACTTCCATTACCTTCTCTTTTCTCCCCCTCTGCCTCTTTTGCTGACTGAATTCCTTTCCAACCAGTCCCTCTTCTATTTTAAAGATATTTTCCCCCTCATCTATGTTGAAATGTTGATGAGTTCAAGATTGTGCAGGTCTGGGGAGGGAGAAATGGCTTAGTAGTTAAGACACTTGCCTATGAAACCTAAGGACCCAGGTTTGATTCCCTAATACCCACATAAGCCAGATGGACAAAATGGGCACATGCATCTGGAGTTCACTTGCAGTGGCTAGAGGCCCTGGTACACACATTCTCTCTCTCTCTCTCTCTCTCTCCAAATAAAAATATTTAAGAAAATATTGTGCAGATCTTAATGACCGCCACTGTGAGATCATAAAATAACAGGTACTTCATGTCTGGAAGATAGTGTCCCAAAGTACTCCTCCCCAACCTCTGGCCTTTAAATTCTTGTTACCCCTCTTCCATAATGTCTTGGAGGGTACAATAAAGGTTTCTCATTCAGTGCTGAGCACTCAACAGTCACTTATTCTTAGCGTATTGATGCGTTTTGAGTCTCCCCAGTAGTCACTGCCACCTACAAAAAGAGTCTTCTTTGGTGCTAAAGGTAAGGCTCAGCAGTTGGAGGTACTTGCTTGTATACTCTGACAGCCCAGGTTCAATTCCCCAGTACCCATGTGAGGTCAGATGCACGAAGTAGCATATGGCATCTGGAGTTTGTTTGCAATGGCAGGAGCCCTGGCACACCTATACATACTCTCTCGGTGTCTCCTCTTTCTCTCTCTTCCTCAAATAAATAAATAAAATATTTTTAAAAGCATCTTCTTTGACCAAATATATGGGAATAAACATAATATAAACATTAGAGGACAATTTGATGTGCACAACATCCATTTAGTCAGAAAACAATAGTGGCTTCTCTGCTAGGGTCTATGTTATTAGTTTTCCTTTAAAAATATTTATTTGCAAACAGAAATAGAGTTATGAGAGAGACAGACAGAGAGAAATGGCATGCCAGGGCCTCCAGCTGCAAATGGACTCCAGATGCATGCACCACTTTGTGCATCTGGCTCCATGTGGGCCCTGGGGAGTTGAAATTGGGTCATTAGGCTCTACAGGCAAATGCTTTGACTGCTGAGCCATCTCTCCAGCCCAGTTTTCTTGATAACCATTACTGACTAGGGTGAAATGAAATCTCAAAGTGTTTTCAATTTGCATTTCCGTGATGGCTAAGAATGTTGAACTGCATTTTAAATAATATTTGTTGGCCATTTGTGTTCTTTTGAGAACTATCTGTTCATTTCATTAGTCCATTTATTAATTGGAAGTTTTAATTTATTTTGCTGTTTAATTTTTGTAGTTCTTTATATATTCTAGATATCAATCCTGTCTTAGGAAGAGCTGGAAACAATTTTCTTTTATTCTACAGGCTGTTTGTTCACTCTGATGATAGTTTCCTTTTCTGTGCAGAAACCTTTTAATTTCATGTGGTCCCATGTGTTGATTCTTCATACTATTTCCTGTGATATTTGAGTCCTTTTCAGAAATTTCTTACCTATACCTCTAACTTCCAGTGTATTCCCTTGGCTTTCCTCTTAGTAGTTTCAGCATTTGTATTTAAATTAAGGTCTTTGTGATCAATTTTAAATTGATCTTTGTGCAGAGTAAGAGATGTGGATCTAATTTCATTATTCTGTAAGTGGATATTCAGTTTTGCCAGTAGCATCTCTTGAAAAAGATGTCTTTTTTCCCCTAGTGTATGTTTTTGAGAACTTTGCTGAAAATTAGGTGACCATAGCTGTATAGGTTTATTTCTAGATCCTCTTATTTTTGCTTTTTTTTCTATTCTATTCTATTCTATTCTATTCTATTCTATTCTATTCTATTCTATTCATTTGCCTTCATGTCTATTTTTGTGCTGGCATCATGCCATTTTTATCACTTTGTTTCTGATGTATAATTGTAGGTTGGGAATTATGATACCTCCAGCAGTGTTTTTCACTTAGGTTTGCTTTAGCAATACATGGTCCTTTGTGTTTCCATATGAATTGTTGCATTGTTTTTTTCTAGTTCTGAAATGAATGTCATTGGAAGTTTGGGAATTACATTGAATTTGCAGATTGCTTTTGGTAATATAGCTATTTTCATAATATTGATTCTGCCAATCCATGAGCATGGAAGGTCTCTCTGACATCTATATCTGCTTTTATTTCCATTTTTCAGTGTCTTAATGTTTTATTGTAGAGGTCTTTCGTGTCCTTGGTGAGGATTATTTATAGGTAATTAATTTTTTATTTTTCCAAGGTAGGGTCTCACTCTAGCCCAGGCTGACCTGGAATTTACTAGGTAGTCTCAGGCTGGCCTCAACTCAAAGCAGTCCTCCTACCTCTACCTCCCAAATGCTGGATTAAAGGCATGTGCCACCACACCTGGCCTGGTACTTTATTTTTTTAGGAGTTATTGTGAATAGGTTATTTTTGCTAATATATTTTCCAGGAAGTTCATTGTTGGAATATAGAACTCTACTGATAATATTTATTTATTAAGAGAGAGTGTGTGTGTATACACACATGTTTCTGTGAATGTGGGCACATATGTGCCATAACACACGTGTGTAAGTCAGAGGACATCTTTTGGGTTGGTCATTGCCTTTGAATTCATTTGAGGTAGTCTATCGTTGTTCATTCCTCTTTTAGTCAGCTTCTAGGAAATTCTCCTGTCTCTGCCTTCCTTCTCTACCTTCCTTCTCATTGTAGGTACACTGGGAATATAGAAATTCACCACAGCTTCCAATTTTTCTGTGGGATGTACGAATCTTAAATCAGGCACACAGAATTGTATGGCAAGCATTATATCCATCCATCCCCCAAGTCCCAAAACTACTTGATTTTTGTGTGTTGATTTTTTTTTCTTTTTGAAGTAGGTTCTCACTCTGGGCCAGGCTGACCTGGAATTAACTATTAGTCTCAGGGTGGCCTCAAACTCACAGCGATCCTCCTACCTCTGACTCCCAAGTGCTGGGATTAAAGGCATGTGCCACCACACTCGGCTTCTTGTGTGTTGATTTTGTATCTTGCAACTTTGATGAACGTGTTCATTAAATCTAACATTGTTCTTGTAGAGTCACTTTTGTATAGAACCATGTCATTTGCAAAAGGTTCTTCTTTTCCTATTTTGATCCCTTTTATATCTTTCTCTTGTCTTAGTGCTTTAGCTAAGACTTTGAGAATTATATTGAATAAGAATGGAAATAGAGACGCCCTTGTCTCATTCCAGATCTTAGAGAAACTATTTTCCACTTTTCTCCACTCAATATATTGTTGGCTGTAAGTTTGTCTTATGTAGTCTTCATTATTTTGTGGTATGTTCAATTTATTCCTGATTACTCCAAAACGTTCATTACGAGGTATGTTGAATTTGTCACATGCCTTTTCTGCATCTATTGAGATGGTTATATGATTTCTTTTCTAAAGTTTATTTATTTGGTGAATTACTTACTGATTTGCATATGTCAATTCAACCTTGCATCCCTAGGGTGAAACCAACTTGGTCATGATGCATAAAGCTTTTAATGTGTTCTTGAATTTGGTTTGCATTTATTATTATTTATTTATTATTTTACAGAGAGTGACACACACACACAGAATTGGTGTGCCAGGGCCTCAGCCACTGAAATCGAACTTCAGATGCTTGTACCACCTAGTGGGCATGTGTGGGGCCTTGCACTTGCCTCACCTTTGTGCGCCTGGCTTATGTAGGATCTGGAGAGTGGAACATGAGTCCTTAGGCTTCGCAGGCAAGCATCTTAACTGCTAAGCCATCTTTAAAACCCTTGGTTTGCATTTTGTTGAGAAATATGTATCTGTGTTCATAAGGAAAAGTACTCTGTATTTTTTAAATATTTTATTTTTATTTATTTATTAATTTGAGATAGAGAGAGAGATACAGAAATAGGCAGGTAGAGAGAGAAAGAATGGGCGTGCCAGGGTCTCTAGCCACTGCAAACGAACTCCAGATGCATGTGCCCCCTTATGCATCTGGCTTACGTGAGTCCTGGAGAATCGAGCCTCGAACCGGGATCCTTAGGCTTCACAGGCAAGCGTTTAACCACTAAGCCATCTCTCCAGCCCTGTATTTTTTTTTGAGGTAGTTTCTTTTTTTTCTTTTATTTAAATTTTATCTATTTATTTATTTGCATGCAGAGAGAGAGAGAGAGAGAGAGAGAAGAGAGGCAGACAGAGAGAGAATGGGCATGCCAGGGCCTCTAGCCACTACAAATGAACTCCAGATGCATGTGTCCATTGTGCATCTGGCTTATGTGGGTCCTGGAGAATCGAACCTGGATCCTTTGGCTTAACAGGCAAACACCTTAACTGCTAAGCTATTTCTCTAGCCCTTGAGGTAGTTTCTTGTGTTACTCCAGGCTGACCTGGAATTCACTATGTAGTCTCAGGCTGGCCTTGAACTCACAGCGATCCTCCTAGCTCTGCCTCCCAAGTGCTAGGATTAAAGGCATGCACCACCACACCTGGCTCCTGGCTGTTTTTTGTTTTTTTAAGATGGAGTCTTGCTATGTTGCCCAGGCTGGAGTACAGTAGCTATTCACAGGTGCAATCCTACTACTGATCAGCATGGAAGTTTTGACCTGCTCCATTTCCAACTTGGGCTGATTCACCCCTTCTTAGGCAACCTGGTGGTCCCTCGTTCCTGGGAGGTCACCATATTGATGTCAAACGTAGTGTGGACACTGATTGGCATAGCACATTACAGTCCAGAATTCCTGGACTTAAGCGATCCTCCTGCCTCAGCCTCCCAAGTAGCTGGGACTACAGGCACTTGCCACCTTGCCTGGCTTTTTTTGTTGTGTATCTGGTTTTAGTATAAGGTAACACTGGCTTCATAGAATGAGTTTAGTATTATTTCTTCCCTTTATATGTTGTGGAATAGTTTGAGAAGTATTGGTATTAGGTGTTCCTTACATGTTTTACAGAAATTGACAGTGAGTCCATGTGGCCCTGCACTTTTCATTGTTGGGTTGCTTATTTCCTACTTAAATCTCACTGCTAATTATGCAGTTATTTAAATTACTTATATCTTCTGACTTTATTTTTGTTAGGTCATATGCATTTAGAAACTTAGCTCTTTCATCTAGGTTTTTTAGATTTTTGAAATACAGGTTTCCACAGTATTTCCAAATGATCTGTATTTTACTGGGGTCTGTTATAACAACTCCCTTTTTAGCTCTAATTTTATTTAGTTGGTTTTTGTATCTTTCTTTTGGTTAGTTTGGCCAGGGTTTTGTCAATCTTGTTAAATTTTTCAAAGAACCAACTCTTCAGTTGATTTTGTATATTATTCATTTAGTCTATGTTTCAGTATCTTATTTCCTCCTCCCCTCCCTCCCTCTCCCTCCCTCCCTCCTCCCTCCCTCCCTCCCTCCCTCCCCCCTCCTCCCTCCCCCTCCTTCCCCTATTTCTTTCTTTCTTTCTCTCTCTCTCTCTTTCTCTCTCTCTCTCTCTCTCTCTCTCTCTCTTTCTTTCTTTCTTTCTTTCTTTCTTTCTTTCTTTCTTTCTTTCTTTCTTTCTTTTCTTGGTTTTCCAGGTAGGGTCTCACTTTAGCTCAGATGGACCTGGAATTCATTCTGTAGTCTCGTGGTGGCCTTGAATTTACAGTGATCCTCTTACCTCTGCCTCCCGAGTGCTGGGATTAAAGGTGTGCGCCACCATGCCCAGCTGTTTGATTAATTTCTGCTCTAATTATTATTCTTTATTCTTTACTGGCTTCTTGCTTTTTTTGATAGCACCTTAAATTATATCATCAGATTGTTTATTTGAGATCTTTCTGAGATTTTTGTGTGAGCACTCATGGCTGTAATCTTTCCTCTTAGAAAAAGTATTCCAGAGGATCATATTTCTAGAAAATTTTAAATTTTCTCCCTGATTTCCTTAATTCAAACCTGTATTGTTCACTTTCCAAGTATTTGTGGGTTGCTGAAGTTTCTCTTGCTATTAATTTCTAGTTTTATCCTACTTGGTCTGATAGAATTCAAGGAATTATCGCAATTATTTTATATTTGGTACTGCTTGGTTTATGGCCTATGATGTAGTCAACTCTGGAGAAGCTTCTGTGTATCACCAAAAAGAATGTCTTGAATTGAATATTCTGTATTTATCTGTTAAATCTATCTGGTCTATTTAGCTCTGAATTATCTTTGCTGAGTTTTAGTTTGGATGACCTAAATATATGAGTGGGGTATTAACATCTTCCACTATTATTGTATCTGGACTTATGCGACCTTTTATGCCTTTTAGTGTTTGTTTTATGAAATTGGGATATCCAGTATTTGGTGCATAAATATTTACAATTGTTATATCTTCTTGATTAATTGTTCCATTTATTTATATATAGTGTCCTTTCTTTGTCTTTTTTTTTTAGCTTTGGTTTTATGTCTCCTTTATCAGATGTAAGAATAGCCATGCTTAACTTACTATTTCCACTTGCTTCTGTTTTTTTAAAGCAGGGTCTCACTCTAGCTCAGGCTGGCCTTGAACTCATAGCAATACTCCTATCTCAGCCTCTTGAGTACTGGGTTCGAAGGCTTGTGCTACCACTCTTGGCTAATGTGAGTTTCCTGAGGATAACAGATACTTGGATCTTGTTTTTAAATGCAGTCATTTAATCTTTGTGTCTTTATTGGTGAGTTGAGGTCATTTACCTTTAAAGATTTGTTGAGAGAGTTTCTTCCTGTGATCTTTTTCAGTGACATTCTGATTGGCTGGGTTGTTGGTATTTCTTTTTTTTTAATTTTTATTTATTTTTTAATTTTTGGAGAGAGACACAGAGAAAGACAGAGAGAGAGAGGGAGAGGGAGACAGAAATGGGCGCGCCAGCAGTCTCTCAGCTGCTGTGAACGAAATCCAGATGTGTGCGCCCCCTTGTGGTCAAGTGCGGCATTGCACCCTTGCGTCACTGCATCTGGCTAAACGTGGGACCTGGAGATTGGAACTGGGTTCTTAGGCTTAGCAGGCAGGCACCTTAACCACTAAGCCATCTCTCCAGCCCATTTCTTTTTTTTTTTAACCTCCCTTGTTAGCCTTGGGGGTGTGCTGGCTAGCTGTGTCAAACATGATTGATTCATTTCCAAGTCGTCTTTGTTCCCCTGTTCCTTTCCTGGTGAGCATGCTTACACTCATTTGCATGGATGAGACTGTTTTTCTCCTTCCTTTTTATATAATATTCCTTTAAGATTTTTCTGTAGTGCTTGTTTGGATATAATCAATTCTCTTAATTGTGTTTGTTTTGGAATATTCTAATTTCCTCATCAATTTTGAAAGATATTTTTGCTGTGTTTAACTTCCGTGGTTGGAACTTACTTACTTTCAGGATTTAAGATATATTGTTCTATGCTTTTCTGACTTTTAGAGTTGCAGATGAAACATCTGGAGTTATTTTGATGTGTTTGCCTTTGTATATGAGTTGGGATTTTCTTTTACAGCTTTTAGTATTGTTTCTTGACTTTTTTATTTCTAACATCTTGACTGTGAGATGTAGTGGAGAGGTTCTTCTCCAGTCATGTGTGTTTGGGGTTCTAAATGCCTCTTGTGTGTACGTGTCAACTTCTCTCTCTAGGTGTGGGCAGTTCTCTTCTATGATTTCATTAAACAATCCTTCAGTTCCTTTAGATGATAGTTCAGCTCCCCATTCCACCCCCATGGATTCTCAGGTTTGGTCTCTTAGATATGAATTCAAGATATCATGGAAGTATTGATCATGTTCCTGGATTTTTTTCTTTATATGTATCTGTGTGAATTATTGTCTCAACTTTGTTCTCCATCTCTGAAATTCGATGTTCTGCACGGTCTTTTCTGTTGGTAATGACCTCCATTGTGATTTTTGACAGAATGTTTCTTTCATTTCCAGATTTCTTGTTTGGTACTTCTTCAGGATTCTAATTTATTTTCTGAATATGTCCTCCATGTTTTGGACTTTCTCCTCTTACGTGCTAACAGTCTCATTCACGTTGGAGACTGTCTTGTCAATCTTAGTTCTGCTTGTTTAAATCTTCCTTTTGGTCATCAATCCTGTATAGAAGTAGGATTCCTAATTCTTTCTCTGTCACTCCCTTCATCTCTGTGCTTTCGCCTTCTATTGTTAGAGTTGGGGGTCTGTGAGTGGGTCATGGTGGGTTGTTCCTTCAGAATCTTTGTGTTTCTTGTTTTTTCCACATGTGTTCCAGATTTAATTTATCCCCTTTCCCAGTATGAGGTGGTTTTCTGTGGGACCTCCTACAGGCCACTTAACTAACGGCTACATTCCTTGAAGCTGTTCAGGCTGATTTGCGGTGTGGCTCCTTACTTATCTATCAGTACATGTGGATAAGCTTGTCTGTAGAAGACCCTTTCATATAACACTGTGACCCTTTCTGAAGTTTACCTGTAGAGGCTTGGTTTGTGTGTGGTACTGGGACACAAAGTGGGCCCTAAACTCCAAGCATCTCCCTGTCATTGGTGCAGTGATAACTTCTTGGGTACTGGCTGGCTTTTTTCATGTGGGCCATGTTGGCAGGGTGTTGCAACCCACTTACAGCTGAGCACTGGCTGGCATTTTCCTTGTGGGCTGGGTGGTCAGGGATGCTGGGGCCGCTTTCTGCTGGACATTGGATGAGTTCTGCATGATCCAGGTGGGTATGGGTAACAGGACTTCCTTCCTAGGGTGCTGACTGGTGTCTCCCATGTGAGCTGGGTGGGTAAGAGTGCTGGGGCCTACTTTCTGATGGTTACTGGCTGGCCAGGCACATTATTATGAGATCTTGCTTGTTTCTAACAATAGCTAAAATGAAGTATTTTGGTGGTTAGTGCTCATATTATTCAAACCATCAGTAGTTACTGCATTTAAATATTATGCTAGTAGCATGGTTAGAACTCAACATATTGTGATAGTGATGACCAGTGTTGTAACATGAGCAAGACTGCTAGCAGTTCAAGTCTCTGCTCTGTATTTATTAGCTATATGACTTTGAGAAGTTGCTTAATGATCCTGTTTCTCCATTTCAACATGTATAACATGAAGACAATAAAATACTAGGTGTATTTGTAAAGAACTTTAAATTCATTCCTAGACATGACTCGTTATATAAGTAGTGTATAGGAGCTAGCTTACTTTGTTGTCATATTTCACAAGCACAGATAGACAATACTACTATAGCTTTAGTAAATATTCTTATGTATTCTTTTTGTTTTTTTTCTAGCTTTCCCTAAATCCAAGTGGGAGTGTGTGTTATTTGATTCTTATTCTGAGTCAATGCCAGCAAGCCAACAACCTCGGGACTTGAATCGGATGGAGGTAAAAGATCTTCCTATGTTAATAGATAAGGATGTGCATAGAAGTAATTGTGTGGTTTATGCTCTTTATAAACTCTGGAAAATTAACTTTTATAACATAGTCTCTTAATATTTCATAATTTAAGAATTGGCCTTTCTAATCTACACACTGAGAATATGTTTAATTTTTCCTTATCTATAAAACTAGATTTCATAAAATAGCCAGAATATTTTGATCTTCTAGAGGTGAAATTTAGGTCAAACTAAGCCAGAAAACCCTAGCTACATTATTTCTTTAACTAGGCTTTGACTTCTTAGTAAGTAATTTCAGTTGTATTTTTAGTAGTTGACATTAGCATGGTATAACAAACTAGAAAAATTTTAAGAAGAGGTTTGAGAACTATCCAAAGAACCCTCAATCACATTCAAAGCTACCTCAGGGTTTTAAACTTTTAGACCAAATAAGAATGGATTTCTATGATCCTCCAAAGTAACTTAGCCAGTTTCCATGGTGTTAGGCCATTCACCCAGTCCACGGGCTTAGTGATTCGTAGCTATGGATTCATAGGAGTTGTTATGGTTAGTTTTGTCACCATCATCATTATTATCAATCTTAAAATTATGATGATCAAAATTATTTTTTAAGGTTTATTTTTTTGTATCTGTGGTGTGTGTGTGTGTACCTGAATTTGAGCCCCAGATCCTACATAAAAAGCTGGACGCTATGGTTGTGTGGTTGGCTTTTGTAATCCCAGCATGCTGATGCTGACTTTGATGGTGAGATGGGAGGAAGAGGCAGGAGAATTTCCCAGAAGCTCGTGGCGAGCACAGTAAAGAACAGCAGAATGAGAAACCCTGCCCAGATGGTGTGGAAAGGCAGAGGACTGACCCTAAAGTTGACCTCTGACTTCCATATGTGCACCGTGGCATGGGTGCACCTGCATTTACATACTCACACATGTGAACATACATACACGCAAATACATGTGAAGTAAAATAAAATTTAAAAATACTATAATTCAACCTAATTCTTTGTATGTCTGCATGCTAATAATAAATGAGTATTGAACACTTTTTCAAATATTTATTGGCCATTTTTTTTTTTTTTTTTTTTTTTTTTTTTGGTTTTTCGAGGTAGGGTCTCACTCTGGCTCAGGCTGACCTGGACTTCACTGTGTAGTCTCAGGATGGCCTCGAACTCTCGGCGATCCTCCTACCTCTGCCTCCCAAGTGTTGGGATTAAAGGCATGTGCCATCACGCCCAGCTCATTTGTATTTTTTTTTTTTGAGCCAGGGCCTCATATAACACTATATAGCAGAGGAGGACCTTGAACTACTGACATCTCCTAAGTGTTGGTATTAGAGCTGTATACCAACCACCATGGCCAGCTTTGTTGTTCTTTTTCTGAGAGCTGTCTATTTATCTCACTAGCCCCCTTATTGATTGGATGGCTTCTTTTTCTGGTATTTAATTTAACTCCTGTCTGATATATTGTTCAGCAAGCTTGTTCTCCTGTTTTGTAGGTTGTCTCTTTACTATTCTGGTTATTTCCTTTGCTGTACAGAAGCTTTTGAATTTCATGCAATCCAACCTGTCACTTGTTTTCTTTGCAGTGCTAGAGACTGAACCCAGTGTCTTGTGCATGCTAGAGAAGGACCCCTACCATGGAGCTATATCACAAACATCCATTAGTCTATTCTTAGCATTATTTCCTGTGCTATTGCAGTCCTTTTCATAAAGCCCTTGCCTATACCTATGTCTTAAAGTATTTTTAAAAATATTTATTTATTTATTTATTTATTTATTTATTTATTTATTTATTTATTTATTTGCAAGGAGTGAGAGAGAGAATGAATGAGTGAATGAATATATGGGTGTGACGGGGCCTCTATCCACTGCAAACGAACTCCAGATGCATGCACCACTTTGTTAATCTGACTTTACATAGGTACCAGAGAATTGAACCTGGATTGTTAGGCATTGCAGGCAAGTGCCTTAACACGTGAGCCATCTCTCCAGCCCTTAAAGTGTTGTATTTATTTTCTTTTAACAGTTTCAAAGTTATACATCTTACATTATGGTCTTTGATCCATTGATTTTGTACCAGGTAAAAGTTCAAGATCTAGTTTCATTCTTCTGTCTGTGGATATCCAGTTTTCCCGGCACCATTTGTTGAAAATGTTATGTTTTCTATCATGTATCTTTGTTATTTATTTATTTATTTATTTATTTATTTATTTATTTATTTGAGAGAGTGAGAGAGGCAGATTGGGGGGGGAACATAAGGGGCACACCAGGGCCTCCAGCCACTGCAAACAAATTTCAGATGCATGGTCCCCTTGTGCATCTGGCTTATATGGGTACTGGAGAATCGAATCTGGGTTCTTTGGCTTTGCAGGCAAGTACATTAATTGCTAAGCCATCTCTCCAGCCCTACCATGTTTCTTTTTGATACCTTTACCAAGTATTAGGTCCTATAGCTATGTGGGTTTATTTTCATGTCCGTCCTTTTTTCCCCACTGGGCTACATGCCTGCTTTTGTGCCAGAACCATGCTGTTTTTGTTATGATGGTTCTGCAGTATAATTTTAGGTCAGGTATTATGATACTTCTAGCATTACTCTTTTTGCTTAGCATTGCTTTGGCTATTAGGGGTCTTTTGTGCTTCCATATTAATTTTAGGATTTTCTTCTACATTTGCGAAGAATATCATTGGAATTTTGATGGGGCTTATATTGAATATGTGTACACATAGCCAATAAACACATAAAACATGTTGAGCTTCTGTATCCATTGAAATGAAAATCCCAAGTACATTGAGATTTAATCTCAGTCAGAATGACTGCCATCAAGAAAACTAATAATAAATATTGGCAAGGATGTGGGAAAAGTGGAATCTTGTATCCTTTAGCTACTGTGGACATCAATATGTTGGCCTAAAAAGTTAAAAATATAACTGCTATATTATTTATCTATACTACTTCTAGATATATACCCAACAGAATGAAAGTCTACTCACTATAGAGATACCTGAAAACCCATGCTTATCACAGCACTATTCAAAATATTCAAGTTATGTAATTACTATAGATGTCTTGCAATATATAAATGAATGAAGAACATATGGAATATAAACACAGTGGAATTTTATTTATTCAGCCACAAAAACAAAATTACCCCATTTGCAGGAAAATACATGGAACTATATATCATAAGGCTAAGTGATGCTACAACAAGAAGTATTACATGTTTTCTATCATACATAGTTTTTAGGGAGAAAAAAATAGGGCCATGAAGGTAAAAGGGGGACTATTAGAGATATGGAAGGAGGAGGTAGTATTATAAAGGGTAATAATGGGAGTAAACAAGGTCAAAGCTCTTTATATACATGTATAGAAATGTTATAATGAAACCCATTGCTTTGTACAATTAATATACACTAATAAAAATTTGATTGAAAGGTTAGGTTGGCTTTTTATAGCTCATGATTAAATATTTGATGTTCTTGTGAGCTATTACTCATTGTTCTGTCTGTATATCTTCTTTTAATCTATCATGAATGCATGGAGTGTGAATGGTGTTTGGTACCAGCCCTGTGAGCAATGACTCCTGTATAGGTGTGTGTGTTGTGAACAAACCTGTAGCTGATTGACGTTTCCGGTCACAAGAAGTTTGCTTTTCTTTTTTCTTTTCTTTTTTAAAGGATTAGAGAGACTTTGTTAGATTAAGAGAAGGAAAGAAGATTTAGCACAGAGAGCTCCCACCATGAGGAAGGCAAGAGGATAGTCAAGCCTCAGAGGCTTGCTTTGCTAAAGACATCAGGGCTCTAATTCCATCAAGAATTATAATTTAAATTTTATAATTTTATAAATATATATAATTATATTTATATATTTATAATTTAATTTCAGTTATACTCAATTCTAGTAGTATGTTAGAATGCTAGATTTTTTCTTTTAAAAACAGCTTTATTGAGAAACAACTAGCATACTGTACCCATTTAAACATACAGTTCAGTGGTTTTTCCCACTATATTAGCAGATTTGTTCAACCATATCTGCAGTTTAATTGTAGAATAGTTTATCACTCTAACTAAAACCCTGTACTTATTAGCAGTCATTTGCTACCCCCACCCTCTGATGACCATTAACTTATTTTCTCTTTCTGGATTTGTCTATTCTGACAATTTCATATAAATGGAATCTTATATGGTATGTGTCTTCTTTCACTTAGCATAATTCTAGAGCACTTTATTCCTTTTATTGATGAATACTATCCATTGTATGGATATGCTACATTTTGTTTATTTTCCTATCTTTGTTGCCTCTTTTGGTTATTATAAACCTACATGTGTATGTTTTTGTGTAAACATATATATTCAATTCTGTTTGCAATCTGTTTGCTGATGGACTGGTTGGATTGCACTACTGTGTTTAACTTTTGACGAACCACAATTTACTTCCAAAGCATCTTTTATTTTAATTCACCCAGCAGCAATGTGTGAAGATTCTAACTTCCATATATCCTTGCTAACCCTTGTTCTTGGCAGTATTTTAATTTAGCCATCTTTAGCCATCCTAGTTAAGTGAATGGGTATTTAATTGTGGTTTCAATTTGAATTTACTAATGACCAGTGCTGTTGAGCATTTCTTCATGTGCTTATTAGCTGTTTGCCTATCTTCTTTGGTAAAATGTCTGTTAACACGTTTGTCCATTTTTATTTATTTTTCTTCTTTCCTGGTGTTTTGCAATACCAAGAGAGAGGATCTTACTCTGTAGCCCACACTGGCCTGGAACTCATTCCAGTCCTCCTGCTCTGTCTTCTGAGTGCTGGGCTTGCAGGTTGAGCCACTGCACCTACTTTGTCCAATTTAAAATTGAGCTCTTTGTCTCTTACTGAATTCAAGGTAGTTTGTGTGCTTTGTTGTGATGCCAGAGAAACCTTATCTAATGTGGGGTCATGGAGGCTTTCATGGTTCCTTCTAAGTTGTTTTCCGTTAAGGTTTTAGATCCACTTTGAGTTAATTTTTATATATGCTCTGAATGTGTAACTTCATTTTTTTGGTATGTGGATATATACTGAAATGCTGATTTCCCCCCCCTTGAATTATCCTGCACTCTGCTGAAAACCAATCACTTTTAAAATGTACAAGTTCATTTCTCAATTCTCAGTTTGATTGTATGTTTATAATGATAGTAGTACCACACTATCATAACAACTATAATTTTGTGGTAAGTTTTGAAATTGGAAATGTGACCTTTTTTTGAGACAGGGTCTCACTCTATGGCCAAGGCTGGCCTCAAACTCTTCCTTATCCTCTGCCTCATTTGCCAGAGTGCTGGGATTATAGGAATGTGTCACTATGCCTGGCCAGAGTATGATCCTTTATCTTTCTTTCTTTTTTTTTCCAAGAATTTCGGTTATTATAGCTCCATTGCATTGCCATGTGAAGTTCAGGACAAGCTTGCCAAATTCTTCCAAGAAGCAAAACAAACAAAATAAAATTCCTAAGAATTGCATTGAATCTGTAGCATACTTTTCAGGGCATTGTCATCTTTTTTTTTGTTTGTTTGTTTTTTGTTTTTTGAGTCAAGGTTTCACCATGTAGCCCATGCTCCCTTGAAATTATGATCTTCTTGCCTCAGACTAATTGCAGGGATTGCAGGGGTATACCATCATACTCAGCTGGTCTTGCTATCTTCATAATAATTCTCCAGACCCATCAGTGTGAAATGTCACTCTATGCATTCATTTATTGTTTACTGTTTGGATTCCTTTGTGTGCTGAGGGTTGAATCCAGGTTCATGCATAGTAGGCAAGTGCTCTACCATTGAGCAAAGTTTTCAATAAAGGTTTTGGATTTGTTTTTATTTATGTTGTCTTATTCTTAGGTCATTTTCTTCTTCAGTTGGGTCCAAGTAAAAGAAAACAGTAAGATACATGCACTAAGATACATTGTCTGGGCTGGATCTGTATTACCAGTGTAAAAGTTACATTCTTGTTGCTGGAACAAACCACATAACCAGAAGCAGCTTATAGTTTTGAGAGGAATTTTCATCATGGTTGGGAAAGCACCATAGGCTTGAGTAAGAAGCCTGGGTCACATCTCTACAATCAGCAGGAAGGAAGTAGTTTGAGTACTGGGCTTGGAGCTGGGGTATATTACCACAAAGCTTGCCTCCAGTGACACCCCTCCTCTAGTAGGACTTCACCAACTGGGAATTAAGTATTAGGTTCAGTCACAAACACATGAAACACTATGGGGGGATTTCGTTCAAGCTAGCACAACCAGCTCCTTGGGAGTTTAAGGCAGGAGGATCACAAGGTCAAGACTACTTTGGGCTATTGGGTGAGTTTAAGGCTAGCCTGGGGAGCTTAGTGAGACTGTACCTCAAAATAAAATGTGAGAAGCAGGCTGAGATGAGAGCTGAGAGATAGAGTTGCTTGCCTCGCATATATGAGATCTTAGGTTCATTTTCTGCATGATAAGCAGTGAAAAAAAAAGAATGCATATTGGAGATAGTAGACAATGAGTAGGAAATTTTATCCTGAGATTTTATTGTGCATCAAGAATAACTTAGCTAAGGATTATTCAATCTTACCATTAAGTAGTACTATAACCCTGTGTTCTGGAACAGTTTAAAAACGAACAGCATTGCTTATCATTCTGGGCTTGTTTGAGTTCTTTGGAGTAATTAATTAACGTTTTGGAGCACCAAGCCATTCTAGGAATTTACTCACCTTCCTTTAAGTTTTAAAATTGATCACCATTTAAAATTTTGAGTATGGTTAAAATATAAATAATAATTGAAAGAATCCTATCATCTCTTTCCCCTGTCTCCTGAGCCAACATTTCATTCTTCGATATCTTTACAGAGTTTGTACATATAAGAAACACAAATATGATATGTATCATCCTTTAATATAATCAGAGGCCTTAGAGTACATAATGTTCCAGCTTTATTGAGGTATAATGGACATATACAATTGCACTTGTGATGTTTTCGTATATGTATACACACACGCAATGGTTATTAAAATCAGGCTGAGTATCCCATCCATCACCTCACAGTGGTATTTTTTTCCCAGTGCTGAGAACATTTAAGACCTGCTCTCTTGGCAGTTTTAAGTATAATATAATATATTAATATTAAGTTAGAGCATATGTTGAAAGAATTTATCGGAATTTGTAGTAAGTGGATATAAATAATTTAAAATGATTCATATATAATTATAGGACTTTCCTTACATGTATAACTGAGGACTTTCCTTATATGTGAGATAGGGGAAATGTTTGATTTGCTCTTATTCTCTAGCAAGGATGCTATTTATTTATTTAAATAATAATAAATAATAAATAAGAGAGATAGAGGAAGAGGCAGAGAGAAAGAGAGAATGGGCGCACCAGGGCCTCCAGCCACTGCAAATGAACTCCAGACGCAAGCACCACCTTGTGCATCTGGCTTGCATGGGTCCTGGGGAACCGAACTGGGGTCCTTAGGCTTCATAGGCAAACACCTTAACCACTAAGCCATTTCCCCAGCGCCAAGGATGCTATTTTAATCAGAGTTGAACAGCTTCTTTATGACAGATCTTGGCAGATACCTACATTATAGTGTCACTTACCAGAGCCTCTCTCTGCTTATGAAAAAGTACATAATGGCCTTGCTGGTGCTTGGCTGACTGGACAAATTTGAAATGCTCTGGCTGAATCCCACTCAAGATTAGAATTTAATGTAATATCCATAAATATGTCTTAATTTGAATCTATTTTTCTAAATCTATTTCTTTCCACTATTGCATGTAAAAATTTCAGTACAAATTTGTTTATACCTCATTAGGGACCCAAAATATAAACTATTAAATGTCAGGGCCTACTGAAGATATTAATTTTGACAATAATATAACTTTGTGAACGTTTTCATCATATGTGCATATCACTTAATTTTTTTCTACCTGGATAATTAATTGAGTTTTCTTTTCCAAGAAGACATCTGTTAAAGACATGGCTGACTTTCCTGTCCCTACCCAAGATGTGACTGCTGATGACAAGCAAGGTATGCAAAGAATGAGTATTCTTCTTTTGAGGACACCTCCCCTGATTTCTCATCTACTTTTCTTGGAACAACTGGGCTGTCAGAGTGTATGACAACAGCTCACAGTGTGAGAACTCATTTGGATAGATCCAGCAGTTGAACTTGTTGACACAAATTGTAGCTCCTAAAGTGACAGAAGACCTTCAGTGTCCAAGTCCCTTTAGTCCATTGGCCCCTTAGTCACTGGTGCCCTTAGGCTCTCTTGATACTGTACCCTGGAGTCTGGACCTATAGTTAGGAATGTAAAGGATTGAGAGGTGAATCCCTAGTGTTGGCACATATGATCCCAGAAAAGTCACTGAACATGTACATGTGCACACAGGTTTCATCCATGGAGCTTCCTTTCCCAGGGTTTTTCTCTGTTTCTTAGTGATTTTTGTGAGTATACATGCTACAGTTCGCCCGTTTTACTGAAGTGCTGGGAAGCTATGCAGCAGTGATCCATGTTAAGGCTACTTTCCGGCATGGGCAAAGCTGGCCTGCAATACCTAGAAGTGTAACAAGGAGCCTCTCTTGCAACTTCCACACTTTGTGTTGTGTTTTTAGAATCTACCTGGTCCTTCCTCATACGCTGTCATATGCAGGCCTCACAAAACTGGTGGGTTATGTCACTTAACATTCAGAGATAAGCAAACTGAAGCTCAGGCAATGTGAATCATTTGTTTGTATAGAAAAGAGAAAGAACTGGAACAAGAACCAAGATTTTCTGTCTCAAGCCAGTCTTCTGTTATCTCATATTGATTCACTACTTATGAATGAGGAAAGCTTATCTGGAATGAAGATATTTTAGGTTTTATTGTGGAGACCTGCCACAGCTAAGCCTTAGATGAAAAATAAGCAACAATGGTATAAGTCTTTCTTCTTAAATATTTGGTCAAAAGAGCCAGGTGGAAGTACACATTGTCGGTAGCCTCAAGTACTCTGATCACTTGTCTGGTGGTGGTTCTTCGCCCTGCGTGCACGGTAGAGAAACTATTGGGAGCTGGGGTTTCAATCCCAGACATTGCAGTGTCATTGATACGGATGTCAGAAAGTAAAGAGGGGAAATTCCTGACACTTTTTGCTAATAGTCCTAACTACTTACAGGCTCTCTCTGCAGAGTTGAAAATATGTCTGCTCTAGGTAGGAGGAAATTTTCCTGATCCACCAAGATTATATTGTTCTAGTTTAAAATGATGGATAGGGAATGTTTGTTTTATTGTAATATACCCAAGAAATGAAATTTTATAGGTGTTTTTGTTCTTTTCCTTTCTGTTTTTTTTTTTCCTTAAAAATGAAACAAATCGCTACTAGCTTTGAAAAGTACTGTCAATGAAGTCTTACCAAAGGACGGGTCAGAGGATCCAGGTAGGAGAAAACCATTTCTATATTACTGTTTATAATTTAAAGAAATGAGAGTTTGGTGACTAGACATTGCCACCTCTGTGATGATAGTGTGCCTGTTTCTCTCTGGACGTTCGTCTTGTGTTTTGTTACAAAGAAGCCTTTATATAGGCATTCTACACTTCCCCTCTGTTTAAGAGTCAGAAGAACGTGATTTTTTTTAAATTTTGAATTTGTTTCACTAAAAGAATCACTGTTTGAATTTTGGGTCTTGTTAGAAGTATAAAATTGAGACAACTTAGAGTTAAGATGATTTTAACAAGCCATTGTGGTTTCTCTGTGGAATGGGAACTGATACAAGTGATTAACTGGTGGCTCAGTGTTGGCATTTTCCATTTGCAAAGCATCATCCTAAAACCTTTTAATAATCCTTCACCACTAGGAAAGCAAGTATACATGCTTAAACATGGATCAGATTGCAGGGGGAAAAGGAAAAGTCATGCTGACTAGTTTCTTGGAGAGGAGGGAATGTGTTGGTGGGACCATAAGCGAGTGGCCAGGCCTGGGTTCTCAGAGATGAAACCTGCCAAAATATCAAGTGATTCCAGAGGATTTGAAAGAAGTTGTAAATCATTATTTGTTTCACTTAGCTAGCTATCATCTTGTGCTTATTTCTTGAAAGTTACAGAGGCATCGAGAAAACATTGACACTTATTTCCCAAACATTAAGTTTTTTCGAGGTTTACAAGTGAGAGTAAGATGGAGAAAGAGGAAGGAGTAGGGGATGAGAGGGACCAAAGAAGAAGTGGAGAAAGGGAAGGAGAGAAAGAGGGATAAAGAACAGAGTGAGGCTATTGTTTACTTCAGTGAAGGAGGACCTGAGAAATCACCAGTTCTCCTGGTGATTCCAGTATGCAGCCTATAGTGGGAACCACTACTTCTAGAAAGTGATGCTACAAAAGAGACAGGATTGTAGATCACTAATGACTCCAAAGGCAGTGGAAATCCTCAAGCTTAATTTAGACCCTGGAAACTCATTTGGATTCATTCATCACAGGGAGAAATGCTGTTTGCATAGGGCCACTTCCTTACAGCTCTTACATCTGGTGCTTCCTAGTTTGTGTAAATTTCATGTCACAGTATTAGTAAAAGATATTTAAATTTGCAGTGTTAAACTGATGTTTCTTCTACAGGCTTTGATGATATCAACTCTGTCTGTTCCAGAGATTTCAGCATGAGATCAAGTTTTCTCTGGTGCATGAGCCTTAGAACTCATTATTAACTATCCTTGATTAAGGCTTGGCTTCGCCAAACAAAAGCTAAGAGGTGTGCCACAGCACATGAGGTATACCTAAGATTGTTTCACATTGCCTGGAAACATACTGGGAGTTTTTTAATCTATTCATCCCACTGTTGCCTCTTACTAGATATGATAGCATCCCTCATATCAAATATATTTAATACCTATTTCCTGGGAAGACACAAGAGTTTCCCCATGGGAGATACAAGAATCTCAAGGTGGTAATTAGAATTTTGCATGGTGGTTCATGAACTGGAGACAGTTCCCCTCAGTTCAGTTGCAGTCTTTTGGAAGGTTAATCTTTAGGCCTGCTCTCTCTTCCCCTTTCCATTTCCCAGAAAGATGACATACCTGGAGTTTTCCAGGAAGTTGTTATCCCCCCCTCCATCTATATGAAAAGCTATGATCCATCACTGGCTTTTGCTTGAATTCTAAACACAGCATGCTCTTGCTGTTTTTGCAGATCTTCACATGTACCAAGAGCTAAGTCAGGCTTTCTGGGGCTTACTGGAAGATGGAAGAGTTAACTAGACTAGTACTGTTGAGACTTCTGTAGTCTGAAACCTGAGGAAATCTACCAAACTGCTTTGCATATATTTCTGCAGGTAGAGGGGGAAGCATCTCCCTGCTCTACTGTTCACACTGGTTGTTGTTGGTGGTGATGATGATGGTGGTGATAATTATGACAATGAAAGTGATGTGGTTTATGATAGATGACATGGTACTGTCACCTGGGAATGGGGGCATTCCTTATTAAGCAGTTTCTATGTGCCCCTATCCTTTTAATTGCTGAGTGTGTGTATTAGTGGACTCTCAGAGATTTTATATCTGGTGTCCATCCCATCCTAATTCACCCAAGCGTACCACACAGTGGTTGTCTTTATCTTAATGTTTCTTAGCCATGCTGAGGTGTTGGAGCCAGTTTCTACTCCGCGTGCTTTTCAGACTGCCATGAGTGCATTATCAGTGATCACCCTGTGTTCTTTTTGCACCAGAGAACTTCTCTCCTTCCATTATCTGCTCCTTTTCTGTCCTGCAAGGAACTAAACAGAATTCAGATTGATAAGCTTCAACTATAAAGGAGCCTGTACTCAGGTCCTCTACAACAGTAACACTTCACAAATCTGTAATGAATTAAGTCTTTTTTTAGGACTTTAACATCTTATTTGTCCTTGTGAGAGAGGGGCTACCTTTTATTTTTCTTCACACAATGGGTGAGGAAAGGGAAGTTCAGAGAGGTGACAGCTACTTAGTGTAATGGCTACGAGGAACACTTGGGCCTGGACGCCTGGCCTGATCTCTGATCCAGTCTCTCCACTGCCTATCCACACCCTCAACCCGCCTGTCTATCTTTCATTATCAGGGCTCACACATCCTCCCACACCCATCCCTGCATCAGCATGAGGCATAGATAACGACATTGGACAAAGGAATTAACGGTTACCATGGTCTGGATTGGGGGAATGGCATTTTAACACTACTGGGGGTTCTCCTACCCAAATGTTTCTGGAAAGCAGTGGGGCATGTGGGAGAAGAGGGATATGGAGCAATAGTGGCCAGCCTGCTGAGAGGCCTGCTTCCAGTTCTGTGGTGAGTCTGGTCTCATGCTGGTCTTCCAGCTCCAGGGCAGCCTCCTTGCTGGGACAGAGAGGAGGCCCTATGTAGGCTGCCTTTCTTTGCTGCATGGAGTTGGTGCGATAGAGGGGGAAGTATTTTTCCTTCTTTGTCCAGGTGTGAGTGCATGGTACTGATAAGAAGGAACTCAAATTCCTTGGTTTTTCCACGCTTTAGGGGGTAGTGGCTATGGCAACATTTCCATTTGAGATTGAAAGATGCTTGTTCTCACTGCAGAAAGCCAAAATGCTTAGGTTGAGAGAAATGTCTCTTTCATGCAGCTAACCAAGTCTAAGGGGAGGATGTCTCTTGGGAGGCTGCTTTGTGCCTTGTTAGCATTTAGGAGGATTTTCTGTTTCCTTTTTTGCCCTCTCATCGAACCCAAGGGCTTTAGGGATCATCAGCATTTTAGGCTGCTTCATACTGAAGAGGGGGTGTTTATCTTTGCAGCAATGGAAAAGAGGTTGGAATAGTGTAATGAGATACCTTATTTTGGAAAAAATTGCAAAAACAAAGAAATTATCATCATAATTAAGTCTTTCTATGAATTTTTATGATGAAAAGTTGCAGTGTCTGCAAAACCTTAACAGAGCTACTGGTTTCAAAAGTCACCTTCTGCAGATGAGTAGACACGCAAATAAGAGGACTGATGTTTTTGTAAATGCTTCTAATTACTTTTTACCATTTGTGATAGAAGCATAGGTTCCATGGGTATTGGTAGTAAGGTAACTTATGGTTTAGATTTGATGCAAAACTAATAGTCCATAATAGTCTCTATCTGAATCAGTCACAAAGATGGGGGAAACAAGGATATTTTCTTGTTTGGAATTTTTATTTATTTATTTGATCTATAGAGAGAAAGAGAGGACACACCAGGGTCTTTTGCAACTGCAAATGCATATGTGTCTCTTTGTGCAACTGGCTTTTCATTGGTCCTGGGGAATTGAATCCTGGCCAGCAGGCTTTGCAAGACTGTACTTTTAACCACTGAGTCAGCTCCCTAGCCCTTGTTTGGAATTTTTTATTAGAGAGAATTGGCATGCCAGGGTCTCAGCCACTGAAATTGAACTCCAGACACTTGTGCCACCCAGTGGGCATGTGTGACCTTGTGTTTGCCTCACCTTTGTGCATGTGGCTTATGTGGGATCTGGAGAGAGATTGAACATGGGTCCTTAGGCTTTGCAGGCAAGTGCCTAACAGCTAAGCCATCTCTCCAGCCCTCTTGTTTGGATTTTTGAGACAAGGTCTCACTCTCTTGCCCAGAATATCCTCCAACTCACTGCATAGCCCAGGCTGGCCTCAAATCCATGGTGTTCCTTCTATTTCAGCATCCTGAATGCTGGGATTATAGGCATAAGCTACCACACCTGATCAGGGAAGCTGTATATCTTCTTTCAGCTTACTTTAGGAACTCGATTTTCTTGTCATCAAGCTGCTATTGATATATAATATATATGTATGTATGTATTTGCATATATATTATTTGGCTTTCTGAGACAATGTCTCATTACATAGCTCTGATTTGCCTAGAACTCACTATGTAGACTAAGCTGACCTTGAACTCACAGAAATCTTCCTGCCTTACCTCCCAAAGTTGGGATTATAGGTGTAAGTCAACATGCTTGGTTCTGACTGTATATTTAAGAAAATGTATAGCTGGATATATTTTAAGAGAGACATGTTCAAAACATACTATTGTGAGAGACCAGGAAACCCTCAAATGTGAATCCATCATCATATTAAAAGATAACCTTGGGCTGAAGAGATTGCTCAGTAGTTAAAGGCACTTGCTTGCAAAGCCTAATGGCCTAGGTTTAATCCCTAGTACCCACATAAAACAGATGCACAAAGTGGAGCATGCACCTAGAATTTGTTTGCAGTGGCAGGAGGCCCTGGCACAACTATATTCTCTCTTTCTCCCTCTCCTTCTTTCCTTCCCCTTCCCTTCCTCCCGTCTTCCTTTCTTCCTTCTCTGCTTGCAAAAAAAATATTTTAAAACAATAACCTTTAAATGGGTTACCTGTCTATCCTGGAATGTCTCCAATTAATCCACATTGATTTGAGAATGACTTCTCAGATAGGTACTGACTAAAGGAAAAACATGCTGGGTTTTGTTTCCCTTTAAGTGTACCTAAATACAATAAAAGTTAAAATAAAATCAGGAAATTGTGAAGCTATAGAAGGCCTGGAGTTCTCTGCTTGGACACCTCTACCTCCCATTTACCTGTCACTGTGTTCTGTATTAGCCCAGCTGCTTCCTATCACCCTGTTTAACTGCAGAAATGAAACCCAAGCAAACTACAAATCATCTTTTGTTTCAGCAACTCCTAAGGATTCCAACAGTCTCAAAGCAAGACCAAGATCCAGGTAGAGTTTGTTTAATTTCTCCTTTAATGCCCTTTGCGCACTCTCCCTGCCTAGAAATAAAACCCCAAGCCCAAACTCAAGTAGTCACCTCCTTTACCTTTAGACTTGAATCTACAGGTGTAGGCCATTTCACGCCTTGGGAGTGGCTTGGAACATTGACTGATGCTGGGAGCTTCTCAGTCTCTGTGGTCATCAGTGCTAGAAGATGGTGGTTGTTGCTCTCTGGCTCCATGACAGGAAGTGGGTTTGTGACTGAATTGGAGGAAGATGATAAATAATAGGAAGACAGTTTTCTTTGCTAAGAAGAAACTAGTGTTAAAAAGTCACTAACTGAAATTTGCTATCATGCCAAGGTGATCATCAAAAAGCAGAAAGTCTGGGGAATAAAATCTATAGTAGGGATGCATGCTTACGATGGCTTCAAGGAGCTGTCAAGCTTTCAGTAAGCAGTGCTTATGGTCTATTTGAGCCTATTTTAGTACTTTTCAGCCTCACATTTTTCAAATAGTAATCAGCAAAAGAGGGAGAACCAATAAGGCAGACTCAGAAGATAAGAGCAGAGGAGAAATACAGAAACACTAAAAGAGGTTAACCCATCAAAGAGGAGAACTGATGTTGGGGCCACTTTTTAGTAATAGAGCGACAGGGTAAGACAGATGCTTTGGCTGTTAGTGACCTTTTTATTTTTTTGTTTTTTCGAGGTAGGGTCTCACTCTAGCTCAGGCAGACTTGGAACTCACTATGTCGTCTCAGGGTGGCCTCACACTCACGGCGATCCTCCCACCTCGGCTTCCTGAGTGGTGGGATTAATGGCGTGTACCTCCACACCCAGCTTAGTAACTTTTTTCCTCCTTTGGCTACTACACACATACTTAGAAAAATGGATTTGAGTCTCCTCATATTTCATATGTTTCAAATATCTATGCCAGGTATGGAGGTGCACACCTTTAATCTCATCATTCGGGAGGAAGAGGTAGGAGGATTGCTGTGATTTCAAGGCCAGCCTGAGACTACATAGTGAATTCCAGGTCAGCCTGGGATAGAGCTAGACTCTACATAAAAAAAAAGTTTACTTTTAAGGAAATGTCATGTCAGTGCAAATCAAAGAATGATGTCTGTGTTTTTTCACATTGATGTTTTGTTTCTTTGATTATAAAAGGCATAGATACCTGTATTAATATATACTTTTTTGTTTTTTTAAAAAATATTTTTTATTTATTTATTTATTTATTTATTTATTTATTTATTTTGGTTTTTCGAGGTAGGGTTTCACTCTGGTACAGGCTGACCTGGAATTAACTATGTAGTTTCAGGGTGGCCTCGAACTCACGGCGATTCTCCTACCTCTGCCTCCCGAGTGCTGGGATTAAAGGCGTGCGCCACCACGCCTGGCATTTTATTTATTTATTTGAGAGAGAGATACAGAAATAGGCAGGTAGAGAGAGAGAGAGAATAGGCGTGCCAGGGCCTCCAGCCACTGCAAACGAACTCCAGATGCATGCGCCCCCTTGTCCATCTGGCTTACATGGGTCCTGGAGAATCAAGCCTTGAACCGGGGTCCTTAGGCTTCACAGGCAAGCACTTAATTGCTAAGCCATCTCTCTAGCCCTTTGTTTGGTTTTTTGAGGTAGGGTCTCACTCCAGTTCAGGCTGAACTGGAATTCACTATGTAGTCTCAGGGTAGCCTTGAACTCACAGCAATCCTCCTACCTCTGCCTCCCGAGTGCTGGGATTAAAGGCACGTACCACCATGCCTGACTAATATATACTATTTTTATATATTTATATATTATTAATGTTTATAGTATATATTATTTAAGACAATAGAATAGTTCATTTCAGTAGGAAGAAGGATATGGACACTCTATGACGGTCAGATTTCTTGATTTTTGTAAGGTTGGATGACTCTTTTATGGATTGATATGTACTAGCTTTGGATTGTGGAAGTAATAATATTTAGCCACTTTCACATTAAGAAAAGTCTCTGAATTGCAGACATTTGCGTATGTATACTGTGTTGAGCATAAAACGATCCTCATAATTTTTGCTTCTAATGACTTCTTTTGTCCCCCAAAGTGAGTGAAACTATAAAATCTCCTAGGAGCATGCTTCATTATTAATAGGCATAGATAAATTTAATGTACTATTCTTTCTCAGATTGGCTTCCTGGTCCAATTTGAATGATTTTATTTGCACTATTCCCAACTGGCTCTTTACCGAGTTGAAGTGTCAAATCATTTTTATTTCCCCTTTTCAAATAATAAAGATTTATAGAAGTATAAGAGAAAATTTCCATTCTCAAACTACCTTGTCTATAATTTGTCATTTATAGTTTTAGTTTGTTGCTGTTCTTGTATATAATCTCACTAATTTTGTATCCAGTACCTTTCCATATGAGACTATAAACGTAGCTTATATATGGAAATGAGGTGTATGGTATGTGATAGTGTGTTAATATATGTGCACACAAGAACACACTTGTTATATACATATGTTATTCTTTCTTGAGTAGAAGGTGTCACCAAAACTTTATGTGATATAGAAGATTTTTTTGTTCAATTTCTAGCTAGGGTCTCTAGTTTCTTTTTAAAAGCAGTAGTTTTCTTTAAAAACCTTGTTGTCTTTTCATAAGGATATCTTTTGATTCTGGCTGAAAGTGTTAAGATCATTCATCCCTTAGTTCCTACTGGTGTTGCCTTTCCAACCTTGCTATTTAAGGCATGGGGGCTACCCCATAGTGTGTCCTGAGCCATTATTATGGTTTTCCTTAGAGATTTAAACTTGAAAGACAACTAAATCCCTCAACTACCACAAAGCAACCTTGAGAAGCTTACTGAGGTTAATAAAACCTCTCAATGTTAAAAAAAAAAGCTCTGCCAAAAACAAAAGGGGTTACTAGCCATTGACTCATTCATGAAATGCCAATCTAATAGCCACATAGAAAGAGCAGTTTCCTAAGGTGAATTTTGTCCTTCAGACAGCTCTAACTCACATCATTTCTGCTTTGACATGGAGTCAACTGAGGAGTTACACAGAACAGATGCCTACATTCACTTCTACCTCCTTCTCCTGATTATCATATGGAGAATAACAATAGAACAAAGTATGGGGTTGAATGAATTTAGAACATGAGTAAGATTCCATTCATTATTCTAACTGCTACTGCCAAACCATTTCTTCTTTGCCTCATGAACACTATTAAGAATATTTCAAAATGGAATATAGAAACCAAAAGTGGAGTTTGGTTTGAACTAAATAACTTTGTTTTTTTAGTGTATTTTTCTTTAAATGTCTTTCTTAGAGTTACAGTTAGAGATGTTACCAAGTTAGCTATGCCTTGCTGTGGTTAAAAATGAGCCCCTAGAGGCTGGCAAGATGGCTCATTGAGTAAGAGTGAGAGCCAGATTCCCCCTAAGTTTGATTCCCCAGCACCCATGTAAACAGCTGGATATGGTCACACATGCCTGTAACCCCAGTCCCGTAGGGAGTGGAGACTAGGAAATTGCAGGGTCTTACTGGTTAGCCAGTCTGACCCAAAATGGCAGCTCCAGGCTTAGTGACAAACTTCCTCTTAAGGAAACATGGGGATGAGCAATAGAGAATACTAGCTGTTCTTCTCTGGCCTTCACACATGCACACATGGGGTGACACATCTATACTCCCTGACCACATTACAAACATACCGTGCCATGCATTTTTTAAAGATGAGCCCTTTATTGTGAAAGTTTCCATGAGCCCTTGTTTTACCAGTAATGACAAGTGAAACCCCTCAACCAGATGAAATTTTATGTGTGGCATATTCCCATGAATATTTGGATTCTAGTCTCAGCTCCTCTGTTCCAGTTTAGCATGTGCTTATCATCACATTCACAAACAAGAGAAAAGCTAGTTAAGATCAAAGGAAGCCCATCTCTTGAAGCACAGAAGTACCTAAGCTGAAGGGCTTATGTGTTATTCTTATGAACGATAAGAAATAGAAATTGATTTGAATGTACACAAAGTTTTACAGATGGGGGAGCATAAATTTAGGCCAATGACATAATAAAAGCAAAGAGGGTAATACAATTCCAGTTCATGGTTGGATTTGGACAGTCATTGTACACAGTGGTATTTAAGGGCTAATAGAACATAGGTTTGCTTTCCGGCAGCTCTTTGGTCCTCTGCAGTCATTTTGATTTTGGGGGTATTTTCTTTTTCAACCCAACTGTAGGGAGTAAAGCTTTGCTATTTCCCTTATTTTACTGCAGATCTTACTCTAGCACCTCCATAGAAGAGGCCATGAAAAGGGGCGAGGATCCTCCCACCCCGCCACCGCGGCCACAGAAAACCCATTCCAGAGCCTCCTCCTTGGATCTGAATAAAGTCTTCCAGCCCAGTGTGCCAGGTGAAGTGCCTCCCCCCCCCGCCCCCCGTACCCAAGCCCTTCCCTTTCCTGTTGGAGCCAGCCGCTGTGTCTGCCATAAAGGCCTCTGATACTATAGAAAGAGCAGACCTGACATTTTTCCTTCCCATCAAGTTTGTCATATTGCTCGATATTCCTGGATAGGAAAAAATATTCCAGATAGATGTATAGGATATAGGTCTGGAGCCCTGCCCATACTTGTTGTGGATCAAGAATTAGGAAGTACTTGACCAAGAGGGTAAAAGTGTTTCAACCCCAGGCAGTCCACTGTGTGCTGGGCTGGGGTCTTGTTCTCTGAATCATGGGAATTTATGAATGAGGTCACTATCACTTCCTCAGATACACGTGTGGTTGTTCAATGTAAGATTTTTGTGATCAGAGCCTTTTCTGGCAGCTTATCTGTATGAAGAAGGTCTTGTGTTCTGTAGGATTTAATGTGAAGGAGACTCGAAATCAGAATGATGACTGGATGGTTAATAGAGGAGGTCCACTCTGGGACTTATGGGAATGGGACTTTCTTGAGCCAACAGCTGTGTAGCTGGGCTGGGGATGGGGAAAGTCCGAGATGCCCTCCTAGGGAAGCCAAGGCACAGAGAGTGAGAAACATGCCTTTGCTTCAGTTCCGGTGACAGGATGCACAGCACTGTCCCAAATGTCTTTTTTGGAGCAGCAAGGGCCTTTTCCACTGACACATGTAGGCAAGCTATAAATGCTGTGATTTCATGAGATGTTTCCTATAACTGTATGCATTTGAAATCAAGCCAGCCTCAGCTGCTAGTGATGTGTATATTATTACCTTTTCAACTAAAGCATGAAAAGACTGTTACTGGCGCTCACATTAGCATGACCTCAGTGTCCTGGCAGACCTCAGCATGTTGCATTTGTTCTAATAAAATACTCTCCTCACAGTAAAGTTACAGATTATTTTTTAATATATTAGAATCTGGAACTCTCTATGAAATTGATTTTCTGAAATGAGTTCATCAGACAAAAATTTCCCCTCATACTTTGATCCAAATTCTGGCATGATTTTCTAGCAAGTGGTATTTAAGGTGGGAAGAGCCAGGGGTGATGCTGCTATGAAAATTTCACAAGGTTAGTGGATCATGACCTAGAATATTTTTCTGTTGATGTAAGAAGATTAAAACAATCTGGATAGCTATCTTAGTATCTTTCCTTTGCAAGCAGGGACAGTGGAAATGAGCATGCATCTCTCAGCCTATGTGACCTAGGAAGAAGATACCAGCTGTGTTTGAAAATTGACATCCAGGCTGGAAAGATGGCTTAGCGGTTAAGGCATTTGCCTGCAAAGCCTAAGGACCCAGGTTCAAATTCCAGTGTCCACATAGGCAAGGTACTTATGCTGACACATGCATCTGGAGTTCATTTGCAGCGACTAGAGGCCCTGGTGCACCCATTCTCTCCCCCCTCCTTCCCTCTCTCAAATAAATAAATTAAAATTAAAAAGGAAAATTGACATCTTATGGCTTCTACAACATTACTGGAAGAGACAAAATTGTATTTGAAGCTCAGCTCAGCTGCCTTTAAATTTTTAAAAATATTTTATTTATGAGAGAGAGAGAGAGAGAGAGAGAGAGAATGAGAATATGGGTGCACCAGGGCCTCTAGCCACTGCAAACAAACTCTAGATGCATGTGCTACCTTGTGCATCTGGCTCCACATGGGCACTGGAGAATTGAACCTGAGTCCCCAGGCTTTGCAGGTAAGTGTCTTAACCACAGAGCCATCTTTCCAGCCCCTCAGCTGTTTTTAACTATTTGATTTTAGGCAAGTGGCTTAATCTTTGTGTAACTTAGATTCTTCATCTGTAAAATAAGGCCAGCACTAACTTCACGGAGTCGTAAGATTTTGGAGAGATGACAGAAATAATACAAATATCACCATGTTCGGCTCAGACAGCTCCTTATGCATCTGAGGTTCATATCCTCATCACCCAAAAGTACCAGGAGGGGCCCAAGCCCTTGACTGATGGGGATAAAGCACTGTGACTCTCTTGATACCAGTGATTATTTTAGAAAATTTGTCAGAAGGCTTACTGAAGTACTGAACTCCAGTTGTCTGTCATAGTACCCATTCATTAATGTATTATTCCTTGTTTATCTTCCCTCCTATGCTGTCTCCCTTTGCTATCTATCACTCAAATAAAATATGTATTCTGGAGTCCCTGTCTCAAGGGCTCCTACAGGGAGATCCTGAATTTAGGCAATGCCCTTTGACCTCTCCAAATGATGACATGTGCTTCAGTATGAAAAGTATTTTGGTTTGATAAATGCCTTGATGAGGGTTCTTGTGATATGTTCAGATAAATCCAAGATTTGTATAAAAATAGCTAGGAAAATGACATCTGTATTAATAGCCCAATTCCACTGTCTTTCAGAATGGCTTTACACAAAGGATTGTTTTTGAGACAGGGTTTCACTATGTGGCCCAGGCTGGCTTTGAACTTATGGCAATCCTCCTGCCTCAGCATCATGAGTGGTAGAATTAGTGGCATAAGCCAAACATCCAGGTTACACAATTGAACTGTTAAATAAAGCAGCTGAAACTTATCCTATGAAGAAGATATTTCCACAGTATGAAAATCAGATGGTATCGTTATATCTACTTAATTTGTTTCCATATTAGTTCACAGACAAATACATGAGTCTGTTCAACTACACAGAATTTTAGTGTAGTATATATTGATAGAAATTATTAAAATTTTGATAAACTAGAAATGCGTTGAGTCCAAACCTACCAGAAGAATCTATCTGTGAGAACTGTGATGTACATTGCATTTCACTTACCTTCATGTGTCACTTTAAGTAACCAGGAACACACTCCACTTGCTGTCCTGACTTTCCCAGTTAACCATCTTTCTCTTTCTAGTGAACAACCTATCACTCCTTTTATTTCCTGTATGGTATGGATGTACCATAAGTGATAAGCATTGATGGAAAGTTTTCTTTCTATCTATCTCTTCATGTTTTCCAGCTCCCTTACCTTCTTCTTCTGTTTTTTTTTGTTGTTGTTTTTGCCTTACTCTTCGAAGCCTACCTCTCTTGTCATGTCATCTTCACCCCATTTTGTATCTCCTTTCTGCTTCCCCTTCTCTTTCTCTCTGCTTTGTTTCTCCACTCTCCCACCATAGGCATGAGCCCCTCTTTTCTTTCCTACAACCTCATCATGGTCTTATGTTATAAATAAGACAAAGGATATAAGTGATTTTATATCTGTAACTTTGTTTCCTCATCTTTTTTTATTTTTAAATTTATTTATTTGACAGAGAAAGAGGAAGAGAGATTGAGTGAGAGAGAGAGAGTGAAAGAGAGAATAGTCGTGCCAGGGCTTCCAGCCAGTGGAAACGAACTCCGGATGCATGTGCCCCCTCGTGTATCTGGCTAACGTGGTTCGTGGGGAATCGAACCTGGGTCCTTTGGCTTTGCAGGCAAATGCCTTAACTGCTTAGCCAACCCTCCAGCCCCTAATTCTTTTCTTGCAATCCTTCATGTAGGTGTTTTTGGTTCAAAGGCCATATGGATATTTAAAATATAGGTGTATGTTGCCGGAATGCTGTATCAGCTTACCCATTTCTGACTTTGAGTGTTTCCTTGCACTTTTATTACTGGTTAATGTTATTGTTTAATTGTTATTTGATATGATAGGCAAAAATTTAATTTGCATTTTGCTGATTCCTCATGAGGCTAAGCATCTTTTCATATCATTATTTTGTCATCTTTTGTGCATTACCTGCTCACAAGGCTCTTTGGCCAATCTCAGATCCTACTTACTCCTTTTTCATCTTACCTAAGAAGTTCTGGACTTTCCTTATCTAGGGCACTAGGAATGTCTACGTGGCTATGGGACAGCTAATGTGATGAATGGTCTGTTGCATTCTTGTCTCTTCAGCCTCTCCTTTTGCTAATTCAAGACAAATTCTACCTTGGTTGCTTTGTATATAAAAACTGAAGAATAAGGGAAGGTATGGTGTAGCAGACAGCTTCAGGTTCGCTGAGATGAACTTCCAGACCAGGCACAGTTAGGAAGGAATGGATATTTATTGAAGCTTACAGATCCAAGGGAAGTTCCATAATGGCAGGAGAAGCGGCCTGCTCTCACAGGACCAGGCAAGAGAGAAAGATGGCCTACTTTCACAGGACCAAACACAGAGAAAAAAGCCACAGCCAAAAGCCACACAGTTCATCACACTTCAGGAACTCCAGCTAGGCACACTTTGCATATCTTTAGATTGAAATCCTAAACCCACCACCACACCTTAAGATCTGCCCAGTGACACTGCCTCCAGCCAGGTGGATGCAGATGCAAACTACAAACTAATAAAACACTGAATATATTGGGGCCATCTATTCAAACTACCACATATGGGAAATAGGGGAAGATGATGTGAGATCAAACAAGTTAAAAGGCAAAAATGAAGTCCATGTTTAAAAAAAAACAAAGCAAGATTCACAGGGTGCTGAAAAGCAGAAGCAAATGATGATAAATTGCCAAGAGCATGGCCTAAAGTAGAATGATAGTGTGGGATAGAAATTGGATAGCGTATTGGCGCAGAGAAGCAAGGTTGTAAGAGGACAATGAATAGAATAATGGGATAGTTAAATGAGAATGAAGACTTTATATATAGAAAGAAGCAACAAAAAGTGCTGTAGAACCAAATGAAGGAGAGCTCTGACTCCGTATAGGATTTAAGGGAATAACTTGAATGAATGAATGAATGGGTGGTATGAATGTCTTTAGATTTATGAGAAAAGGTAGCATGAAGGGAAGAATGAAGGGCTGATTTAATATGTAAATCTCTAAAAACAAGCAAGGGCAAATTGGAAATATGGGACAATGCCCTCAACTTTAAGATCTATAACGAAAGCCGGGCGTGGTGGTGCATGCCTTTAATCCCAGCACTCGGGAGGCAGAGGTAGGAGGATTGTCATGAGTTCAAGGCCACCCTGAGACTACATAGTTAATTCCAGGTCAGCCTGGACCAGAGTGAGACCCTACCTCACAAAACCAAAAAAAAAAAAAAAGATCTATAACGAGAATATGGAGTGTAATTTACAGAATCACAGGCTCTAGAAATAGGTATTAAACATAGTGTGTGTGCGTTCATTGAGAGAAGTTGGTATAATATAATCACTGTGTATGAAGGAGACCATAGTTTGTAATATCCAGGTCTAAGAGCCATCCACTCATACACAGCTGTTAAGGATGACAACAACGTATAAGGAAGTTTAAGTCAGGTGTGGCACAAATCTACAAAACCTAGGAGAAGCCAGCCTTGGGACCTACCAAGGTTTTTGTTTAGATTTTATAGATCTATTCTTTCAGCCATGAAACTGCTTCTACTGAAATTCCTGTTTTAAAAAAAAATCACATTGTGGGCTGGAGAGATAGTTTAGCAGCTAAGGCGCTTGCCTGCAAAGCCAAAGGATCCCAGTTTGATTCTCCAAGACCCACTTAAGCCAGATGCACAAGGGGGCACATGCATCTGGAGTTCATTTGCAAGTGGATGGAGGCCCTGGCACTCCCATTCTCTCCCTCCCTCCCTCCCTCCCTCCCTCCCAAATAAAAAAATGATCACATTGTGAAGCCAGTTCTTTGTAGAACCTTACATCCTTTTTATCCATTGAAGCAATTGTTTTCATAAAACAATTTTTCATAAAATCATTTTTTCTCTTCCACTGTCTGGGAGTTTCTCTCCTTCCACTCTTGACTCTGACCTATATCTTCCAAAGCTATGTCTGTTTGCAGTTTGAGGTTTCTATGATAATGGAAGCATCATGCTATGATAACAGCCTCATACCTGTTATGCAACCTCATGAAATGCATGTAAAGTGTGAGGAGATATAGTCATTCTTTGAGAGACTCCAACCAGGAGTTTTTTTTTCCATGTATTATTATTATTTATTCACAACTTCTATACATACAGACAATAAACCATGATATTTCCCTCCCCCCATTCCCCTTCATACATTAAAAACATTGAAATTGTTGAGCAAAATCTATCAATGGATAGTGTCTTCCAATGAGTAGAAATTTTCCTATCTTTTCTTTACCTATATTAATGACAAAAATTTTATTCCATGGTTAAGCAATTATAGCACATTCAGACCATGGAACCTTATGAAGCTGTTTAAAGAATGTATGTGTATTGTTGGAAAGCTATCTGATATAAATTAACTGAAAAGGTATAGTATAGAATATGTGTGTTTGTATAAATGTATAGAAAAATTTGAAAGAATGCTTTTTGACACATGATTTTACTGTAGCCCAGGATTGCCTCACATTCATGACAGTCTACCTCTTCTCTCTCCTAAGTTTGGCATTAACCACGCCTGACTCACGAAAAAATACTTTAACTGGCAAATGATGGTTGCCTCTGGGGAAATGAACAGTATGATTAGAGACAGAACTGAGAGACACACTTACTTTTTATTGAATGCCTATTTTTATCCTTTAAATATTGCCTATCCTTTTCACCCTTGAGCTATTATGATGGTACATGAGTGTCCCACAGATATTTTTCTTGGCTGAGTTTTCCTGACTCAAACTTGCCTACCATTCTGTGTCCAGGGTATCTTTATGACAATCTGCTACCACCTCCTGGAATGCAGCTGAAATGACAGAAGCATTCTAGAGCATTCTTTTGGGCTCTGTTACCTTGTTTGGATTACTTTTCAGTTCCCCTACTACATTGAGGCATAATTTTGGAGGATTTCCCAAAGCCTCCATTGTGAGATGTATGCTTGGGTAAGACATCATGGTAAGAGCTCTGGCTTAATTTGGGAGGCAAGTGTGTTTACTGTGTTGTGAACTAAGAAGAATCTGTCCTGGGTCTACAAATGAGTATTTCTCTGTGTGACTTGAGAAATAAGTAAACACCTTGGCAGTAAAAGATTCCCTGTCAAATTCTCTGAAATTGCTGGGCATGGTGGTGCACGCCTTTAATCCCAGCACTCTGGAGGCAGAGGCAGTAGGATCACTGAGAGTTTAAGGCCACCCTGAGACTACATAGTGAATTCTAGGTCAGCCTGAGCTACAGTGAAACCCTACTTCTAAAAAAAAAAAAAAAACCCAAACCAAAACAAAACCTCTGAAATCCTTTGGTTGTACAGACAGCTCTGCCTTAGAGATTTTCTTATGCGTCACTCCTGTGAGAGTTAGTTGTTCCCTTTTGAAATGTAGTAGAAGTTAAAATTTTAGTAGGATTATAGGGTTCCTGCCCCACATCCAGTTTTTCAAATTTATAATTCATAGCCAGTCTGGGAAGTTTCATTTTTTATATATGAAATTTTTATTGGGATATAATTCACATACAATAAAACTCACCTTTTAATGCACTGTAGTGCTGAGAAGACATGCCAGAGGAATGTCCAGCACTGAAACATCTCTATCACACCTTCCAAGGCTCAGAGTCCTTTGTAGAAGAGGTAGCAGAAAGAACGTAAGAGCCAAAGGAAGGGTAGGACTCCTTACAATGCAATTGATCATACAGAAATTGGCCTTGGTATCCATAACCTTGCAATGCCTAGCACTATCTTCACAAGACCCTCATAATACGAGGGAAAGATGATGACATCAAAATAAAAGACTAATGGAGAGCGGGAGGGAATATGATGGAGAGTGGAGTTCTGAAGGGGAACGTGGGGCAGGGGATTATCATGGTTTATTGTCTGTAAGTGTGGAAGCTGTCAATAAATAGGGAAAACTTGCCTTTTAAAAAGTGTGCAATTCAGTTGCTTTTAATATATTCATATTATTTTATAGCTATCAACACTATCTAATTTCAGAATACTTTCAGTGTCCTCAGAGAAATCCTGTATCCATTATCAATCATTCTTCATTTCCCCTTTCCTCCCCTGTCCTCTAATAACCACTAACATGCTTTCAGCGTCTATGGATTTGCCTGTTCTGAACATGTCATATTAATAGAATTATATAAAATGTGGTCTTTTGTGACTGGATTTTTTTGTTTTCACATGAAGTTTTCAAGGCTCATCCATGTTGTAGTATGAAGTATTTCATTGTTTATGACTGAATAGTCTCCCATTGTATGGATGTGGTTTTGTTTTCACAATCATCTGTTGGTGGGCATTTGTATTCTGTACCATTTATTTCGAGTATTTTTGAGTATTATGTTACCATTTATGTCTTTAGTTTTCATGCAAACATGTCTTCCTTTCACTCAAGTATATATGGTGAAGTAGAATTTCTGTTCGCAACTATATGTTGAATGTTTTTGGTGCATGCATATAGTATGTTTGGTGTGTGTGGTCTGTGCACATTTTTGTGCAGATACATGTGCTGAGGCCAGAGGAAGAGATTGGGTTTTATCCTCTGCTACTTTTCCATTTTATTTCACTGAACCTGGAGCTCCTGGTTTATTGGTTAGAGTGGCTCACTAGGGAGACCCGGTGAACCTCCCGTTTCTGCCCCACTCAGCACTAGGTTTACAGGCATGCACAACCATGCCCAACTTTTCATGTGGGTAATGAGACTCAGACTCGGGTCCTCATGCTTGTATAGCAAGTATTCTTACCCATTAAGCCAGTTCCCCACTCACTATGGTGAATGTTTTGAGGATGTACTGATTTATTTTGCAAAATAGCTTTCTCAATCTATCATTTCAATAGCAATGGAGGAGAATTCCAGTCCATTCATACCCTAGAAATATATACTTATTGCATATATTGATGTTATCTTGGGAGAAATTTCTGTTCACAATCTCTGCCCATTTTAAAATTGAATTATTGAAATGAAAAGGTTCTTTACATATTCTATACACAAGTTCCTTTTCAGATCTTTGATTTGCAGATATTTCCTCTCATTCTGTGGTTTTATTTTGATCTGGTATCCTTTGAGTCCGAAATGTTTAAAAATTGTTATGAGTCAATTTACTTTTGTCACTTGTGCTTTTGGTATCATATATAAGAAATGATTGCCTAGCTCAAGATCACAACATTTACTCCTCTTCTTACAAATTTTTATCTGTATGTCTATCCTTGTGCCAGTACCAGTACCAGTAGGTTTGTAGTTAAGTTTTGCAATCAGGAAGTGTGATCCCTCCCACTTTATTCTTTTTCAAGGTGGCTTTAGTTATTCTGATTCTTTGGTATTTCCATATGAAATCTAGGATCAGGTTGTAAACTTCTGCAAAAACCAAAACTCCAGATGGGATCTGGTAGGGGTGTCATTGAGCATATAGGTCAAGCTCAAAGAATATTGCTCTCTTAATAGTATTTTCTTCTAATTCCCAAACACAAAACATACATTCATTTATTTAGGTCTTTAGATTTTTTTCAACAATATTTTATACTTAAAAAAAAAAACCAGAAGAAAAGAGCATGTGTTATGGGCATAACAGGCCCTCTTGTGCTACAGACTAACTACAGACACATGGACCACATTGTGCATCTGGCTTTACATGGGATCTGGGGATTTGAACCAGGGCTGGCAGGATTTGCAAGCAAGTGCCTTTAACTGCATACACGTTTTATTACTTATTTGTTAAATTTAGTCCTGGAAACTTTATTCTTTTTTTCTTTTTTGTTTGTTTGTTTTCAAGGTAGGGTCTCACTCTATATTCAGGCTGACCTGGGAATTCACTATGTAGTCCCAGGGTGTCCTTGAACTCATGATCATCCTCCTACTTCTGCCTCCCCAGTGCTGGGATTAAAGGCATGTGCCACCACACCTGGCTAACTTTATTCTTCTTGATAGTATTCTAAATAAATCAAAATTTCATTTTCATGGCCATCACTGCTAGTGTATAGAAATACTGTTGGTTTTTGTATATTGATCTTATATTCTGTAACCTTGTTGAATTTTGTCTTTTTTTGTCTGGATACATCTTGGATGAAATTAGATAAAGTGGTAAGGAACATGCTTATTATTAGACTTCTAATAGCCTAAGAAATCCTAAAGCTACCTACAAAGTATGGAGGAAATCCCTTTTAGTGTTTAGAAGACATCAATAGGGTCATTATTGAAAGTGTGTGTCCAGTTTTCTTTCTTTCTCATATATGAAATTAATTGATCTAGCCCCCTTTATCAAGTCATATATACTTTACAAATGAAACAGCCACTCTGTCCTAAGTCATCCTGTTGTGGTGGTTTGAATGCAAAAACCTCCCCATAACCTCAGGTGTTTGTGATTAAGTTTCCTACTTAGTTTCCACCTGGTAGTCTTTGGGAGGTGGAGCCCTGCAGGAGGAAGTGTGTCACTCGGCCGACTTTGTGTGCTCAGAGTCAGCTGAGCTTGCTGGTGCTTACTGTGTTCTCTGACCTGGGTATAGGATGAAGTGCGCCAGCTTCTTCCACCATGGTAAAGCTTGCCCTGGAAACTGTAACCCTGCAATAATCCTTTCCCCCCATAAGCCAATTCTGGTCAGATGTTTGTCCAGCAACGAGAAGGTAACTGCAACCCCTGTGAAGCAGATGCTGCTTTATCCTCACTTTACTTCTGTAGAAACAAGTGAAGGGTTAGTTTGTTTCAGGTCATGGAGCTAGTAGCATTTAGAGCTAGGGATTTATAGTTTTTTAATATTTTATTTATGTATTTATTTGCAATAGAGAGAGAGAGAGAGAAGCAGATAGAATGGGCACACCAGAGCCTCCAGCCACTGCAAATGAACTCCAGACATCTGTGCCAACCTTGTACTTCTGGCTTATGTGGGTCCTAGGGAATCAAACCTGAGTCCTTAGGCTTCGCAGGCAAGCATCTTAACTGCTAAGCCATCTCTCCAGCCCAATAGCTAGGGTCTTAACTATGTAGTCTGCTAAGAGCCTACATTCCACAACCTCAAAAAGGGTGGGGGCTGCTTTTCTCTATTTTACTTGCCTCTCCTAAATCATCAGCTTAATCACAGATTTTGTAGGCGTGTCTGTCGAGCTGTTGCTTCTAGAGGTGTAGTTCTTAGGACATAGCAAGAGACATCATGTGGTTATTCCTGGTGCTCATTGGACTCACCTGTCCTCATCCACCATCTGGAGACCAAGACTCATCTTTTAAAAAAATTATTTATTTGCATGGAGAGAGAGATAGAATATGAATGGGTGTGCCTGAGCCTCTAGCCACTGCAGACAAACTCCAGATGCATGTGCCACTTTGTGCATCTGGCTTTACATGGATACTGGGGAATCAAACTCGGGTCATTAGGCATTGCAGACGAGTGCCTTATCCACTGAACCATCTTTCCAACCCATGAGACTCATCTTTTGATTCAGGCATATGGCTGCCATTGTAATTGTTTGCCTTTGAAGAGCCAAGGATTGCATTCTAGATTTCCAGGTCTTGCTTTCAGGCCTGATCTTGTTTGTGGTAGAGGTTCTGTGATGCTTTATCTTGTCAATCTCGTGGGGTTCAGGATCATCATGGAAACAACCTCTGGGCTTGTCTGTGAGGTAGCTTCCAGATTGGGTGAATCAAGGTGGGAAGAATTAAGTGTGGGTGGTACATACCTTGAACTGGGTGTCATGGGCCATACGTATTACAAGGACACAGTGGACTAAGCCCTGGCGCTTCTCTCTCCCTGCTTCCTGACTGTGGACTGACTGTGAGCAGCTGGCTCCTGTTCCTTCCACCATTCCTTCCCTGCCATGATATCTCCCTTGATCTGTGAGCCACAATAAACCCTTCTTCCTTATGTTGCTTTTGTCAGGTATTGTGTCACAGCACCAAGAAGGGTGAGTAATGCAGGGTCTGTCCTTACAAGGAACACAACCAGCAGTTATACTGCTAGAGCACTGAAGTGTACTTTTGAGCCTTTTAGTACTTGAAGGATAAAAAAGTGTTGGCTGCAACAGTGTTCCTTTGACATGAGATTTGAGGTCTAGAAGTTCATGTCCACATAGAAAAGTACATTTGGGTATTGGTTTAGATGAACATTTTCAGAAGTAAGAGCCTTTTTCCTGTATTCCCAAGACTGTCTGTGCCAAGATTCAGCATGACCATCAAGATAAACGATATCTCAGTCTCTGCAAGGTGTGGTGCAGCATATGATCTATTTTGGCTTCTTTAAAAAAAACTTTTTCTTGGGCTGGAGAGATGGCTTAGCAGTTAAGCGCTTGCCTGTGAATCCTAAGGACCCCTGTTCAAGGCCTGATTTCCCCAGGACCCATGTAAGACAGATACACAAGGTGGCGCATGCATCTGGAGTTTGTTTGCAGTGGCTGGAGGCCCTGGTATGCCCATTCTCATTCTCTCTCTCTGCCTCTGTCTCTCTCAAATAAATAAAAATAAAACAAAAAACTTAAAAATAAATAACTTTTTCTTGACAACTTCCATAAATATAACCAATCCCATCCTACCACCCTCCTTTTTCCCCTTCCCTAACCCCCCCCCTTCGTCAAGTCCCTTCTTCTTTCCAACTAGTCCCTCTTCTATTTTGATCTCATCATCTTTTCCTTCTATTATGCAGATCTTGTAGGTAGCATCAGCCACTGTGAGGTCAGTAGTACCATGGACATTTTACGTCGGGAAGAGTGCATTGTAAGGAGTCCTACCCTTCCTTTGGCTCTTACATTCTTTCTGCAATCTCTTCCCCAATGGATCTTGAGCCTTGGAAGGCCTGTTAGAGATGTCTCAGCACTATGGTGTCTTTTGAACTACCTCAGTGCTCACTACCATCTGAAAAGAGAAGCTTCTCTAACCAAAATGAGAGTAGCATTAATGTATTGGAAAAAACATAAGTGTTTGGAGGACCCTTTGGTGGAAATAATATATGCATTTAGCCCAACAACAGTAATAGTTTCCCCCCTAGAGCTTATGATCTCCCTAACCATAGGCTTTGGACTAGGTTTTCCATACTAGGTATGACTTCCCTCCTGTGGAGCAGGCCTCAAGTTCAATCAGAAAGTAGTTTGGTTCCCCCATAAAAGACATGCCACCATTGTACCAGTTGGCACATTTGGCTTGGCTGGCCATCTGTAAAATTCACAGGTTCCACTGTTGGTTAACAGTGTTGATGTCTCCCCCCACCCCCAATGGGCTACATAGCTCTTTCCAGCTTCCTTATAAGCTAGTCAACAGGGAGGAGGCTTCCAGCTCAGCTCCAGTTTCATTTCTCAGTCACCTGCAGCCCAAGTATGTGGGAGTCTTCACCAATAGGGACTTGCCATCTAGTTATGGTGGGCAACCAGGGGCATCCCTAGCCAACAACTCCCTGGAACGTATCCTACCTCTGGCACTAACATTTTTCTAACAACAGTCTGTAGTTTTCAGGCAGAACATCTTCCACCACTACAGAACACTTCTGCTTAAACTCGCCTAAAAAAAAAAAAACCACATATTATTAGCTAGTGAAGAAGTAGGTTTCCATATGGCTTATCTAACAACATTTTAAATTTTAATTAATCCTCCTTCCATCTCTTCTCTTTTCCACCTTCTACCCTGACCACACATAGACCATTCCATTCCCAGTGCCCTGCCCTCTACCCACATATCTACTATACTCTCCCTTTAAGCCCTTTGCTCTCCTCCCTTCTTATAGGTCCTTTCTAGTTTCCTGGCCTCTACTATTGACTTTTATTCCCACTTGAATACAAATCTCACACATTTTTGTCACTTAACTCTGCCTATATCTCCATCTGTGGCCTAGTTAAACCTTAATACATATCCCATGGTATAGGCAAAAAGTGTTATTGGTAAACACATAAATTCTAGAACCATAGAATGTCAGTCTTAAAGGAAAATACAAATGAAAATACAAACATACCACGTATGTTCTACAGATTTGCCTCTTGTGGCTATTTCATAATAAATAGGTAAATATGAGGTCTCTTATCTATCTTCCTTTACTTTGTATAATATTTTTGCCATTCACTCATGTTGTAATTGTATCAGTACTTCATTTTTTTTTTGTTGTTCTTGAGTGCTATTGCATTTTCTTTTTTTGATTTTTGGAGGTAGGGTCTCACTCTGGCCCAGGCTGACCTGGAACTCACTATGTAGTCTCAGGGTGGCCTCAAACTCATGGTGATCCTCCTACCTCTGCTTCCCAAGTGCAGGGATTAAAGGCGTGCACCACCATGTCTGGCGCTATTGCATTTTATAGCTGGACCACGTGTTATTTGTCTTTTCTTCCACTTGATGGATATCTGAATTGTTTCTTTTTGTCTATTATGAATAATGCTGGCATGATCATTGCTTAAAAATCTTTATGTGATAGACGGCTATGCCATAAGCAAGTCTGTAATGACCTGCTGCAGCCACTACCGTCATTCTAATTGTTACTCTGATAATCAGCACAGTTAACAAGTATACTGGCTAAGAGTCATGGCACAGCTCGTCTCCAGGTGGGGCTTTTGGTACTATTTTTTTGTGGGGATTAAGGAAAATGAATGCACAAAAAATAAATCCTTTTAGAAAATCCTTCTTTTTATATTAATAATTAATAGTACAACTAGTCATTTTATTTGGAACCCAGAAGTCAGGTGGAAAGATCCTCTAATGATATGTTTATTTCACTAATTTGTTACTAGGTTTTAATTTTCTCCTAATTCTTTTTCTTAAGCCAGTCAAGTTATTTAATTTTGGGGTAATGCTCAAATTTGAGAAGTTGTGACGTGTAGCAAACCAAGAAACAAAAGGTCTTTTGCTGTTACCTCAGTTCTTAGTATAGTGGCCCATCTGGTGCCTCTATAGTTAAGAATCTGGGTTTCTCCCCTATTTTCAGGGGTCCATGACTTGGCTGTTAGACATACTGCTCCTGTGAATGCTTGGAGTGGTATGTGGGTGAATGGATGTGTGTTGAATTTTAGTGTTCTTTTAACATGCATGTTGAGTGAAGGGGAAAACGTCCATCATATAGAGTACAGAAAAATTAGACATTTCAGGATTTATCTTCAGCACTTTTTTGAAGTGCCCAACTTTACCCTTGCTTGAAACTGCTATTTGCAGTCCTCTCAGTTATAAGCCAGTGCACTTCAGTCCTTGGAGGGACTTGCTGGGGTGTACCCAAGAGATGAGGTATGCTCACACATTGACATGACACCTTTGTAATTTAGTAGCCTGGATTTATTCCTCTAGTTGTATTACTCTCTCTTTAAATCCTGGAAAAAACAAATTGGTACAGCTGCAGTTTATGAAGCTGGTCCCTCTCCCAATTATTACAGTCTACTGCCAAGAAGCACCCTTGTTACCAAGTAGTCTGTGTGACCAAGGACTGACGTTTTTGTTACTCAGCTCTATCCTCATGGGCCTGCGTATTTCGTACCTCCAAAGATATTTTCAGGATAGGCTTTGTGTACTTCTCTTGGCTCCTGAGAGCCCTGTGGTGTGTTTGTGGTGTAGGAATGTCATGGCAAATTGTTTTTCAATAAATATTTTGAAACTTAAAAAAGAATCTTTATGTGAGCTTAGCAGTTAAGGGACTTGCCTATGGAGTGTAAAGACCTAGGTTCAATTTCCCAGTACCCATGTACATGCCAGTGGCACATGATGGCACGTGTGTCTAGAGTTTGTTTGCAGTGGTTGGAGGCCCTGGTATGTCCATTCTCTTTCTCTCTGTCTCAAGTAAGTAAATAAAAATAAAATATACAAAAAAAGAATGTGGTGGAGCTGAGGCCTGATCAAGAACCTGGGACATGGTCATGTTATTCCTTTTAAAAAAATCTTTATGTGATCATCTACTTTTCTCTTACCTATATTTCTAGTTATGAAATTATTGGATGGATGATAAATTTATATTTAACTTTAAAGAAACAGCTGTATCAGATAGCTTCAGGTTTGCTGAGATGAACTTCCAGACCAGGCACAGTTATGGAGGAAGGGATTTATTGAACCTTATAGATCCAGAGAAAGTTCCATAATGGTAGAAAAAGGTGGCCTGCTCTTACAGGACCAGGCAAGAGAGAGAAAGCCAAAAGCCACACAGCACAGCACACCTCAGGAACTCGAGCTAGGTACACTTTGCATAACTTTAGATTGAAATCCTAAACCCACCACCACACTTTAGATCTTCCCAGAGACGCTGCCTCCGGCCAAGTGGCTGCAGATGTAAACTATAAACTAATAAAACACTGAATATATTAGGGGTCATCTATTCAAACTACCACAATGGCCAAACTGTTTCCCAAAGGATCTGTACCCCCTTTCATCCCCACTAGCAATATATGAGTTACTGTTTCTTTCCATCTTTACTAACATTATTATATTCTTTTTATTATTTATTTGCTTACTTATTTATTTACACATACCAGGGTCTTCTGACACTGCAAATGAATGCCAGATGCTTGCATGACTGTTTGCATTTGGTTTCACATGGGTTGCTTGGGATTTAAACCCAGGCTGGCAGGTTTTGCAAGCAAGTGCTTTAAACTAATGAGCCATCTTCCCAGCCCTCCTAGTGAGTAGAATGTGCTCTCTCATCAGTGGTTTTCATTTGCTTCTCTACGATAATTGGTGCTGAGCATCATTTCATGCACATATTAGTGGCTCATATTTTCTTGGATAAAACAGATATTCAAATCATTTCTCTACTTAAAAACCTACCCTGAACATTTGTCTTTTTAATTGTGTGCCCCAGAGTCCTTTGCGTATTCTAGATACAAACTCTTTACCTTAAATAATTTGTAACATTTTTTCCAGGATGTGACTTGTCATTTTCCTAATGGTATATCTTCAAGTGCAGACTTTTAAATTATTTTTTTATTGACAACTTCCTTAATTGTAGACAATATCCCATGTTATTTCCCTCCCCCCACTTTCCCCTTTGAAACTTCACTCTCCATCATATCCCCTCCCCCTCTCAATCAGTCTCTCTTTTCAGTTTGATGTCATGATATTTTCCTTCTATTATGATGGTCTTATGTAGGTAGTGTCAGGCACTGCGAGGTCATGGATATCCAGGCCATTTTGTGTCTGGAGGAGCACGTTGTAAGGAGTCCTACTCTTCCTTTGGTTCTTACATTCTTTCCACCACCTCTTCCACAATGGACCCTGAGCCTTGGAAGGTAGGTTTGAGATGTTTCAGTGCTGAGCACTCCTCTGTCCCTTCTTCTCAGCACCATGGTGCCTTCTGAGTCATCCCAAGGTCACCACCATCTGAAAAGAGAAGCTTCTCTAACCAAAAGTGAGAGTAGCATTAATATATGAGTGTGGACATTAAGAGAAGTGCTTACTGGGCAGTTTGGTGAGCATAGTATATACATTTAGCCAGACACCAGCAGACATTACACCCTTAGGGCTCATGACTACCCCGTGGTACTTTTTCAGTATCAGGGATGTATTCCCTTCCATGGAGTGGGCCTCCAGTCCAATTAGAGAGCAGTTCGTTTCCCCCATAACAGACATGCCACTATTGCACCCGTTGCCTCATTTGGCCTGGCTGGCCACATTTAAAGCTTGCAGTGTCCACTGTTGAGTACCTTCACTGTTGTTTTCTCTCTCCCATTGAACTGCATGCAGGGTAGCTTTTTCCAACTTTCTGTCAGCTGGTCCTCATGGAGGAGGTTTTCAGCTCAGCTCCAGCAGGATTTCTCAGTGAACTTGCCACCCACATATGTGGAGTCTTCAGCAATAGGGTCTTACCATCTCTTCCTGGTGGGAAACCAAGGGCCTTGGCAATGACCTATAATGTTTTGGGGGCATCAGGGACTTCTCTAGCCAACAACTCACTGGGAGGTATCCCATCCCTGGCACTGAAAATTCTCTAGTAACAGTCTATGGTTTCTGTGTGTTCCATTGTCCAGAAAAGTAGGTTTCCATATGACTTGCTTATATCCTCTTAGAATTTGATTAGCTCTCTCTCCACCTTTCCTTTACTCAGTCTCTTCCCCTGACCTCACTTAGGCCTTTTCACCCCCATTAATCTGTTCTTCTACTTATACATATACAATACCATCCTATTAAGTTCCCCTCCCTCCCTTTCTATTCCCTTTATATCCTCTTTGTAGTTTACTGGCTGCTGCTACTGAGTTTTATTTTTACTCACAAGTCCAATCATTTGTAGCTAGGATCCACATATGAGAGAGAACATGGGATGTTTGGCTTTCTGGGCCTGGGTTTCCTCACTAAGTATAATCCTTTCCAGATCCATCCATTTTCTAGCAAATTTCATAACTTCATTTTTCTTTATCACTGAGTAGAACTCCATTGTGTAAATGTGCCACATCTTCATTATCCACTCATAAGTTGAGGGACATCTAGGCTGGTTCCATTTCCTAGCTATTGTGACTAGAGCAGCAATAAACATGGATGAGCAAGTATCTCTAAGGTAGTGAGACAAGTTCTTAGGATATATGCCTAGGAGTGGTATAACTGGGTCATATGGTAGATCGATATAGCTGTGCAGACTTTTTTTAACAATTGAGAGAAAGTCTTGCTGTATAGCCCAGGTTGATCTGGAACTTAAGATACTCCTGCTTCAGCCTCAGGAGTGTACACTACTATACCTGGCAGAATTTTGAATTTTGTCAGGTTTTACTTTGATCATATCCTAAAAATCCTTGCCTAACCTAAGGTCTTGAGGATTTCTCAGTCTTCTTCCAAAAGTTTTATAGTTTCATCTCTTTCAATCAGCTACCTAAAATCCATTTTGATTTTATTTTTCAATAATGTGAAGGTAAAGGCCTGAGTTCATCTCTATATGATATGTGGATATATAGTTTTCTCCGGACCACTTGTCAAATTATATTATTATATTGCTTTGAAACCTTTGTTGAGATTCATTTGACTCTTGGTATTTGGTTTTGGTTTCTTTATCCTTTCTTATTGACCTGGATGCTTGTTATTATGCCAAGACTACCCTGATTTTTTTAAAGTAGGGAAGTCATGCATTGTCTTGTTAAGACATAATCACATAACTAAGTATTTGCTACAATGGCATGTTTTCGAGTTTGAGGTGGCAAGGCTTTCTGACATGGGTATTTCTTGGGTATAGAATCCCGCATGATTAGCTCTTTTTTCCCCATGGAAGAGTCCTCTTGTTTATTTGATTAAACAAAAATAAAGCAAGCTGCATAGGAACAATTTTAAAGTCCAAAGAGATGCCAGCTTTGTTTTAAGGCTGCAGTAGCTGACACAGCATCTCCTTGTTACTTCCCCAGCCTTGCTCTGAGAACCATAGCAATATATTCAGAAGTGTTAGTGCACACAGGAGGTTTGGAACATTTCCTGACTACTTCTTTGCCTGCTCATTGCCTGTCATGCCTGCAGCTAGCAATAGCTAACATTTATTAAAGTTTAAAAGTAAAAGCCAAAAAGAGAGGGGGAAGGAGGAGAAGACACGAAGGCACACTTGTACCTTAAGGTTTGGAGGAAATTCCCCTAGCTACCTACTTCCACAGTGGAAAAACATTTTAATCTTTTTTGTTTTCAAGATAGGGTCTCATGCTAGCACAGGCTGACCTGGAACTCACTCTGTAGTCCTAAACTGGCCTCGAACTTAGTGATCCTCCTACCTGTGCCTCCTGAGTGCTGGGATTAAAGGTGTGCCATGACTAGCTCTTTAATCCTCATCTTACTGCACTTTGCTACTCTTTACCACCATATGTACTGAAGGTTCAGAATGTGAAACTGATCACTGTTCCATGCTAGTACCCTTGTGAACTTGGTATGTCATTTTTATTTTTCCAGGCCGTAATATTCTCATCTGTAAAGTAGAATTAAATCTGATCTCATTACTTTTCCAAACTTAGCCATTAACATTATCTTTGTTGAATAGGGCATATGTAAGTTCATTTCATTTAACTGATGAAAAAACTTTGTCCTGTTGAGAGGATTTGGTAGGCTTGTATTTTGGGTGTGTTTGTGTGTGGGTATGGAGAGTCAGTGGGGCACAGAGGTAGGTATGTGTTGGAAAGGTGCTCCTGGCAATCCTTTTGTTAAGTACGTAGGTATATATGGTACCTAAGCATTACTGTGTGTGACTGGGTGATCAGGGGATGGACGTAAAATCATGCATACTTTTGTGATTAGAAAGGAAAGAATGGCCAGGTATGATGACACATGCCTTTAATCACAACACTTGGGTGGCAGATGTAGAAGGATCACTGTGAGTTTCAAGGCCAGCCTGAGACTCATAGTGAATTCCAGGTCAGCCTGGGTTAGAGTGAGACCCTATCTTGAAAAATCCAAAACAAGGATGGATAATAAACAGTCACTTTATGAACTAGCCAAGAGCAGGAATGGTCCTTATTGATGAAATCCCTGAACCATTATTTTTTAGAGGCAAGCCCAACAGACTAGCCTTTTTTTTTAATGCGAGAGAGTGTGAGAGAGAAAGAATTGGCACACCAGGGCCTCTAGCCGCTGCAATCAAACTCCAGATGTGTGTGCCACCTTGTGCGCATGTGTGACCTTCTGCGCTTGCATCACTTTGAGCGACTGACTTATATGGGACCTGGAGAGTTGAACCTGGGTCCTTAGGCTTCGCAGGCAAGTGCCTTAACCGCTAAGCCATCTATCTCTCTAGCCCTTAATGAACCTTTTTATATGGCTAACTCTGGTGCTTAAAAATGTAGGTCTCACTATTGCCGGGCGTGGTGGCGCACACCTTTAATCCCAGCACTCGGGAGGCAGAGGTAGGAGGATCGCCGAGAGTTCGAGGCCACCCTGAGACTACATAGTTAATTCCAGGTCAGCCTGGAACAGAGTGAGACCCTACCTCGAAAAACCAAAAAAAAAAAAAAAAAAAAAAAGTAGGTCTCACTGGCAGGCTCTTTTCAACATTTTCTGTTGAGTGTTTTTTTTTTCTTTTTTGCCCTTAGGCATTTGAATGCTTTTATTTTCTTCATCAAGTATTCCTAGTTTGGGAGGATAGGAGCCCTTTTTCCACAGCTGAACTTATTCCAAGTTTTACTTCTCTGAAGAATTGCCTTTCAGTTCCTGAAGCTTTCAATTGCCACATCTGCTGCGTTATTTTCACTCATGAAGATGGAACATGTTTTAAATTAGGAATTGATTTGGGTATTGTAAAAATCTGAACGAAATTTAAGAAATTAGGGGCTGGAGAGATGGCTTAGTGGTTAAGGTTCCTGCCTGCCAAGCCTAAGAAGGCCCGCTCGATTCTCCAGGTCCCACGTTTAACCAGTGATGCAAGGGTGCAATGTCGCACATGCCCACAAGGGGGCATACACGTCTGGAGTTGTTCACAGTGGCTGAGAGCCTGCTGGCGTGCCCATTCTCTATCTGTCTCTCTGTTTCTCTCAAAAAGGAAATTAGTAAGGGACATTATCAATGTCTGCTACCCCCATGGGACTGGGATTACAGATGTGCATGACCATGTCCAGTTGTTGACCTGGGTGCTAGGGAATTGAACTCTGGTGGTCTCAGGCCCTCTCAGGTCTTCATGCTTGTGTACCAAGAACTCTTAACTGCTGAGCCATCTCCTAGCCCTGGATCAGTCTTTTAATAAACTTGAGAAATTGGCCTGGGGAGATGGCTCAGTGCCTAAAGGTGCTTGTTGAAAAGCCTGTCCACCTGGGTTCATTTGTGTAGTACCCATGTAAAGTCAGAAGCATCAAGTGGAGCATGTGTCTAGCATTCATTTGTAGTGGAAAGAGGCCCTATTGTTTCCATACACACACATGCAAATAAGTATATAAAAATATTTTTGAGGAGCTGGAGAGATAGCTTAGTGGTTAAGGTACTTGCCTGCCAAGCCTAATGACCCAGGTTTGATTCCCCAGTACCCACATAAGCCAGATGCACAAGGTGGTGCATGCATCTGGAGTTCATTTGCAGTGGCTAGAGGCCCTGGTGTGCTCTTTTTTGTCTCTCTCCATCTGCCTCTTTCTCTTCTCTCTCTTTCAAATAAATAAATAAAAATATTTTAAAAATAAAATAAAAGCTGGGTGTGGTAGCACATGCCTTTAATCCCAGCAATGGGGAGACAGAGGTAGGAGGATCACCACGAGTTCGAGGCCACCCTGAGATTACATAGTGAATTCCATGTCAGCCTGAGCTAGAGTGAAATCCTACCTCAAAAACCAAAAATAAATAAATAAAATAAAATAAAAAATTAAAAATAAATTTGGCAAATTATTTTAAACAAAGGGAACTACTACCATGTTATGCAAATTTTGGATTAAATGGCAGTTTTTAAAAACCTGAACTTCTTTTTTGTGTGTCTGTGTATGTGTGGTATGCATTTGTGTGGGTGTGCTTATACATGAGGTCCAGGTTGAGTGTCTTCCTTAATCACTGTCCACTTTATTTATTGAGACAGGGTCTCTCACTGAACCTAGAGCTCACCATTTTGGCTCTACTACCTAGCCAGAAAACTGCAGGAACCTCCTTACCTCTTTCTCCTGAGCACAGGGATTACAGGTGCACACCACTATACTCAGAATTTATGTGGTTGCTTGTGATCCAAATGCAGGTCCTTGAGCTTGCATGACAAGCTTTTTACCAACTGAACCATCTCCCAGCCTGATCTTTAAACCTTTCTTTTTTTGGATTTGGGAATTATTTTTCCCATGATTGCTTCATGAGTATGGTAACCTTTTTTAAAGTGTTAGGCTTTCCCCTTTGCTATTTATATATTTTTTTATTTGCGTGAGATGGGTGGGAAGAGAATGAGTGCACCAGGGCCTCTAATCACTGCAAACTCCAGATGCATGTGCCTCTTTGTGCATCTGGCTTTACATGGGTACTGGGGAACTGAACCTGGGTCTTTAGGCTTTGCAGGCAAGTGCCTTAACTACTGAGCCATCTCTTCAGCCCCCAAAAGTAAGAGATTTTGTTCTGTGTGTGTGTGTTTATCCGAGGTAGGGTCTCACTCTAGCCCAGGCTGGCCTCAAACTTAAAGAGATCTACCTACCTCTGTCTCCCATGGCAAGCTCTTTAACAGCTTTGCCACCATCTCTCCAGCCCGAGTATGGTAACTTTTATATAGGAAAAGCATTCTCCTTCCCCCTCTTCCTTCTTTCTTTCCCAGGAAAGCAGCTATTAGTACTATAACAGGTACATTGTCATCTTCTGCAACTGCACAATAGATTACTCAGCAAAAATGTTTTTCACATAGATTTTTTTATTGATTAGAGCATAATAGATAAAATCTTTGAAAACAATTTTAAGTCAAAAGTGGACTGAACAGGGGAAGTGGAAATGGATCAGCAGTTAAAGGAGCTTGTTTGTAAAGCCTGCCTAGCCTGGGTTTGATTCCCCAGCACCCATGTAAACATGCACAACATGCTTGCAGAGTTCATTTGTAGCAGCAAGAGTCCCTGGCGTACCCATACTCCCTCTCTCTCCCTCCCTCTTTCTTTTTCTCCTTCTCCTCTCTCTCTCCTTGCAAATAATATTTTCTCAAAAGTATACTGAAGGCTAGATGTGATGATGCATGCCTTTAATCCCAGCACTTGGGAGGCTGAGGTAGGAGGGTCACCATGAGTTCTAGGCCAGTCTGGGCTACAGTAAGTTCCAAGTCAGCCTGGGCTACAGTAAATTCCAAGTCAGCCTGGGCTACAGTGAGATCCTGTCTCAAACTTAAACAAAACAAAACAAAACAAAACAAAGAAAACTAGACTGAAAATATTACAAGGAAAGATTTTCACTAAATTCAATTGTGGTTATTCAACCACTTTGTGAGAACCTGCTTAACATATGGCAGTATGTGTAGGTGCTATGGGAGACAGATGAATTAAATATAAAATTGGTAGAATTAGACTAGGTAAATATTTCCCACCACTAAAAGAAATGAACAGAAAATAATAAGCATGAGGAAAAGATTTTTCTGCAGCAGCCAAACAAGGAAACATATATGCCATCTGTGAACAGAGTGTAGCTGAGGGAAAATCTGAGCTTTTGGGCATATTTCTGACTTCTAGCTCCCTTGTACAAACCATATGTGTGAGTAGACAAATTTATGATTCCTCACTGAGGTCCTAAAGTCTGGTTGGTGCAAAGTGAAATAAGCCAGTATTCTTCATTTTCCATTCTCATGAGTAAGGATAGTAGAAATAACTTTTGGAAAGTTAGGAAGAATCTGGAAAAGTAACCATAGCTGATATCTTGATCTGGTGGAGAGAAAAGCCCAGTGGCTCTGTGCTGAACTGAGGAGGATAACTCAGAGGCCAGGGAGTCCCAGGTAGAGTTTCACTCTGGTCCAGGCTGACCTGGAATTCACTCTGTAATCTCAGGGTGTCCTCGAACTCATAGCGATCCTCCTACCTCTGCCTCCCAAGTGCTGGGATTAAAGGTGTGTGCCACCACGCCTGGCAAAACTATTTGGATTTCTAAGCCTTTATATGTGGCCTAATCTCTGCTCCTATTCCCTGCTGAAAACTTGTAAAATTTTCTAATTCTAGTACTTTTGAGATGATTTGCCTCACCATGGTTCTCTTTTCTTTCATAGTCTTGGGTACTCAGTGGGCCTTTTTTAATTTAAAATTTCACATTCTTCATTTCTGGGAACTTTTATCAAACCATTTAATTGATTTCTTTCTGGTTCTCTCTCTGGAACTTTTATCTGAATATCATCTACTTTATAGAAGTTTCCCTCAGATTATCTTTGATGCTCCTTATTGAGCTTTCTTTTTTCTGTCATTTTTTAATTTGAGTGCTTTTTAATTTTCTGAATGTTCTTTTTAAAAATAGCTTTCAATTATCTCATCTTTGTAAATTGCATCTTTTACTGAGGCTTTACCTGATGACTCTATTTAAAAGCTCATTTCTTTTTGTCATCCTATATTAGTCTCTTCTCAGTAGAATACAAGGGTAAAGGATAAAGTTTTTTCCAATATTCCCCAACCCACCCACACTGTTAATTTTGCAACAACTCAAACAGTGTCTGGTACATTGTTTTTAAATATTTCTGGATTAAAATGAGCAACCAATCAGATACTGATAGTATATATTAAAGTTTTCTGGTACAGATCTAGTCTATTTCTTTGAGGTAACTTTTTCCCTATATTTACCACCTCTCTACCTTATGCTAGAAAATCTACAAATATATTTATTTAATCTTTTAAAAAAATACATTTTCTAGCCCTTAATGAACCTTTTTATATGGCTAACTCTGGTGCTTAAAAATGTAGGTCTCACTATTGCCGGGCGTGGTGGCGCACACCTTTAATCCCAGCACTCGGGAGGCAGAGGTAGGAGGATCGCCGAGAGTTCGAGGCCACCCTGAGACTACATAGTTAATTCCAGGTCAGCCTGGAACAGAGTGAGACCCTACCTCGAAAAACCAAAAAAAAAAAAAAAAAAAAAAAGTAGGTCTCACTGGCAGGCTCTTTTCAACATTTTCTGTTGAGTGTTTTTTTTTTCTTTTTTGCCCTTAGGCATTTGAATGCTTTTATTTTCTTCATCAAGTATTCCTAGTTTGGGAGGATAGGAGCCCTTTTCCACAGCTGAACTTATTCCAAGTTTTACTTCTCTGAAGAATTGCCTTTCAGTTCCTGAAGCTTTCAATTGCCACATCTGCTGCGTTATTTTCACTCATGAAGATGGAACATGTTTTAAATTAGGAATTGATTTGGGTATTGTAAAAATCTGAACGAAATTTAAGAAATTAGGGGCTGGAGAGATGGCTTAGTGGTTAAGGTTCCTGCCTGCCAAGCCTAAGAAGGCCCGTTCGATTCTCCAGGTCCCACGTTTAACCAGTGATGCAAGGGTGCAATGCCGCACATGCCCACAAGGGGGCATACACGTCTGGAGTTGTTCACAGTGGCTGAGAGCCTGCTGGCGTGCCCATTCTCTATCTGTCTCTCTGTTTCTCTCAAAAAAAGGAAATTAGTAAGGGACATTATCAATGTCTGCTACCCCCATGGGACTGGGATTACAGATGTGCATGACCATGTCCAGTTGTTGACCTGGGTGCTAGGGAATTGAACTCTGGTGGTCTCAGGCCCTCTCAGGTCTTCATGCTTGTGTACCAAGAACTCTTAACTGCTGAGCCATCTCCCTAGCCCTGGATCAGTCTTTTAATAAACTTGAGAAATTGGCCTGGGGAGATGGCTCAGTGCCTAAAGGTGCTTGTTGAAAAGCCTGTCCACCTGGGTTCATTTGTGTAGTACCCATGTAAAGTCAGAAGCATCAAGTGGAGCATGTGTCTAGCATTCATTTGTAGTGGAAAGAGGCCCTATTGTTTCCATACACACACATGCAAATAAGTATATAAAAATATTTTTGAGGAGCTGGAGAGATAGCTTAGTGGTTAAGGTACTTGCCTGCCAAGCCTAATGACCCAGGTTTGATTCCCCAGTACCCACATAAGCCAGATGCACAAGGTGGTGCATGCATCTGGAGTTCATTTGCAGTGGCTAGAGGCCCTGGTGTGCTCTTTTTTTGTCTCTCTCCATCTGCCTCTTTCTCTTCTCTCTCTTTCAAATAAATAAATAAAAATATTTTAAAAATAAAATAAAAGCTGGGTGTGGTAGCACATGCCTTTAATCCCAGCAATGGGGAGACAGAGGTAGGAGGATCACCACGAGTTCGAGGCCACCCTGAGATTACATAGTGAATTCCATGTCAGCCTGAGCTAGAGTGAAATCCTACCTCAAAAACCAAAAATAAATAAATAAAATAAAATAAAAAATTAAAAATAAATTTGGCAAATTATTTTAAACAAAGGGAACTACTACCATGTTATGCAAATTTTGGATTAAATGGCAGTTTTAAAAACCTGAACTTCTTTTTTTTGTGTGTCTGTGTATGTGTGGTATGCATTTGTGTGGGTGTGCTTATACATGAGGTCCAGGTTGAGTGTCTTCCTTAATCACTGTCCACTTTATTTATTGAGACAGGGTCTCTCACTGAACCTAGAGCTCACCATTTTGGCTCTACTACCTAGCCAGAAAACTGCAGGAACCTCCTTACCTCTTTCTCCTGAGCACAGGGATTACAGGTGCACACCACTATACTCAGAATTTATGTGGTTGCTTGTGATCCAAATGCAGGTCCTTGAGCTTGCATGACAAGCTTTTTACCAACTGAACCATCTCCCAGCCTGATCTTTAAACCTTTTTTTTGGATTTGGGAATTATTTTTCCCATGATTGCTTCATGAGTATGGTAACCTTTTTTAAAGTGTTAGGCTTTCCCCTTTGCTATTTATATATTTTTTATTTGCGTGAGATGGGTGGGAAGAGAATGAGTGCACCAGGGCTCTAATCACTGCAAACCCAGATGCATGTGCCTCTTTGTGCATCTGGCTTTACATGGGTACTGGGGAACTGAACCTGGGTCTTTAGGCTTTGCAGGCAAGTGCCTTAACTACTGAGCCATCTCTTCAGCCCCCCAAAAGTAAGAGATTTTGTTCTGTGTGTGTGTGTTTATCCGAGGTAGGGTCTCACTCTAGCCCAGGCTGGCCTCAAACTTAAAGAGATCTACCTACCTCTGTCTCCCATGGCAAGCTCTTTAACAGCTTTGCCACCATCTCTCCAGCCTGAGTATGGTAACTTTTATAGGAAAAGCATTCTCCTTCCCCCTCTTCCTTCTTTCTTTCCCAGGAAAGCAGCTATTAGTACTATAACAGGTACATTGTCATCTTCTGCAACTGCACAATAGATTACTCAGCAAAAATGTTTTTCACATAGAGAGATTTTTTTATTGATTAGAGCATAATAGATAAAATCTTTGAAAACAATTTTAAGTCAAAAGTGGACTGAAAGGGAAGTGGAAATGGATCAGCAGTTAAAGGAGCTTGTTTGTAAAGCCTGCCTAGCCTGGGTTTGATTCCCAGCACCCATGTAAACATGCACAACATGCTTGCAGAGTTCATTTGTAGCAGCAAGAGTCCCTGGCGTACCCATACTCCCTCTCTCTCCCTCCCTCTTTCTTTTTCTCCTTCTCCTCTCTCTCTCCTTGCAAATAATATTTTCTCAAAAGTATACTGAAGGCTAGATGTGATGATGCATGCCTTTAATCCCAGCACTTGGGAGGCTGAGGTAGGAGGGTCACCATGAGTTCTAGGCCAGTCTGGGCTACAGTAAGTTCCAAGTCAGCCTGGGCTACAGTAAATTCCAAGTCAGCCTGGGCTACAGTGAGATCCTGTCTCAAACTTAAAACAAAACAAAACAAAACAAAACAAAGAAAACTAGACTGAAAATATTACAAGGAAAGATTTTCACTAAATTCAATTGTGGTTATTCAACCACTTTGTGAGAACCTGCTTAACATATGGCAGTATGTGTAGGTGCTATGGGAGACAGATGAATTAAATATAAAATTGGTAGAATTAGACTAGGTAAATATTTCCCACCACTAAAAGAAATGAACAGAAAATAATAAGCATGAGGAAAAGATTTTTCTGCAGCAGCCAAACAAGGAAACATATATGCCATCTGTGAACAGAGTGTAGCTGAGGGAAAATCTGAGCTTTTGGGCATATTTCTGACTTCTAGCTCCCTTGTACAAACCATATGTGTGAGTAGACAAATTTATGATTCCTCACTGAGGTCCTAAAGTCTGGTTGGTGCAAAGTGAAATAAGCCAGTATTCTTCATTTTCCATTCTCATGAGTAAGGATAGTAGAAATAACTTTTGGAAAGTTAGGAAGAATCTGGAAAAGTAACCATAGCTGATATCTTGATCTGGTGGAGAGAAAAGCCCAGTGGCTCTGTGCTGAACTGAGGAGGATAACTCAGAGGCCAGGGAGTCCCAGGTAGAGTTTCACTCTGGTCCAGGCTGACCTGGAATTCACTCTGTAATCTCAGGGTGTCCTCGAACTCATAGCGATCCTCCTACCTCTGCCTCCCAAGTGCTGGGATTAAAGGTGTGTGCCACCACGCCTGGCAAAACTATTTGGATTTCTAAGCCTTTATATGTGGCCTAATCTCTGCTCCTATTCCCTGCTGAAAACTTGTAAAATTTTCTAATTCTAGTACTTTTGAGATGATTTGCCTCACCATGGTTCTCTTTTCTTTCATAGTCTTGGGTACTCAGTGGGCCTTTTTTAATTTAAAATTTCACATTCTTCATTTCTGGGAACTTTTATCAAACCATTTAATTGATTTCTTTCTGGTTCTCTCTCTGGAACTTTTATCTGAATATCATCTACTTTATAGAAGTTTCCCTCAGATTATCTTTGATGCTCCTTATTGAGCTTTCTTTTTTCTGTCATTTTTTAATTTGAGTGCTTTTTAATTTTCTGAATGTTCTTTTTAAAAATAGCTTTCAATTATCTCATCTTTGTAAATTGCATCTTTTACTGAGGCTTTACCTGATGACTCTATTTAAAAGCTCATTTCTTTTTGTCATCCTATATTAGTCTCTTCTCAGTAGAATACAAGGGTAAAGGATAAAGTTTTTCCAATATTCCCCAACCCACCCACACTGTTAATTTTGCAACAACTCAAACAGTGTCTGGTACATTGTTTTTAAATATTTCTGGATTAAAATGAGCAACCAATCAGATACTGATAGTATATATTAAAGTTTTCTGGTACAGATCTAGTCTATTTCTTTGAGGTAACTTTTTCCCTATATTTACCACCTCTCTACCTTATGCTAGAAAATCTACAAATATATTTATTTAATCTTTTAAAAAAAATACATTTTATTTATTTATTTGAGGGAGGGAAAGAGGCAGAGAGAGCGAGAGGGAGGAGGGGCATGCCAGGGCCTTCAGCCACTGCAAACGAACTCCAGATGCACGTACCCCCTTATGTATCTGGCTTATATGTAGGGCCTGGAGAGTCGAACCAGGATCCTTTGGCTTTTCAGGCAAACACCTTAACCGCTAAGCCATCTCTCCAGCCCTGCAAATATCTTGTAATACTTAATCATCTGCTTATATTTAAGAATGAGAGATAAAAAGCTGACTACAATATATGAAGAAATGGATAGGGCTTTCCAAATGTGGCTATTTTGGGGCTGGAGAGATGGCACATCTGTTAAAGGTGGTTGCTTCCAAATGTGGCCATTATCGTAGAGTGGTCTGGTTACACCATATTGTTGGTGATCCCTTTTTTGTCAGTATTTTTAGATACGTTTTCTTGGTTGATCTGATTCCCTGGAACATATTATTCATGTATCCATGTTACATCTTAGGATGTAACAATCTGTGACTAGAAAGGATTCCTAAACCCCTCTGTTTTCAGTGGGATCTCCATGACTTCATCTGGGCTTGGTTTCCTCACTCAAAAAAATAAACACATCTAACCTTTTACTTGAGTGGGAAAGATGCCAAAGCAAAATGTGAGAGGAAATTTTAGGACCTAACTGTTCCTAAACTACTTCAATCTGCCTCTCCTTAGAGTAGGGAAGGAATACAATCCTATACCACTTAGGCTAATTTAAGCAAATGCTTATTAATCACTTACGGTCTTATGATTTATCATAGGAAGTAGAGAAGGGTCAGGGAAAGAGGACTAGGAGCAGGATCTGAGAAACCCAGAATAGCATAAAGCATAGCTACAACCAGACCCTGAACAGTCTTGTCAAGGTATGCTCTTCTTCAGAGAGGTGGGAAATGGGATTCCCCATTATATGGTTCATTTCTTTACATTTTACCGATTTACTTATTTTACTCCTATTTTCAGAGGCATTTGCCAACAGTTCTTGAGAATTATAGGGCTTCTGTGAGACAAATAATTATTGTTGTTTTGCTCACTAATTTGCTTTCTCACACTTGCTACATAAGCTATCAATCACTTTTCTGATTTCTCAGTTCCAAATTTAAAGAACATTTAAACAACTCCCTTTAATTTTGTTTTAATGAGATCAGAGTGATAATAGTTGGATACTTGGAAAAAGTATTTATATAGGATCTTTTTTTTTTTTTTTTTGGCTTTTCAAGGTAGAGCCTTGCTCTAACCCAGGCTGACCTGGAACTATATGGTCTCAGGGTGATCTTGAACTCATGGTGATCCTCTTACTTCTGCCTGGGATTAAAGGCATGCACCACTACACCCAGCTATATAGGATCTTTAACAGATGCTTAGGTCAGACAGCAGAATGCTAGGAATTAATCTCACTCATACCTCAGGTTAGTAGTAACCTTTGGTTTCTGGCAGAAGCAGTAGAGAAATGAGGGACCCACTTTTCATCAAGATCTAAAATATTACTATAGATGGAACTGAAGTGAATCTGAGTTTATCCTTAAACTCACATTCTTCCTGCCTCCATTTCTTGAGTGCTAGGATTATAGGCATGGGCCAGCATGCCCCAGCTCACAATATCCTTTCCATCCAACCTTATGATACATGTTCTAGGTAGATACAAGGTAGTATATGTACTGAAAAGAAAAAAAAAAAAGCTGTTGGTAATATTTGTGGTATAGCCGGGCGTGGTGGTGCACGCCTTTAATCCCAGCACTCGGGAGGCAGAAGTAGGAGGATTGCCGAGAGTTCGAGGCCACCCTGAGACTACATAGTTAATTCCAGGTCAGCCTGGGCCAGAGTGAGACCCTTCCTCGAAAAACCAGTATTTTATATATGTATTTGTGGTATAATATTTTTGGTCCCCCAATCTTAGAATTTATTGAGAAAGAGAAGTAACCATCATTTCTTAAGAGAGTCCAGAATGAACAAAGAGGAAGATTACTGATATCACCTCTTAAAATATTCATAATGGACATTGGGTACATTGTCTATGATGCTATTTTGTTGCTTGAAGCTTAGTTGTGAGAAACCCAGGCAGGGTTTCATTTTACTTTTTTTTTTTTATTGGTTTCTTTTTATTTACACAAGGTCTTCTCTGTAGCCCAGGCTGTACTGGAATTCACTATGTAGAATAGGCTAGCCTCAAACTCTGGAATACAGGCATGTGCCATCATGCCTAACTTAGGGTTCGATTTTAAGTAGTCTCAATCTTTTACCATTTAAACATTATTTCTCCTTCATATTTGGGGAACTTTCCAGTGAACTTAAGACAATGTTGTATGTGATATAATTTTATCTAAAAGTATATTGGAAAACAGACCCCCATACAACTTTTTAAATAGACCATTTTTCATTTTAAAAATAAAAATATTTGTTTGAGAGGAAAAAGAGAACAAAAGAGAAAGAAAAAAAATGGGTGTTCCAGGGCTGCCTTTTGCTACAAATTCCAGACTCATGTGCCTCTTTGTGCATCTGGCTTTACATGGGCACTGGGGAATCAAACCTGAGCCATCAGGCTTTGAAAACAAGCACCTTCAACCACTGCAGTATATATCTCCAGCCCTAACATGTCTTCATTTTTAAAAATACCAAAAGTTTAAAAGACAGAGTAAGAATAATCAGACCTTAATCTGATAAGTCTCCTGTTTGGCAGGGACAGTCAATCATAGGCTTCCCTTGTTTGCCTCCTGTTTCTCAGGGATGATAACCTCTTTGTTACCTGATTTTCTTGTGATTTGAAAACTCTTTGTAGATGTTTTGTCCCAGTGTCATGAAAAGTATTTCATGTGATTTTTTTGTTTGTTTGTTTTGGTTTTTCAAGGTAGGGTCTTGTTCTAGCCCAGGCTGACCTAGAATTTGCTATGTAGTCTCAGGCTGGCCTTAAACTCATGGCCATTCTCCTACCTCTGCCTCCTGAGTGCTGAGATTAAAGGCGTGCGCCACTATGCCTGGCAAGACTTAAGTTTTTTTTTTTGGGGGGGTAGGGGTTGGTTTTGGTTTTCAAGGTAGGGTTTCAGTCTAGCTCAGGCTGACCTGGAACTCTTTGTAGTCCCAGGCTGGCCTCAAACTCAGTGATCTTCCTACTTTTGCTTCCCAACTGCTGGGATCAAAGGTGTGTGCCACTATGCTTAGTTTCATGTGATGTTTTTGTATTTAGTTATTTCAATTGGGTTAGTAAATGTGGTCTGTATTACTCTATCTTGTCTAGAAATAGAAGATAATGATACTTCTTTTGTTAATAAATGGTTTAGTTCATTTAATTTAAAAATATTTTCATTATTTTGCTTTTTGAAGCAAGGTATCACTCTAGCCCAAGCTGACCTGGAACTCACTCTGTAGCCCAGGCTGACCTTGAACTCATGGCTCTCGTCCTACCTCAGCCTCCTGAATGCTGGGATTATAGACATGAGCCACTATGCCTAGCTTAGTACACATTTTATGGTGGTACAGTTGCTTGGCCTTTTCTTTAGGAAATTGGCTTATTTGTTTTGTTTTATTTTTAACGTAACTAGTAATTTAAAGACCCAATCTGTGAGGACCTGGACAGGGTTATTACGTAAGGCTGTCAGCATTCTTTTCTGTTTTGTGCTTTGTTGTTATTGGTGGTTGTCCACCATCGTCTGAAGTTTTGATCTGCTGATGTGTTTCACAAATTTTAATGAAAGACAGATCATGGATGGAGTCACATGGCTTTATCACATCCGTGTACTGGCTACAATATGCATCTCTGGATCATTATTATGGGTCACATATGTGGAAAGCACCAGACTTCACATCTAGTTTGTCTGACCCAGCTAGGGTAAATGAGTAGTGATTTGTAAAAACATTCATGCTCTTGATATGTTACCATTATTTATTTTTTTAAGGAACAGAACATCATCCAAATATTAGAAAATGTATCACAGATTTCTGCCTAAACTATAGTCACATCGATAGGGTGTTTTGAAGGAGTTTTAAAGAATGTGATTTAACTAGACAGTATGTGATTCTAAACTTATTTTTTGTGTATAATCATAGAATTTATTTATATTTCCATTGCAGCTGTTTATTGTCATTATTACATTACAATCCACATATTTTGGGCTTCCTCAAGTATTCTTTGCATCTCACAAATTAGAAACAAAACAGTTTGACTGTAGCTTACTTACTTTCAAAGATCCTTCAAATGCTGCCAGATTATTTCAGAAACAGATTTAGTTGTCTATGACAATAATGATCAGAGAGTGAAAAGGAAGTTGAGTCCTTTGAACTCAATAAACCATTGCAGTCCATCAATCTGGTCTCTGCCATGCTGGCAAGCCCATCCGCAGGAGCACATCCTGGCAGCCAAGTGGCCTCCCTTGGGTTCTGGCTCCCTTCCTTTCTGTAACTTATGCACAAAGCTAATGAGCAGTAATGGCTGCAAGCTAGGGAGAAACATGAGAGAAGCCAAAGAAGAGGCCTTCTGACCCCTGCTCTGGCTGACTAGAAACTAAGTAATTATCATCAGAATAATAAGGAATTAACTATCTTTCCTGTGCTAAGTTCCCATCTTTTGGTCAAAAGGTATGTTTTCCTTACTTTTTTAAAAACCATCTTAATTATAACTGCCTATGTAAATACTTTGGTATGTGAAGATGAAAAAGGATTAGAAATAATATACACTTTTTTATTGATGTATATTCAGTGTATATAGTGTTGAGTTTCATAGATACAATTTCTTTCAAGTATACCATGTACTTCAATGGTGTTCACTCCCTCCCATTTTCTTTCTTTAGCCCCTTCCTTCTTTTTTCTCCCTCCTGATAGCCTCCTTCCTCCCCATTTCCCTTTTGCTTTTATGTCTATATATTCTTTATGTATGTTTATATGTACAATGTACGATCTATAAATGAAAAAAGTAACACTTGTGTTTCTGAGTCTGGGTTATTTTGCTTAATATGATGGTCTCCTGTTACATCCATTTCCCAGCTAAAATCACAATTTATTCTCCTTTATGTTGTGTCTCTGTGGCACATTTTCTTTATCCACTCATTTGTTTTTGGGTATGTAGACTGATAACTTCACTTGACTAGTGTCAATAGTATGTACTTTAAAACAAAGCCTTCAAAGTGCTTTGAAAAACTTTTTAAGTGCCTTCACTGTTCTTAGTCGAGTACAATGGTTAGTTTTGTCTTATTTTGGTGGGGAGTAGTCTTCAACAGTGTGTGCTTTTCTTTTCAGGATTGTTGCCCCCACCACCAGCACTCCCTCCAAGACCTTGTCCATCACAGGTAGGTGACATATTTGTTTTCTAAAAACTGTTGTCTTACCACTGTACTTCTTTGCAAGAGTTGATCATTACATCAGATTCCCAAGGTAACATCTGGATGAGAACAGAGTGTGGTTTAGTTTCTACTCACCCAACCACAAGCCACCAGACAAGTGTTCAGTTTGGGCTCTTGAGGGTTGTATGTGATTTTCTTACACAGAGAGAAGTAGAAGAGGCGTCTCTCCACTTGGGGTCAGGGGACATGGTTGTTCTGTATAACACATGCAGTGCGGGTGACTAGATGCTTGTTCATCAGCATTTGAGGAGCTAATGTTAATCCGCGTGTACTGAAACTGAGTGCTTGTCAACCCGAGGTTAGTGCCTCCTTCACTTTACTCTCTTCCCTCGGAGCAGCAGGATAGGGAGAGTTGTGTCACCACAATCTGCTGTACTTGTAACTTCATTGCATCTTATTTACATGTGCTACTATAACCCTCCTCATCAACATTTCCCACAGATTGGAGTGTGAGGAGCAAGACCCTGTCTAACTTTTGGTTGAGAATGTTGGGAAGTTTCTTTACATACAACTTCAGTTTCACTTTTGCCACTCTGTGAGGTCCAGAGCACACCTTTCCATGTGGTGAATCATAGGACTCAACTCACGGAAACTATAACATTTGCTCAGCCTTCTTTGTGACAATTAGATGGTCGTTGGCATCCATTGAACCATGAGGTGTAAATAACATGAAACTTCTTACTTTGATCTGAAGTGTAATAAAAAGACCAGTTCTTCCTGACTTATATATACACAAGAGAGAATTCCTCTTGGTTTCAGCATTAGCTTTAAGAGAAGTTGATCAATTAAGAGGTAGTTATGTGGGGATGGACAGATATCTCAGTGGTTAAAGGTGCTTGCTTGCAAAGCCTGACAGCCTGGGTTCAGTTTCCCAGTACCCATGTAAAAGCCAAATGCACAAAGTGGTGCATGTGTTTGGAGTCTGTATGCAGTGGCAAGAGGTCCTGGTGTGCCTCTACTTACTCTGTATGTGTATGTGTGTCTGTCTATCTGTCTGTCTGTGTCTTTCTCTCTCTCAAATAAATATTTTTTTAAAGTAGTGGAGCTGGAGAGATGGCTTAGTGGATAAAGGTGCTTGCTTGCAAAATCTGACAGCCTGGGTTTGATTCCTAATACCCATGCCAGATATACAAAGTGGTGCATGCATCTGGAGTTCATTTGTAGTGGCAGCTGGCCACTCTCTCTTTGTGTCTTTCTCCTTCTCAAATAAAATATTTCCAGAAATGAATTTTTAAAAAGAAGTAGTTATGGGGCTGGGGAGATGGTTCAGTGGTTAAAGGTGCTTGCTTGCAAAGCCTGCCAGCCCAGGTTCGATTTCTCAGTACCCATGTTAAGCCAGATGCACAAATGGTGCATGCATCTGGAGTTTGTTTGCAGCAACAGCAAAAAAAAAAAAAAAAAAAAAAAAAAAAAAACCTGTACTATCCATACTCATTTCCTCTCTTTCTTTATCTATTTAAAAATAAATTAATATATTTTTAAAAGAAGTAGTAATGGAGTCCCTGCTATTTCTCTGATACCAAACCTTAGTTCTACCCCAAGTGTTTTCTTAGTTATAATTTGTGTTCATTCAAAATTATTAGCTATGTTAATTGAGTATTTTCAGTCAACCAGGCATTGTATTAAGTGTCTTTAATGCAACTTAATTTAATGCAAATGTAATTTAATCCTGACAAAACCTTATTCTAACATTATCCCCCCCCCTTTTTTTGTTTTTTGGTTTTTTTGATGTAGCGTCTCACTTTGGCCCAGGCTGACTTGGAATTCACTATGTAGTTTCAGGGTGGCCTCGAACTCACAGTGATCCTCCTACCTCTGCCTTCTGAGTGCTTGAATTGAAGGCATGAACCACCACACATGGCCTAATAGTACCTTTTTATAGACAGAAATTGGAGCATACCAGGGTGTTAAGCAATTCACTAAGGGGGCACAGCTACTAAGTAGCTAAGTAGCTGTCTTTAGGTCGCTCTTCCCCCCACCCTCAATCGTGGGAGGTTAAGTGACCAAGTTTGCACAAGACAGCAGATCCATTGACCTTGTAACTGAGGCTTTCAGCATACTCTCCTAAGGAAGGCTCAGAGACTCCTGCTTTGTACCAAGGACAAACCTGGATTTGGTCTCAATAAAATTAGCAACATTATGGGATGCTTATCTAGTTTTGAGCTTCTGCTCTAGAGCCCCCTGGATGTATGTGTGGAGCCCTGTATGAAAAGGCTTTTGTAACCAACCTCCTTATCTTTCTCCTGATAACAATAGTTACTTCCTGGTCTGAAAAGTGGTGCTGCTATCACCAGGCCTCATCTGAATTGCTAGCCCTGGGTTTCTAGCCTGCTTAGTGCTTAGTGACTGAAAATATGACATGGGGACTGGAGATTCTCAAGTCAACATTAACAAGTAAGTCCCCTTCTTTGCCAGATGTCCCAGCAAATTATAAACGCTGAACCCAGTATTCAGTCCCAGCCTCCCGCTCAGCTGCCTAACTATGGAGATTTCAAACTAAAGGAACAGGTGTGTAAGAAATGTAGGCAGAAAATGTCCGAGACACCTCTTCTTTCCCTCTTCTGTCCACTGCAAATGGGACACATATATTCAGTGGAGAAAATCCCGGGTAATAAACACGGCTGTGTTTAGTTTTTCTGCCATGTCACTAGAAACAGTTTCTGGGAGATATTAATAGGGTTCTGTGTGTGGTAAGACACATTTGCAGGCTGCTGCCTTTACCTCCTCTGGGAGATATGCAGTACATAGGAGTTCACTAAAGGCTTTGGCATCCTATAGTAAAAAGCAAAACAAAGCTGTCCAATTCTGTTAAAACTGGCAGTTTTCTAGCTTGTCTGACCATTTACCTTTTTATTTAGAAGATAGTTATTAATGTCTCAAGGGCTTAGTGTTCAGGAAACACTATGAGAATACCTGCTTTAGGTATTGCTAAGAGCATTTCCAAATTGCTCTCATCTGTTACCTCATTTCTACATTACGTGATTAAAGTTAAATTTTGTATGTTATGCCAATAGTTTTCCCTTGAAGAATTGAAAGGGAAAGTTTATTACATATTAGCTTGGAATTTCCAGTTGTCCAGGTTTCAGTTTTTCCTATTTCCTTCCTCCTTCTGCGATTCTTTCTTGCTTACCGTCTCAGGAGATCACTCATATCACCTCATAGCAGAGTTGATTCCAGAAAGCGTACACATGCGGACTCCTTTTTCTCTGTTTATTTACTAGAGAAAGAGAGAATGGGTGTGTCAAGGCCCCTTGCCACTGCAAATGAAGTCCAGATGCATGTGCCACTTTGTGCATCTGCTTTTACATGGGTACTGGGAAATTTAAGCCCAAGCCATCAGGCTTTGCAAGCAAGCACCTTTAACCACTGAGCTATCTCCCTAGCTTGAATGTTTCTTGCTATATATGGACCATCAACCTGACCTTGGAAATGTATCTGGGACTATGGAAATATATACTTTTTGAGGTTCAGACTGTAGGATCATCACCAGGGACCTGAAAAGTCAGCTAGCCTGGCATAATGAAAATCATTACATGTGTGAGTGGCTATTATGAGATTAAAATAAAGTTTCTAGATTATTTTTTGCATTTAAAATGTTCATATTATTTATCTTGATAAGTAAGCAAGACTAGATTGTAATAAGAAAGACAATGTTTTATTCTCTGCAAAGGAATGCTATTTTTTAAACTAGGGCTACTTTAATAGCTAGGGCTAGAGAGATAGCTGATAGAGTGTTTACCTTGAAAGCATGAATACCTGAGTTCAATCCCTGAAACACACATTAAAAAAGCTAGGTGTGGCTGGGCGTGATGGTGCATGCCTTTAAACCCAGCACAGGGAGGCCAAGGTAGGAGGATCACTGTGAGTTCAAGGCCAGCCTGAGACTAATTCCAAGTTAGCCTAGGCTAGAGGGAGACCCTGCCTCGGAAAAAAACAAAAACAAACAAACAAACAAAAAACACAAGTGAGGTGTGATGTGCACTTATAATCCTGCCACTGGTGAGGTAGAGATAGGAGGATCCCTGGGGTTCACCGGCCAGCCAGCCTAGCCTCATTGATAAGTTCCAGACCAGAATGACCCTGTCTCAAATAAAATGGTGGCCAGAGCCTGAGGAATGGCACCTGAAGTTGTCCTCTGGCTTCCATCTTTATGTACATGTTGTATACATGCATACGCATGCACCTACATAGAATGTACACAGAAACATACACTACATATCCAATCGATTGATAGTGATATGCTTCCACATTCCATAGTCAGTGTGCTTTACATATAACAAAAGTATATCTGAGACTGGGCGTGTATCTCAGTGGTAGAGCACTTACCTAGTGTGCATAAGGCCCTGTGGTTCATCCTCAGTCCTGCCAAACAAAACAAAATGCAACAGTATATTTATCAATTGAAGGATGAGGTATACTCACTCTTTCATCATAAAGCACAGCTTGGCTGGCTCCTACTTACACTGAATACCACTGTGGTCTGAACATCTGGATTAGGTTATACATATGGGGCCACAGAGTTTGGAAAGGGAATAAATGAAGAGGAACAAATACTTTATTTTTCCTAGTAATAGGTAAGATCAAGAAATACTAAATCAATCTATAAAGAATCAAGTAGTTTGTTTCCTCATTTTCCCTGGGAAAGACCAGAAACCAGGGCATGGTCATTTGGTTCACTTCAGAAGAGGTGATTTTTAAATTTTTTTAAATGACTGAGTCATAGTATATGCAACCAAAAAAAGCAATTAGAATAAATGTTTTATATGGAGCAGTGCTAAAGTGAGTTAGTTAAACTTACTAGCTGACTGTGTGCATATGAATTGAGTAAAATGCCATTCACAGAATTTATGCTTGTTTATGCTCGGTTATGGTTGTTCAACTCTCTGTTAAGTGATCATTTGATATTTAACTAAATCCTTTGAATAGTACTGATCTCATGCCAAATTTCTTCCTTTTCTTCTTTTTTGTTTTTGTTTTTGTTTCCTTTTGGAGGTAGGGTTTCACTGTAGCCCAGGCTGACCTGGAATTCACTATGTAGTCTCAGGGTGGCCTCGAACTCACAGTGATCCTCCTATCTCTGCCTCCAGAGTGCTGGGATTAAAGGCGTGTGCCACCACATCTGGCTCATGCCAAATTTCTTAAGGAAATAATGATAGAAGGTCAGCTCTTGCTTAATTATGTTTAATGATGAAAAAATGAGGAGTACAAAATATTATCTTTTAAGTTTTATGTTAGTGCCACATTTGCTGAATTGGGGTTTCCTATAGGCTAATGTGCCCAGAATTTTCCTATCATACTACTAATTTCTCTCCTCTTCACTAGTATTTTGAGTACTAGAAGGAAAGGACTGAAAAAGAAGTGTCTTCTTACTGCCTGTTAGCTTAGAAACTGAGAAGGTTCATGCGGTGGGGGAGGTGACTAGGGAAGTGAATTTTAAGGAAACAAGAGAACCTTTCTTTTTCAGTGGCTTAGGGACACAGAGCTTTACTGTAGAAGGAAGAATAAATGCAAAGAAACAGGCATGTGTGCTTGAGGAACTACCTGAGATTTGGAAAGCCAAAAGCTTGCGAGAGAAAGAAATGAAGGTTCTGGAGGTGGCAGTGAGGAGCAGGCTGCCTTTCCACTCATTCTTGTGATCACAGAGGAGGAGTGGGGAAAGTGCTCCCCCGGCAAGAGTTCTCTTTGGGCCCAGCCCTTGAAGGGGAGAGTAAGGTTAGGGGTTCTTTTAGCTAGCCTGCTGCTGCTTCCCCTTGGCTGCACAGTGAAACTCTCCAGAGGAGATTCAAACCTGCTGAGGCCCAGAAATTTTGGCATCAGGCAGCAAGGCTTGGCTGTTAGGAGATTGGAAAACCTCCCCCAGGTAATCCTCAATTTATGCAGAGTTGAAAAGCACCAACTTAGCTGCAAGATGAAGAAATGTTCAGAAAGAATTGAGGACACGGATTTTATTGATGGCCATGCTTTACATTTTTTTCCTTCGTTCTTTATTTTTAAAGGTTTTTATTTATTTATTTATTTATTAGAGATGGGGGGGGAGAGTGAGCGTGAGCATGGACACACCATGGCTTCTAGCCACTGCAAACGAACTCCAGACACATATGCCACCTTATGCATCTTGCTTATGTGGGACCTAGAGAATCAAACCTGGGTCCTTAGGCTTTGCAGGCATGCGCCTTAACCACTAAGCCATATTTACAGCCTTCTTAATTTTTTAAAAGATTTATTTATATTTATTTATTGGAGACAGAGAGAGGAGGAAAGAGAGTGGGCATGCCAGGGCCTCTAGCCACTGTAAATGAACTCCAGACGCATGCACCACCATGTGCATCTGGCTTATGTGGGACTTGGAGAATCGAACCTGGGTCCATAGGCTTCACAGGCATGAGCATTAACCATTAAGCCATCTCTCCAGCCCTTTTTTTTAGGATTTATTTTTATTCATTTATTAGAGATAGAAAGAAGAGGAGAGAGAGAGAAGGAATGGGCATGTTCTTTTTTTAAAAAAAGATTTATTCATTTATTAGAGAGAGAGAGAGAGACTTCATTTTTTTTTTTTTTTTGTTTGTTTTGTTTTTGTTTTTTGTCTTCGGTTTTTCGAGGTAGAGTCTCACTCTAGCCCAGGCTGACCTGGAATTCACTATGTATTCTCAGGCTGGCCTCACACTCATGTCGATCCTCCTACCTCTGCCTCCTGAGTGCTGGGATTAAAGGCATGCACCACCATTCCTGGCTCATGCTTTATATTCTTAAAGATCCTGGTGAAAGGGGAGAAGTGGGAGGCAGGAGGCCAATCTAAAGAATGTACCCTGTGGGGACAAGATCCCAGGTGACGATGAGACAGAGAGTTGGCTTGGGGCATTTGATTTCCTTATGACTGGTGACTGATGTAAACTGGGTGAGAGGCTTGCTGGAAGGAATAGTCATTGTGTGCCTCAAGTTTTGTGTGCTCTGTTGTGAAAGAATAGCCCAGAACATGGGCGCCCTTGACAAGAAGTGAGGCCTACCACAGTCTGCTCAGCCAGTCTTTTAGCTACTTTGCTGTCTAGCTAGAATTGGGACCTGAGGGCCGTGCTGACGCCAGTAGGAATGTACTGTTCCTTTAGTTCTTTAATTTTTTTCAACAGTCTTACTAAATTGCAGGCTAGTCTACAACACTCTGTAGTCCAGGCTGACCCTGAATTTGTGATTCTCTTGCTCAACCCCCCAAGTGCTAGGATTACAAGTGTGTACTACTGTGCTTAGCTTGTGCTGTCCTTTTCCCCCATGCATATGTGGTATGTGTGTACATGCATGTTCATGTGCAAACACATGTACATGTGGAGGCAAAGGTTGATGTTGGGTGTCTTCCTCAGTCAGTTTTTAACCTTAGTTTTTGAGACACTGTCTGAATCTAGAACTCACAGATTCAGCTAGACTAGCTATCAGTACACCCCAGGGAGCCTGGGATTACAGGCATGTGCCACTATGACCAGGATATTAGGTGAGTTCTTGGGATTCCAGACTCAGGTCCTCATGTTTACTTGGTAAGCACTTGACCCAACGAGCCATCTACCCAGCCCCCTGTTCTTTTTCAGAGTCAAATTTCTTAGATAGTTTTATGGTACTTGCCTCATGTATGCAAGGCCATATGTGCTATCACTATTGCAGCATACACAAACAAACAAACAAACAAACAAACAAACAAACAAACAAACAGAAAAAACCTTTACAAAAAACCTACTTTTACTATATTCAGAAGGAAAAGCAGTGGCTACCTTAAACTCAAATGGCGGTTAGTAGGCTCTGAATTTCTTTTGAAGTATTTGATATTCTTTTTGTTTAGACAGCCTCTTACTTTGCAGCCCATGCTAACCTTGATCTTGGGATCCTCCTTTTTCCATCTCTTGATGCTCAGGTGATAGGCATGTACTACCAGCACTTTACGCAAGGTAATATGAGGCTGATGCATGCAAGTAAATTCTACAAGAAAATTGGGACTTAGAGAGCACGCTCTTTCTCTCATGTTGGAACATTATTGATGGTTATATGTTTCATTTTTTTCAATTTTTTCTTTTTCTGCATGTGTGGTGAATTATGTTTGCATGTTTGGTCATGTTGGGTGTCTTCCCCACTTGCTTTTTGCCTTATTTGCTTTTCCTGTCACTGAACCTGGAGCTGCTCTTTTAGGTCAGTCTGGTTGATCAGTGTTCCCAAGCAACTCTCCTGTCTCTGCTACCCACAGGACTTGGTTACAGGTGTGAGTGGTCATGTCCAGCATTTTATGTGGGTACTGAAGATCAAACTTATGCAGTCTCAGGCCCTCTTAGGCCCTCATGCATGCATGACAAGCACTCCTAACCTGCTGAACCATATTCCCAGCACATCAAACCCGTTTTAACAATGCTAAATCTATTTCTCAGAGAAGAAAATGGGGCTGGGTGCGTAACTAAGTGGTAGAGCATTTGCCTAGCCATGTACATGGCCCTGGTTCCATCTGCAGCATAATTCAAAACAAAACAGAACAAAATCGAATATTATCTCATTGGGAACTTTCAAATAGCTATAAGAAACCATCAAGAAAATTGTGTTTACATAAGCAATATAGAAATGTTGCTGCTTTTAAAAGTATGGTTTTTGTTCTTCATAAATTTCAGTCAGTGACATACCAAATATCGAGAGGTCTTTGGCTGTGATATTCAGATGACCTCATGAACTGAGCAGAGGTACTAAATAATAATGCATATGGCATATACATGAGCTTTCATTTTCAGTTTGGGATATGGCTTTTATTGAACTATCCACCAGAGTGGACCTAATGTTTGTACAAAGCCAAATGTTTGTTATTTATAACTTCTGTTTCACAATTAAAATCAGACAGTTAAAAAAGCAGTTAATAGCTTCTTTGAAATCATAGTAACCCTGAAATATGGTTACCACTCAAATGCAGAAATTTGGTTGGTTGGAAAGCTAATTAAATTTATGGCTTGCTCAACTAGAATTATATAAAGAGGCAAAACTGTTCTTCACAGAGATACAATCCAGTGGGCTCCACACTGTACAGCTGTTAAGTCTTTAGGGTCCTGAGGTAATAAGGAATCCAGGCATCCTTTAGACAGTCTGCTGTTGTCCTTTGTCCTGCACGAGAATTGTGCATGTGTGGGCTGATCCCACCAGCAGCAGTTACAGTCTTTAAGATAGTCCAGGTCTACATCTCCATGAAAAGCAAGTTGGAAGTGACATGGGGCGATACACTTTACCTGTAAGTATGTTGATGCATTTCCTGCCAGTTCAAATGCTCCAGGATGGCTATGCTGTGCTCAGCAGTATCCATGCCCACATGTCCAGGGCTGGTTGTCCTAGATTTCAGATGTCTGTGGATATGGCCTACTCAGAATTACAAGCTGGGAGCAGGAAACCCCTTTTGTCTGGGACTTTCTGTAGTCCTTCCCAGCCTTATCTGCCCCTTCCCCCAGCCATTTTGATGGATGTAGTGGCACAGGCCTTTAATCCCAGAACTTGGAAGGTTGAGTTTAAGGCCAGCCTGGGCTACAGAGTGAGTTCCAGTTCCAGTTCAGCCTGAGCTATAGGAAAATAGGGAGGGAAGGAGAGAGAGAAAAGAAATGATGGCTGGAGAGATTGCTCAGTGGTTAAGGTCCTTGCTTGCGATGCCTGATGGCTGAGGTTTGATTCCCCAGTATCCATGTAAAGCCAGATGCACAAAGTGGTGCATGCATCTAGAGTTCATTTATAGCAGTTAGAGGCCCTGGCATGCCCCTTCTCTCCCTCACTCCTCCCCTTCTTCCTCCATCCCTCTCTCTTCTTCCTCCCCTTCTTCCTCCCCTTCTTCCTCCATCCCTCTCCCTCTCTATCTTTTTCTGTTTGAAAATAAGTATTAAAAAAGGAAATGATGCAGTTTTTCTTGCACAAATATCCATTTATAATTAAGGATTGTAGAAAAGGAAACAATGCTTTTTGAAATGATGCCTAGAATTAAAAATGTCATTTGAAGCTTTGCTGGAATAAAATGGCTGCTGGAAAATACCGTGAGACCATGCTCTCAGCAATGGAGTGGTCTAACGTTGTATAATCACCTACTTCCAGCAATGCTAGCAGTGGTTAGTTGAAGTAAACAGTTTTCTGAAATATGCCATCTAGTAGCTGTTTTCTTCCAGATCTCCAGCTAGTAAACAGTATGCTCTCCCTCTTCAATGCTGATTTTGCTATGGTCACAGTTCTGGCCTGAAGACTGGTTTCCCTTGGCATTTTGAATGTATTGCCTCCTCTTCTACCATTCACTATTGCCCAAGGAAGATCCCAACGTCCATCTACTTTTGGTTCCTTTGGAGTTAATTCATCTTTTCTCTAGAAAATTTTTTTTACTTGTGATGATGTTCTGTGTCAATGTCACTGTGATATGTTTAGTCAGAGATTTAAATTTATTTATGCCAGGTGACACTGTGTAATTTTCCATCTGGAAAATTGGCTGTTTAATTTTAGAAGACTCTGAGTCATGTCTCCATGGGTTTTGCTTCTTGGTTTATTTCTTCTTCAACTCCAGTTGGCTGTGTTTTCCTGTGGCCTTCAGCACATCTGTTATTTCCAGTAATGGCCTGTCTTTTTATGTTGTAATCATTCTGGGCTGACCTTGAATTAATTATCTTCTAAATTAATAATTGTCTGTATAACCACATATAGCCTAAAACTTTTTTCTTTTTTTTTGTCTTCATACCTCTATCATTGTTCTTTGATTCCAGGGGTTTTTTGTTATGTTGATTTTTTTTTTTTGAGGGATAAGGTCTCACTAGATAGCCCGGGCTGGCCTTTAATTTGCTATGTGGCCCTGGCTAGCCTCAAACTCTATTATCTTGTCTTTGCTTCCCAGTTCTGGGATTACGTGCTTGCACCCCCACACCCAGCTTGAGCCTACATTTTATAAAACATTCTTTTTTATATTGACCAGTGTAGCAGGCAGCTTCAGGTTCGCTGAAATTAACTTCCAGACCAGGCACAGTTATGGAGGAAAGGGTTTATTGAAGTTTACAGATCCAGGGGAAGTTCCATAATGGCAAAAGAAACTGGCCTGCTTTCACAAGACCAAACACAGAGAGCAAAGCCACAAGCAAAAAGCCACAAAGCACAGCACACTTCAGGAACTCCAGCTAGGCACACTTTGCATATCTTTAGATTGAAATCCTAAACCCACCACCACACCTTAAGATCCACCCAGAGACACTGCCTCTAGCCAGGTGGCTGCAGATGCAAACTACAATCTAATAAAACACTGAATATATTGGGGGCCATTTATTCAAACTATCACAATCAGTTATTGTTTTTCTTCTCTCTGTTTTTCTTTCATGGATTCCCTACTTTTATTTAGAGAATTATAGACATACATGTGTATTTTAAAGTTATTTTAAACTTGGTGTTTTCATTTTTATCAGAAGGGAAGTTATCTTTTATTTTTTGGCTATTATTAGTGTTATATTTAGTCTTTTGTGTTTTGAGAATTTTGTCTTGAAGGATTGTTTTGAGTTTGAGTTTAAATTTCAACTTCAGTTCTCTAAGCTCTTCCCTTTCTAGCAGTTCAGTGGTGGTCTCTACCAGCTGTACACCACAACCCCACCCATGATCTTTAGAGTCAAGTCTTACACTTGAGACACAACGGTTTAATCACATGTGGATGTCAAGAGTTCTCAAAAGTAGTACCAAGCTGTTGGGGGATATAGCCCAGGGGTAGAGAACTTGCCTTGTATTTGTAAGTCCCTGGCTTCATGCTCCAGCACTTCAAAAATATGACATTACTAAAAATGCTACCAGATGGTGGCTTAGCCTAGGACTGTGCTACAATAGTATACAGATGCTCCTTGACACTTGATGAGGTTATATGTCCCTGCCAAACCCATTATAAATTGAATATATGTAAGTCAAAAGTATATTTAGGACTGGAGAGATGGCTTAGTGGTTAAGGCCTGCAAAGCCTAAGGACTCATGTTTGACTCACCAGATCCCACATAAGCCAGACACACAAGGTGTTGCAAGTGCACAAGGTTGCACATGTACACAAAGTGGCATATACATCTGGAGGTCAATTACACTGCTAAAGGCCCTGACACACCATTTCTCTCTCACACTCTTGCTGTCTCATAAAAAAGGCCAGTCTCTTGGGCTTGCTTCCCCCCCCAAAAAAAACAAAACAGGCTGGAGAGATAGCTTAGCAGTTAAGGTGCTTGCCTGTGAAGCCTAAGGACCCAGGTTCAACTCTCCAGATCCCATGTAAGCCAGATGCACAAAGGTGAGGCAAGTGCAAGGTCACATATTCCCACTAGATGGCACAAGCATCTGGAGTTCGATCGCAGTGGCTGAGGCCCTGGCACACAAATTCTCTCTCTCCCCACCTCTACAAAAATAAATAACAAGAAAAAAGTATATTTAATACACTTGATCTATCATAGCTTAGCCTAGTCTACCTTATATGTGTTCAGAATACTTAATACTTTAATACAAAGATAATTTTATAAAAAAGTATTGACTACTCCATGTAGTTTATTGAATATTATACTAAAAGTAAAAAAAAAATAACATAATGGTTATATGGAAAGTCTTGCACCCTCATAAACTTGAAAAATCAGAAGTTGAATCATAAGTCCTGGACTCAATGTTATTGTTTCTCCATTCTAGTCTGATGTACATAGCCCAAGTACCTTCACAGTTTCCATACTGGTTTTATAGCTTTACAGATAACAAAGTACCACTATGGTATCTGGCTTTATGGTATAAACTTTGCATCATTTCTCCTCCTCATGTGTGGGGCATTTTAATCCTATTATCGTTGTAATCCTGCACATGTTGCAGGTACCTTCTCATTTCTGGGACAGAAGCATGACCAGAAGCAGCTTATGGGAGGAAAGAGTTCATTTCAGGCTTACAGATTCCACGGGAAGCTTCATCATGGGCAGAAGAACCTGGCTCACTTCATCATATATCCATAGCAGAGAGAGGGAGAGCCAACAGCCAGAGTTTAAATTGGCTCTCCACACACCTAGTGGGGCTGGATTCAAGATCTTCCCCCAGTGACATACTTCCTCCAGCAGGCCTCTTCCTAGTGAAGAAAAGTAACTTAAACTTAAATATCTGAGGCTATGGGACTATTTACATTCAAACCACTTCATTCTGCCCCTGTCCCCCTGTGACTCATGATCAACTGACAATGCAAAATGCACTCGGTTCAACTTCAAAAGTCCCTATTGTCTTTACCATTTTAACATTGTTCAAAAGTCTAAAGTCTCATCTGAGATTCAAGACTGTCTCTGAATTGTGAGTCCTGTAAAATCAAAACACAAGTGACATACTTACAATACATAATGGCACAGAGTAAACATTTCCATTGCAAAAAGAAGGCATACCACGAGAGACTGGACCAATGCAAAATCAATAATCAGCAAGCAAACATCAAACACCTGTAGTTCAAGTCTAGCATCTATAACCAGCAATAAAGTCTGTGGGTTTCCAATTCCAGCCTTAGAGCTTGGCTGCCCAAAGCCCAGGGAAAATGCCATCCTGAGCCAGCAGGTCTCCATGGCAGCTGTTCTCATGGTTCTGGTATATCCAAAACATCTTTGGGTATACTGCAAACCAGTTCATCTTCATAGCTCCATACAGTGGCCTTACGTGGTCTCCATATAAAGATGTCAACCCTGTTTCATATTGATAAATCTCAGCAGGTCTTGGAACTTGTCATCTTCATATACAGTGGGCTTACTGAGTCTTCATATATGGATTTCAACCCTGCTTCACATTGCTACATCTCAGTGGCTCTTGGAATTGTGTGTACTTCATGACCCACTTCCCTGTATTTTTCATGCTTTTAAAACCAGTACCAGATGGGTAGCAAAGCCAAATTTGTAATTCCAAAGACCAAACCCCCCAGGGTCAGATTCACCATAGGAATTGCCCCCACTCCTGGTACCAGTTTTTTTGTTGTTGTTGTTGCAGTTACCTTCTCTTTATTGGGACAAGCACCCAACCAGAAGCAGTTTATGGGAGGAAAGAGTTTATTTCAGGCATACAGATTCCAGAGGAAACTTTATCATGGTGGTAGAAGCTGGCCCATTTCATCATACATCCATAGAAGATAGAGCAAACAGCCAGAGCTCAAACTGGCTCTCTACACAACTAGTAGGTATAAACTCAAGTTCTTCCCCCAGGGACATACCTATTACACCAGGGCTCCACCTGCTGAAGACCAAGTAGGAAGCTTGATCTATTTGGGGGTGGGGGGGTTGAGGAAGGGTCTCACTCTAATCCAGGCTGACCTGGAATTCACTATGTAGTCTCAGGCTTGACTCATGGCAAGCCCCCTACCTCTGTCTCCAGAAGTGCTGGGATTAAAGGCGTGCACCACCATGCCAGGCATGGAAACTTAAATACCCTAGTCTCTGGGTCCATGGACATTCAAACCACTGCAGGTTTCATGGTATAAGCTTTGTATTATTCCCCTCCTCATGTGGGACATTTTAATCATGTTAATCATTTTGATCATGCACACAAGCTGGCAGCTGCCTCTGCAGGGTTCTAAGCCCCCAGCTTGGTCCCATAGGAACCTTTAGCTTGCTCCTCAGTATGTTTTAAATCTCCTTCATTTGAACACTTTTGTGTTGTTCATGCTTTCACATGTGTCAGTTCAGGTCATTTTACCAACAAGGAAATTAAGCTTCAACTACTGGAATTGAGCTATTGTGAGCTACTTGCAGTCTCATCAGTATTAAATAACAGAGCTTGCTCCTTTAGAAGAGAACTGGAAAAGTTTTCTGGAGAAAGTACTAGAAATGTGCTGATCAATGTTTAAATATGATATCACTTACTGCATGCCAAAAAATTAAGAGATCTGCTAAGCAAAAGTATGTGAATCTTCCTTTATTTTATCAGTTTATGAATCACTTAGAGTGCTCGTGTGGTGCATGCTTTTTGAAGTACTTTACAATTGCTAACTCACTTAATCCTTCTAATTGGTATATGCACAAGGTCTATTACTATTCTTATTTTGAAGATCAGTAAACTAAAAGCCAGATAAATTCAGGAATTTGCACAAGGTCACTAATAGCAAGAAGAAAATCTGGGGTTGAACAGATGGCTCAGCAGTTAAAGGCACTTGTTTGCAAAGCTTGACAGCCCACATTTGATTATGCAGTACCCATGTAAAGCCAGATCCACAAAGAGGCACATGCAGTTGGAGTTCCTTTGCAAAGGCAGGAAGCCTTGGCTTATCCATTCTCTCTTTCTTTCTTCTCTTTCTCCTCATTCTCTGTCAAATATTTTTAAAGTGGAAGAATCACAAAGTTGTGATTTTTTTAAAAAAATCACCTTTTTCCATTTTCACATTTTCATACATGTATAAAATATATTTTGATCTTATCCTCCCTTATCCCTCCTCCCATTAACATTCTTCTTCTTCCCCATTAACCCCCATCTTAGTTTCATGTTTTTTGAGCAAGAGAGAGAGAGAATGAATGAATTGGCATGCAAGGACCTCAGCCACTGCAATCGAGCTCCAGACACTTGCACCACCTAGTGTGCATGTGTAATGTTGCACTTGCATCATCACCTTTGTGTGTCTGCCTTACATGGGATCTGGAGAGAGATTGAACATGGGTCCTTAGGCTTTGCAGGCAAGTGTCTTAACTGATAAGCCATCTCTCCAGCCCTCATGCCTGGTTTTAACCCATTGAATTAAATTAGGGTTGTTTGCATAATCATGGGTGGACAGTTACTTTCTTTGGAATAGGCAACTTACCAGTGATTATACTGCTGATGGACATGACTCCCCTCTCCCAGAAACTATTAGCTGCTATTAGTTACTTTGGAAGATGTAGGGTCTCATGTATTCTTCCCCCACTGATGGTGAAGTATCCATAGGCCCAATATTGGAAAGGAAACCACAGCTCCTGTGAATTCATGAGTGTAATGGCTATGTTGTATCCAGAAGACAGTGTTTTGTAACCTTCTTCCCTGTCCTCCTGTTCTTACATTCTTTCTACCCCCTCTTCAGCAAGACTCCCTAAGCCTAGGAGTGGTGATTTAGATGTTCTCTTTGAGCACAGACCAAGTCATGCATTCTTGACAATTTTGCCATCTGTGCATCTTTGATTAACCACTGTCCATTGTATCAAGAAATTCTGTGATTATGACTTTAAGCAATACTAATTTGTGGGAACAAATATATGGAAGGCAGCTTGACATGCTGTCTGTTTAGCATACCCACAGTAGTAGGTCTCCCCCCAGGACCCAGGAACCATTTCCCTAGCCATAGGCTATTGGCCAGAATTGTAGTACTAGGCCTGAAATATCTACTGTGGTGTGAGCCTTAAATTCAATCAGAAAACAGTCAGTTGCTCCCATAGCACTCATGCCGCTGTTGCATCAGTGGACAAATTTGCCTGCCATGTCAGTTGTGGAATGTACAGGGTCCACAGCTGGGTAGGACTGTTGAGGGCTTTTCTCCCCCTAGAAGCTTGCTTAGCACTTTCTGGTACAAAGAAAGCTAGCTGGCAGGGAAGAAGCTTCCAGCTCAGTTCCAGCTTCATTTTCCTACATCCTACAACTGCAATACAAAGTATGTTCAACAAGAAGGACTCACCATCTAGTTTTGGTGGGCAAACAAGATCAATGGAAGTAGCCTATATTGACACATTAGGGATATATTTTGTTTTATAAAACCTTTTAATGAAGTACCTTTACCCCACTACTATGATTTTTTTTTTTTTAGTTTTCCCTCCTTATTTTATTATGCTCATGATATTGAAGTGTGGCATATAAAAGCTTACTTTACCAGCATTGTTGTTCCTTTGGCTGATGCTCTCAGTTTAGCTAATAAGTTAACTGGGTGTTAAAAGAATATGCTTACTATAGGGCCCTACTTTACTGGGAACTGTGAGACCCCAAGAGATTCTTATCCTGTAACTCTTATATCCTTCCTCACCCTTTGAAGGCAGTCATACCTGCCAGTATCCAATTTGGAGTTTGCCCTAGTAAATTTATGGTACTGTGTCCTATGTGTCTCATTTAAATCCATTTCCTCATGCTTCACAGGCAAGGGTTGTAGGTAATAGCTTTGTCCACTTTGTCCCTCAGTTTCTTCCCAGAGGGTGAGTTGTAGTTGATTTCTCAGTTCCCAAACAGTAAAAGGCTCATTTTTCTTTCTCATGTCCTTCTCTCAGTGACAGAAAACAGGAAGCACTTGTATGAGGAGAGGATGGATGAGTACAACAATGTACTCTGACCTTTATGGGCAAGGATGGTAGAAGAAAACAGGGGTTGGATTCAGAGAGGCAGCCTGAGGGAGGAAGTAAGAGCATGGTTCTGGGATTTGAATCTTCCTCTCTTACAGGCTCCGTGGGCAAGCTACTTAGTCTCTCTATGCCTCAGGTGATAAAATCTGTAACATGAGTGTAGTGGTCATACCTATTTTTATGGTGAAAGAATGTATATGTAGAATTAGTCAGCTGGTCCCAGTTTTGTTGGTACAATCCTGAACATCATACTCAAGAGCCAATGGAACACCTGCCTTCTCTCCATCAAGCCCCATAAGGTTATTGGCGTTGGCCACATCAGTGTCATAATTTCTTCACAGCCTGTTAGCCGGAACACAAGTATATTGTCTCTGTCTTCCTCATGGCTGACTCAGTGCTTGTTTCTCTGGGGGTGGTCTTCGAGGGCATTTGGGTGATGGGCATATTGTTTAGTGGTTGTGGACACCTGTTAGCACTGCCTTCTTGGACTCTGCAGCCTTTGCTTTGGCTTCAGCTTTGGGAGGAGCAAGAACTTCCTCGTTTGTTTTTGGTGTCATCTTTTCGAAAAGGACATTAGTGTATTTTGATGACTGGGTGAAGATCTTCAGGTCATTGAGAACAGTGCCTGGAATTTGACAGTATGCCCTCAAAAAGAGTTCACTGTTATTATTATTACTCTGAGCCAAGTGAAACAAAGGAGATATTTATTTGGAAAATTTGAAGACTCCAGATAGCCAGAAATTAGTGTCCATAAGCTCATAATGAGTATCAGACTGTACCATGTAACAACTTGTAGTAGAATTACTTTTTTTTTTTAATTTTGGGAAAATGATAAAGATCAAGCCCAGTGCCCTATCTTTTGGCCACCTTACCCCCTCTTTGTTTTTATTCTGTTGTTGAATTTTTGAGATAGTGTTGTTATGGAGCCTAGGCTGGCCTCTAACTTGTGATTCTCCTGTCTTGGCCTCCCTGGTGCGGGGATGGCACCATGTCTAGCTCAGAGACGTGTCTTACTCATGTGTTGTGGTTTGATTCAGGGGTCCCCCATAAACTTAGGTGTTCTGAACGCTAGGCTCCCAGCTGATGGAGATTTGGTAATTAACGCCTCCTGGAGGCAGTGTATTGTTGGGGGTGGGCTTATGGGTATTACAGCCAGTGTCCCCTTGCCAGTGTTTGGCATACTCTCCTGTTGTCACCCAATGTTGGCCAGGAGGTGATGTCCACCCTCTGCTCATGCCATCGTTCCCCCCTGCCATCATGGAGCTTCCACTCAAGTCTGTAAGCCCAAATAAACCTCCCCCCCCAAGCTGCTCTTGGCCAGGTATTTTCTGCCAGCAATGCAAACCTGACTGCAACACCATGTCTATGACTTTTCATGGGCCAATTCTCTATATCAGGAGTTGACAAGCTGTACCCTTCAGGCTGAATCCAGATCACTGCTCATTTCTGTACATAATGAAAATGGGAAGGCAATCTGTCAAGAGGCGCACGTAGGGTATCTGTCTTAAAGCTTTTCTCAAGGGAATACAAGTCTAAAGAGATTTTTCCAGGCATCAAAGTAGTACAAACGAGGAAGATGAGTGTAGAGGATAGACTGTCTTATCAGTCTCCTAACTCAGGGATCACAATGCCTGTGCATGAAGATTTGTGTCTGGCCAAGATGCACCGTCTTTCAGATGCTGTCAGCAAAACACTAGGCAACTACCCTTTAGTCAACTGGTAGCTTCAAACTTGCTGTGAGTGATCCTTCTGAAGTCTGGGGGGTTATTTTTTGATTTTGTTTTTGAGGCAGGGTGTCATTCTAGCCCAGGTTGTTCTCACTCTCACAGTGATCCTCTTACCTTAGTGCTGGGATTAAAGGTGTGAGCCATCACACCTGGCAAATCTGTGATTCTCAAACTGTGATATTAATATTGTTTGTCCACTTGATGAGATCTTGGATCACCTGGAGACCCACCTCTGTTCATGGCTGTGAGAGTTCCTAGATGAGGTAAAGTGAGGTGGAAAGACACGAGATCTGAGTGGCACCATCCCATGAGCTGGAGTTGCAGACGGAATGAAAAGGCCAGCAGCATTCATCTCTGCTTCATGACTGGGGCTGTTCTGTGACCAGCTGCTCCATGCTCCTGCTGCCTGCCATGCCTTCCCTGCCTTGATGGTCTGTACGCTCAAACTGTAAGCCACAACAAATGCTCCCTCCCTTAAGTTGCTTCTTTTCAGGTATTTTGTAACAGCGAAAAGGAAAACAACTGAGGCATAATTAAAAAAACAAAACAAATCAAGACTTGGTCTCCCCATATCAGGGTCTTGATGGTGAAGAAGAATCAACAAAACTGTTCAGAGAAAACAGTAAAGCATTTTTCTTCCCCATTCCTGTAAATACCCTGCTTTACCCAGCAAGTCTTTTTTTTTTTTTTTTTTTTTTTTTTTGCGAGGTAGGGTCTCACTCAGGTCCAGGCTGACCTGGAATTTACTCTGTACTCTCAGGGTGGCCTTGAACTCTCGGCGATCCTCCTACCTCTGCCTCCCGAGTGCTGGGATTAAAGGCATGCGCCACCACGCCGGGCCACCCAGCAAGTCTTATAGGTACCACCTAGTGATGTGTTGTTAAGCCTTCTGTCTGGATGGTGGAGGGGAAGTCTCTGTTTGTAGCCTTTGGTGCTTTTGTCATGGAAATACTCTTACCATGCTAATCACAAGCAAAACTGAAAAGAGTTGTGTATCCTCAGCTCTGTGGTAGACAGCTTTACTTGTTTCTGAATCCTTCTGTCAGGACAGTGTGTGGCAGGTGACATGACCTTTTTCCATACTCGATATCACGTCAGTGATTTTAGTCAAGGGCACTGTTTGAGCCCAATCCCAGCATGTAGTGCTAAAATGGATCATGTTTTTACAGTTGGTTGAAGTGAAACTTGTCTCTTGTTTACATTTATCTGTGCCACTAGGTGGCACTTTAGGGACATAACAGGAAATTGGCTCTACTGGATTTATGTTTATTTTTTTAAAACTTTTTATTGAAGTAAGTATAATAATACACACATAGACGGGAGCACATTGAATATGAAACCAGTTAATTTCTACGCGATGAATGCAACACATACAATGTGCACCCAAATAAAGAAGTAGGATATAATTAGCAAGTTAGAACCCCCATTGTGTTATTTTCCTGTAACTATCTCCTGTTGTTAGGGTTAGCGCTATTGTGACTTGTAACAGTATAGATTAGAGTTATCTGTTTTCTACTTTGCATTGGTGAAATCAATACAGTATATACTCCTGTCTGGCTGCTTTTGCTCAGATGATATTTGTGTGAGTCATCCATATTGTTGTATGCAATCTTTGCTGTATAGTATTCCATTATTTGTACAAATATATCAGGGCTTCCTATTCTTGGTGGACATTGAAGAGTTTTCAGATTTTGGCAATGCTGAATGGTGCTATTATGAACCTTTATGTCCAAGCTGTTAAGTGCCTGTGTGCTTTCACTTCTCTAAGTTACTTGGAGTAAAGTTTCTAGGTTCCAGGGTAGGAATAGGCTTAGCTTTCATACATACTGCAAAACCGTTTTATACAGTATTTGCACAGATGCCCTTCACCAGTGGTCATCCTCCTGTGGCTTTACATTCTCATCATTGCTAATTTATTTTATGGCTGCTTCCTAACTATTTCATTAAACTAAATTTTTACAAATTGTGTTGTGTTGTGGTGTGTGTGTATGTTTGAGTGTGCATGTGCCAGTGTGCATGTGGAGCTCTGAGGGGTTGTCTGTACTCCACCTCCTTTGAGACAGTGTCTTGCTTTTACAAACAAGTCTGGCCCACTAGCTTTGGATTCTCCTGGCTCTATCTCCCATTATTGTAGATGTGGTGGCTTCACAGATGCCTGTGCCATTTTGTGTCCAGCTTTATGTGGGTTCTGGAGATTCAAACCCAGGGCCAGCAGGCTTTGTAAGCAAGTCCCTTTGACCAGCAAGCCATCTTCTCAGCCCCCTTTAACTGAATTATTAAAGCCATAGTTCTCTCATGGATACAGCTCATCCAGGAAAGGCTGTGTCAGACCAAGCACTGACTTTTTAAATAAAATTTTTATTTATTATATATGTATGCATGTAATTATATATATTTATATATTTTTAAAGTAAACTTTTAAAAAATATTTTATTTATTTATTTTTATTTGAGAAGAGAAACGGGGAGAGAGAGCGAGCAAGCACCAGAGCCTCAGGCAGTGCAAATGAACTCCAGATGCATGTGCCCCCTTGTGCATCTGGCTTACGTGGGTGCTGGAGAGTCAAACTGGGATCCTTTGGCTTTGCAGGCAAACGCCTTAACTGCTAAGCCATCTCTCCAGCCCTAAAGTAAACTTTTTTATGGACAACTTCCATAAATATAAATAATATACCATGATCATAATGCCCTTACCACCCTTCCTTCTCTACTCCCAAATTACTTTCCCCTGAATCCTTTCTTTTTTCTAACTAGTCTCTCTTCTATTTTGATGTCATCATCTTTTCCTCCTGTTATACAGATCTTGTGTAGGTAGCACAACCCACTGTGAGGTCATGAATATCAAAACCATATTGTGTCTGGAGGACCCTATTGTAAGCCACTTCCTTTGGCTCTTACATTTTTAAATTTTTATTTATTTATTAGAGAGAGGGGATGGGGAGAGAGAGAATATGGGCATGCCAGGGTCTCTCACTTCAAATGAACTCCAGATGCGTGCCTCACTTTGTGCCTCTGGCTTACATGGGACCTGGAGAATCAAACCTGGGTCCTTAGGCTTCACAGGCAAGCACCTTAACTGCTAAGCCATCTCTCCAGCCCTTGGCTCTTACTTTTTTTTTTTTTTTTTTTTTTTTTTTTTTTGGTTTTTCAATGTAGGGTCTCTCTCTAGCTCAGGCTGACTTGGAATTCAGTATGTAGTCTCAGGCTGGCCTCAAACTCATGGCGATCCTCCTACTTCTGCCTCCCGAGTGCTGGGATTAAAGGCGTCTGCCACCACACCTGGCCTGGCTCTTATATTTTTGCTGCCACCTCTTCTGCAATGGTCCCTGAGGCTTTGAGGGTATGATAGAGACATCTCACGTCGTGCTGACCATACCCCTGTCACTTCATCTTGGCACTTTGGTGAGTTTGTGTCACCCCATTTGTCAGTGCCATATGAAAAGAGAAGCTTCTCTAACCAGAAGTGAGAATAGCATTAATATATGGGCATAAACTTAAGTATTTTAAGGGAATTTTGGTGGACATATGTGGTAGTTTTAATATATGTCCCCCAATATATTCAATGTTTATTAGTTATAGTTTGCATCTGCAATTCACTTGCTAGAGGCAATGTCACTGGGGGCCGGTCTTAAGGTGTGGTGGTGGGTTTGAGATTCCATTGTAAAGATATGCAAAGTGTGCCTAGCGGGAGTTCCTGTAAGTGTGCTGTGTGACTTTTTGGCTGTAGTTTTGCTCTGTGTGCTGTGTGCCTGGTTGGTTTTTCTCTTTCTGCTTGGCCCTGTGAAGGCAGGCCACTTCTTCTGCCATTATGGAACTTCCCCTGGATCTGTGAGCTTCAATAAATAATCTCCCTTCCTCCATAACTGTGCCTGGTCTGGAAGTTCATCTCAGCAAACCTGAAGCTGACTGCTACAACATAGTATATCCATTTAGCCATACAACAGTAGTAGTTTCTGCCTTGGGGCTTACAACCTCTGAAGCCATAGGCTTTTGATTAGGTTTTCAGTATCAGGCAGGAATTCCCTCTCTTGGAGTGGGCTTCAAGTCCAATCAGGGGACAGTTGTTTTCCCCCTTTACAGACAAGCCACCATTGCACCAGTTGGTACATTTGTCCTAGCTGTCCAGCCATAAACCTCACAGGGTCCACTGCTGGTTGACACCATTGATGACTTTCCCCCCTCAATAGGCTATATAGCTCTTTCCAGCATCTTTCACAGCTAGTCAACAGGGAGGAGGCTTTCTGCTCAGCTCCAGCTTAATTTCTTAGTGACTTGCAGCCTGCACATGTAGAATCTTCACAATAGGGTCTTAGTATCTAGTTATGATGGGCAACTAAGAGCTGTGACAATAGTCTGTAATGTTTTGGGCCTCCCTGGCCAACAACTCTGGAAGGTATCCCACCTCTGGCACTGAAATGTTTATAATAAAAAATCTATGGCGTATTTGGGGGTGGATTACGTCATGTCCAAACTCTTTCTTTTTAAAAAAAAAACAGAGAGTATGGGGGCGGGGGAGAGAATGAATGGGCATGCCAGGGCCTCTAGCCACTGCAAACTCCAGATGCATGAAAAGCCTTGTACATCTGGTTTTACATGGGTATTGAACTGAGGTCCTTAGGCTTTGCAGGCAAGCACCATAATGGCTGAGCCATATCTCCAGCCCCCAAACTCTTTTTTAAAATTTTTATTTATTTATTGGAGAGAGCGAAAGAGGAAAAGAGAGAGAGAGAATGGGCATGCCAGGGCCCCCAGCCACTGCAAACAAACTTCAGATGCATGCACCCACCTTATGCATCTGGCTTACGTGTGTCCTGGGGAATTGAGCCTTGAACCGGGGTCCTTAGGCTTCACAGGCAAGCGCTTAACTGCTAAGCCATGTCTCCAGCCCCCAGAACTCTTTTTAACATATAAATTATTAGTTAGTCAAGAAATAGGTTTCCATATGACTTATTCATAAATGTTAAATTTTGATTAACAGTCCTCTCTTTCATCCCCTCCCCTTAAGCAATTCCCCTCTTAAGATACTCCCCCAGTACTCTGCCCCCCTACTTACCTGTCTACTATACTGTCCCTTTAATCCCTCCCCTTTCTTCCCTCCCTCATAGCCCCTTTCTAGCTTCCTTGTCTCTACTATTGACTTTTATTCCAATTCACCATATAAATGTAAACATTTGTAGCTAGGATCCACATATGAGAGAGAACAGGTGGCATTTGACTTTCTGAGCCTGGGTTACCTTGCTTAGTATAATCTTTTCTAGATGCATCTATTCCCCTGAAAATTTCATTTCTTCACCTGAATAAAACTCCACTGTGTAAATATGCCATATCTTCATAATACATTCATCAGTTGAAGAGCATCTAGGCTGGTTCCATTTCCTAGCTATTGTGAATAGAGCAACAGCAAACATGGACGTACTGTAGTCATAACTATACTATTGGTAGTTGATGGGGTACTATTCTAACACTGTCACTTAATGAGAACAATGGAACCAAGAAGGGAATTCAAGTGATAAGTGTGATAAAATTTGGGGTGAGGCCAAGGCTCTGAGAACATTTGAAAATTTTGTATACTTTTGTAAAATCATTGCTAGGTGTATCAATGTTGGGGCAGCAAAGAGTCTTTCTAGAAGCCTCATCATAAGATGATTTAAACCGTGATGATAGGGCTGGAGAGATGGCTTAGCTGTTAAGGCGTTTGCCTGTGAAGCCTAAGGACCCAGGTTTGATTCCCCAGTACCCACATAAGCCAAATGCACACGAGGGCACCTGCATCTGGAGTTGTTTGCAGAAGCTAGAGGCCTTATTCTGCTCCATTGTGAATTCTAGGACAGCCTAGGTTCCATGAGATCCTGTTTCAAACAAAAACAAAATAGAAAATAGAAGAAATAAAACCTTGGTCATGGTAATATTTGCTTTTTAACCCCCAAATAAAGTACCCATAGTCTTTCAGTGTAATATCAAGTATGCTTGATAGATGCTATCCATAATCCAGTGCGTTTTCTGGAATGCCTGGGAGATTCTACCATGTGACTGTTGAATCTAGGATCTAGTTCCCTATTATAGTTGCAGATTATCCACTCCCTTCACAGTTGTCTCTGAGCAGCTCTGGTAGTGTTTGCCTAGCTGCTTCCTGTGCTGGGGTGCACTAGAACTATTTAGTGCCCAAGATGTCTGCAGAGGTGGCCATGAAATCTAAAAGGATTTTTTGAAAAATTGTGCCCTCCAATATCAATAGCAGTGATATCCAGTGGCACAGGTTTGTGTTGTGGGTAGTCTGTGGCTTTTCATCTACATTGAAATCAGCATGTTCTCAGTCTAGCTTTCTATCAGTTTGGTAAGGGGGGAACCATCCCTTCCACTGAATTGGCTGATGCTTGCAATAGTAGAAACCATGCCTGAGAAACCAGCTGTACTTTTAATCTTAGTCACAACAGTAGCTGCCGTTATTGAACAGTCATTACGTAATTGAGCTTAGCACTCTAGACAGATACTCTGTGTAATCTTCACAGTAGATCAACCTTATTTTGCTGATGACAAAGTTATGGCTTAGAGAGGTCAGGTATGTGACCAGCTTATATACATACTAAGGGTGAAACCTGTATTTGACTCCGAAGCCTGTACCCAGTACCTCTTGTGCTCTGCTGTTCCAGTTACCACTTATGCAGTGCAACACAAAACAGAGAGGGTTTATGGTTGGCTCATTCTACATGCTAATTAGAAGACCTGCTGTTTGCTGGCACCGGGAGAATGACGGCAAAGCAAGGCACAGACTGGGACTTCCATGTGATTACAGTTACATTCCATTTCTCTTTCCCAGGTGGCCTGGGCCATGGATTTTGGTAGAATCTTGGAGAGAAAATTGAGTCCTTTGGACCCTTGGGAGTCTGGTTGTGTAATTACGGCTTGTAGCTAGTGTGCTGCTGGCTGTCAGTTCTGCATCTTCTATGCTTAGATTTTACTACATGGCTTTTTGGTGGGCTCCTACTGAGGAAAAATAGGGTCAGGGAGAAATTAGGCACCCAGTGACATTTAGAAGACTGATAGGAGGCTACGGTGCTCTCTGCTCATCTCCCTGGAATTTCGATTTAGCTGCTGCTTCTGGGATGCAGTCTCTTTTAGTTTTTCAAGGTAGGGTCTCATACTAACCCAGGCTGACCTGGAATTCACTATGTAATCTTTGGCTGGCCTTGAACTCACAGTGATCCTCTTACCTCTGCCTCCCAAGTACTGGGATTAAAGGTTTGCACTACCATGCTTGGTCAATCCTCAGTCTTTTGATTTGCCTGGATTCTTTAGAGAGCACTTTCTGTAATGTGTCAATAGCACAAATGTTACAAACTTTCAAAAGGTCACTTATTATCCAAACATACTGGCAAAGTTCTGCAGTTAAACTTTTGAAAGAGGGGGAGGGCAGAGTGTCAAAATGCATTATATACATGTATGAAAGTGTCAAAAGTAAAAAGAATAAGATTGGATATTTTTGTTTCAAATTTGACTTTTAAACGGAATCTTACTGCTAACATTTTTCTATGTGACATGCTGTTCTAAGATAAACAACTGTTGACAATTGAGAACACACATGACTCTTGAGAGTGGGCTTACTTATATTTCCCCATAGGAGGCAGAAGGGCTGTCAGCCTTATCTGAGATCTCAGCTACCCCCTATGACAGCTCTATGCTCAAGCCTCATGTCCCCAGGTAGAGACCAAGTATCTAGAGGGTAGAAGATCAAGAGATGGGGAGCTCCATCTGAGCAGCTATGGGGAGGCCATCCCCAAGTGAGATGAGACTTTTCAATGCTAAGGCTGCTTTGGGGCTCTGTTCACTTGTAAGTAACCCCTCACCCATGGCTGTGTAAGGAAACCCAATAAACTAATTGGTTCACCAGGTTGGACTTTGGTGGACTTGGACTTTAGTGTGTCAGGGCTGCCTTGCCTAGGAGAGCAAGCACTCATCATATTCTCCCCAGAAAAGTTCGTGCTGCATGTTTAATTCTGGAATCGTGGCATACACCCCATTCCTTAAGTGGATAAGAAAATTCAGAAGACTAGTTCGTTATTGCGAGAGCACCTGTGGCCATATTCAAACAAGCACCTCGGAGACCTGATTTTCTCATCTCTTAAATGAAGAATTTGCTTCATCAGTGGTTCCCAGTTGGTTTAGAAGGGCTACATAAAAATCACCCAGGGATCTTGTTAAAATACAAGTTTCTAATGCTCTACTCCTAGGAGATTCTGATGTGGAGAGTCTGGGGTACTGTCTAGATATCTGTACTTTATAACAATTCCACAAATAATTCTCCTGTGCTAGCTGTATTTGGGAACCATTGGGCTGGAGGGTCCAGAATAGAACTGCACTGGGAAGAAACTTCTTTGTGTTAAGATTTGATGAATACAACTGTGCCCACAGTAGGCTCCATATGATCAAACGAAACTGATTATGATGCACAGATGAGGAAAGATCTTTAAGTAGCTGAGGGGCTGTGTTTTGGCATAGTCCTTGGAAGTCCCACTGAGTGGCTTTGAGCAAAAGTATTTGGATGAGATAGTACTTTAAAGATGTATTTCTCTGTGGTGTGCAGGGTGGATCACATTGGCAAGAAATCAAACGCTGAAAAAAAATCTGCTGAAATTTTTGCAGTGGGAGGTATGATGAACATTAGATGAGGGCAGTAGGACCTTTGTAAAAGCTAGTCTGCCTCAGTAGAACAGGAATCTCAGACGTGTTGTTTTGTGTTACTTAAAAGTTCTTAATTTGTCACTGTTAATCTCCCTAAAATGTTGCCATAGATTATTTCAGTTGTGTTTTTGTCCATAATGTTTTAAAAGGAACCCAGGAAATAAATTTATATAGAGCTGCTACTTCAGAGGAGAAAGGGAAGACATGAGCCCTTGCCACTATATATATATATATATATATATATATATATATATATATATATATATAATTTTGTTTTTGGTTTTTCAAGGTAGGGTCTCACTCTAGCCCAGGCTGATCTGGAACTCACTTTGTAGTCCCAGGCTGTCCTTTTAAATCACTGTGATCCTCCTACCTCTGCCTCCTGAGTGCTGGATTCCAGGTGGGCGCCACCACTCCCGCCTGGCTTCATACTTTTGTCTAACGTGTGAGAGGGAGGGGAGTCCAACAAGGAGTTCGAACTGCTAAGCACCATGGAGATGGAACCTCTCCAAGAATTGACTGCAGATCATGGCACTTCGCCTTAGAAGTCAAATGGAATGTTCTTCTTTTGTCCTCTAAAACCGAGTCTATGTCAGTGTTTCCTAAGGTGTGTTCCACAGACCATTACTTCTGCTGGATGTTAATAGGAGTAGCATGAGAATAAGGAAATGAAGTCAAGTAACTCTGAGGACTGCTATGTTAACCATTGGAAAGTGGCTACTTTTTCCCTTACAACACTGCAGAGCATGGAATGTTCCCTCGTGTTTCCGTCTAGGGGTTGGGTTCATTTTCTCTACCAATTAAAGAATTAAAAGGCAGGAAAAGTTTGAAAGTCAAGCAGAGTAAGGTTTATTCAAAGCAAAACTAACAGGCAGAGAGAATAGATTCCTCATGGGAGAAGGGGATCCAGAGCTGGATTCCACCCCCACATCCCAGTGTCCTGATTGGTCATCTCAAACAGATGAAAGTCTTAATTTGTCCACAATACATCTTGTACTGTGCAGGTGTACTCCCAGGCATGTCCAGGCAGTCCACCAGACAGAAAATTCACCCATACATCTTTGGTACTCAGGGGAGAAGAACTAGGAGGTGAGCCACCATCTGTGCAATATTGAGACCCATCAGTACAAAAAAGATGTTTACCTATTTATCTTCCTAGCAGAAGAAACTACTTAATTCCTATGTCTCACTAAGCTATAGATTCACTTTCCCAGGCCAAATCTGTCCTCCACCAGGGGGTCCTGACCTGGAAAGTCTCAGGGTGGCCTCGAACTCAGGCCAAAGTGCTGGGATTAAAGGCGTGCACCACTCCACCTCCACCTTTTTTATCGTTTTATTTATGTATTTATTAGATACAGAGGGAGAGAGAGATCCTCAACATGGGCATATGTCAGGCAAGGTCTTGGCACAAAAACAGGAAGCATTATGGTATTTCATAGTGGAAGATATTTAATTCAAGGAGTTATACTTATCAAAAGGACCAGCCATCCCCTGGCTTCAGTCCAGGGAAACACATACAAGTGGGGGATAGTGCTGGGTGGTTTGCGGACAGTCCCAGCCCTGCCTGCGTTCTTCTCCCCATACCTCGACTTTATTCTAATCATATCCCAAATTCCAGACACTTTAAAATGCTTTAAAAAGGAAAACAACTAGCATTTATTAACTCTCTCTGTGAATCAGGAATTTGGGGGTAGTATTTGGGGGTGGTATTTCTGGCTCATGTATCTCCCATGAGGCTACTGTCAAGATGTCACCCAGGTAAACATTCATCTGGAGTCTCAACAGGCTGGGCAGGAGGCTGACTTCCTAGCCTGTCACCTAAACCCCTTGTCCATAGGCCTTCTGGATGTCCTTATGACACGGCAGCTGGCCTCCTCCAGGACAAGTGATAAGAAAGACAGAAAGGCAGACAAAAGCACCAGGGAAAGCAAAGGAGATTGTCTGAAGTCCCCTCATCTGGGAACGTTGCAATATCTCACATCAGGTTCCCTAGAGGCAGAGCCGAAAGCAACAATTTTTGTAAAATTATTTGTTGTGATAGTGATCTTTCAGGAAAAAATCCTGAAGGAGAGGGAAGCAAGGTGAAGTGGAAAGAGCTGATCCTGATCCACATGGGGAGGAGTCTGGTATATAGATTACGCCAGAGTTTTCCAGTCTTTTGAGGCGGGGGACTGACCTTTATAGACATCTAAAAGTCAGTCAGTTGTGGGCTGCTGGGAGTGGAGTTGGACGGTGGGCTACCATCAGCTGAGGATAATTATTTAGAGAATAACTGTGGCTTCTTAATAGCCAGCACTCAGAACAGTTGGGGGATGGTTGTATTAGTCAGGTGCTCCAAGTTGGGACACCATAACGCCCATGTCAATTAACTTCCTCCTTCTGATATCCCAGGTTTTTATTGTCATCCCTGATAGATCAGGAGCAAATAGTCAATACCTCTGTAATTCAGTAAATGACTGCACAGTAGTGCTTAGCCTTTCTGGGCCTGTTTCTGGGAAGCCAGCCGAGCAGAGGCCATATTGTCCCATCAATCACGGGACTAGGTAAAGCCACAGGTCAGTTCTCCCCATGCTGAATGGCGGCACCGTCTGTGACCATGTGGTTTCTCCAGGTACTTTCATTGCAAAAATTAGAATGAAGCTATTTTTAATTTGTGGTATGGGAGTATTAACATTAAAATATTGTATGTAACAAAATAAATACATATTTGGACCTTTAGCTTGAGGTTCAGTGAGCTTGTCACTGAAACTATGTTTCCTGGCTTGCCTCATCCTGGCTGGGCATGTGTTGTTTCACAGGGAGCCATGAAGGCAAGACTTCCATTTGCAATATTAATATTATCAATATACATATTTGCTTCTTTCCTGACTGGAGTCAGTGTTGGATTTCAGGGTTTACAATGGAGGACCAAGACGGCATTTTGCATCTAAGACTATTATAACAGAGAAAGGGAGAGGGAGAGAGAGAGAAAGGAAGGGGGAAGTAAAGGGATAAGAAGACAGTAGGGGGACCCCTGAGCATTAGGAGCACCAGAAAGAAATTGAATAAGGACCCAGGAGTGGGCTTTGGGGGAAGAGGCCAGAAACTGCTCTGTGAGGGAGGGGCCTTGAGTGATTTGCAGAGGTGTAGGTTGAGGCCTCCCTACTCCTGGCTGTGAGGTATGCTCAAATACCATGGCATGAAACAGTCCCAGAGTCCCAGGGTTAACATAGCCAGGTGGTAGGGGAGCAAGAGGGAGACACAGGCATTGTGCTCTGAGACTCTTAATAGTCAGGAATTGGATTTCATTTCATACAGCCAAAACTGATTGGCTACACCGAAGAAAAAGCCAGGTACTGAGGCACCTCTGCTTTCAGGGATTATCATTCTTCTAAAATTGTTAATTAATACAAGTTTGAAGAAACAGCAAAGAAACTACTCTGGTTTGTCCTACCTTCCAGCTGCTAAGTCTGTTGTGAAGCCAAGTGAGATAGTTTTGCTGTGGTCAGGAACCTTTGCATGCCTAAATCTCACCTTCAGTTTTTCTTAATCATCAGACTAATTTCTTTCCCAGTCTCTTTTGTTGGGATCATTTCTGGTTCTGACAAGGCTGTGCCTTTTTCTGTGTTCCTAATCCCTCATGAGCCTCGTGTGTCTGGCAGCTCAGTAGACAGGCCCATTCCGAACCAGTCATGGAGCAATAGAAAGTGGTGGGGAGGCACTGAGGTTCTTTCTGCAAAGATTGATGGTGAGATTCTGCTCAGCCTAACAATATGCAGTTGTCTGTCATCAGTCATAGAACAAGAGAACCCAGGCCATTGCAAACAGTTTCAGGAAGGCACATTTGTAAATGCAAAAAAAAAAAAAAAAAAAAAGCCATCATCACAGACACATCTTACCACTGCCTCCTCAGCTTTTCCAACCCCCACCTGATGTCTGCTTGTTGATAGGTGACAACAACAAAGGCACTCTACTACTTTTGCTGTGCTTGGAATCCCCAGTTAGGTTGAAAAGAAATTCAGTTTGTCTTCTCTCTCAGTATCTCCATGAGGAGACTTCACTCATCTCCACAGGGAAAGCAGCCGTGGAAGACAGGCTTTGCCGAGTACCTCACAATGCAGGAGAACTGGCCTGTCAAATGGCAGAGTGACTGGGTCTGTCACTCCTCCTCTCCCTGTCTGCTTGCTGGCTTCTGTCCCTTCACACCTGTGGTCCCTATAGGGGCTGCACTCATGGTCTTAGAGCCAAAACATAGGCCTTCTCAGGAATAGGTTTGCAGGAAGAAGACAAGGGAGCTAAGGTGCAAGTTTACCCCTCACCAGAAGCCTTATCTTTGAATGGCCATTGGGCTGACATTTGACTCACAGATCTTCAAGCTTCATTCCAGTTGTTGGAATCCCCAGGGCAAGACAGTGAAGCGAATACTGCATTCTCCAGGGTCCGGACAGTGATTGGCTTTGCTTCAAACTCAACATGCTTAAAAACAAGCTCCCCTCACTCTTGCTTTCCTGCTCTTCTTGTAGCCGAGACTGGCCTCAATATTCTTGTATTCTGGGAGTCAGAGCATATAGGCCCTTCATGAGCTCCCTTTTGGAACCTCCTCTCTTCTCATCCTCCACATGTTGTCCCTGTAGCTGGCTGTACCATGCACGCTGTTCTGCTCTCTCAGCTGAGCCATCATCTCCTGGCTGTCCCACAAGACTGAGTGCTTCTATAATCCCCATAATTCTTCACCACGATGGTGCCTTTGGGCATATATCTGCCTCTCTCATGAAACTTCTAGCAGTTTGTATGCAGGGACTATAACTTTTTCATCCTTGAATATCAATCAGCACAGGACTTCCAGCAGTAGTTGTTCAGAAAGTAACACTTTGTATGAACAACACCCAGCCCAGGAGTGCCTGAGGCTGCCTAGTACCATGGTAATACGCCTGGATTCAGAACTTGAGGCCTGGTTTCAGACCTTGCTATTTGTATGATCATAGGTATGCCCCTTCCCTTCTTGATCTTCAGTTTCTTCACTGATGACTACTTCATAGGGTTATGATGAAATGTAACAATCCACGCAGAACACCTGAGCAGTGTATGACACAGAGGGTATTCATTTTGTCATAGAGTTGATTCATAGCAACAGTAATAGCAGCACAGTTGTCTTTAGCGGAAGGGAGAAGGATATAAGAAATACCCCCCTTTTTTTTTGTTTTTTCGAGCTAGGGTTTTACTCTGGCCTCAGCTGACCAGGAATTCACTATTTAGTCTCAGGGTGGCCTCGAACTCACAGCAATCCTCCTACCTCTGCCTCCCGAATGCTGGGATTAAAGGCATGCGCCACCACGCCCAGTAAGAAATACTTTTAACTTCAGGCATGTTGAGTGCTTGCACCATAAATTTAGAAGAGGGGTATAGTTGTTTGGGATAGAATACAGGATCAAAGGCTGGAGAGAGACCACTGCAGACCACTTTTCTTACATGTATGATGCTCTAGGTTCAATCTCCAGTACCACAACAATATAAAGTAAACTGCAAAAAACAGATGGGAATACCCTGGTGATATGGGAATTGAGCATTGGAGCAGTTCTCAGCTCTTGGGTGGGCAATAACTTAGGAGATAGGGTGCCAGACACTTATGGTCACACAAAGCTTCCACTGAATCAGTGGCGTCTCTATTCTTGTCATATGAATTTCAATGAATGAAACTTATAGACCAGAGGATAAAGTTTAGAAAGATTTTATTCTAGAGCTCATGACTTATGGAGATAGTTCTTACAGAGCTTAAGAGAAGGAAAGAATACAGACTCCTGTCCAAAGAGGAGGCAAGAGGGGGCTCCAGAAAAAGGGAAAGCCCACCTAAAGACTCAGATGGAGGTCATTTAAGTGAGTTTCTGGAAAGGACTGAACTTGGATGCTGGGTGTTCAGGTGCCGCCAGGGTTTCAGGAAGGAGAGTCATCACATCTCTTAATTTTCTCTTCTAGGAAAGCAGGGGTAAAGGGAAACCAGATTCTCCTCTTATGTTCCTGCCTCTAGCAAGGTGGAGGCTGCAAGGACTCCTTTAGGGTGAAGGAGACAAGGATGATCCTACAGGCCAAAGGGCATTTCTCACCTTTAGTTTTGTGCCTCTGTCATCCCTAAACTGTCTCATTGGGAAAGGATAAACAGGAAAAGAAAACGGATGGGGGGACTGGGGACTGAAGGTAGAGCTGAGTAACACTACATTTCAGAGATAAGAGTCAAAAACAGAAAAGGAAGAGAGTTCAAGTAGGAGGGTGCATCTTCTAAGATGCTAGAGACAGGAGTTTGAAAAAGATAACCAAGGGTGTCAGGTTGTAAAGGTGAATGTGGAGAATAGAATCTGCTAAGTGGGAGAATGTTAACCCCCTGGGAACCAGCCATCTCAGTGGAGTCAGGGGAAGAAGGCACACCCTGCAAGAGGCCAGAGACGGCCATCTTAGGGGACATAATGACAGCTGGTTGTCCTACAATGCGTGCTTTTGGAGTGTGGATTACTTTGTGGGTAAATGAAGGAAGTTACTATGTTCATAAGCAGGGGTTCCCCACCCTCCCCGGCATGTTAATGTTTTGCATCACTGGCAAAATAGCAGCTGAAAGCAAAGTACTCCAACCCAGCTGAAGGTACCCAGCCTCGGGGATGTGGGGAGGCACAGTGGTGCCCACTCATCCTGTATTCTTCTGCCTGCCTGCTTTCTGTGTCTTGAAGTGCTTGGGGGTATTCATTACCAGTGTTTGTGCACTCATTCATAGATTCTGGGCCACTCAGCAGCCTCAACCTTTTGGATTACTATGTCCATTACACCCTTTCTTTTTCTAAGGGCAAATGGATATATTTATTACACTGCTTATTGGGAATGTAACATTAAATTCATGGTGGTTTGATGAAGATGATTGTTTTCCTTAGTGATCTAGTTAAAATCTCAAGTTATTTTCTCTTTCCCTTTTGAAAGGCTCAATTTTATAGTTTGGTTTTGTAAAGTGCTAGTTTTTAAGTAATATGTGTCCAAATATAGAAGAAATGCCTACAGTTTCTCTTTAGATTGAACAATGCTGGATGGAGATGTGAAAGGGATCAGTGGGGTCTATGGAGGGTTTTTCCCAAGGATCAGCAGATTTAACCACAGCCGGCAGCAGCTTGGTCTCAGTTTCCCTGAGTGACTTACTTGTATGTCCTTTGGATTGTGTTTATTGGTTGTAACTGTGCATTGCTATCATCTCTGATCTTTTGCTGCAGTCAGAACAAGCATCTGAAGCCGACTTCCATCCTCAGCTGAGCAGGGCCCCTTCCCAGGCTGCAGAAGGTAGTCCAGCCAAGAAGGTAAGGCCAGAGGTGGATGCCGCTGGGATGGCATCATGAACCCTATTCCAGGGCTTTTTGCGGAGCTACCATTTTCAGGTTTTACGTGAAATGAATGTGAATGATCTACAGTTGCCTGAATGTGGGATCTTTGTGAAGATGAACATCCTGGAAGCTCCTAGGCCTGACCACTGATGTCCTTGACAATTTGTACTCTCCTCAACCTCCCACCGTATTGCTTTTGGCAATCAAAAGCAATCAAAAAGTGCTGTGGGAAGGGCCAGATGACTTTAGCGGAAACACCACACATCTGCTGAGACTCTACTAGCACCTCTTGTGGGTGGAGTGGGCTCCATTCTTGGTACCATAATTTCTTTTTCATTTTTTGAGGCAGGGTCTCACTCTAGCCCAGGCTAACCTGGAACTGAGTCTGTAGTCCAGGCTGGCCTGACCCTTATGGTGATCTTACTCAGCCTTCCAAGTGCTAGCATTACAGGCATGAACAATCAGTCTCTCTCTCTCATTCCTTTAATTTCTTCTTTTTAAATTTTTTTCCATTTTATTTGTTTTTAGAAAATTCCATTCTAAAAGTCAGTTTCAAATGCACAGCTTAAAATTTTCTTTCACTTGTTTCTTTCCTTTCTGCCTTTTTTTGTTTTTTCCATTTCTTTTTTTTTTTTAGAAAATTTCATACATGTACATATTTGGAACACATACCCTCCCAGTTCCCTCCTCTTAACTTTCTCCTGCTCCTGCTGAGCCTCTTTGGCTTTCTACCACTTACCAGTGCTATACCACGGAAGAAAATAACTCCAGCTCCTCCAGCAACTGTTAAAGTGTCATTAGTCCCTCACAGAGTGGTATGGCCTCATGAGCCTCTCCCCTATAGCTGGCAGAATGAGTTTATGAGTACAGTGATCATGCCAAGGATACAAAGCAACGAGTTCACTATGGCATTTCCATGCATGCTTTGTTTTTGTTGATCATGCTCTTTCTGTCCCCTCCAGCTGGGCACCATAATTTCTTCTTGCATCCATTCATCTTCACCTCTGCCCAGCCATGCCGTTGAGTCCTTGCCAGCTGCTCAGCTAGCACCACTCCCTCCTCCTACTCCCTGTTTACCTGTTGATCATCTTCTTCTCCTCCTCCTCCCCTCCCCATGCTGTTCTCTGGAAAGAGAGTGGACTTTCGGCTCAGAAGCGCAGGCGAGACAGGATCATTCAAGGAAGTAAGCCAGCTGTCTCTTTCCTGAGCACACTGTGGCTTCTGGCTTGACTCCATGTAGGAATAAGGAGTAGGAGAGTGAAGCACATATGGTTAAGACTGTTACAAATTTCTAAACTTCTACCATGGTTCAGAAAGCCCCACAGTGATGAAAGGGCCAGATTTGTCTTCAGTTGGCAAAGATGGTGTGAATGCACATAGTTTATTGAGTTTACAGGACAAGAGATAATAGAGTGCTTACAATATTTAAAAGCGAAAGAAAAAAATATCACCACTAGAATCCTTAATTCTTGTATCCTTTGTGATGGCACAAAAGGTAGTAGATTTCAAGCATTTTTTAAAAGGCAGGCAGGGTGTGGGAACCTGATACCTGCATCCCCTCCCCACCACCCAGTCCTTGCTGAGCCAGGTGTCAGCTATAGATCCGTGGGTGTGCAGTTTGATCTTGAGGACAGAGTTAGTGGAACATGGACACTGGCATGATGGGTGGATGGAACATGTACTTTTTTTTAACATTTGGAGTATTTTCGTCTTATTTTGAATCCACAGGATGCACCACATTCTCAGCCTCCATCCAAGCCTATTCGTAGGAAATTGAGACCTGAGAATCAGTCGACAGAAAACCAAGAGCCTTCTACTGCTGCTGCAGGTCCAGCTTCTGCAGCAGTGGCGAAACCTCATCCGACAGTCCAAAAGTAAGTAGAGCAGGTGAATGAGAGGAAGATGGGATGCTTCCTCTCACACCCGCATGCACATGTGTTTATAAACGCGTTTACATTCCCATTCCCACCCACGGAAGTCTTCGAGGGCTGACTTAGTCATTCCTACGATGATGATGATGATGATGGTGGCATTCAAGTCTCCCAGCCATGCAGCAGGCTTTATAAGCTATTGAACCTAACCTGGCCTGAAGGAGCAGGCAAGTCCTAGGCTGTGGCACATGGTTTGGTTTGGTTTCCTGCTCTTTCTAGAACTCTTTTTTTTTTCTTCCATCTCTCTTGTGTTGGCACAGGTTTTCCTAGAAAGAAGACAGTACTTTGAAGGCAGTTTCCCTTCCTTTCCTATCTTACCTCATGTTGCTTCAGGACAAATAGTTAGCTCTGTGATCATAGACCCAAATTTCAGTGGAAATGGTATGTGATTTTTTTTTCTTAAATCCCCATGAAGGGTCCCTGTAATCAGTCACCTGAGCATTGAATAGCATCTTCATAAGAACCTCCTAATGTGTATTTTAGCAACTGGAAAAGGTAGTAGGGAATGTGTGGAGAGTCTTGTGAACATGGACAGGGATTGAGACAAACAATGGTACACACAAACTGTCCTTCTCTAAAAGGCTTTGGAAAAAATGACAAGAAACAAAGATGTAACAAGAAATGCTATTTAGGGGGCTGGAGGGATGGCTTAGTGGTTAAGACATTTGTCTGCAAAGCCAAAGGACCCAGGTTCAATTCCCCAGGACCCATGTTAGCCAGATGCACAAGGGGGTGCACACATCTGGAGTTTGTTTGCAGTGGCTGGAGGCCCTGGTGCACCCATTCTTTCTCTCCCTCCCTCTCTATCAACTAAATAAATAAAAATAAAATATTTTTTAAATAAAGAAATGCTATTTAGGGATAGTTGGCTCAGTGGTTAAAGGCACCGCTTGCAAAGCCTGATGGCCCTGGTTTGATTCCCCAGTACCCATGTAAAGCCAGATACATAAATTGATGCATGCATCTGGAGTTCATTAGCAATGGCAGGAGACCCTTGTGCATCCCCTCTTTTATTAAAAAAAAAGAGAAGTAAAAAAAAAAGATGTAATAAAAGACTTTGGCTTTGAGGAGGGCTATCGCTTGCCTCAGTGAGGTGTTGAGGGCAGAAACCCACCGTCTCTTGACATTAAATGAGCCTGACCAGTCACTAATACAGATGCCAAAGATCCATTGTGCCTCTTCTGTAGAGGCCTTTCAGGTCTCAGGCTGCTGTAAGGTTTTTGTTGTTGTTTTGTTTGTTTATTTATTTATTTATTTGAGAGCGGCAGCCAGACAGAAAGAGGCAGAGAGAGAGAGAGAGAATGGGTGCAGCAGGACCTCCAGCCACTGCAGACGAACTCCAGATGCATGTGCCACCTTGTGCATCTGGTTTACGTGGGTCCTGGGGAATCGAGCCTCAAACTGGGGTCCTTAGGCTTCACAAGGAAGTGCTTAACCACTAAGCCATCTCTCCAGCCCTGCTGCAAGTTTTTTGTTTACCCTGTTGTGGAAAGAAAAGCAACATGTTCCGTAGGTGATGTTACCAGTTAGCCTTTGAAGTTTAAGTCATGTTTTGAATCTTTGCATCCTGTTTCTTCAAAAGATCCCCTCCCCCCAAAATGGGTAGTTCCTTGGAGGTATCAGTCAAAACAGTAAATTTATTTTGTCCATTATCTTCATCTTCCCAATACCTTCTCCAGTCCTGGGGAATGGATCCTTATCCGGGAAATATATTTTCTTTAATCTTAGGCTCATATTAATTATAGTCAGTCACTGTTGACTACAGTGTCCTCTAGGTGGATGGCAGGGCAGAGATCTGTGCCTTTCCTTTAAAAAAATCAGCTTTATCAAAATATAACTCACACTGCATACAGTTCAGTGGCTTTTCACACAGCCACACAACCATTGCTACCATCTAATTTTAGAATATTTTTTGGTATCTCCAAAAGAATCTCCATGCCCAGGGGCAGTTCCCTTCTCTGCCTAGCTCCTAGAAGCCACTAACACCCCTTCTTCCTTTTCCTTCTCAGCCTTCATTTTCTTCTTCTTCATGTGGGTAGTAGGTATGATGTGTTATGTCTGTAGATGTGCGTGCCTTGTGCACATGCACATGGAGGCCAGAGGAAAACATCAGATGTCCTCTTCTATCACTTATCTATGTATTTCTTTGAGATGGAGTCTGTCTGAACCCAGAGCTACAGTTTTCGTGAGACCCAGCAATTCTTCTGTCTCCACTTCCCATAATCGGGGTTACAGGCATGAGTGCCCACACCCAGTAGTTTTACATGTGTGTTGGAGAATCAAACTCAGTCTCAGGCCCTCATGCTTGTATGGAAAGTCCGTTTAACTGCTAAGCCATCGCTCCACCCCTGCTAATCTATTTTGTATCTCTAATTTGCTTGTTTGCCCATTTTTACATAGATGCAATCATAAAACATGTGGTCCTTTGTTCCTGGTTTCTTTTACATATTATGTTTTCATTGTTTGTCCATGTTGCAGCATGCAGGAGATTTTTTTTTTTTTTTTTTTTTTTTTTTGGTTTTTCAAGGTAGGGTCTCACTCTAGTCCAGGCTGACCTGGAATTCACTCTGTAGTCTCAGGGTGGCCTCGAACTCACGGTGATCCTCCTACCTCTGCCTCCCGAGTGCTAGGATTAAAGGCGTGTGCCACCACGCCCAGCGAGGAGAAGATTTTTTAAAAATATTTTTATTTATGTATTTATTTGAGAGAGAGAGAATGCGTGCGCGCGTGCATGCATGCACACACACACACACACACACACACACACACACACACGCTCCAGAGTCTCCTGCCACTGCAAATACAAACTCTAGATGTACATGCCACTTTGTGCATCTGGCTTTATATGGGCACTGTGGAATTGAACCTGGGCCAGTAGGCATCGTAAGCAAGAGCCTTTAACAGCTGAGGGACATTTCCAACCAAGAGAAGATTTTTTTTATTGTGAAATAATATTCCACTATATAGATGCACCATATTTTCTTCAATTGGACTTAGTTGTTGTTTGCAGCTTTGTAAATTGTTTAGAGTCTGGCTTATGGGAATGGCTTGGGAATTGAACCCAGGGCAGCAGGTTTTGCAAGCAAATGCTTTTTACAGTTGAGCCATCTTCCTAGTCTTGTTTGCAGTTTTTCCCCTATTAAGAATACTGTTGCCGGGACTAGGGATATAGTTTAGTTGGTAAAATGCTTGCTTTGCGAGTATGAGGACCTGAGTCCAATCGCCAGAACCTATGTAAAATGCCAGGTGTGGTAGAACATACTTGTAATCCCAGTGCTGGGGAGGCAGGGACAGAAGGATCCCTGGAGTTCACTGGCCAGCCAGTCTAGCCTATTTGGCAAGCTCCAGACCAATGACAGACCCTGTCTTAATCCTCTGGCCTCCATGTGTGTGTGTACACATGCGCCCTCCCCTCCACAAACACACATACAAAAGCGGTATAGTGCTGCAGTGCTATTTGTGAACATGTTTCTGCATGTATCTTTTAATTTCTGCTGGTCATTCACTTAGGAGTGGGTTACTAAGTAATATGGCAACTGTGTTCAACATTTTGAGGAACTGTGAAAGTGTTTTACACAGTGACTGTACCATTGCACATTCCCAGCAGTGTATTCAGGTTCTGATTTTTCCCACTTCTTTACCAATACCTCCATGCTCTGTTTTTGAAATGCTGGTGACTGTGAAGTGGCATCCCATTCTGGTTTTTGTTGTCTTGGGTAATGCTGCTTGAACATCTTTTCTTGTGCTAATTGTCCATTTGTCTATATTCTTTGGATAAATGTCTATCCCATCCTTTGCCAAAACATTAATTGAGTTACCAATCTTTGTTTTGAGTTCTGAGTTTCTTACATAATCTGGTATATATGCCCTGGCCAGATATATGATTTGCAAATATTTTCTCTCTTTCTGTTAGTTGTCATTTTATGTTCTTAGTGGTATTCTTTGCAGCACAAAAGTTTTTAATATTTCTCCCTTTTGCCTATATGTATGTGGTGTGAGGGTGTGCATGAAACATGCAGAGACCAGAGACGAATGTTGAGTGGCCTTCCTCTGTCACTCTTCTGATTTCCTTGAGACAGACTCTCACTGAACCACGAGCCGTCATTTTATTTTTCTGTGTTTTTAAACTTGTTTATTGATAGCTTCCCTTATAGATAAGAAACCGTGATAATTCCCTTCCTACCCCTACTTCCTCTCCACGAATCCACCCTCTGTCATATACCTTCCCCTCTCAATTAGTCTCTCATTTTGATGCCATCCTCTTTTCCTTATATGTGGTCTTAATATGTTTGTTGCCCAGGCTCAAAAAATCCTCCTGCCTCAGCCTCCCAAGTGGGGGGACTATATGCACATGCTACTGTGCCCAGTTGCTTCATGAGTTTTACTTCTTCAAAAACAAAGAAAAACATTTCTTTGTGAAAACTAGAATAAACCCCACTTTTTTGTTTCCTATCTCCCTGTATATCCATTGACCTAGTTTTACAAACCGAGGGTAATTATGAGAGCTTTCCTTTTATTCCCAACAAGGTAAAAAGGGACTAAAGTTATAAGACAATGGAAGAGTAAGAGATGACACCAAGCATCACTAAGAATGAAAAATCCACCCTTGTGTGAGTCAAAGGATTGCAAGAGCTTTTCAAACTAGGAATCTACAGGCACTATTTTTAACCCCATTCCCTTTTTTAAGCTTTTCATTGGCCACAGTGACAAATCTAGAAGTTTTTATTTACTAACCACACCGGTTGTGAGAGGGAAGTTGGTTAAAAAAGACGTTGGACTGTGAAATGAGAGCTGCTGCCTAGACTCCTGATGCTGGTGGCATGGACCATGTAAGCCTTTCCTGACTTTGAGGCTTCAGCTGAAGGTGTCCATGTTCTCTCAAATGCAAGCATCCACAAGTCACCATGGAGGGACCCTAGCCTGCCCTGACTCAATTCTTCAGGGGTTTGGTTACAATGAAAGACAGCTGACTAACTCAAAGCCCCTCCTTTGGAGTGACAAATCAGATGAGAAATAATGTTCCCTTCATGCCCTTGAAATAAAGACTCTCACTTTAATTCAGACCGGCAGTCCCAGTGATTCTTCAATCTCTGTTCCTCTCAAAACGGGTTATAAGAGCACATGACCATTCCCAGCTAATTACATGGGTGCTGGGGATTCAAGCTCCGAGTGCATCAGGCCCTCTCAGGCCTTCATACGTGTGTGGCAAGCACTGTTACTTACTATGTCGTTTCCTCAGCTTCCAAAAGGTTTTAATTTTGATGAAGCCCAATTTTCCAGCTTTTTTGTTTGTCACTTATATTTTTTGGTGTCATGTTTAAGAAACGGTTGCCTATTCCAAGTTCATGTAGATTGTTTACTTCTAACATTTTTACAGTTTTATATTGGGCATTGAAGTTTATGGTCCATTTCGATTTCATTTTGTATATGGTGTGAAGATGATACCCAACTTGATTTTTTTGCATGTGAACATCCAGTTATCCGAGCAATATTTATTGAAATAATATTTTAGTTTTTTGAATGTACCTCACCATGATTATCTGTCATCAGTGATATGACCACATGGTGTCCAGCTGAGACTGCTAGCACAATTCATAGTATAAAATATCAAGGACCTCTGTTTTGATGTGAGGAATATTTTAGATAACTTCTCATTCGAGTTCCCGGATGAGTTGATTTTGTAATGATAAGAAGGAACTTAGCATTCATGTTTTTAAGCCTGGGAAGCAGAGTGGATGAACTAACATGGAGGTTGTCTCTTATGTAAGTCTGTATTGGTGCATAGTCTAGAAGGGTAGAGCTGCTCTATACAGGAAGCCGGCATTCTTTCTTCTTGTTCTAGATCTCCTTGGAACTTGCCTGTCACTAACATGTTCATGTTTCAGGCCACAGGGAAAGGGGAGAGAAAAATAGCTTATTGTTAAGGGCATGACTTTAAAGTAGTCTGTATCACTTTACTTTGACCCCATTGACTTGAAACTTAGTCATGTGTTCTCACCTGCTAACAAGATAGAAAAATAATTTCTGGTTGGGTGGCCACATGTCCAGCTCACATTGAAGATTAAATATCCTTGGAAACAAGAGGGCACAGGGTTTTATTGTGAGGCTGGGGGTGTCACTCAGTGGTAGAGAGCTTGCCTAGCATGCGTATGGCCCTGAGTTCCATCCCTAGCACCATATAAAAAGAATAGGTTTTGGGAGATCCCCTGTCATGAAACTTTGTGTGAACACTGCCTCACAGTTCTATAGTACTAAATCAACAGGCAACCTGACATACCATGGCACTGAGCAAAACAAATACCTACTTAGCTGTTATTCCCTCACTTTCCTCCTTGGAAACCAGGCCATTTGTAGCCCTACCTGGAACATTGAGTAAAACATTAGGAGAATCTGTAGGGGCAAACCCCAGAAGCAATGAAGAGACAAATTAAATACCTTTTCTGAATCCTTGAGAGGTGTCCTGGTCCTGGCCATGGGGTCTGAATTGAGGCCTCATCCTATCTCTATTTCATTTAGGATTCCTTTGGTTACATATATAAAAAACCAATTTGAGGCATCTTAGCATAAAGATTTCCAAGAACCATATTGTTTATAAGGATGCAGGGGTGGTTTGTGGAAAGCAGTGGCAGGAATGGATCACAAGAGATGACTAAACCCTTTGGGTTCCTTCTTCTAATCTTCAAAGGCGAGTTATCATTTTTCTCTGTGAAGATGTCTACTGCTTTCAGCTTCAGAGATTAATTACTCTACTGTGCAGGGCTCAGGCCGGTTGCTTAGCCATTACTCAGATCTCTGGGAGAGAGAATCTGCTTAGCTTAGCATGCACCAGCATCCATTCATATGTGAAACTGGAGGCAATAGTTTCATAAAACAAACACAACTGTCGGGGACCTGTTCATGGAGGGGGCGGTGGAAGTAGGTCCCGGAGAAGAGGACGCTCTTAGAAGATGACACACATAGTGGTCATAGTAGTGGTTTAAATAGAGAGACACCCAGTTCTGATCAACATCTTTCGGTACACTTTTAATTTTGAATCACAGATCCACAGAAAGGAACAAACAATACCAAGAAGGCTTATATACCTTTCATCAAGTGTCTCCCATTGATTACGTTTTGCCTAAGTAGTACTGTCTCAGTCCTGGACACTTCACCCTTTGATCAGGTTTTTACCATATGTGTAGGTTCTTGCAACCATCACTGTCAACATTCTGAAGTCACACCTACTTCTTTCTTCCTACCATTCTTAAATCTTTGCAACTATTAACTCGTTTTCTATTTACATAGTTTTGTCATGTTGAGAATACTATGTAAATGACCTTGGGTAGCATGTGACCTTTTGAATTTAACATATATTGGCATACTTGGCATACATTTAGCACACAATCCAAAAGTCATAGCCTGTAACACTTATCCCAAAGGAAGGAAAACTTATATCCCTTTGTGAAGGTGATAATCTAGGGCATGGATGGGCCAGTCTGTGTAGACATTCATCTGTTGAGGGAGATTTTGGCTGTGTATAGTAGCTGGGTATCTCATAAGTAAATTAAGATATATTTTAAACAATTTTATTATTTATTTGCAAGGAGGGAAGGAAGGAGGGAGGGAGAACAGGCACACAAGGGCTTCTTGCTACTGCAAATGAACTCCAGACTCATGTACCACTTTGTGCATGTGGATTTATATGGGTACTGGGGAATTGAACCTGGGCCAGCAGCCTTTGCAAGCAAGCACCTACAACTGCTGAGCCATTTCTCAGCCCAAATAAAATTAGATAAACTTTTAGCTCTTCTAATAGTTATGCAGTGTTCTTTCACTGTGGCCTTGATAGTGATGTTGACTGTCTTCTTGTGTGCACTTGCTATCATACATCGCTGTCGGTGACATGTCTCTTCCTAACCTTTGCTGACTTTCTAATTTGACTTTTTTTTTTTTTTACTGTTTTCAAAATTCTTTTTTTGTTTGTTTGTTTTTTGAGGTAGGGTCCCGCTGTAGCCCAGGCTGACCTGGAATTCACTGTGTAGTCTCAGGGTGGCCTCAAACTCATGGTGATCCTCCTACCTCTGCTTCCCAAGTGCTGGAATTAAAGGTGTGCGCCACCATGCACAGCAAAATTCTTTAAGGAAGGAAAAGTTTGTTTTGGCCCATGGTTTAAGGGAATACAGTTAGTGATGGTCTCAAGGGAGAATGAAATTATGACATTCTTAGTGAAATGGATAGAAATGTTGTTCATCATACCAAGAAGAAAAAAACTATTAGACTCAGGCAAATATCACATGTTTTCTCTCATATATGGAACCTATCTCTCTCTCTCTCTCTCTCTCTCTCTCTCACACACACACACACACACACACACACACACGATATGAAAGTAGAAGAGTCTGTTTGAGGGAAGAGAGGGACATGAGAGGGTAAAGACTGAGGGCAAAATATTAGTCAAAGCCTATGATATGCTTGAATAAAAATGTCATTATGAATATATCACTTTTTTAAAGTAATGTAATTTACTTATAGCAAGCAACTTCTAGAATAGCAAAATATTGTCCTAATTTCATTTTGTAAGTAGATATTTGTACATGTTAATTTGGCAAACATGTGGTAGTTCAATTCTTTAGTGGCATATCTTTAGTAGGCCTATCTTTTGAATAACTACAGATATCTCAACCCTGTGTTTGAGTTCAAGGGCAAAATTAAATACAGAGGACACATTACAAACAAGTATGCGTCTAACATGCATGGAGCTCTGGGTTCAATTCCTAGCGCCACCAAAATAATAAATAGTAAAACTATAGACCAATAAACCTTATGAATATACACAAAAAGTGCTAACAGCGCTGACAGAGTAGCTCAGTGAGTGCTTACCTAACACGTACGAGATCCAGGGTTCCATACCCAGCACTAAAATAAATTAATAAAATTACATAAAGTATTACATAAATTACATAATAAAGTGTTAAATTCAGGTAAACAATACAAAACCCTAATTCAGGGGAGAAACTGTGTGTTATAGCTAATAAACTAGGTATATGTTTTTAAATCTCTACAGGACGTGCAGCTCAGGGGCAGCATGTTTGTTTAGCAGGTATGAGTCTCGAGCTCCATCCCAGATCCTGGGAATCTGAACCAGTCCCCAGCCGAATATATCACTTTTTACAAACAATATATATCCTAATAAAAGTTAAGATAAGAAAATTCAAGAGGAGAAAGAAAAGTCTTGATATATTTACTCTTTTTTGTTCTTTCTTCTTTTCTCATGTCCCAGAATTTCTATATCCTTTCTTGTTTCAAGAACTTCCTTTAGTCAGTCTTTTAAGGTAGATCATATTCCCATAGTTTTATTCATCCAGAAATCTCTTGACTTTCCTTTAATTCCTCCTTTTAGATGTTTTTTATGGATAGAGAATTCTTACTTTGAGATAAAAGATTGTAAGTTATACCTGTGGTGACCATGTTGACTTATCAACTGGAGACAGTCTTGAGGGATAAAGAGGGTGCTGTGAAGACTCAGGGCCCAAACAGTGTAAGCAGAGATTTTCCTTGGCAAAGTGGACTATATGTTCACCCTTGTTACACCTGTTCTTTAAATTAATTCTGACTTAATTACAAAAAATACTGGAACTAAAATAGTTTGTGTTTTTCTGAAGTGCCTCATATTTATGCTCAAATTTTCTCTCATAAATAAACAGAGAAAAGTCAGGCAGTGTAGTTAAATAAATGTAGAATTATTGCTAAAGAGAATGTTCTATTATTTTCCTTCAGTTTTGTCCATAGGGGCCACCACAGGTCTTTTAAATACCATTAATACTTACAGAAAGGGCATTCAGTTAATAAGGTTTGTCAGGAGAAATGCTTATATTAAAATGTCTTAGAATAAATGGAACACAAATGTTTGAAAAAGGTCAATTCATAGCTTTTATTCAAGATATAAAATGGGAACTATTTCAGGTGTAAATAATTCAGTCTGACAAATTTGTTTCATTGGTGTGTGCCTGCCTGCCTGCCTGTAGGCTTGCCATCCTGTGAGTACGAGATTTTACTTTTGGAGCCCTGGGATGATAACCTGGCCCTGTAAGGGTCCAGACCTCTCACTCCCTTTTCATAGAAATCTTTGTACTTTTCCATAGGCAGTCTTCCAAACAAAAGAAGGCCATTCAGACTGCTATCCGAAAGAACAAAGAGGCTAATGCAGTGCTGGCCAGGTTGAACAGTGAACTCCAGCAGCAGCTCAAGGTAAGGCACGGTTCCTACGCTTGGATCCGGAGTTTTTCCCCTGGCTTCTTATTTCCCTTGGCTTTGACCATTGGCTGCCTGTCCCTTTTGATATGAACCACCTTTGTTCTCAGAGTCCCTTTGGAAAGTAGAGAATTACTGGATTCACGTTCCATGGCTTGATTCTTGAATGCTTCGAGGATGATTAATAACTTAACTATGGAGGCTGCACACAGTGAGTGAGTTAAAGGAAGCCAAGTCTATTAGATCTATTCTTAAAAAAAATGTTTTTTTTTATTTATTTATTTATTTATTTATTTATTTATTTATTTATGAGAGAGGCAGAGAGAGAGAGAGAATGGGTGTGCCAGGGCCTCTACCCACTGCAGATGAGCCCCTACCCTGGCACCTTGGAAATGGTACCCTTTCACTTTCTCAGACATCCATCCTGTCTTTCTCACCCATTCTCTCCATGACCTCCTTTGTTAGGTTTTTGGGGCTGTCCTAACAATATGCCATAAATGTGTTGAATTAATACAACAGAAATTCTCTAGCAGCTCTGGAACTTGAAATCAAGGAATGATAACAAACATACTCTCTTCGATGGCTCTAGAAAAGATTCCTTTCTTATAGCTTCAGGAAGTTTCTGGCAATCTCTGATACTCACTGGCCTCTACATATAATGCTGCACTCTCTGCTTCCATTGTCACATGGAATTTTTCCTGTGTCTCTCTGTATCTGTATCTGTGTCCAAATTCCTTTTCTTATTATATACTACTTATAAGGACTGTAGTCACTGGATTAGGGCCCAACCTAATTTGTCTCATATTAACCTCATCTTCAAGGGATTACATTTGCATATAAGGTCACATTTACAAGTTCTGAGGTTAGGACTTACACATATGTTTTGGTGGGACAGGATTCTGCTGGATCTTTCCCTGTCCGCACATAAACATGCTCCATTTCTCTGGTTCCCGTCATAGGATAGTTCCTTAGAGGTTGTTTTCATTTATTGTCTTCACTTCTAACCAGTGGTTTTTCTCCTCTCTCCACTGACGTCCCTCTCTCATAGCCTGATCCAATGGACTTGTGCTAAAATTTGAATTTTCAGAAGAACTTATAAGTGACCATTCCCTCCTCTGAAATCACCTTTTTCTTTCTTTCTTTCTTTCTTTCTTTCTTTCTTTCTTTCTTTCTTTCTTTCTTTCTTTCTCTTCTCTCTCTCTCTCTCTCTCTTTCTTTCTTTCATTCTTTCTTTCTTTGATGCTCATTTGTTTTAAGACAGAGTCTCACTGCGTAGCTCAGGCTGGCCTGGAACTTACTCTTCTTCTGCTGCAACCTCCTGAGTGCTGAGATTACAAACATGTGCCATCATGCCTGTCTCAAAATCACTTTTGCAACTGGATTTTTTTTAAATTTTTTTTTACTTTATTTATTTATTTGAGAGAAATACAGAAATAGGCAGGAGAGAGAGAGAGAATCAGGGCCTCCAGCTGCAAATGAACTCCAGATGCATGCACCCCCTTTTGCATCTGGCTTACATGGGTCCTGGAGAATCGAGCCTCGAACCGGGGTCTTAGGCTTCAAGTGTTTAACTTAAGCCATCTCTCCATTCAACTGGATTTTGAAATACGAATCTTTCCTAGCTTTCCTTCTACTTCACCAATTCTTTAGGCATCCTCTGCTTCCTTCCTTCCTTCCTTGATGTATCTTTACATGCCCCCATCCCACCTTTGCCACAACATTTTATCATGGAAGTTTCAAATACATAGAAAATTAGAGTGAATCATATAGTGACTCTATATCTACCACTTAAGTTCTGCCACTAATTATTTATTATGCTTGTTTTATTATACATATCTGTCCATTCCCCCCTCTATCACTTCATTTCAGTTTTGACATATATTCATGTAAATGGTAAACCTTCCTTAAACATTTCAACATGAATATTGTTAGCTAGAGTTTAATATTTTACAGACTTTTCTTATGATGTGAAATTTATGGACACAAATCTTAAGCGTACATTTGTTGAGTTTGTAACACACACACACACACACACATACACACACACACACACACCCCAGAACTCAAATACTCAAATCCTATTACGTTAGAGAACATGACCATCCTGCCCTAAAACTTCCTCATTTTCCTTTCACATCACCTCCTGCTCTGCCTATAGAGGCAGCCACTTTTCTGATTTCTTTTATACCATGGTTTTGCCTGTTCTGTAACTCTAGAGATGGTAGCCTCCAGCACATACTTTTGTTCAAAGTTTTTGAGATTCATTGATATTGTTGTGTGCATCAGTAATCTCCTTTTTATTGTTGAGTAATATCCCCTTGGGTGAATATGCCACAATTTATTATCAATTCCATTGACATAAACACTTGACATGATTGCAGTTTCTTAAAATTGTGAATAAAACTGCATCATTAAGTGTGTGTGTGTGTGTGTGTGTGTGTGTGTGTGTGTGTAAATATGCTCTAATTTCTCTTGGGTAAATATCCTAGATTTGCTGATAATATGTTAAATACGAGATTGTTAGGTTTTATTAAAAGATGATATACCTTTTTTTCAAATGTGATGGTGGAACTTTGCACACACTCCACTAATGTACAAGAGTTCTAAATTATTGCCAGCATTTTGTGTTACTCTTTTAAATTTTAGCCAGTCCTATGGTAATGTGGTTTTGATCATCATCCCCTTGATGAATAAGTACATTATGTACTTTTTAAAAGATATTTTATTTTTACTTATTTACTTGAGACAGAGAAAAGCAGAGGGGGGTGGGGAGAATGAGCACACCAGGGCCTCCAGCCACAGCAAACAAACTCCAGATGCACGCACCACCTTCTACATCTGGCTCACTTTGGTCCTCGGGAATTGAACCTGGGTCCTTTGGCTTTGCAGGCAAGTGCTTTAACCATTAAGCCATCTCTCCAGCCCATTATGTACTTTTTAATATGATTATGCACCTCCCATATATCTCATGAAGTATTTTTTGAATATTTTGGCCAAGAATTGTTTTTTTCGTTGCTTTGAGGTAGGGTCTCACTCTAGCCCACGGTGACCTGGAATTTATTCTGTAGTCCCAGGCTGGCCTTGAACACACAGTAATCCTCCTACCTTCTGCCTCCTGAGTGCTGGGATTAAAGGCATATGCCACGACTCCTGGCTTTTGGTCAAGGCTTTTTCAGACAAAGTCTCTGTGTAGCCCAGGCCGCCCTTGAACTCAGAATTCTTCTGCCTCAACCTCTTGAGTGTTGAGATTACAGGTATGTTGCCATGTGTCTGGTCTCTTGTGTTGTGCTATAGGTAGATATATATTTTTTTTTTTACATATTTTGGTACTAGTAATTATTGGATATATGTTTTGTGAATGCCTTTTTTTTTTTTTTTTCGAGATAGGGTCTCACTCTAGCTCAGGCTAACCTGGAATTCATGATAGAGTCTCAGGGTGGCTTTTTGAACTCATGGCGATCCTCCTACCTCTCCCTCCTGAGTGCTGGAATTAAAGGCATGTGCCACCACGCCTGGCATGAATGCTTTCTTCTAGTCTTTGTTTTGCCTGTTTGTCTTATTAACTATCTTTTTATGAGCAAATGTTTCAAATTTTGATAGAATCCAGATTTATCATTTCTTATATTTATTTCTATATAGAGAAACCTGACTTATCTCAATGTTATAAAATCATTCTCATATGTTTTTCTTTAACATTTAGGATTCTGATTTATTCTTAAGTTTGAGTATGGTGTGTAGGGTTAAAATACATTTTTTCCCATTTTAATATATACTTTGAAGAGTATTTCCTTTCTCCTTTTGGATTACTTTGGTGTAACTGAAACAAGTCCAATTGCCTTAGGTAGGTTGATTTCTGAGATTTTACTGTGTTCCATTAGTCCAGTTGTCAATCCTTGTGCCAGTGCTACACAGTCTTGATTGCTGTTGCTTTGAGATCAAGTAATATAATTCTTTTCAACTTGTTCCTTTTCCTGATGCCATTGGATATTCTAAGTCCTTCATTTCATGTAAATTTTAGGATTACTGGGCCAGTTCCACAAAATAAAAACTCTTAGGATTATCATTAGATTTACATTAAACATATAAATCAGTTTAAGGAGAATTAAAAGTTAAACAATGTTGGGTTTGCTAATCTGCAAGTAGAAGAATCTTTATAATTATTTCCATCTTCTAAAATTCCTCTGAAGAGTTCTGAGTTTTGGGTATGTAAGTCCTGCATATTCTCTGGTAAAATTATTTCGGCTTTTGTGACACTATTTTCAAATGATTTTTTTAACAATTCCATTCTCTAGTTGAATTTTTGAAGGTCACAGAATATAAGATCAGTACACAAAATAATCAGTCATATTCCTGTGTACAAATCACAAACAATTGGTAATGGAATTTTTTTAAGTACCACTTTACAATAGATTGCTTCCTCCCCCAGATGAAATACTTTAGTACAAATCTATCAGAATACACACAGGATTTGTGTGCTGGAAACTACAAAATTGCTGCTGAAGATGTAAATAAGTAGAGAGACATGCTTTCTTTGTGGATTTGAAATATTCAATATAATAGAGCTGTCATTTTAATCCCAAGTGGTATTTTAGATTTATTGCAATACCAATTAAGATCCCAGCAGGATTTTTGTGAATATAAATAAGATGATTCATAAATTTATATGTGAGGGCCAAGATACTGGAATTGCTAAAACAAACTTGAAAAGGAAGAACAAACAAATGGAGAAATCCCTTACCGTCAAGAATCACTCATCAGGATGATATGGTGAAGAGACTGGGGCTTAGATCGTCAGATTAAGATAGAGTCCTGAAACAGACCACTTGAATATGAATTTGATCTAGGACAAAGATGCAACATCAATTCAATGAACCTTGCTAAGTCTCACGTATTACGCAAAGTTTTACTTAAAGTGGTTCATAGATATAAATGTAAAACATAACACTTTAAAGCAATTAGAAGGAAAATAAAGGGAAAAATCTTTAGGAGTTGAGGTTAGAAATGATCCCAGTAAAATCAAATGACTGAAAGAATAATCTTTTTAAAATACTTTAATAATTTTGACTTAATTAATTTTAAGCACTTTTGCTCTGCAAAAGGCACTGTTAAGAGAATTAAGAACAAGCTACAGACTGAGATAAAATATTTTCAAATTACATATTTGACAAAGAAGTTGCATCACACTTAAAGAACTCTTAAAACTCAAGATTAAGAACTCTAAAAACTCAAATATTTCAGTTTAAAACTGAGCAAAAGGACCTCATAGACACTTCACAGAATATACAAAGATGGCAGAGAAACACATGAGATTTGACATTATTAGGCACATGGGAAGTGAACATTTAGACCGTAGTTACATATTACTGCATACAGAATTGGAACCAATACTATGAATGTAAAATCAGAATAATATAAATAAAAATATGTTTAAAAAATAAAATAAAATAAATAAAATAAAAAGAAAAACAATTGCTCAAACAAAAAAGTGACAGCATCAAGTGCTGGCCACTAGGACACCCAGGCATTGATGCAAAGTGGTACCCTCACTCCATAAAATAATCCAGTAATTGTAGGAAGGTACACTTCCATGTGCCCTGGAAGGCCCAATCCTGATGTCTACCATAGAGAGACAGAAGCTTATGTTCACTCCAAAATCTGTACATGAGTGTTATACTGGGAGGGGAGAATGTGGCGCATGCATGTGTGCACCTGAGGTGTATGTCAAAGACATACATCCTCTATTGCTCTTCTACCTCATTTCTCTGAAACAAAGTCTCTCTCACTGATCTGAAACTCTCCAGTTTTTGGATAGATGGGCTGACCAGTGACCTCTAGGGATCCTTCAGCACTGGGGTCACAGGCTACTTGTAAGTACTTTTGCATTGCTGGGGGGAAAGCAGCTGGTCAAAAGCAGCTGATAGAAGGAAAGGGTTTATTTTGACTTGGTGTTGAAGGGAAGCTTCATAGTGGCAGGTACAAGGAGAGGCTGGATATCAACTCCTTACCACAACAGGTAAAAACAGCAGAAAGAGAAAGTCCCCCTTTCTGGCAAGGGGAAGCTGCTGGCTATAAAACCCCCAAACCCACCACCAGCAACATACCTCCTCCTGCAGGGCTCCACCGCCCAGATTGCCACCAGCTGGGGTGCGTGCACTCAAAACACATGAGCTTAGGAGGGGTATCTGATTCCAGCCACCCCACAGGCGTGTACAGCCATGCCCAGCTTTTTACATGGGGATTGCACTCAGGTCCCCGTGCTTGTATAGCAGTGTTCTTACCCTCTGCACCATCTCCCTAGCCCCTGTTATATAAGTTGCATTTGTCATACTCAAACCTAGAAACAACACAAATGTCTTTCAAAGGATGAATAGGCAAACCAAGGCACTTTCATACCATGAAATAGTTTTCAGCAGTAAAATAGAATGATATATACAAGAAGTTGGGTGAAACTCAAAGATATTATGCTGAGTCAGATGAGGCAGCATCAGAAGGTTATGATTTCTTCAGTTTGACATTATTGAAAAGGCAAAGCTATAGTGATGGCAAACATAGTGGTTGTGACGGATTATGCAAGTAGTGAGACTTTGTATATAAATGACTTCATAAAAGGGAGCTCTCAGATTAATAGAACATACTCTGTGGTAGCTATTAAACAAATCCACACAGATGTCATAATTCATAGACGTATATGCTAAAAGAAAATATAGCAGATTTTATTCTATCACAATTTTAAAAGTACCAAAATTCATTCAATTTAATGAACTTTGTATGTGACCTTGTTTCTGCTTTATGTTGTGTTTTGTTTGGCTTTGATTCTTGATCCTCTCTCCCTGTATTTTTTGGTAGATTGGTTTCATTTATTATTATCATTTTATACACATACACACACATGTGTGTGTATATATATATATATATATACACACACACACAATTTATTTGAGAGAAAGAGGGGGAGGAGTAGAGAAAGAGAGACAGAGAGAATGGGCACACCAGGGCCTTCAGCCACTGCAAACGAACTCCAGACGTGTGCGCCCCCTTGTGCATCTGGCTTACGTGGGTCCTGGAGAATTGATCGGGGATCCTTTGGCTTCACAGGCAAACGCTTAAATTGCTAAGCCATCTCTCCAGCCCTCATTTATTATTTTTGAATATTTTTTAAATTTATTTGCAAGCAGAGAGAGAAAGAGAAAAAGAAAGAGAATGAACACCAGGGCCTCTGGCTACTGCAAATAAACTCCAGATGCATGCAATACTTTGTGCACCCAGCTTTACATGGGTCCTGGGGAATGGAACCCTGGTCATTAGGCTTTGCAGGCAAGTGCCTTAACTGGTGAGCCATCTCTCCACCCCATTTATTATTTTTGTTAGTTTTTGAGACAGGGTAGCATGTTGCTCAGGCTGGCTTCAAACTTGCTATGTAGCCGACACTGGCCTTGAATTCCTGATCCTCCTGCCCTCCACCTCCACCTCCCAAGTGCTAAGATTATTGATGTGTGCCACCATTGGTTTTTTTTTTTTTTTTTTTTTTTTTTTTTGGTTTTCAAGGTAGGGTCTCACTCTGTTCCAGGCTGACCTGGAATTAACTGTGTAGTCTCAGGGTGGCCTCAAACTCATGAGGATCCTCCTACCTCTGCCTCCCTAGTGCTGGAATTAAAGGCGTGCGCCATGCCCGGCTCACCATTGTTTTTTAAAAATGTATTTATATGAAAGGGAGAGAATGATATTGAGGGGGGCGGAGAAGGAGAGAAAATATGGACATGCCATGGTCTCTTGCCACTGCAAATGAACTCCAGACTCATGCATCACTGTGCATCTGGCTTTACATGGGTACTGGGGAATAGAAGCTGGACCATCAGGGTTTGCAAGCAAGTGCCTTTAACTGCTGAGCTACCTCTCTAGCCCTTCATTGTTTTTTATACATAATAAACTGTTTTTAATTTGGAAAACCATCCCTTTATTTCTGGAAGTTTTCTTAGTTTTTAGTGTTATTCTCCTAACCCATTCTTATCTGTTCTTTTTTCTTCACAAATTTAATTCAAACATTATATCTCTTTGACTGGTTTTCTTTCATAATTTTTCTTTCTTTTATTTTCTTTGCTCCTTTCTCTTCTTTATTATTTCTGGAGATGTACTTAATTTGAAATTCTAAATCTCTTATTTAATAACAAAGAGTTCATGTTTTATTCTTTGATTATTTTTCTAATATCCTATTCTTATTTCATATTATAATGTCTTTGTGTAATGATAGTTGTTCTTCCTGAATAGTTGCTTTTTGTTATGTTGGATCTGTTTCATCTTAGATGCTTTCCCTCAATATCTGATGACCCTTCTTTGCTCATGTTTAAGAGGAGAAGGAAAACATTGATAGGAAGTTTATAGAATATTGGGAGGAGTTCTTAAGGTCCTATTCCAGTGATCTAGCTAGGCTGTATAGTTGGAGAATCACCAAAGGCAGTTATCATTGGCTCTTGCCTTTTGATATGATTACAGAGAGCAGAGAGGAGGCTATTTTTGTTGCCTGTGTGGAAGGAAACCCCACACTGAAGGTTATTTCCCCAGCTCTAAAACCCATACACTAGACATGCTTAGTTGCTCGCAGAATCCCTCCATGTCCCCAGCAATTTGCTAAGTCATTTACCATTCCTCAGTTTGCCTTTTACCTTAGAATTTTAATTTCTGGGGCTGTAGAGATGGCTTAACAGTTAAGGTGTGAAGCCTAAGGACCCACGTTCAATTCTCTAGTACCCACATAAGCCAGATGCATAACGTGGTGCATGCATCTGGAGTTCATTTGCAGTGGCTAGAAGCTCTGGCATGCCCATTCTCTCTCTCTCTCTCTCAAATAAGTAAAATATTAAAAAGTAATTTATATTATTTCTTTGTCTCTGTCTTCCCTTTCTTGTGGGCTTATGACTTCTTATATTGTACCAGAAGGGAGGGAATGTGGCCCTATGGTAGTCATCTATCTTTACCTGAAAACTCTGTACTATTTTTCTAGATTATGCTATACATTCCCATAGCTTTGAAAACCATCCATGGGCTGATGAAACTAACTTTATGTCTCAAACCCCACCACCCTTTGTCGATATGCATATCTAATTTCTTATTTAATCTTTTCACTTCAGTTATCTAATACCAGGTACTTCATTTTCCTGGAATGCCCATCTATTTTTGTAAATATTTATTTATTTATTATGTATGTGTGTGTGTATGTTGGGGGGAGGGAGGGAGAGAGAGTATGGGCTCATCTTGCCATTGCAAAGGAACTCCAGAAACGTGTGCTATGTAGGTGGCAGGTAGCAGTATTAACTGAGAACAAGAAAACTGGATAAGAAATGAGCGTTCCAGGGACTGGGAAGATTGTCAGTGATTAAACGTACTTGCTTACAAAGCCTGTCAACCCAAGTCCGATTCCCCAATATCCACATAAAGCCAGATACACAACATAGCCCATGCTTCTTTTTGTGGGGAAGGGACAGTGAGGCAGAATCTTGCTGCGTTGCCCCAAGAGGGCTAGAATTTGCCATGTTGCCAAGGCTGACCTTTAACTCATAACCCTCCTGCTTCAAACCCCTAGTACTGGGATGACTTAGCTGTAGCTTCCTATTTTCTTGAACCCCAAATCACAGGAGTCATTCTTACAATTTTCTTCTCTTGTACTTCACTTATCAGTAATCCTATCAGTTCTAGATTCAAGACATATCCAGATTGCATTCACTACTCTTCATCTTTATGGCTACTACCCTTATGGAAACCATTGTCATTTCCTACCGGGGTCCATATAGTAACCTCCCAATTGTTCCAGTTTCCACTCTTGTGCTGCTGTAATACTGTTTACACAGTAGCCTGAGAGAGAATTTTCAGTTACAATTTGCCTCATGTCTTTCCCCTGCTTGGAAGCTGTTAGCCAGCTTTGTATCATGGTGACGTGGCACCTGAGGTAATCAGTTTATGAGCTCTTGATTTCAGAGGCTTCTCTCCATGCTTGCTTGGACTCATTGCTTTGTGCCTGGGGCAAGGCAGTAAATCGTTTAGCAGAGGAATTCTGTACATGTTATGGCAGCCAGGAAGTAAAAGGGGGGCAAGATATATTTTTTTATTTTTTTAAATATAAAAAGTTGTAGTTTTTATCAATCTATATTAATTTTACATAGCATGATAATGGATTTCAGTATCACTTTTCTACACATCTATATGTTGTATTTGATCATATTCATCCCCATTACCTTCTCTTGTCCCCACCCACTCCTGCTGATCCCTTTCCTCTTCCCACATAGTCCACCTTCTACTTTGATGTATTTTTTAAATAATTTATTATTTTGTTTATATTATTCTAATTTTACAGTCATATTGGTGACTCCATTATCCTCCTCCCTGTCCTCCCCCCTCCAAAGGGACCCTCATCAATGGGGGCTGTGGGTCTATGATGTATTTTTTTGAGATAGTCTAAATATGTTTCTTACAGGAACATTGGGGAGGGGTTATTTACAGGGTATGCACTACTTACCAGTGAGTGAAGATCTTAAGATCTGCTTCAAGGGCATGCCTCCAGTGACTTAACTTCTCCCCACTAGGTCCTGCTTTCTAATTTCCCATCACCTCTCAATAGCACTGCCAGCTAGGGATTAAGTGTATTAGATACTTTTCTAGTCGCTGTGACCAAATACCTCACAAGAAGCAATTTAAGGGAGGGAGGATTTATTTTGTCTCACACTTTGAAGGGATACAGTCCATTATGGCAAGGTGACAGGAACAGCTGGTGTGCCTGGAAGTGGAACTGTGAGGCAGATGGTTTTATCTCAGTAGAGCAGGAAGCATAAAGATCAGGCTGAAACTGGGATAAGGCCTGCACCCCAGTGATCCACTTCAACCCAGTAGGCCCTGTCTCCTAAAGGTTCCACATCCTCCCCAAATCTCACCAGCAGCTATGAACCAAGTGTTCAAATATGTGAACCTGTAGGAGACACTTCACATTCAAGCCATAACTAACCAAGCCTTCAGTGCACATGTTTGTGAGGCCTATTTCAGATCCAGACTACAACAGACAGGGTCAGTGCTGTCCATTTCCATAACACAGTTTGAATGCAATCCATACTCTGCTAATAAGACCCTGTGGAATATAGCTTCCACCCAAGTCTTTGACTTCATCTCTTGCCAGTGTCTCTTGGATTTCCCCCATAAGACTTAATATTTAAAGTCATTCTCTGCCAGTTGCTGAGCCTATAAATCAGACAAGACTGGGGCTTTGGAGGAGAGTTAATGAGTTTCATCATCTTCAGAAAGTAGTTGATAAGTTCTGAGTTGTGAAACCCCCTTTGTCTAATCACCAGCATTAAATGCAATGTCTTCTAGTCCACATGGTCTTGGGTTATATAACTCTTACATGTTTGTCAGTTTAGTTCTACCTTTCCTTTGAAAGATATAGAGAAAATCGAGCTGAATCTAGGAAATGACTCTTGTGCTTTTGTTTTTCTTCCCTATGTTTTGTACAACTCAGGAGGTTCATCAGGAACGGATTGCTTTGGAAAACCAACTGGAACAACTTCGTCCAGTCACCGTGTTGTGACCTCCCAAGCTTCAAGTGACAGTTTGTGACCTTGTCTGCCAAGATAGTTCTTTTGAATGTTTTAGTCCAACTACTTGTCATAAATGTCTGACTGTCAAAAACTGTGAGCAGCACAATATAAGCTGTATAATCTCTCTTGCAGTTCACTTGTGTGTTGTACTGTGGTGGAAAAATTACTTCAACTGATTAATACCCTTAAAATGCCATTAGCTACTTAGGAGGCTGAAATAGTTGGATCAAAAGGTTCAAGGCCAGCCTAAGCAACTTAGTGAGATTTTTATCTCAAAATAAAAAGTGAAAAGAGGACTGGGGACATACCTCAGTGCTAGAGCTCCTACTTAGTATGTGCAGTGTCTAATCCCCAGTACCATAAAAATATTGTAATTATCAGTAGAGATTATCTCCCATTCTTACCTACTTTCTCAAAGTATTACGTGCTGCTTCTTACAAAATAATAGTCTTCTGGCAAGTAATTTAGAACATTATTTAAAGAATTTATAATTTTTATAAAATCTTATAACCAAGTACCACCGGAATACATGTTTTATTTTTGTATGTATATCACATACATTAGGTTGGTTCCCTGAATAATTGGGATTCCAACTGGATAGTCTTTGGCAGGAGAATAATAAAACAAAAGAGCTGAAACAAAATTCAAACATTGAATTTAGACTGGCGCTGTGCCCTCCACCACTGTATGCCAAAAATTGCTTCTCTAGTGCCATTTTGATACTATATCTAGCTATAAATAATACATGACCATTGTTTTCTGTTGAATGTCAAAGACTTATTGGGTCTTTACACCTCTGTGAAGTGGAGATTTTGGCAATAAGCTATTTAACTTGGCTATTCTAGGCCATTGACCCAGATAACTCAGTGTTCATGTAAATTTGTAAATTTTGGGGCAAGCACAATTTATTTTAATTGCTTTGCCAGAACAAATTATATAAATAGCTACCAGATCTCGACTTCTGTCCTTCATGGGATAACATCTGTAAATGGAAAAATTGAGAAACCACCCATCAAATATGAAATGCTGGATTGATAAGTATTTGTTGTTGAACCCAGGTATCCAGCCTGAGGAGGAAAAGGAAATGGTTACCAATTTCCCAATAATCACTAGTGGTAATTTTTTTTATTATTGTAGCATGGGCAGCGAATGTATTGGGTGTAAAGAAATAATGAAAGAATGCGCTCCTCCCACTGGCTTTATGACTGTTCTCCGTGAAGAGGACTCTTGGGAACTATTTGGTTTGTATGCAGTACAGGGGAGCTCAACTAACTCCAGTGTGGGTAACGTAAAGTGAGATCAAATTGCAGAAGCCAGTATCCTTTAGAAATTTAGGTAGAAAGCAAAGTTGAAAGTGATAAATGACTAACCCTGTATGTTCATAGGGTTCCTGGTTCACTGACCCACACAGGGCCTGCCAGCTTTCACGTCGCTCTGAGAGACTTAGAGCATGACACAGGGCTCCTGTGCATTTTTCTAACTTACCCATTCTTTGGATAGTGGAATTAGGTGTGCCTAAGGTCCTTTTTGAAATGGTTTTAGATAGATTTTCAATATGTAAGATTAAGCTGTTGATTTCAATAGAACTGAGAGCTTTTAGCAGAAGTAGGCATTTATTTAATACTTCCTTGTTCCATTGGCAAGCTTTATCAGGAGCTTAAAGGCAGAAGAGAACAGCTCAAACAGATGATGTTTTTCCAAAGAAAAACAAATTTTTGAATCTCTTCCATGCATATTTAAGGATTTTAAACTGATTTGATTTTGAAAGTCATGAAACTTGAACTATTTCTGCATTTCCTTTTCTCCTTTGGCTGCCTTGTTTTTGTTCTTTGTGGGAAAAGGTTGGGGAGCAAGTTTAAACCCTTCCTGAGATTATGAATGGGTCAGTGCAAATTTCTAGGTAAACTTCTTGTTCCATGTGCTGAGATCTGGGGGCTGCAGCAAATTTGATCAGCAGTGTTCTTATTGCAGATGTTTCACAGCATGTTTGGCTCTTGGTACATCCAAACCAGGAAAGGTTAATATATGTACTTTATCTCAAAATCATATGCACTCGCTCTGGATAGCACTTCGTAGCCACCAACCAACCCTGCAACCTAAGGAATGGTAGTCTATACTATGCATTTGCAAAACATTGATAGTCTCCCCCCTCCCACCCTTTCCCTCATGGAGTCAGTGACAAAAACAACTAAATCAGGAGGTTTGAGCTTTGCTTAGTTGGCTTGATTTTCCTTACAGGGAAAAAAATACTTGCATTGGACAATCAAAGCCTGCCGAGTTTCACTGATATATTTCTGTGGTGCTGGGGATTGAACCCAGAGCCTCATGCATGCTAGGCAAGTGCTGGGCCATACCTCCCGTGCTTCACCAGTATTTTAGGATAGGCACTGCATTAAAGCACACTTCAGTAATAGCTATTACCCAACATTTTTAGCTGGATTTAATTTTGATCAGTTTATTTGTTACTTAGAAATAGTTTTTTTTAAAAAAAAAATGATGGTGTTTATGTAAGGACACACATATTACTACTGTTACTATTTAGTACTTATCCTCTATTTCCGTATTTGCTTAGGATATGTGCTTTTAACTTAGGGGTTATAATGCCTGATAATGTTTCCTCTAATATGATTTATTAGTAAGAGCCTGTAATACGATTTGGAGGTAGGCTAGCATTTTGAAATCACCTAAAAAATCTGCTCTAGAATTAGATTTGCTTGTTGGGCAGAATCCTACAGAGTGAAGGTCAATGCTGACCCCACTTACAGGGCCTTAATTGCCTTGTTCAATGATCTTCCCCGTAGGGAGCCTTCATTCCAACAGTTGAAAGTACAATAGAGCTGATAGTGGGCTTATTGGAGCTAGCTTTCAGCATATGTAGCATACTGCTTTTGGCCACCTTTCCATTCCTAGTCCTGAAGTAACAATCAAGTTATATGTGTGTGTATACACACCCATAAACAATCAAGACAGATAATTTTTCCTAGTTGGAAAGATCTAACTGCTTTACAAATATTGGACAAGTACTTTGGACTAATGAGGAAAGGAGTCAGCTTAGCTGGAAGTTGTACCCATGTGAATAGGATGGCAGAGCTGGGCAGGAATGGTGCGCATCTTCTGAAGCTAGCGTGTAGGAAACCAAGACCCTAAGAATCAGGAGTGCTTGGCTCAAGCATCCATAGAAAGATATAGCTATTGGTAGAGTTGGGATACCAGCCTGATTTTATGGATTCCAAGTTAGGTCCTCTATCAATACTAAAAATAGAAGAATTTTTCTATTTATTGTGTTGAATTGTATTGACTTAATTGGTCTTTAAAAATGAAGACCTGTTCTGAGGAGCTTTAGATATGGATCTTTCTCCTAGATTCAAATGGAAAGTAAAATCTGAATGAAAATAATACCATTGAACTCTTCTTTTAATACCTCACCTTTGATGGTGCAATAAGTTACTCTGAATTTCTTGGCAGAACTTTTGACAGCTATTACTTTGAATAGATTCCATTCCCATAGTCCTTATGGGAGTTTGTTTTTAAAATAGACTACTAGGACTTAAATGAACTCAATATGTAGTAAGTTACAGTTGTTTTCCAATATGTCTTGGTTGCTTGAGTCCCAAATGTTCGATTTTAGCAGTTTTTAGAGTGAGTAATCAAAAACATGGACTTTTACTTTGACTTTATGCCAATGTCTGAACTATCTTAAACCATTTTTAGATGTGATTTGATTCTATATCTGTATCTAAATATTTGTCAGTGTCTTGAATGATAATAATAGATGTATAATTAGAAGATCAATAAGATAATATCTGGAATTGATGTGTTTCTTGCAGTTAAGGCAAACATTTGCAAATATCTTCATCTTAGCAGCAGTTGAAAAGAGCTCAATTACAGTATCAACACCTTAGAGCTAAAAGCATTTACTCCACACAAACTATAATCAAACCTCTGACTAGATTTTATCAAGGAAATATGATTTTTTAAAGTGTAAAAACAAAAATTTAACATCTCATGGCAACCAGATCGTCCCATGTTTCTGACAAGCAGGCTCATTACGTTGCGATTTGAAGATTGTGGGTGTGAACACAGTGAAATAGTACTTACAGAAGTCTCTTTCTCTCTCTAGTTAAACAGAACACTAGTAACTGCTTTCTCTTTCCAACTGGTTTACTGTTTCAAGTGTGTTTTTGAAAGCTCTGACTTCAAAGGATCAGCTGAATTTATACTCTAGTTATGAGTGTTACGATCTTTTGTATCATAATTCAGTGTGGTTCAAGTTCCCAGTAAGAAGTGGGGGTTTGGGTTTGTAGAGTCCTCAGCCCACATAGCTTGCTTTTCTTTCAGCATAGGCTAATGGAGACTATTCATCGGCAGTGGCATATCGGTCATTGATGCTGATTTGAGTGGATATTACTGTAGGCCACCCCACTCTGCTTTGTTTGTGAAGAAAAATGCATCCAGTTATGTGAGCCTCCCATGAACAGCAGACAAGGAGGGCAAGACTAAAAGCAATGCATTCTAAGAGCAGCTACCCACTCCAAACAGGCTTTCAGAGTGTGTCTTGTGAATCCTTGAAGCAGCCATTGTGTCAGTGTGTGCAAGAAACCTGGGAACAGTTACTTTTAGGATTTTAGAATCACTTCGAAACACACATGATGGTAAAGAAACCTTTATGAGGAAGTACTATAGGGTTTTCATTGATAGGACTTGTTCTGCTTACAGCAGCCTTGCCTGACTGTCACCAATTAGACAATGTTTATTTTTGATGTCTGTGGAAGGTTTGAGAAAGTACATTTATGATTCTGAAGACCAGAGGATAGCAGGCTTAAATTGGAGTTTGAGGGCCACAGGGAGGAAACCCTCAGGTACTAGGTTCATAGCACCCTGTAGGATAATAGGTTCTCAAGCTCCTTCAGAGAGTTCTGGCATGGGACTGAACACAACCCCGTTGTATACAGCACAGATCAACTATATTGTACTATTTCTGCTTTAAGTCAACGTGTGTGATAGCTTCAATTCAACCATCTTGGGAACTACAATACCCTCTTTTTAGCACTGCCATTCCTTTTGTCTTTAGCACAAATAAGATTTTAAGTGAGCCAGAGGCAAAAGAGCCATTTTAGTCTTCATAGCTACTGGCTAAGAGAGATAATGAGCTGACTGTCTATTTTAACCTTGAAAGTAAAAATGTATATTATATTTTTTCACTACAGGTACATGCAACAGTAAAAAAAAAAATGTAACCACAAAGTATATATTTGATGCTTTCTGTCTTTTCATGATACTATGCTAACAAGTTGTGTGAATATTTTACTCAGCTAGAGTCTCATTCATTTGCTAAACCTTGAGAACATTCTGTGTACATTCACTTGAAACATAAATAAATCCTTGAGTGTCCTATATTTGGATTGTGATTTGTAGACTCAAGCTAACTTTACTGCCTCTTTTTCACACTTGTTGAAAAATCTGTGAAGAACATATTAAGGCCATCCAACTTGGAAAATTGTACATGTTGTGAAACTGGGGTGCTATGTTAAAATAAATGTATGATTATTAAGTGGCTTTTATGGAGTCTTGGTGTCAATATTTTGTGGTTTTCATTTGGTGTCATTGGCATTTAATACAGGTGATGTAAAAAGAGTTGGGGGTAGTCCCATTGAAATGAAAGTCTGAAGTTTGGTTAGTTTCAACCTTCTTGTAATCTAAGACCAGTTCTTCAATATTTGCATATATAGTAAGCCCTTGGCAGTCATGAGATATCATGGGCAACCCCATGCATTTTAAAGGTTCACTACATTGAAACTTGGTTTAATGTGAAGCTAGCTTTATTTTGTCAACATTATTTTATTTTTTTGTTGTTGTTTGAGAATGCCTATAATTCCAATCACTTGGAGGCTAAGGCAGGATATAATGAGGTTTGGGCCATTTGGGGCTACATGGTACATTCAAGGCTAGCTTGGGATATGTAGTAAACCCCTATCTCAGAAAATAACAGAAAAGAATGTTCCCATCACAGTGTCCTTGGATGGGATAGGGGTGATATATGGAATGTTACATAATAGTGGTCTCAAAATCTTGTGCACCAGTTGAAACTTCTTACTGTTAAAATTTGTGTAATTTTAGAAGACGCCAGTGTCCTCTAGATGGCTTTTATGCTTTGTTATAGTTTTCATCTGTTAGGGTTTGGCTATGTATTGAATGTCTGGTCCTCAACTGTTGGTACTATTTTGGGAGATTCTGAAAACTTTAGGAAGTGGGGCATAGCTGGAGAAGGTAGGTCACTGGGGTATGTGTTTTGAAACTTGTCCCAAGTCCTTCTTTGTCCCTCTATCTGCTTTCTGTTTGCCATGTCTGAAATCAGGAATCACTTGTATACATACATACATATTCTTTATTTATTTTATTTTATTTTATTTTATTTTTTTGTTTTTTGAGGTAGGGTTTCACTCTAGCTCCAGGCTGACCTGGAACTCACTATGTAGTCTCAGGGTGGCCTCGAACTCATGGCAATTCTCCTACCTCTGCCTCCCGAGTGCTGGGATTAAAGGCGTGCACCACCACACCTAGCTTATACATACATACATATTCTTTGCATTATTTCTGTAAGGCATTTTGTCATAGTGGCAAAAGGTCTAACACACCATCTATAAGTTTACTCTGTGTTCTGACGTGCCTTCTATAGATAATGTAGTGCACCCCTACTTTGTAGCCAGAGATCTGCGTTAGAAGCTAGAGATAAGACCAGAAATACAGAAATCATTCCTTGAAGAAGTTCACAGCCCATTAGACAGAGACATGCAGATGCAGGCAGAATATAGGATAGATGTTCTGAGGTGTTGCGATAGGATAGCTATAGATGCTGGGAAGGCATAAACCACCCTGAGAAATATTAAAGCTATATTCAAGATTTAAGAGCAAATGCATGTAGTTGCCTATGTTGCTAGTGTTCGGTGAATAATTTGTGCTTTGCTAGAAGATTGTAAACTAGTGTTTCTAATATAGACCAAACCTGTTAGTTTGGTTTGTGATACATATTATGATGTATGTTTGAGCAAAGGATCAAAATCACAAGAGAATAAACCTTTGTAGGCACAAGACGTATGGGAAAACATGAGACTTTTTCCATTCTCAATTCTTTTGGAAGGCCCTGAGATGATTGAGAAGTGTGAGGCTCACTTTTGAAAAAACGGTTAAGGTTATCAAAGTAAAGAAATAGGGTTTGGAACTGAACTTGAAATACCCAGTTTCTTTTGAACAAGATTGTTTAGTGAATTTAACAATTTTGAGAAATCCCCAAATCTGCAGGAGAAAAACACTCCAAGTATAATAGTCCCATGGCAAACTCAAACTTTGGAGTCCTGCCATATTGTTTTTAATTATGAGATGTTCTGGGAGTGTAAACATTAGTACTTACAAGTGAGAATACTGTAGCTGTAGCATTTGGCAGCAGGGGACAGAAATATTTTATATATGTCTAAGACCATATATATATATATATCTGTATATATAAAATAAGTAACAGACATAGTATTGTGTCATTGATGTTTGGAATTACTAAAACCTACATGTTGATAAGTTGATAATAAAAGCTGACTTTTCATCTCTTTTATTGTCTTAGATTTTTGTAGAGATGCACCCCTTATTTTATTCCTGGGGCACATTATTTTCATCTTTACAGATTGCTTCCACTCCTGTATTGGACTTAATCAAAAGTACAAGGCTGAAGGAAAGCCGAGGGGAAGAAAGGTAATGTCTGGGGAACGGAATGAAGGAGAGCAAAGCAAACTACATACAGACCCAGAGACCGGTGCTGCAAGTTCTTTGAAATTCAAATGAAATTACCTTGATCTTCAACCCATGTGTGTGGAGAGCCTGGATGCTGATCTTTCTGGAGATTCTGAGAGGCAGAGGTGATGGTGGAGGGACGTACGTTCTTATCTTTGCTGCGTCTGACTCTAAGCTGCTTCCTAGAAATTAGTTTGATAGACTGACCATCTATCTGTCCCTGCCAAACATCATGTATGTGAGGCATTTGTGGGCATGTATATGGAGGATGAGCTAAAACGGAAACGAAGCAGAATTTATACACTATTCAATGTTGAGGTGTAGTCAATGAAGAACACGTGACTCTTAGCCTTTAAGTTTGAGTTTACTGAGAAAACAAGGCACAAAAAAAAAGTCATTGTACACATTATAACCAAAAGACAAACCTTCTGACAAACCTGTTCTTTTTCATTCTTGAGAACATCTTGTTGGAACTGAGGTCACTCTGAGTAGAATCATTCCATTAGTATTAGTGTAAAGTGTTTTCTGTTTAAACAAGCTAACTAATCAAAACCGTGTTTTATAATGGTATTCGTGACCCACTATGATTGTACTGATGTGATCTTATAAAGTAAATAAAAACAAACTCTGGGAAGTCAAGAACATCTCACTGCTCTTGACTTTCAGATCCTCTACACCAACTCATCTGTGTCTATTTCTTCTTCTGCAGCTCGTATCTAAACACCTTCATCTTGGCACCCAATGTGGGGTAAAATATATATATATATATCTTTTCAGCTGAGGCAGACCGAAAGGGGTAAGTACGCTCTAAGTAATTCAAGTTTATAAATACTTTATGTCCAGGCACGCCTCCAGGGGACAGTGCTCACATTATAGTCTATAGGAGAGGTGCCTCTTAGATGTTGTGATATAACAGGCCTCTTCACAGCTCCTTGCTGCTCTTTGCCTCACTGTGGTATCCCTCCTGTTCCTTTCTGTAAATCTTCTGTTCTGATTCTGCTGACTGGGGGAGACTGGGGAGCTGGGGGCGTTAGTAGTCCTGCCAGCATTTTTAACCCTGAGCATATCCGCAACCACCCAGCTTCTACTATGGATATAGCCCAATCCTCAGCTGGGTACCATTCTGCCTCTGCCTCCATCAGGTCCACCAGGGAACATTTAGCAATGTCTAGAAATACTTTGGGTTGTTTGTAATTTAGGAGTGCTACTGGCCTCTACTGTATGCAAGCAAAGGATGTTGCCAACCAATCTACAATGCGCAGGATAGTTCCCCATAGCAAACGGTGATCTGGCTCCGTATGTTAGTAGGGCTGTGTTATAGAGTGCTCTTCTCCAAGCATAACAGCCAGTGAATTCACCCTTGTTAGAAGCAAATGTGAGTCCTAGCAAGAGACTTGAAAGGGGGTGGGGAGGGTCATCAGCCCTGACCTCCTGCACCTCCCAGCCAGCTACATGGGATTCTGCCCCCACTGCACAGTGTGATGAGTTCAGGAGGCACTGTGGTACATAGTGTGTATAAGGTTAATTGCAGGGGGAGACTATGCAGCAATGGGGGGGTTGTCATCCTGGTTAGGGTGGAACATTTTAGTAATGTGTCCGCTTTGTCATATAAGTAACCTCTTAACCATGCTCTGAAAGTAAGCTCGTTAAACTCATTGGTTCACCAAATTAGACTTGGGTGGAATCATACTTTGATGGGTGGTGGTTCTCGTTTTGGTGGTGGGGAGCAGAAAATTCTTACAACAGGCTGATTTTGAGACATCCTGTTCCAGAGGAGCCTTTTGGGTTTCTCTCCATCTCCCTCAAATTAGTTTCCTCCTGACCACTGCCATGAATACTCCTTGGCATGGCCAAAGCTACATCAAAAGGTCATGCTAAATTAACCCATTAACTCCCGGGTAAGTGAGTGAAATGAGTGAGGAGTAGGATGGAAAGTAGCGCTGGCCCACCTGCTTCAGTGAAGGGAAACAATAGAGAACGGCATAGGTGGTGTTAAATGGAGCCACCACCCTTTCCAAAAAGACAGCACTGCGCTAGTACCATGCAGGCTGCCATGTTGCTAGATTTCTGATTCCTGGAGTGAATCAACATGTCATCTCACTCATCCCCAGCTAGTCCCTTTTATGTTATTTGCCTTTTTGTGGACTTGTAACATACACCAGTTTTAAGTGTTTAGCCCAATGAATCATTGGGATAATCTTGAACAGTTGGAAGATAGCATAGCAGATTTCAAGACTTATTATAAAGCTAGAGTTAAGATAGTGACATATATTTTGCATGTATATTTCCAAATGATAAACAGATTAATGACAAGACTAGAGCCTAGAAATATATCCACACATTTACAATCCCTTTATTTATAATTTTTTAAAAACCATCATAATTCAGTGTTGGAAATGGTCCTTTCAATAAATGGTGGTGGAGCAACTGAATATCTATATGGGGAAAAATGACTCAGAATGCCTATCTGGCACAGAAATTATTTCAATATGTAGTATAGATCTGAATATGAAAGGTAAAACAATAAACTTTCTAGAAGAAGGTACAAGATAATATCTTCATGAATCTCAATAAGAGATTTCTTTTTAAACAGGGACCACAAAACACTACCCATAAAGGAAAAGATTGATGAATTGAATTTCATTAAAGTTAAGAACTTTTGTTTATCAGAATTCATGACTAAGAGTTTTGGCAGACTGCAGAACAGTAGAACTTATTTGCAATACATCTGTCAAAGGACACTTGCATGTTTTTTTTTCCCCCTGCATTGGCAACTATTTCTAATTTAAAACACTGAGGAGGAAAGAAACCACTGTGCAGGCTGACATCATGTAGGCCAAACAAAACAAGCCTTCAAGCCAGCTCTGGCCCATGCATTGCCAGTTTGCAGCCTCACCTTGAGCAGCACAGAAGAATGGAGAAGCTTGAATATTTCTGTATTTTCTTTTTTTTTTTCTTGACCAACCTCTGTGAGGGGAAAAAAAAAACAATCCAAAGATCTGGTTGTCAGTAGTAAGAATTTTTGCTTACATGGCAAAGTGGCTGGCTATATTGAGCTTATGTTTTAAATAAATAGCACTCTTTCCACGCCACTGATGTGCACAAAAATAAATATTTTAAAATATGTTTCATCGCAATTTTTGTTCAGCCTTGCTTGGCTCTGTGGAGATCACAGCTGACCTTTTTTCAACTTACTCTCTCGGACTCTAGATTTCTCAGCATCCTTGCATAATCATTGAGAGGCCTGGAAGGTCATCTTCATGGTGTTGTGAGACAGAATACATGCAAAGTTATGGGTTCAAATTTTAGCCTTCTGAGCTCACCTGTGTCTTGACTATCTTTGGCCCTTTAGCTTTCCAAAACTGATTTTACTTTCTTCTTCTCTTAAGCACTGCTCCTCCAAAATTCTTATAGTCCAGTTGGAGGCAAGTGAGGTGGGGAGTGACTTCCTGCCATCTCTTCCAGTTGAATATGAAGAGGTGGCCTGAAGGGTGATGTTCTCTAAGCATAGCACCTTAGGGAGGGTAAGGATGGGGAGGGGGACACAAGAAACTGGACCTAATTGGAAATGGTACCACAAAATCCTATATCCTGAAAGACATACTAAAATGCTGAACCTTCATCAGGTGTTTAGAGAGAACACCTGAATCACAGGGGCCTGGAGAAGGTAGGATGAAGACTAACCTCAACCTTCTCCAGTTCCTCTCTCTCACTCCCCTCTTCTTTCTCCCCCCTCTCTCTTTCTCTTTCATACTACCTATATTTTTCTTCCTTCTTTTCCCTTGGCAGTGACCTGTAACTCCCAGTACCAGCATGTGGTCAATATCCACAATGAGCTGTTGATCAGAGAGACCAAAAGGTTTCCCAAAAGAAGACAGATTTCTGTCAGAGTTCTTGATGACCCACCAAAGGTTAATGGTAAGACCCTATTGCCGAGGACACCATATGATGTTGGGATGGAACATGGAGTGACCTCGCTGGAATCTGGAAGAGTCAGTCCCCAGACAGTTAGCTTGTCTACTGCCAGAAGGTGCTACATAAGTGACTGGGGGAAGATGACCAACATCTGTCTAAGCAACTCATGGTCTAAACTACTCAGCAGCGAACAACCTGACATGATGCTCACACAAGTGCAATAGTGGCACACAGCCATGGTGGATTACCAACTGCTCTTGATTTGGCTAACAGATCTGCTCAGTGGAATGGAACCCATACCTGGAACTGGGAAAAAAGTTAGAACCATATCCAAAAATGAGTTTGCTCTCCAATATCAAGGTCCCACCAATAGTGGGATACAAGAGGGCCTACACCTATTTAATTCTCTCTAAAACACTAATGGTTATCCATGTGTCTTGCACTGATCTCACTCTGTTGGAGAATTTGCTTCTCTTTTTCAGATAGACACAGAACCTGAGGAGAGAATCAGCCCATCACGCTTCACCAGGGCACCAGCGGAAGCCATAGAATAATTGGGCAAGAGTGCTGCTTTCTCAGCGAACCTGGTATCAGCACAGGGGCGAAGGAGATAGACACAAAGAACACTCAACCCCTACCAAACCAGAGATCCAGAGAGACAGAGATTCCCATGACCTCGTCACTGAAATAGACCTAAGATGAACCCAATGTGGCTCAGGGAAATTCATGGAAGAGGGGGCGGAAAGATTGTTAGAGCCATGAGTTAGGTCATTATGCACAGAGACATTGCCTCTCCCGCATAACTGATGGCTACCCCCATAAGGCAAGACCCATATTACCCATGGGGGGAGGACAGGGAGAAGGCTAACGATGGTACCATCATGGCTGTATACACATTATGTAGATAACTAATAATAATAAAAAGGATAGGCACTGTGGTTAGATCACTTGAATTTAAATCCTGGCTCTAACCCTTTGTAGTCTTGGGTAAATTCTTTGCTCCTCTCTGCCTCAATCCCTCATCTATAAGTAACCAATAATAGTGTGTATTTATCACTTGGAATTCTGCCAACTAATTGCTAGCCATGTGTTCATTAAAGTGAAAATTAACTGTTGGCTGATTGTCTGTCAGGCCTTGGCATTGTGCCAAGCCTTGGAAAGTAGAAGACAGAGGGGTCCCTGTCTCAGAGATTCCAGCTCACTCCGGTTTTCAGCAGCTCACTCCTGTTTTCAACAGAGGCAAACAACTTTCCAAAGTGACCACTGAATCCTTGCATTGGTTAACATGTAACTGCTGGCTGGGTTGGTGGCATTTTTCTCGTGGAACCTGGTTGTGGCTAAAATCCAAAACCACTCAAAGGATGATTAATCTTTGAAATACTCTCTCCTGAAGGGCAAAACTTGAGTTTACAGTGTAGATGAGGAAACCTTGAACCCCAAGAAGTGAACTGACTTACCTACAGCATGCTAGAAAGAAGCCTACCAGATTACCTTGAACTGACTGTTAGTAGAAATAGGGCTGTTAAAGATTATTGGTGAAGGCTCACAAAGATTAAGGGAGATTATAAATGAATCCTCAGTCACCTCAGAAAAGCATGAATACGATGAAAAGATTAAGAACTTGTTGCAGTCAGGTTCGCATTGCTGGCAGAAATCACCTGACCAAGAGCAGTTTGTGGGGGAAAAAAGGTTTATTTTGGCTTACAGGCTCGAGGGGAAGCTCCATGATGGCAGGGGAAAACGATGACATGAGCAGAGGGTGGACATCACCTCCTGGCCAACATCAGGTGACAACAGCAACAGGAGAGTGTGCCAAACACTGGCAAAAAGAAGCTGGCTATAACACCCATAAACCTGCCCACAACAATACACTGCCTCCAGGAGGCGTTAATTCCCAAATCTCCATCAGCTGGGAGCCTAGCGTTCAGAACACCCAAGTTTATGGGGGACACCTGAATCAAACCACCACAGAACTAGACTTGGAAAATGCTTTTGGGAAGTGTGAAACATGTCTCTGAAAACTGCAATGAAGCGGATTATTGTGGTGGAGGAAGACAGCATAGAAGAATTGTGTCCTGCAACGACATGGAAAGCAGAACTTCTGAAAGGTAAGTGTGCTTATTTGGCTGAGGAGGTTTGGGAGTAAAATGGTGAATGTGCTTCTTAGTTTCTTTAATAATAAAATGTGAGAGAAAAGATAGAAATTGAGGGAAGAGTCATCAAAGAAAAAGGAGCTTGATGATGTTGGAAATTCTTAGCCCTTCTAGATTACTAAGGCCCAAATCTTCACTCACATAAAGACGCTCTGAAGAGATTACAGGTGTGGTTCTTAGAGACCCTCTAGAATCCTTATCCATTTAGCAGAGGCCCCAAACAAATGAAGAGAATATAAGTGAAATGTTGGTGGGCCTGGCTTCTTTCTAATGGAGTGAATCTGTACAACACTCATAGGAGACCACAGAATTCTGGATAGTTTCACTCCAATAGAAACACTGAACTCAAAAAGGCTGATAGATTCTCTAAGTTCTGCTGGCAGGAAGCAAACTGATATTAATATTCATGCTTTAACATGTGCAGGAGTTCATGAAAAAGAAAGGATGATCCAGAGAAGGGACCAAGCATCCTGAGGACAAAGCTGAGTACCCAGAAGGTAAGCTGAGACCCAGCAGAGGCTTATTCCAAAGCCCCGGAACCAATGGGTTTATCTGGATTTAAAGGTGTATAATCTGTTAAAAATAAATTATATTTGAAGAAACTGTTGATGTTAAATCAGTGGGCTTACTACAAAAAAAAATCTTTTGTAGAAGACGGACTAGTTGGAAAGCAGAAGGGGTTCAGTGGAAGGTGTGTAGGGGAAGGAGGAGACTGATCAGATCAGGGTATGAATATGAATGGATATTATCAATAAATGCTAAATATTTTGGAATAATGATTCATTTTTAACCTCCTCTTTTTGGAGCATAATGACTACAGCTTCTATCCTAGTCTGCCCTTCTACTGTATGGTGAGAGCATTGTTTCTTTAGTTTCTATCCACGGGTGGAAAGTGGGTCCTGGAGTTGAGTTTAAGGAAGTACACCTAGAGCTTCATTTCTCCTTGATTAAGATGATACAAACGGTTAGATATTGGACTTTTGAACTAGTTGTATTTGGATGAGAGTTCTGGACTTTAAGTTGATGGTATAATGGGGAGGTCTTTGGATGAACCTTGGGATGGGGTGAGCATATTGTCCATATGGAATGGATGGGAATCATGGGGTCTGTCAGAGGGAAGATTGTGATGAGCAGAATTTTGTTTCTCCTAATCTCCACCCACTTGTGTTATGCCCATGTTGTATTATGGTACGAACGGGACTTCACAGATGTAAAGGTACTAAACAGGCAACCAACCAGAGAGATGACCCTGGATTAGCCAGCTGACCCACTGCAATCACATGAGCCTAGCAAAGCAGAAGAGATGCAGCTGAGGGGGAAGCCAGAGAGATCTGAAGCAGGCTCAGACAGAAACATGAGAAGATGAAGGGACATTGTGATGAGGGATGCAAGGAACGAGAATCTCCTTGCTACAACCAGTGTGACCTTGCCAACACCTTGATTTTGTTTTTGAGAAGCTGAACACAGGGCTCAGGTGAGTCATGTCTGACCTATGGAACTACAAGATAATAAATTTTTGTTGTTCAAAGCTTCTATATTTATGATGATTTCTTATGGCAGCAATAAAAAACTAATAAGCTAATACAAAGTTCTGAATCAGTTGTCAACACTGCAATGTCCACCAGACATTTTATGGGGTTGGAGTAGGAGGGGTTAGGGAAAGACCAAAAGCTAAAAGGCCCCTTTGACCTCTCTGTGCATTCATGATTTTTATAGAAAACTATCTCGGAAAATGAAAAAGGTCAGAGAGGTACAGTGGGTGCTTCTGGTGGGTTTGTAGAGGACATTCTGTTCTTTACTACTTTAGTCTTGCAAGGCAATTAGTTCCTCCCCACTTCAACAGCCTGGGCATGAAAGCAGCCTTTTGTAGCACATGGTCAGACAGATGCTGTATGTACCAGTGAGTTTAGGAAAAGGAGACAGAAACAGCCTTGACTGTGGGGGTGGGGGTGGGGTGGGGTAGGGTGTCCCTCAAGGGGAAGCTCGAGGACTAAGTGCTGGTAACTGGGCTCCAGATATCCCCAACAGAATAGAACGAGAGCAAGAGATCTGCAAATATCACTCCTAACTTCTCCTTGGCTTCCTATTAAAACGGGTGGCTAAGGAAAAAACCCACCTTGAGGAACTGTGGCTGCAAGTCAATGAGATGCCCATGGGTGCAGCTTGTAAACTGTACAGCATCACCCAAGTCAGCCCCCCGCCCATCAACCTGATGCAAGTTAAAGCAACAGACATTGATCAAACTCATCATACAAAATATCTTGGAGACTGCAAAGGAGACCCTTGCTTTGGTTCCTGCTGGATGGCAGGTGTGGATACTGATGCGGGAGCCCCCAACCATAGATCAAATGTCCCTAAGAATTTCTACCTCCTTCACAGCTCCGGATCTCAGTAGGAACAGGATCTGACAAGCTGTCTTTTTACCTCATTTCTGTGTCCATCATAGAGGAGGCTGAAGTCCCAAGTGCATTACATGATTTGGGGCATTATGACTTCTGAGTGATTCTCAAGATTTTTTTAAAAAGCCATTGCTGGAGCCTGGGGAGATGGTTCATTAGGTAAGCGCCCTTGCCACGCAAGCATGAGGTCCTAATTGTCCCTGAGTCTGAGTCCTCAGTACCCACATAAATAGCTAGCTGTGGCCACACGTGTCTATAACCTCAGTCATGTGGATCGTGGAGGCCAGAGAGCTGGGGCTCATGAAAATGGCAGTTCCAGGTTCAGAGACTCTGTTTTAAGGAAATAACTATGAGTATTAAAGAAGATACCCAATGTTCTCTAGGATTCACACATGGATACATGCATGTGTACACACTCTCGCATTTCTGGCCGGGGAGATTGCTCAGTCAGTAAAGTGTGGTGACATGTGCTTAGCATCCCAGCACTCACACTTGAGAGGCAGAGAAAGATCCCTGGAGCTCACTGGCCAGCCAGTCTAGCCTATTTGGTGAGCTCCAGGCCAATGAGAGACCCTGTCTTAAAAAAGAAGTGGACAGCACCAGAGAAACAACATCCAGTGTTGTCCTCTGGAGTCTATATGCACACCCATGCATGACCCCCCGCCACACATACACACATACACAGAACAATTTCTCCAGAAACATGCTGTCAGGTGTATACATATGTATATGTGCATACGTGTGAGTGGGCATGTGCACATGCATCTATGTACATGGGTGGGGCTTTCAATGACATATTAACTAAAAATGAATTCGACTCATTCCGTTGAGGGCCAGGTTCCTTCTGTTGGTAGACTGTCAAGGACCTGTGGAGTGCCCGTAAGATGTGGGCAGAATGTGGCTGCGTTCTCTTGTGTAACCACTTACAGAAGGTCTGAAGTTGGTTAGGTCCAACAAATGGTAAAATTCACATGGATAGTGAACAATCAAAGCAGGGCTTGTCTGCTCTCTGCAAGGAAGCAGTGTTTTCAAAGATTATGGTCCTTGAAAATTATTAAAAGAGTACCTGGAATCATTCAGGGAAATTTCCAGAATCCTGCACACTTCCAAGAAGCAAATAAAAATAAAATAGAAAAAAGAAAAGCATTTAGCAAAAGTCTTGTTTTAAGACTACTTGATAAGAGAACTAATGAGCTGATTGAGAGGGGGAGGGGATATGATGGAGAGTGAAGTTTCAAAGGGGAAAGTGGGGGAGGGGAGGAAAGTACCATGGGGTATTGTCTACAATTAAAGAAGTTGTCAATACAAATAAAAATAAATCATTGTCTTGAAAAAAAAAAGGCTAGAGGTGAGGCTGGCTCAGTAGTAGAGTGGGTACTTAGCATGTATAAGGCCATGGGCTCAATCCCTAGCACAAAAGAGTGTAAGGAAGGGTGGTTTGTAGCTGGTTTCATTATATAGCTTCACAACGTGTCTAGAACACAGGTGCCTTCTACCTTTTTGTTCTGCCATCGTAGAAGGCTATTGCTCAGACTTGTTTCTTGATCTCAAGGTGGCTATAGCATTTCCACCCCTTTGATTCTTAACAGTGACATCTAAAGTTAGGAAAAGTTATTTTCTCTCATGCGTCTGTTTTCCAAAGTTTTTTATTGTATGCACATTCATAGAACATGAAAATAACTTTCCTTCCTTTCTCCCTCCCTTTTTTCCCTCCCCCTCTCCTACATTTCTTCCTTACTCCCTCCATCCATTCTTCCTTCCCTTTCTCCCTCCTTCCCTTCCTTCTTTCCTTTCTTCCTATTTTGACAGAGGGTTTTACTCTGAAGCCCAGACCTCTCTTTTTAAATTTTTTTAATTGACAACTTCTATACTTACAGACAATAAACCATGATATTTCCCTCTACCACTTTCCCCTTCAGAACTCCACTCTCCATCATATCCCTGCCCCCTCTCCATTAGTCTTTTTTTTATTTATTTATTTATTTATTTATTTATTTATTTATTTATTTATTTATTTTGGTTTTTCGAGGTAGGGTCTCACTCTGGCCCAGGCTGACCTGGAATTAACTATGTAGTCTCAGGGTCGCCTTGAACTCACGGTGATCCTCCTACCTCTGCCTCCCGAGTGCTGGGATTAAAGGCATGCGCCACCACGCCCAGCTTGTCTTTCTTTTATTTTGATGTCATTGTCTTTTTCTCCTATTATGAGGGTCTTCTGTATTATAGGCACTGCAAAGTCATGGATATCAATGCCAATTTCTGTCTGGACAGTTGCATTGTAAGGAGTTGTACCTTCCTTTGGCTCTTGCATTATTTCTGCCACCTCTTCTGCCATGGACCCTGAGCCTTGGAGGGTGTTACAGAGATGACTCAGTGCTGGACACTTCTCTGTCACTTCTTGTCAGCACTGTGGTGCCTTTTGGGTCATCCCAGTGGTCACTGTCATTTGAAAATACAAAGCTTCTCTAACCTAAAAAGTGAGAGTAGCATTAATATATGAATATGAACATTAAGTGTAGTACTTTCAGGGCAGTTTGGTGGGAATAATATATGCATATAGCCAGACAAGAGCACGCTTTATACCCCTAAGGGTCATGACCTCCTTTACCATAGGCTTTTGATTAGGTTTTTAGTACCAGGCATGTATTCCCTCCCATAGAGAGGGCCTCCAGTCCAATTAGAGAGCCGTTGGTTTCCCCCAGAGCAGACATGCCACTATTGCACCCGTTCAGTCATTAGGCCTTTCTGGCCAAACTTGAATATTCAGTGTCCACTGTTTTCACTGCTGGCTACTTCTGTCTCCCATAGGGCTGCATGCAGTGCAGCTTTTTCCAGCTTTCAGTTGGCTGGTCTACAGGGAGAAGGTTTTCTGCTCAGCACCAGCTTGATTTCTCAGTGACCTTGCCGCCCAGACATGTGAAGTCTTCAGCAATAGGGTCTTACCATCTGTTTCTCAAGGGAAATCAAGGGCCTTGGCAATAGCCTGTAATGTTTTGGATGCAACAGGAACTTCCCTGGCCAATAACTCATTGGAATGTATTCCATCCCTGGCACCAAAAATTTTCTAGTAGCAATCTATGGCTTCTGGATGTGCCATTATCTAAAAAGTCATATGTCTTATTCAGAATATCTTGAATTTTGATTGACCCTCCCCCACCCTTCTCTTACTCAGTCTCTTCCCCTGGCCTCACTTAGGCCGTTCCCCTCCCTGTAATCTATTCTTAAACTTACATATATACAATATAATCCCCTTAAGTTTTGGTATGTTGTATTCTCATTATCATTTGATTCTATGAATTTATTGATTTCCTTTTTGATTTCTTCAATGACCCATTTATCATTCAATAGTGTACTGTTTAGTCTCCATGAATTTCTGTATGCCCTATAGTTTTTCTTGTTGCTGATTTGTAGTTTAATCCCATTGTGGTCAGATAGAGTGCAAGGGATTATTTCAATTTTCCTGTATTTGTTAAGATTTGCTTGGTGCCAGACCTCTCTCGAATTCACTGTGTAACCCAGGCTGACTCATCCTGCCTCAGCCTCCTCCCAAGGGCTGGGATTACAGGTGTGAACCACCATGCTTGGCAAAATTAACCACTTTAAAATGATCAATTCAGTGATATTTAGTACATTCATAGACTTGTGCAACAAACATCTCTATTTAGTTTCTAAACATTTTTATCACTCAGAAAATTCCATACCCATTGAACAATATTTGCCCATTCTTGCTGGGTCCGTGGTGACCACTAATCTGTATCAATGTATTTTCCTATTCTGGAGATAACAGATAAAGGGACTCATATAATTTGTGACCATTTGTGTTAGGTTTCTTTTATGTGGCATACATATTGCTTCAAGGTCCACCCACATGGTAGCATGTCTATTACATGTATATGCCACAATTTCTTTTTTATACCACAATTTCTAATTCCTTCACTGATGAACATTTGGCTTGTTCTACTTGTTTGATTATTATTGATACTGATAATAACGCTTGTATACACATCATACACAGACAGATATTTGTGTTTTGCTTAGATGACTAGGAGTGGAATCACTAGGTCATGATAATTCTTTAACTTTTAAAAAATATTAATTAATTAATTTGAGAGAAAGAAAGCAGAGAGAGAGAGAGAGAGAGAGAGAGAGAGAGAATGGGCACACTAGGGCCTCCAGCCACTGCAAATAAACTCCAGACACATGCGCCCCCTTGTGCATCTGGCTTATGTGGGTCCTGGGGAATCAAACTGAGGTCCTTTGGTTTTGCAGGCAAATGCTTTAATCGCTAAGCCATCTCTCCAGCCCAATTCTTTAACTTTTTTTTTTTTTTTTTGGTTTTGCGAGGTAGGGTCTCACGCTGGCCCAGGCTGACCTGGAATTAACTATGTAGTCTCAGGGTGGCCTCGAACTCTCAGCGATCCTCCTACCTCTGCCTCCCGAGTGCTGGGATTAAAGGCATGCGCCACCACGCCCGGCAATTCTTTAACTTTTTTAAAAGTTATTTTTTATAAGAGGTTATAATTTTAAACCCCTTACCCTACTCCAATTCTGCTGAGGGTCTTCTTTGGTGGGGTTATCAGTATTCTCAGTCCATCTCTGAGGGAGGATAGTGCCTTCGGCTTTTCCCACCCCCCCCTGAGGCGCTTACAGTATTTCTGCCTTCTCCTCTGAAATGCTCCCTGAGCCTTGGCAGGCAAGATAGGGATCTGATTTAGTGTTGCTTTCTCTATAGACTCTGAATCTCTGTTTTGATGAGGTTTAAGGGACCACAGTGTGTTACCATCTCTCTGGAACTGGTTTTCAGGCTAGTCATGAGAGCAGTGTTCGTGTCACCATTTCCTCTGTAGTGACTTCTGGGCGCAGGCAGATGAGGTGGAGATGACCCATCTCATGGTGGGCAGTCTGTTCTCTATTTGTGATGCACTTATGTATCCTGGCTCTCCCCAGTATTCTCCACCATCTGCTCCACACACATAGGGCCAAACTGGCATCCTAATTCTTTAACTTTTTGAGGACCCTCCCACAGCAGCTTCATCATACATTCCAACCAGAAGTGTACAAGTCCTTACCAACACTTGGTTTCCATTTGTAGAAAATGCTAGTGGTTGTGAAGTGGTACTTCATTGTGGTTTTGATTTCCATTTTCCAAAGACTAATTATGTCAAGCATGTTCTTGTGTACTTGCTGGCAATTTCCTATGTGTAAGCTTCCCTTTAGAACTCACAAGATGGTCATATTTTATTTCTCTGAACTAAGAAGGAATTATTTTACTTTCCATACATATAATTTATGGAGCTTTCATAGCTAATGTCTGTGATATGTTTATAGATGCAAAGTATCTGCAAAGCTGAGACAAAAAAACACACACACACACACACACACACACACACACACACACACTCCATTTCCTGTTATTCCTTGAGTTTGGTTCAGTTAGTGGGTAAACATGTGATTTAGTGGAACCTACACCACTGGTACACTGGTTGGTACAGTATATAGACACTTCATTGATAGTCAGGGAGGAAAAGTGATGTCAATAACAGGGCCATTTTAGCTTGACATAGCCAAAAGTACTGTTCATACCTTTTGACCTAATAATTTTATGTTAGAGCATATATCATATTGTAAATAACTAAAACAGTAAAACTGTGTGGGGAACATAAACCAGGAACCTAAAATTAAATAATCTCATTCTGCTTGCCAAGGACTAGTTTAAGGTAGACACATGACTAATTCTGGCCAGTGGGATGTCAAGGAAGGTCTTTCAAGATTTTTAGAAATAGTTGCCTCAAACTTCAAAATAGACTGATTTAGATGTTTCTATGTTTGGGCTTGATTCAGCCATCTTGTGATCAGGAAGAGACAGGCAAAATGCTAAGAATGGGGACCATAAAAAGGTGGGACAAGTAAGCAGAAAGACTGTAAGAGCCACAAGATGGGAGGGAATATTCAGAGGCATTTCACCCCTCCACAAATTCTGACTGCTGCTCTCACAACCCATAACCAACAACCCCATGGTGAATACCATAATTCCATTGAGGAGGGCCCTCGGTGGAATGGGGGCAGGGAGGAGGGAAATGATGGTATCAACACATGATGTGTCCATACAAAGTTTCTGCTTAATAAAAAATAAATAAGATTGAATTACATGCTAGCAAGTTAGTGTAACCTGAAGCCCACCATATGTGCAGACAGAGATTAACCCCCCAAAGCCTAAGATTGGTGTTCTTAGGAAGGCTGCCTTGGAGATTGGGACCCACATGCCAGCTGAAAGTGCTCAGGTTCGGGGGTTCCTACATCTGCCTGGCTGAAAACCTGGCTCCTGTATCTAGACTACTGAACCAATAACGTGACACACTGAGCCTGATTTCTTCCCAAAGAGTGAGGTGTTTTATGTAATGCACAGACCTAATAAAAACCTCAAGCACTGAATAAACAGAAGGAACGAGCATGGATCCTAGCTAGAATTGCTGAGATATTAATTAGCTATCTCTTAAACTATCGTTGAGCATCTTATTGTGTGAGACAGTGAGGCTCCCTGCATGAAGCCATTTTGACTCATTTATAGTCAAAGCTTCATTACAGAGACACACAGCAAAATACGGATGGTTCATCTCTCCAGTTTTCATGCAGAAATTTATGTTTTAGCATATAAGAGCTACTTTCTGATTTCCATCTAAGTTTTCAGTTATTCAAATAAGCACCAAGATATTGTGCCTATATTATGTATTAACTTGGCTATGCTGGTACTACATTTCCAAGAGTTCCCTTCCCCATAGGTTCCAATTAGTATTGGCCACTGGAGAGATTGGCAAGTCTTGCAAGGTAGAACTGAAACAACAGTGAGTGTGCGCAGGAGGTCAATGTAGGTCAGTCTCAGTTATAGCTCACCCACATTTCCTGGATCTGCTGATGCATCTTGTCAGCAGGTGTGCAGCCAGGCACAGTTTCAGTTCTTGCAGGATCGGTTTCCTCACCTCCAAATCCAAGACCAAGTGTGAATGTGGCTGGACCACTTCTTGCAATTCCCCCAAGGCAGCATACTTGCAGGCTTCAAGACTGGGGAAAGGCCAGCCCAAATTCTAGCTTGCGCTTCTCAGGCTGCGGTTGCTCCTTTTCTTACCAATTTTTCTTACCAATTTCTGACTGTAGGCTTAACACTACACACTGGAGAAACAACCAAACCAAGACAATTTAACTCACTGCATTAATCAGTTCCCAATTGCTTAAAATCAAATTCTTAGAGCAATTTACTCTTATATCATGCCTAACAATTTTGTTTCTTTGACTCCACAAAAATGCTATGTAACTAATGACTACTTCACTCAATCAGTGGATAAAAATATTAAGTATAGGGCTGGAGAGATGACTCAGCAGTTAAGGCGCTTGCCAGCAAAGCCTAAGGACCCAGGTTTGATTCCCCAGTACCCATGTAAAGCCAGATGCACAAGGTGGTGCTTGCACCTGAAGTTCATTTACAGTGGCTAGAGGCCCTGACCTGCCTATTCTCTCTCCCTCTGCCTCATCCTCTTTCTCATAAATAAATAAATAAATAAATAAATAAATAAATAAATATTAAAAATTAAGTATAGGTCTGGAGTGATGGCTTAACAGTTAAGGCACTTGCCTGTGAAGCCTAAGGACCCAGGTTCAATTCTCCAGTACTTACATAAGTCAGATGCACAAGGTGGCACATGCATTTGGATTTGTTTGCAGTGGCTAGAGGCCCTGGCATGCACATTCTCTGTCTCTCTCTCTCTCAAATGAATAAAATATTTTTTAAATTAAGTATAAATTTAACTAATGTGTATGTGGGGTGATGATTTAAACTAGGCTCACCTCTGCAGTAACCTGTTTCACCCTAGATCCATTCATTTATCTGCTGGGGTTGACTACCCACTACTCTTGGCTGAAACGAGTAGGGTGACTTGACTTGGCTCTGCCTCACCAAATCTCTCATCTCTAGCATGTTCTCATGGTGATGGTGGAGGGCAGGAGCGAGCCAGTCCAATCATGGGAGCTCCTTTCAAGCCTCAGCTTGTGTTCCTTCCTATTGTTCTAAAACAAGCCACATGGCTGAGCCCGGAAGCAGCAAAAGTATCCTGCATTACTTGGTAAATACTGAATTACATGGTAAATGCCCTGTGGATACTGAGAGAACTAAAGAATTGGGGCAATTTTTGCCATCCATCACACTTACCAATGCTGTTCACAGAGATAATAAGTAGCCATGTCAGCTGATGCTATTTTCAGAACCATTTCAAGTTCAATATCTAGATTTTTGATGGCTTTTAATTGCCATGCTTATGTGGTACTCATCATTCATTGTCAGCCTATTGTGTTCAAGGATGGAGCTCAGCATCCTTCCTCATTAGGACAAATAATTGCCTTCGAAAGCTGCAGCTTTGTGCAATGAGCTTGTCACCCTCCTTTCTTCTCAGGTATGAAAACAAACAAATAAGGGATAGCAAAAACAAAAACGCTGGGGGTGACGAGCTGGTGAACGGTGACAAATAGACACATACAGTTGGGCTGACAATGAATTGAGTCATGACCCAGCTTGCCTGATTTACCCGTCAGAAACATTGAAAAGCAGCGCTGGGGAGAGGGCTCAGCACTTAGGAGAATTTGCTACTTAATCAGTACCACCCTCCCCAACCCATGTAAAAAGCTGAGTGTGGCCATGCATGTTTGTAACCCTAGTCCCAGAGGGCTGGAGGTGGGACACTTGCTGAGGCTAGCTGTCCAATAGTAGCTCTTGGTTGAGGGAGAGACCCAGTCTTAAGGAAATCCACAGATGAGCAATAGAGGAAGGACACCTGACAGTCCCCTCTATACCCCCACATGTGTATAACACACCACACCACACATACTATAGACATCCACACATACATGCAAAATAAAAAGAAAAAAAGAGTTGAATAGTAGATAACTCCCAACAAGTTGCATGTGTGTTGTTTATTTTTAATTATACTGAGTTTTTATAGACAGTCATGTTAAAGAACAGAGTCAAGACGTAGATGTTTATATGGTTGAAATTCCTGGTAGTTTTCTACTTGAGGGTTCCATAGCAATTTTTCTAAAAGATGTTCATTTGTTTATCAAAGGACTCTACAATGTGTTTGGCTTAGTTAAGGTACCCCTGGAGCCAGCCTCGACACAAGGAGTCCCGTGCAAGTCATTTCCTTAGAATTAATGTAAGTACCAGTAAAGAAGTGAGACAAGCGGCTGGGGAGATGGCTTAACAGATAGGAGTGCTTGCCATGCAAACACGAGGGCCTGAGAAGATCAGTGACCATATGAGATCAACAGTTCCCACCTAGCTCTAACTCCAGACCTGTGAGAACGGAGACCAGAGACTCTCTGGGGCTTGTGAAGACTGCAGCCCCCGGGTGTGTGTGTGTGTGTTTGAAAGAGAGAGAGAGAGATATATGAAAGAGACTCTGTGTGAAGGAAATACGCAGTGATACGGAAGGACATCTGATGATCTCCGCTGGCCTCTGCCTGCCAGCACACACAGGGTATGTGTACCACATACACATCACAACACACACACACACACACACACACACACACACACACACACACACATGTCAGACAAGGATGGTGAGGCAACAATCAAGGAGCACTTCAACAGCTCAGTGGATCACTGGAGAGTATCATCCTGTTGAAGAACTCCGCTTAGCAGTACAGAGCATGCCTTTCATAGTTACTCAACCTAACGTGCAGAACGTGGAACACACTAGTCACCTAGCTGCCAGAGGTCACTCACTCATGGAAGGCAGTTCCTCTTGGGGCATTAATTCCCCAGGCAAACTGGGCTTCAGCAATTAGAGAAATCCCTCAGGCAAATACAACTGGCAGCCGTGTGAAGAGCCAGCAAATAAAGTGGTAAAGGTGAGGCATGCTATGGGGGCTCTGCTAGCCCAGCTGTAGGTATTAGAACAGTTTCATACAAAGTTCACCTTCTTTACCTAAGTAAAACATCAAATTGTTAACTTATGTATTTTTTTGGAGGCAAGGTCTCACTCTAGCCCAGGTTGACCTTGAACTTACTCTATAGCTCCAGGCTGGCCCCAAACTTACAGCGCTCCTCCTACCTCATCCTCCTAAGTGCTAGGACTAAAAGTCCCCACCCAGCTATGTTATTAATTTTTTGTTGGAGAATATAATGTAATGAAGTTCCTACATCTCTAGCTTTATTAAGGTAAAGCTGATGCATAATAAACGGCACATGTGTGAACTGCGCTCTTTGATGAGTTCTGACATATGTATACACATTGAGGAACCTTACACAAAGAAATCATTGCTATGGTGTACTCGGGGTGATTTAAAAAAATTCTCTTTTTCTTTTTTTTAAAAAAGATTTTATTATTTATTTATTTATTAGGGACACGGGGGGGGGAGAGAATGAATGGGCACACCAGGACCTCTAGCCTCTGCAAATGAGCTGAGATGTATGTACCACCATGTGCATCTAGCTTACATGGGACCTGGAGAATTGAACCTGCATCCTTAGGCTTCACAGGCATGCACCTTAACCACTAAGTCATCTCTCCAGCCCTAAAAAAATATTTTCTTTATTTGCAAACAGAGAGAGAAAGGGAATGGAATGGGCATGCCAGGGCCACCTGCCATTGCAAACGAACTTCAGATGCATGTTCTACTTTGTGTATCTGGCTTTACATGGGTACTGGGGAAATCAAACCTGGGATTCCAGGTTTTGCTAGCAAGCATGTTTAAATGCTGAGATATTTGCCCAGCCCTGGGGGAGGGGTAAGCTTTTATATCCCTTATTCTGTCTACATTTGTTAATAGGAATTCTTTTGTAAGGATATTTGTCTCTTCCCCTATTAAATCATTCATTTATTTCAGTATGTATCCATAGATATTAATTTAAAATATTGTATTTTTTTTACAAGGGGAGAGAGAGAAATGAGGTAGAGAGGGAATGGGCATGCCAGGGCCCTCTTGCCACTGCAAATGAACTCCAGATACACACACCACTTTGTGTATCTGACTTTACATGGAATCAAACCCAGGCTGTTAGGCTTTGCAATCAAGTGCCTTTAAATGTTGAGCCATTTCCCCAGTCCCATAGATATTTATTTTATTCTTTGGGTTATCTAAAATGATTGTTGTTTAGTTTTTTGGTCAAATTATTTCACCCTTGACTATTGGAAGCTATTTCAGGTTGGCTCCTGTAGCTTTTTTATGTCCCATCATTCTTTCTAGCATCTCTATCCATTTATATTAACAGAATAACTGCTACATTCATGAGGAGTTACCAATATCTCTTGATTGAGTGACATCAGGCTTCGCTGCATCTTAAGACTGAACTGACTGAACTTTATCTCTCTTGACATACCATATTCATGGATCAAAAAATTCAGTACTAAATAAGCTGTCATTCTTCCCAAATTGCCTATATATTCAAAGCAAGCCCAATCAGAAATAACACTTTTTGTAGAAACTGACTGAATCAGTTTAGGCTGACTCTAAACTTTACACGGAAAATTAAAGGAACTAAAATAGCCAAAACAGATTAGAAAAAAGGGAGAAATTGAACAAGTCTCAGTACTTGTTTACAAGCCTTACCGTAAAGCTATATGGCATTGGCATACAAACAGATAAAACAGACTGTCCATAAATAGTCTACATGGTCAAATATTTTTTTGACTAAGGTGCCAAGGCAACCAGTGATACTAGAGTAACCAGATAACCTTAACATGCATAAAGAGGTAAAAAGTAAATTTTACCTTGTACCATATATAAAGATAGTTTGAAATGTTTCAGAAACCAAAATGTTAGTATTGAAATGATCAAGATTCCAGGTGACTTAGGAGAAAATTTAGGAGTAAGCAAAGTATTCTTAAAAGGACCCAGATGGACACAAAAATTCACAAAAGAGAAATGGCTAGATTCAGAAATATTAAAACTTATATTTCTTTATAAAAATGTTAAGAAAATGGAAGGACAAATCATGATCATTAGAGATATGCACATGAAAATAACAAAAAGATACCAGTGCATGTTTACTATAGTTAGTTGAATTGGTCAAATAAAATTTTCTTGCTTTTAACTTTTTATTGAAAATGTCCATAAATATAGAAAATATACCATGATCATAATCTCCTCCTACCACTCCCATTTCCTTCTCTCAAATCCCCTCCACTGAATCTCTTCTTGTTTCCAATTAGTGTCTCTTACATTTTTAAGTCATCGTTTTTCCCTGTCCTATTATGTAGGTCTTGTCTATGTAGTGTCAGGTCATGAATATCAAGGCCACTTTGTGTCTGGAAGTTAGCAGTCCTTCCCTTCCTTTGGCTCTTACATTCTTTCCACCTCCTCTTCTGCAATGGTCCCTAAGTCTTGAAGGGTGTGATACAGATGTCTCACGTAGTGCTGACCACTTCACTGTTACTTCTTCTCAGCACTATGGTGAGTTAAGAGTCACCTCAGTTGTTGTTGCCATCTGAAAAGAGTAGCTTTTTAATATGTCCCATCATTCTTTCTAGCATCTCTATCCATTTATATTAACAGAATAACTGCTACATTCATGAGGAGTTACCAATATCTCTTTATTGAGTGACATCAGGCTTCGCTGCATCTTAAGACTGAACTTTATCTCTCTTGACATACCATATTCATGGATCAAAAAATTCTTTTTCTTTGTGTGAGGAAGGGTAACCAAAAGAGAGAGAGAGAGAGAGAGAGTAGCATTAATATATAGGCATAAACAGAAGTGTTTAGAGGGCAGTTTGGTAGGCATAGCATATGAATTTAGGCAGACAACAGTAGTAGTTTCTCCCCTAGGGCTTATGACCTCCCTAACCATAGGCTTTGAGTAGGTTTTCAGTGCCAGACATGAGTTCCCTCTCATGGAGCAGGCCTTCAGTGCAATCAGGTGGTTGGTTTCCCCCATAACAGACATGCTACCATTTCACTAGCTGGTACATTTGATCTGGCTGGCCAGCTGTAAAGCTTGCAGGATCCATTGCTTGTTAAGACTGTTGATGATTTTTCTCCCCTAAAAGGCTTCATAGGTCTTTCCAACATCTTGACAGCTAGTCAACAGAAAGGAGGCTTCCAGCTCAGCTCCAGCTTGATTTCTCAGTGACCTGCAACCCATTTATGTGGAATCTTTAGCAATATAGGGTCTTATTAAATATTTCTGATGGGCAATCAAGAGCCTTGACCATAGCCTGTAATGTTTTGGTGACATCAGGGGCCTCCAAGCCCAACAACTCACTAGAAGGTATCCAACCCCTGGCACTGAAATTTTTCTGATAACAATCTATGGCTTCTGGGCACAGCATTATTGACCACCACAGGGTACTTCTGCCTAAACACACACACACTCTCTCTCTCCCTCCATATATATTTATATATATTCTAGTGATTAAGTGGTTTTTCCATATGGATTACTCATAACAATTTAATTTTTGATTAACCCTCCCAAGTGAAATTTTCTTCCACTATTAGTTGCTAGTGAGGTTCATATCTAATAAAAATTAAAAAGGGGAAAAACAACAACAAAAAAATAAAATTAGTTTAATACTCATGTCTTAAGTTCCAATTAAATTAAATCATGTCAATAAAACATTATAAATCCATTTGCAACAGAAAAAAAACTAAACAATAAAAAAAATCAAGTAACCCAAATAAAACATAGGGTAGAGATTTTAACAGAAAATTCTCAAAGGAAGAAGTACAAATGGCCATTGGCCATTACATGTTTAAGGAGATGTTCAACATCTTTAATCATCAGGGAAATGCAAATCAATATAACTCTGAGATTCCTTTTCACTTCAGCCAGGATGGCATTCATCAAAGAGTCAAATGACAACAAATGCTGGTGAAGCTGTGGGGAAAGAGAAACTCTTACTCACCGCTGGTGGCAGTGCAAACTTATACAACCAGTATGGAAATCAGTATGGAGACTAGTGAAAAAGATGAAAACAGAGTTACCATATACACCTAACAACTCCATTCTTTTCTACATAGATACTTGCTCATCCATGTCTGTGGCTGCTCTATTTACCATCGCTAAGAACAGGAATCAGTCCCGATGCTCATCAACTGATGAATGGATAATGAAGATGTGGTACAGATACACCATGGAATTCTACTCAGTGGTAACGAAAAATGAAATAACAAAATTTGCAGGAAAATGGAGGGACTTGGAAAAAATCATCCTAAGTGAGGTCACACAGGGGCAGAAAGGCAAAGTCCACATGTACTGTCTCACATGCAGTTCCTAACTGGGATCAATCGGAGATGAGTGCAAACAGTGGTAAGCACCAGGAATATGGGCATGAAACTAGGATGAGACAAGTAGAGAGGAGAACATAAGAGAGAGGATGGCAGGAGTTACCTGACAAATTAGGAGAGGGTAGAATATTGGGGATGAGGGGTGTCTTGGAGGGATAGGGAGGATGGTGAGGGAATTACACAACATGAATCAGTCCCATAGAAATCCTAATTCTGGCTAGCATTCTACAAGATACCACAGCCAAGAAAAGGAGAGGGGGGACAGACCAAATAGAAGGTGGAAAAAGCTTAACTTTCTTAAAACCACAGACTCTGGCCAGTAATTCCAAGGCCCACAGTTGGGTTGCCTCCATAGTGGGAGACCCATGAGGTCCCTAAAATAATGTAGCCCATTGCTAAAACACTTGATTACCTGCCAAAGCTAAAATGTAAGCCCCTATTGTTGAATACACCACAGGCCATGGTTGCAGGACATTGGAATACCATGCTGGAACCAAAAGGGAAACTAACTCCATCCTGGCTGGCTCTCATAGTGCTGGAAAGCATTACGAGAGCTGCTGGAAGAAAACTGTCACAAACAGTATGAATAAGCAGGGGACCCTGTCGACTATAAAATCAACTGGCTGGACAAGAAGCACATAATTGTGCAGTAGTGGCACAGAGCCTCTGTGTGTAAGCAACTGCTCTGATTTGGCATGAGGCCTACTCAGTGAGAGAGCGCTCATACCTGCTATTGGAAACCAAGTCAGATTCCCATAGTCAGGAAACTCATACTTCAGAGAGACACTTCCACTGTTCTCTGAAGAAGAAGAGTGGGCATGCACACCGAAAATCTCTCAAATAACTTTGCATACCTCCTTTAACCCAAGTTACACTCACTCTTGGGTGGAGAATCTGCTTTATCTTTTAGATGGCAGATAAAATGGAGGAGAATTGAGACCTATCAATAAGACAAGAAGATAACTGACTGCCCACCATGGGACTTCCCACCTTTCCCACCTCTGCCAGGGCCCAGGAGAACTTGCAGTAGAGGCAGCACCCTGGACACTGCCCTTACTGCTAGCCTGACAACCAGCTCTAGGGTGACGGCAGCAGACATGGTGATCAAGCAAAACCTATCAAAACAGAATTTCGGAGGCTACAAAGAACTTAACATTAAATCAGACTACCAATAAGCCTGCCATAGCTCAGGGAACATTGTGGAAGAGGGGGCAGAAAGACTGTAGAAGCCACAGAACGGATGGGAATACCCTGAGGCATGGTCTCCCCATGATCCCATTGGGACTGACTGAGGCCTTCATGACCCCACAGTAAATCCCATAATCCCAATGAGAGGGGCCTCAGGGAAACAGGAACAGAGGAGAGGGAATAAAAGCTGTTTTCCAAGAATGCGCCACAAAGAGAATGAAACCAAGGAGGCTTTGGATCTTGAGTTGCCAAATTGCAAGAGAGCAGGGAAAGTCAAGTTGGCTTTCCCTGGTCTCCCCTTGAGGCTAGGGCATTCTCTAGCTTTACACTTCATGTTGTGATCAGGAGAACCCACTCTGGGTCTGCAATGATACCGAGAGGGCTCCTGACTATAGCATAGACACATTGTAGTACTGACAAGCAGTCTCAGAGTCACCCTACCATTTTCTAGGTCTGTACTAGATACGTTCTCACTGTTGGGACAAAATGCCTGACAAAAATCAGTTTAAGGGAGGAAGATTTTATTTCACCTTATAGTTCCAGGTTACAGCCCATCATGGTGGGGGAGGCATGGCATCAGGAGCATGAAGCAAACTATGAGGAAGCAGAGTGAATGCTACCACTTAGCCAGCTCTCCTTCTTATACAGTCCAGGACCCCAGTCCTTGAAACAGAGCTGCCCACACTTCAAATGGGTCATCACACCTTAATTAACCCAATTAAGATAATCCCTTACCGGCATATCCAGAGGCAAACTACATGTAGGTAATCTCTCATAGGTGATCCTAAGTCTTGTCAACTTGACAATCAATATAAATCATGACAAGTTCCAAGAACCTAGAGACTGTTAGGAGAAGTTTGCTTTTGCAAAGAAAAAATAAAGCACTTGGTCTTTTGACTTTGAATTTCTGCTGTCTGAGGAATGATTTACTGCATATGTCCCCAAGAGGTAGACACTGGCTTGAGTGATCTAATAACATAGTTGCCTTTTTGCCTTAAAAAATGTTTCAGACTGTTTTGTATTTAATTAATTACTTAATTTCAAGGAGAGAGAGAGAGCGCGCGCATGGGCAAACCAGGGCTTCTAGCCACTGCAACTCGATGCATGCACCACTTTGTGCATTTGGCTTGACTTGGGTACTAGGGTATCAAACCCTGGTCATTCAGTTTTGTAGGCAAGTGCCTTAATTGCTGAGCCATCTGTCCAGCCCCAGTCATTGCCTTTTATACTAGATATTCATTCCATTACTGATGAAATTCTAAAGTGGCATCTTATCTCAAAGAAAGAGAAGCAAAATCTTCCCTTTGTTAAGAAGGTGAGAAGGGAAGTAGCATAAATAATAGGCAGATTCATCTGAGGGGTACCCTTAGAGTAGGTACCCTATGAGTCTAATCAACACATGTGTCGTATCCGTCATCTGTCAGCACAATAACGTCTCATAAGCCAGCTCAAAATTCAGCAGCTTAAGTCATTTTTGGTGCATGTCTGTGTGTGGGCACATGTGTGCAGGTGTGCGTGTGTGTGTGCGTGTGTGTTACACACACACGCACCCACACATGTGGAGGTCAGAAAGGTTGATGTTGTCTTTCTCAATCACTTTCCATTTTGCTGAGGCAGGGTATCTCACTTGAATCCAGAGCTTACTGATTAGTCTAGGATCCCCTGTCTCCCCTCATGAGCCTAGGATTATAAGTAGTCCACCACGCCCACCCAGCATTTATTTGGGTTCTGGGGATCCAAACTCCTGTCTTTACTTTTGCACGTTTCTTATCCACTGAGCCATCTCCCAAACCCCTTACATTATTTTTATGCACTTTATACAATCTACTATGAGTTGGCTACATCTGGATTCTATAGCCAGAAAGAGGGCCACAGGCTCTTCCTGGGATCTGATCTACTTTTACTAGTAAGGGGAAAACAGAAGACTTCAGACTCCAAGTGATTTCCAATGAGGGAGAGAAAGAGACACAGAGACAGACAGAGAGAGAGAAAGAGAGAGAGGCCAAATAGCCCACCAAGATAATACCTTCAATATTTAGCACTTCCTTCTCATTCCTAGGACAGAGACAGTTCCCACCATAAACATTGTTTACTGAGAGAAATCCTTGAACTTTTAATCTGGCTGCAGATTGCACTCTTTCAAAATGTTGGGGAGAAGAGAAGGAGGTATTTTCCTAGCAACATTTTAGAAATGCAACATGAGAGTCACCAAATCTTCATATATACAAAGAAAGTTAATTGTAACCTTTCCCTGAGCCAGAATGCAGACTTGTGGGAAACCCTTTCTTTCCTAAGTGACTCTCTTTTAGAAGAGCCCATGCCCACACTGTTGCTGTGATTTCGTTCTCCTGAGAGTCTCTTCTTTCTTGTAACCTTCATGCTTAAGCCTGTATTAAAATATTTGTAATCAGCCAGGTGTGGTGGCGCACGCCTTTAACCCCAGCACTTGGGAGGCAGAGGTAGGAGGATTGCCGCGAGTTCGAGGCCACCCTGAGACTACATAGTTAATTCCAGGTCAGCCTGGACCAGAGTGAAACCCTACCTTGAAAAACCAAAAAAAAGTATGTATGTATGTATGTATGTATGTATGTATGTATATATGTATGTATGTATGTATTTATAATCAGATCCTCAGCTCTGCTTCTTACAGGCTCCTTCTAGAATTCTTTCGTGTGTCAAAGCCACAAACTCTGGGGATTCACCTGGATGGAGGTCTCTAAAAGGAGTTCCCCAAGCTATTGGCCTGGTCACCATGGACAAGTGGACCAGGGAAATGTGCTTCACCTCTAGAAGAAGAAAGAGCTACAGTGTCACAGGCTAGGTTAATTGGACACAATAATTCAATGTCTACTGAGAAGCAGCAGCCATATTTGACACCATTAGCAAATCCTCTTATTTCTTTTGTTATTGTTTATTTTTATTTATTTATTTGAGAGTGACAGACAGAGAAAGAGGCAAAGAAAAAGAGAGAATGGGCATGCCAGGGCCTCCAGGCACTGCAAACGAACTCCAGATGCATGTGCCACCTTGTTCATCTGGCTTACGTGGGTCTTGAGGAATTGAGCCTTGAACCAGGGTCCTTAGGCTTCACAGGCAAGCACTTAACTGCTAAGCCATCTCTCCAGCCCCAAATCTTCTTATTTCTGTGCAAGAGTAGGCACAAACTGCCTGGGAGAAACATTGTTGGGAATGCCAGACTTATAGAAACTTTCTCTTACATAGAGGCAAGAAGAATACTGAAAAGCATGGCCAAATAAACTTCTGGAGCTCTAAATTAACCAAAAACTTGCAGCCATCTGTGGGGGAGATTTATTATTTTTTACATGACCAAACTCCAGTAACAGTAGTGAGCACTTGGGTCTTTTAACTTGTCTTGTTCCCATCCTCCTTGTTCCAATTCCAAGGTAGCCTTGAGAACTGATTGCGATTGCAGCCATAGCCAGCAGGCCAGCAGCTGCTAGAGAGGTCAGAATAGAGTTGGGGTTTTATCCAAACCCCATTCTCAGAGAACTGTCATTATCTGACCTATTTTACAGTTCCTTAGAAAGTCCCCCTCACAAGACTCGTCTTGATTTGACTTGACTCGCAGTTCATCCAGTGTGAAAAGCCTTCTCCTCAAGGGCATTTGTCAAAAACAATCAGGAGCGATGGTTTAATATCACAGCTGCCGGAGGCAATAGTAGAAGTTGGGACAAATAACAAGCTAAGTAAAAAGAAAACTGAATGGAAAACTCTAGAGAACGAGATGTTCACAGGAGTTTTGAAAAGCTCTGGCATGTTACCTGAAATCTAGAAAGCTACCCACATGTACCAACCTGGGGTTTCATATATGTAGAGTGTTTTATGTATGCTCAGAAAAGAACTGAGAACACCCTAAGCACTGACTTCTGGCCAGCCTTAAGCTTCTGCACAAGGACAAGGGGAAGGCGAAGGCAGAGTGCTAAAGTAGGTCTGTAAATTAACTAATGGCTTGTGACAGCTCAAGAGAAATGGCTGAATATAGATAAAAACATAGAACACGGAGACTGGCTCATTGTTGAAGAGGGTGTTCCAGCATGCAGAGAGCCCCTAAGCGAAGCCTCAGAGGCCTATTGGTTCAGGGCATGTATTGCAAGTTCTGTTCAGCCAGCAGCTGATTACTAATTTAATTGGGAAGAGGTTTCAATGGCTACAAAGAACAGATCTTACCTTAGTTCAGGAATGTCACTAAGCACAGAGCAACACTAACCTAGGAAACAACAAACCCTGGAGAAGAATCTATTACATACAATATCCAGTGTAGAGAGGCTCAAGGGCTTAGCTCAGTGGTGGAGGCTTGCATAGGATACAGGAGGCCCTGGATTCAGTCCCCAGCACAACAAACTGTCCAGTGTAAAAAAATATGACATGCAAAGATACAAAAAGCATGGCACATTTATAAAAGTAAAAAAATGAATAGAAACTGTTAGTGAGGAAGCTTACTAGAAAAAAATTAAATTGGTTATTTTACAGACATTCAAGCAACTAAAAGAAACCATGTCTTAAAAGTGAAATGAAATGAGATTGATGAAGCACCAAATAGAGAACAGTTAATACTGAGGTTTTGATGAGTCTGCTCTCCAATATCAAGCTCCCACCAATTGTGGGCTACAAAAGGGCCTACACCTATGAAATTTTTTATTTTTTATTTGAGAGAGATAGAGAGAGCTAGAGAGAGAGAGAGAGAATGGGCACACCAGCAGCCTCTCAGCAACTGTGAAAGAACTCCAAATTGTGTGTCCCCTTGTGGGCAAGTGCAGCATTGCACCCTTGCATCACTTTTGCATCTGGCTAAATGTGGGACCTGGAGATTGGAACCGGTGTTCTTGAGCTTGGCAGGCAGGCGCCTTAACCTCCAAGCCATCTCTCCAGCCCTGAAATTCTTTGTAAAATAATAATGGTTATCCCATTTATCTGGTGATGACTTCTCTTTCAGTTGGAGAATTGGCTTCTCTTTTTCAGATGGACACAGAACCTGAGGAGAGAATGGCCCATCTCACCTCACCAGGGCCCCAGCTGAAACCATAGAGTAACTGGGGAAATGAGCAAGAGTGCTGCTTTCTTGGTGAACCTGGTTGATACACAAGAGTGAAGGAGATAGACACAGAGAACACTCAGCTCCTACCAAACTAGAGATCCAGAGCCTCAGAGGCTCACAAGACCTCATCACTGAAGTAGACCTAAAACGAACCCAACATGGCTCAGGGAAATTTGCAGAAGAGGGGGCGGAAAGATTGTTAGAGCCACAAGTTGGGTCATTATGCACAGAGACATTGCCTCTTCCCCATAACTGATGGCTACCCCCACAGTGTATGATTACAATCCCGAACAAGGAGGGTCCCTTTGGAGGGGGGAGGACAGAGAGGAGGCTAACGATGGTACCAGTATGACTGTATACACACTATGTACATAACTAATAAAAATGATTTTAAAATAATGTGTTTGAGACCAGGTACTTAGTGAGACTACTTAATGAGACCCTGTCTCAAAGATGTAGGTAGGTAAGTAGGTAGGTGATAGATAGATGGATGGATGGATGATAGATAGGACAAGAAAGAGAAAGTTGTTAAGAGGTTTTTGAAAATTAGAGGACTGAAATCATACTTTGGGGATTAGGCAATTTATTAAGGGCTCAGAATGGGAGTTTTAGGCAAGGGGGAGGGGCAAGGAGCCACGAGAATCAGAGATAGCTTGCAGTCCTGCAGCCCAGAAGCAAGAGCTTGTGATGAGTTAGCAGGAGAAGGGGAGCTGGGTGCGAGCCTAGAAGCAGGGGGTGAGCCAGAGAGGGAGAGTGAGAAGGAGAGAAATGGGAAAGGTGTATATATGAAAAGGAATGCTGATGAGAAGCAGATGAGAGACCTAGCGATAAGGTATAGTATAGAGAAGCATGCACATTACTTCAGCAAAGGGGGGGGGGAGAATGCCAGCTGGGCTTTTTACTGCCCAGTGGAGGGGAGAGGCTTGTGGAAGCATGGGCTATTACTCAGGGAAAGAGCCAGGTTGGCTAGATCCCCTGTTGAGTTTTGGCAGGGTGGTAAGGGGGAGTGGGGGTGGATAGGGAGCTCTGAGACGCTAACAAAAGCAAGGAAGAGAAAGCAAAAATAAAGAAATTAAGAAAAACATGGGAGGGAAGGGAAGGAGAAGGATGTATGGAAGGAAGGTGGCTCAAGAGAGGGAGTGAGGAAGGAAGGGTCATATTGCAGAATGGATTAAAAATATGACCCCAAAATATGCTTTCTGCAATGGACTCACTTTAGATTCAATGGCAGAGACAGATTGAAAGTAAAGATAGAAAAAGATAAAGTCTCTGAACACCATAATCCAAAAGAACCTGAGTGGCTATACTAATATTTGACAAAATATCCTCTAAGAAATTGCTAAATCATTCATAAAATACTTAGGAAACTCTCAAAAATCACAAAAATATGTTCACTTGCTAAGAGAATATCAAAATGCATAAGGCAAAAGTTGGCACAATTGAAGGGAGAGTGCAGTTAAAGCAGTGCTTGCAGACAAATTTATAGCTGCAAATACCTACATTCAAAACTAGACACTGAGGAATCAAGCTGGAGCTGAGCTGGAAGCCTCGTCCCTGTTGACTAACTTTCAGAATGCTGGAAAGAGCTTTGCAGCTTGTTGGGGAAGAAAAGTCATCCATGGTCTCAACAGCAATGGACACTACAAGCTCTACAGCTGGACAGCCAAGGGCAAACTTACTAACTGGTACAATGGTGACATGTCTGTTATGGGAGGGACCTCAGGACTAGTACTGAAAACCTAGTCAAAAGCATATGACTGGGGAGATCAAGAGACCTGGGGGTGGTGGAAATTACTACTGTTTTCTGGCTAAATGGATATATTCTGCTCACCAAATTGTCCTCTAAGTACATATGTTTAGGCCCATATTCTAATACTGTTCTCACTTTTGGTAGGAGAAGCTTCTCTTTTCAAATGGTGGTGACCACTGGGAAGACTCAAAATTCACCAAGTGCTGGGAATAAATGACATTGTTGTGTTCAGTCGTGAGTGAAACATTGCTATCACACTCTCTAAGGCTCAGGGTCCATTACAGAAGAGGTGGCAGAGAGAATGTAAGAGCCAAAGGGAGGAGTGCTTTGCAACACTGTCTTCTGGACACAAGCGGCCCTGGCATTCATGACCTCACAGTAGCTGACACTACCTACACAACACCTGCATCATAGGAGGGAAAAATAATGACATCAAAATAGAAGAGAGACTAGTTGGAAAGAAGAAGGGATTTAGTGTAGGGGGACTAGGGTGGGAGAAAAGAGAGGGTGGTGGGAGGGGATTATGATCATGGTATATTGTCTATATTGTCTGTTCATATGAAGGTTGTCAATAAAAAATTTTAAAAATGAAGAAACCTTTGTCATCAATATCTTAAACTCCTCACCTTCCTAAACTAACTTATAGCAAAAAGTTGGAAAGTCGCAGAGCTGGGTAGGATGACACATGTCTGAAATCTCAATCACTCTAGGGGCTGAGGCAGGAGAATCAAGAGTTTGAGACCAGCCTGGGCTACATAGAGAGATGTTTTCTAAGAAACTGAAACTGAAAATAAATCAACAGCAACAAAGCAACAATAATAAACAGGAAGGAAGGCAGCAAAGATTGAATGAAAATAAATAAATAGAATATAAAAAAACAAAAGAGGAATGTCAATGAAACCAAAAGGTGGGTCATTAACAATATCAACAAAATTGAATAACTCTAAACTAATAATGCTTATCCCATTTAACCTGTGCTGGCTTCACTCACTGTGGGAGAATCTGCTTCTCTTTTTCAGATGGAAGCAGGACCTGAGGAGAGAAACGACCTTTATTGGATCAGTGCTGTGGTATACTTTAAGTAGTTGAATATTTAAATAGTTTAAATAGTTCTCATTTGTGTCTTTAGCTCCATTTCTACCATTTTCTTCAGGAGATACTTGTAACCTCCATTCTTCTATTGCTTCTTACCTCACTCCATGACTACATGTGTGTTCCTGCTCTAGTGCGCACACACACACACACACACACACACACACACAGACAGAGAGAGAGAGAGAGAGAGAGAGAATATCACTGCACTTAATTGACATGATGAAATAGACTTGTTTCCGTAGGGAAAACAGAAGTTATCATTTAGGCCATTTTTTTTTTTAAACTTCAGACCACCAAACTTATTAAACTTGGGTTAGGTCAGTCAGACTGTTGAGACAAGTCATTAGCAATGACTTTTGAAAACTCTGCACATTTTAGTGAGTGATGGGCAAACTTATTCGGATAAAGTAAGGTGAGCTGGACCTTTGCCCATTGTGGCCAACAGAACTAGGGTCAATTCTGGCTTCATTTCTTGGGTGTGCTCATTGATGAAGCACCTGTTTGTTTGCCAGTTTGTTACTCTCAGTGCCTGACTTCCCGGAAACCTTGTTCTCTCCTTGGGCATTTAAACTGGAGCCAATATTTTCACGTGGCTTTCCCTGACTCTGTTTTTTTTTTTTTTTTTTTTTTTTTTTGGTTTTGCAAGGTAGGGTCTCACTCTGGTCCAGGCTGACCTGGAATTAACTATGTAGTCTCAGGGTGGCCTCGAACTCTCGGCGATCCTCTTACATCTGCCTCCCAAGTGCTGGGATTAAAGGCATGCGCCACCACGCCCGGCTCCCTGACTCTGTTTTAATGGGTGCTTCTCTCATGCTCTTTTTTTTTTTTTTTTGCATGAGTATGTGTGTGGTGTGAGTGCTCATGTTTGCATGTGTGTAGGTGCACATTCATGTGGAGGCTAGACGTTGATGTCACGTGTCTTTCTCAATCACTTTCCACTCTATTTACAGAGGCAGGGTCTCTCAGTTGAACCCAGAGCTCATCAATTCAGCTAGCCTAGCTTACCTGGGGGATCCTCTGTCTTTGCCTCTGGATATCTTAAAGTATAGTTGGGTCTGACCTTTACCTGGGTGCTGGGAGTCAGAACTCTAGCTCTCATGCTTGCATGCCAAATGCTTAATCCATAAGCCATTTTCCCAGCCCTTCTTATGTTCTTATGTCCTTCTTATAGTCCACCTATGAGGAATCTGGCTGTGCACCAGTCTTCACATGGCAGAGCCGTCTAAGGGCCAGGATGCTTGTGAAGAGATTCTGCTCTTGAAAGTTACTTGGCAGTGCCCTGGCCTTACGTTGAAGCACCATGTCAGGGAAGCTTTGCTGTTCACGACTCACTCATTTCTAATTTGGGGAAGCAGGAGTGCCACTAAGGGAGAAGAGGTTTGGTAGAAAAGAAAAAAAAAAAAAAAGAGAGAGAGAACAGCTTGCTCATTCGTGGTAGCAGGAATGTTATACCCTGTCTTCTCATTCTTCAAGGCCACAAAAGTGTGTTTGTGTACTGAGATGTGTGTGTGTGTTACAAGAGATGATCCACAAAAGGGCGGGAAGGGAAAAGGAGGAAGGGAGATAGAAGAGAGTGAGGGAGAGAGGAGAGACAAGGAAAGAAGACACTGAGAGAGGGAAGATGGAAGGACAGAGAAAAGGAGAGAGAGAAGAGGTGAAGGAGGAGGGTAGGAGGAGGAGGGAAAAGAGTAAGTTGTGGTTCCTAAAGCTCTATTTCTAAAATTTCTTTAAGACTTCTCATTATTATTATTATGCATAATGTAAATAAAACTTCTCTGGGTTCCATCATGGGAGGGATTCAATAATTTGAAAGCTCTCTTTTGATGCTCTAGTTCTGCTGCCATAGCATAGGTGATAACAAGAGTGGATGGGTTGGAAGTTGCTAAGGGAAAAGTAGAAGAAATAGTGCTTTTGTTACTATTCATGGCATCCCTGAACATATCTCTACTACCAGAAGGGTTGTGCTGTCACCTAAGTCCAGAAGAAAGATTACCCTCATGGCTAAGAGACAGAAAGGCGGTGACTCTAGTGCCAATAGGCTATCCACTGCCTTCTGGAATGGGGGGAAATAACAAATGAGTCAGGAGTATTATGTTAGGTTTTCGCTCATTGACTTAAAAGGCTGAGGTATAATTTCCCAGAGACTTTTACAGTCTTGAAATCTGCTGGCGGGAGCCTGCAATAGCTGCAGCACTTGTAGCCATTCTTTGTAAAGGACCATAAAGTTCATAGAAAAACAAATCCACCCAGATACAGAGGCAACCTAGAAGACCTACCTTCCTGGCTGAGAAGGTTGTGGTTTTAGGTTTCAGCATGAACTGTGTGCCTAGACGAGGACAAGTGGAACAAACAGAACTTGATTTTACTCTCTGACCTTCTCCATGTACAAACACACGCCCCAGGCCCTATGTATAAAATCCCTGCTAAAGCTGGGAGGTTGCTCATCTCTCTCCCTTCTTTTCTTCCTTCCTTCCTTCCTTCCTTCCTTCCTTCCTTCCTTCCTTCCTTCCTTCCTTCCTTCCTTCCTTCCTTCCTTCCTTTCTTTCTTTCTTTCTTTCTTTCTTTCTTTCTTTCTTTCTTTCTCTTCAAGGTAGGGTCTCACTCTAGCCCAGGCTGACCTAGAACTCACCACATCGTCTCAGGCTGCCCTTGAACTCACAGCAATCCTCCTACCTCTGCCTCCTGAGTGCTGGGATAAAAGGTGTGTACCGCCATGCCTGGCAAAATAGAGAGAAAGGGAGAGAAAGAGAGAGAAAGCATGGGTACACCAGGGTCTCCTGTCACACTGTGAACTCCAGACACATGTGCCACTTAGTGTATCTTGCATCTGTGTGTACTGGGGAATTGAACCCATGCAATTAGGTTTTGCAAGTAAGTGCCTTTAACCACTGTCATCTCTCTTCTTTTTTTTTTTTTGGAAAGAGTCAGAGAGAGAGAGAATGGGTGCAGCAGCCACCTCTCAGCCTCTGTGAACAAACTCCAGACACGTGCACCCCCTTTGTGGGCAAGTGTGGCATTGCACCCTTGCGTCACATTACATCTGGCTAAATGTGGGACCTGGAGAATTGAACAGGCATTTTTAGGCTTAGCAGGCAGGCACCTTAACCACAAGCCATATCTCCAGCCCTCATCTGCCTTCTTAATGTAAAGAGCCATTAGCTCTTTCCACAACAATGGAGCCATGGATAGATAATTTCAGATGTATATACTGAATTAGGAAATTTTATGCCCCTAACATAAGTTTCTGAAGTCTGGAAACAAAGGCGAGGTAAATAGAGGGGATGTCATATCACACGGGATTGATAGTGGGAAACCTGCCTTCTAGTCTCAGCTCTGGAGCTCATATTATTTGCCTTTGTTTTTAATCTTTAAACAAATAAATTGTATTTATTTATTTATTTATTGAAAGAGAGGGAGAGAGAGAGAATTGGCACACCAGGGCCTCTAGCCACTATAAACGAACTCCAGATGCATGTGCTACCTTGTGCATTTGGCTTACTTGGGTACTGGGGAATCGAACCTGGGTCCTTAGCCTTCTCAGGCAAGTGCCTTAACTGCTAAGCCATCTCTCCAGCCCCTATTTGCCTTCTTTAGGTGTTCCAGTTCTCATTTGTACAATGAAGAAGTTGTATTCAATTTTTTTGTCACATCTAGTGCTCATAGCATATAAACCAGGAATCAGTATCCAGTATGACTTGAACCACATAACAGAAATGTACAGGAAGGAAGAAGGCAAGGAGGAACTATGCCAAAATGTTTTCAGAGGTTACCTTTGGGAAGTAGAATCATGACTTTGTTCTTTGCTCTCTCTGGTATCGTATATCATATTTATTATCTAAATAACATTGTAAAGATATTAAACTCAAGATGGCCCAATATTTTTTACTGGCTGTCTCTTTCTTCAGGTAGACTATTATGGCAGCCATACCAGTACACCTCCACCAAATTTTCTCCGCTTAACCACTGACTTCTCAGATCACCCTCATGGTACTGCATCAAAAGTGCTTCCTTGTGGGCTGGAGAGATGGCCTAGTGGTTAAGGCACTTGCCTGCGAAGCCTAAGGACCCATGTTTGATTCTCCAGATCCCACGTAAGCCAGACATACAAAGGTGAGGCAAGCGCAAGGTCACACATGCCCACTAGGTGGCACAAGTGTCTGGAGTTCAATTTCAGTGGCTGAGGCCCTGGCATGCCAATTCTCTCTCTCTCTCTTGCTCTCTCTCTTTCTCAAATAAAAAGGTTTTTTTTTTTTAAGTACTTACTTGTTGCTTTGGGTATTGTTATGGTTTGAATGTCAAATGTCCTCCATAGGCTCATTTGTTTGAATACTTGGTCCCCAGCTGGTGCTGTGTGAGAAGGTTGTGGAACCTCTTGGAGCCTCATTAGAGGAAGCAGGTCACTGGGGGAGCAGGTCTTGAGGTATTTATCCTGGCCCTACTTCCTAATCACTCTGTCTACTTCTTGACTATGGATGCAATGTAACCAGCTGGCCTCATGCTGCCGCCATACATTCCCCATTATAATGGGCTCTATCCTCTAGAATTTGAAGCTAAAATAAATCCTTTGTCCCTTAAGCTGCTTCTCATTTGGTATTGCTCACAGCTATGAGATAAGTAATACTTTTCATGTGCATGTGCAGTTTATATATACAACTGTATTAAAAGTTTAAGGTTAGGGAATACCGATTTTCTATTATTTTATTGTTGTTTGTTTTTGACATGTTCTAACAGTACATATAATTGGCAGTTAGAGTTAGTTGTTCATGGAGCAAATGACTGAAAGATTATATCCTAATGTCTTGGATCTAGATGTTTCTTCCTTTACTCAGCCAACAAATCTGATAGGGCTTTGAATTTGGGGCCAAGAGAGAAGTCTAAAAAGTTTGTCAAGGTTGCTGTTGACGTCCAAGAACTTGCACTTAGGCCAAGGAGATTATATACATATATGAATGTTGGAAAATAAAAGCTGTATGATGGGTTCCATAGGAGTGGCAGAAACTTCAGAGCCCAGGATCCCTAAAGGGGAGAATTCACTTCCAAAAACACATCAGGGAAATGATCCCTGACACTTTTGGTACCTCACAAAACATTCCCTAGCCTCCTCCTTCTTCCACACAGCTGCAAAGGATAGTTCCTGGCACTCGCAGGGTCATGTTGACAGCATGTCTTTCTTCCTCAGAGTTTTCTCTGGTGATGTGGGGGCTGGTTTAGTTCATGTACAACAGTGCCCTGAAAGTTGGGGAAGATGCCATCGTGTGGGACAATTGCCAATCAACAGACAATGGGAGCTGGTGGACTCTAGCCTCTAGTTATTTAATGTTGAAGAAGTTCAGAGAGCTATCCTGTAGCTTCTTGGGGGTCCCCGTGGATTCCACCCCTCATTGCTTATGAGAGTGATCTCAGAAAGGCATCCTTCTATTTGCTTCTCCTCCATCTTTGGTTTACTCTCTTCACTTCTTTACTCTATATCTGTACTCCAGCCCTTGTCTTAGACTCTGTTCTTGTGAGAAATTAAACTAAGGCAGAAGCCATTATGAATTAGAAGTCACACGAACGGGCTTTGTCCACAGGTTTTGGGTTGGTGGCATGTTGTAAGAAAGGCATGGAGGACACAGTACATACCTGCTATTGTACTATTGGATTCCTCCTATCAAGATACGGGGCCTATTTGGCACCTTTTGAATCAGAACTGGCTTTTGGATAGCTTTGTCTAATGAAGTGTTACAGAAATAAGCTTGTGTGACAGCTGAGCTTGGGCCTCTACGAGCAGCTTGGCACATTCTACTTCACTCTTTTATTTTTAATATTTTTTATTTTTATTTATTTGACAGCGAAAGAGAGAAAGAGAGAGGGAGAAAGAGAGAGTGAGAGAATGGGTGTGCCAGGGCCTCCAGCGACTGCAAATGAACCCCAGATGCATGTACCCCCTTGTGCATCTGGCTAATGTGGGTCCTGGAGAATTGTACCAGGATCCGTTGGCTTTGCAGGCAAACGCCTTAACTGCCAAGTCATCTCTCCAGCCCTCTGCTTCATTCTTATGAAGTTGCCACTGCCATGTTAACAAGCCAGGCCTAGCCTGCCAAATAATGAGAGAACACATGAAGCATTTGCTTTTCCAGACAAAGAACCCTCGACAGACCCCAGTCACCCCAGCAGCCGAGTGCAGTCCCAGGAGTTGGCACCACTGGACCAGGGGGACCTCTCAGCTGAGCTCGCAAAAGGACCATGAGCAAAAGAAGTGGCTTTTGTCTTAAACCAGTAGGTTTTGGAATCACTAGCTATGCAACAAAAGGTAACATATATATGGAGGGAAACTAGATCATTAGGACTAGCCAGAGGATGGCATATGTGACTTGTGATTCCAGAAGTAAAGAAGCAAGGAGATGGCTGTCTAACTAGTAAAGACTTGGGTTCCCCATTCTATAGTGTAGAGTTACTGCTGAAAAGGGGCTCCCCAGCCATGAGCTGTATTTTCCTAGCTCTATTTGTACATGACTAGTTCTATATAATGGGCTGTGTGTGGCAAGGGTGTGTATACCATTGAGGCTGAGATGGCGAAGTATTAGGTATGGGATTCTCCACTTTTTCTTTTGTTCTCTCTTTTCCTCTCTCCTTCTCTCCTCCCTATGTCCCTTTCTCTGTCTCCCTATCTCTACTCCTCCCTCTCTCCCTTCTTTCAGCTGCAGGATGGTAGAATCTCAACATGCTCACAGCTTGGGTTCCTAAATCTCTCCTCAGAGAGCAGGTAACCAGGGTACTTAATTAACATGACAATGACCTTGGTCTTGGCCTTGGCCATGGCCACCAGGAGGAAAGCATTGAAGAAGATAGTCCTTTGTTAGATAGCCTTCTTCCAGAAAAGGAAATCTAGTTCCAACATGCAGTCTCAATATGCACAAGAAAGTGCATGTGAGGCTAAGTGATGAAAGTAGAAAGGACTATGAGAAGAGAGGACTAGGTCTTAAGGGAGTGCAGAAGAAGAGAGGGGACTAGAACACATGTGACATGAAAGCAAAAGGAAGGACTATGTGGGAGGAGAAGAGGCACTAACACTAGGAAGCGGGGCAGGGAAAACCGGGGAGGGTGGGGGGAGAGAGCAATGAAAAAGCATAATGACATAGATGTATGAAAAGACTACCATGAGTATCATTACTCTGTGTGCAAACTTAAAAATTAATGAAGAAAATATATATTCCTAAATGTATTTGCGTTCACCCAGTTGGTTGTGAATTCGAAAACTGTCTCCCAAGGGCTGGAAGGATGGCTTAGCAGTTAAGGCGTTGGCCTGCAAAGCCAAAGGTCCCAGGTTCAATTCCCCAGGACCCATGTAAGCCAGATGCACAAGGGACACATGTGACTGGAGTTTGTTTAGGGCAGCTGGAGGTCCTGGCGTGCCCATTCTCTCTCCTCTCTTTCTCTCCGTCAAAGAAATAAATTAATTAAGATTAAATATTTAAAAAAAAAGAAAAGGAACTCGGGAGGCAGAGGTAGGAGGATCGCTGAGAGTTCGAGGCCACCCTGAGACTACATAGTTAATTCCAGGTCAGCCTGGACCAGAGTGAGACCCTACCTCGAAAAACCAAAAAAAAAAAAGAAAAATAGAAAAAAAAGAAAAGGAAACTGTCTCCCAAATTTCAGTATTTGAATCATTAAAATCTAGTTCTAAAAAAAGAACCTCCACTTGCATGCATGTGTGTGGTGTGTGCATGTGTGTGTGTGCATGTTTGCATGTGTGTGTTCATGTTTGCATGTGTGTGTTCATGTGGAGCCAGAGGTTGACTTTGGGTGTCGTCTGCAGTCTCTGTCTGCTTCATTGACTAAGGCAGGGTCTCTCACTTGAACCCAGAGCTCCGCATTTCAGCTAGTCTACGTAGCCAGCTTTCCATGGGGACCCGGTGTTTACAGGCAGGCCACCATGCCAACCTGACAGTTGTGTGGGTGCTAAGGATCTGATCTCAGGTCCTCATACTTGCACAGCAAATATCTTATTCACTGAGCCATCTCCCCAGTCCTGCAGTTTCTTTTTCAAGGCTAATAATGAGATAAATCCCATCCCTTTTCTGAGTCTGTAACACTTTGCTGCTTTATTCCGCGCACCACTGACATTTTGATAGAAATGAAATCCATGCTGCCATGTGACTACTTCATTCTTTGTGGGGACACAGGTCCTCCCAAGGAATTAGGAGGGTCTTTCAGGAATTCACTTGGGAAACATATTTAGATGGATTTCATTTCTATTCATTCTGGGAACAATTTCAGTCGTGTCGGTGTCAGTGTTTGGAAGCCACATGTTTCTGAGAAACTCGTGTCTTGGAATTGCTCCTTGGGACAACAAGCCAACCTTGATATCTCAAGTAGCTTGACCTGCCCTTGCTTCTTCTCACCACTCTGCCAGACTTCCAGGACTAGGCTTGTCTAAGTGAGTTCAAACTTTCTAGAACATCTCCAACCCCAGCTGTCTCTCTGGCTGGGCATTTGCTCATCTCCTGTGGCCAGACCACCAGATTCCCAGTGCATAATTCTTATGATATGGGCCCCTCCCTTACTCCAGCCAATTGTTCAAATGTCCTTGACTTTTTCCCTACCCAATTGAAGCCCAGAATTTGACTCTATCCCAAGGGCAGCTGTACTTCTTCAGCTGTGCTTCATGGTGGCCTTGGACTGCATCCACCTCCCACCCATCTCCCGGAGGCTCTGGAATGTTGAGAAAGCTTTGACCTAGACCTGGCTCACCTCACACCATAACTAACAAGCTTATTACAGCATGCAGTAAACCTCAAACCAGCTGACTCCAGATTCTTAAAGGGCCAATTCGAACTATCCCATATCACCCTCGTAAGCATAGTGCTTTTTTAAAGAGCATCTTTCTAGCATGTAAAAGGGACAAACGTGTCCGCAGTATCCTACAGCACTAATTTTAGTTCTTTCAAGAGATGTGAGATTCCCCTGTAACATGCAAATTAATACGTTCTAATTATAATTCTTAAGTTATCCTTAGGCACTTACTTTAAGAGTCAAGTCTAAAAACAACCTCAAGACTGAAATATTGGCCACTCCTATAATGGGGAGTTAGTTGATAATGTTGATGATAGTTATACTAACCAACATTTAGTAAGTACCTAAGTAAATTATAGAGTATTTTATTGAATCTTTATAATACCTTTGCCTTGTGATGTCCTACCCACACTCAAGGAAAGGGGATGATTATACACATATGAACAGAGTCACTTTAGGGTCCATTTGCCACACACCATTTATAAAATATACTATTTCAATTTTTATTATGCTCCATTTTCTTTAATGAATTCCTTGTATTTGAACTTTCGTGTTTCCATGTTTTTGCCATTATTTTAAGCAACAGTGATCTGTCTATCAGTCAGCTTTCTGTCAATCTAATAAAATACTTGAGATAATCAACATATAAAGAGAAAATATTTATTTTGGATCAAATTTTTGGAGATTCCTGTCCATGTTGGTTTGAGACTGGGTTGAGGTAGTACATTATGGCAAGAGTTCATGGCACAACAAAACTACTCACTTCATGGACAAGAAACAAAAGAAATAAAGGAATGGCCTGGGTTCCCAAAGTCCCCTTCAAAGGAGTACCTTAATAGCATAAGGACTTCCACTAGGTCTTACCTCCCAGAAATTTTACTACCCCCAGTAAGGTTACCTCAAAGAATAAGCCTTTAGCACATGAGTCTCTGGTGGACATTCAAGATCTGAACTATAGCAATCACCTCTTGTGATAAAATCTTTACATAGGCCCTTAATTATTTCCAATTCATGAATGGCAAGAAATTGAGTTGCTAGGTCAAAAAATTCACACATTTGGGCTGGAGGGATGGCTTGGCAGTTAAGGCATTTGCCTGCAAACCCAAAGGACCCAGGTTCGATAACCCAAGACCCATGTTAGCCAGATGCACAAGGGGGTGCATGGGTCTGGAGTTCGTTTGTGAAGTTAGTATTGATAATAAAGTGCTTGAAGAGTGCAGGCACTATAGAAGGATACATGTAGATAATAAGTCAAATGAGTAAGATATAACTAGCTTTATTGTCACAACACATATGTGAGATAGATACAAAAGCTCTTCCCATCTTGTGGCACATGAGGCCACAGGGGAAGGAAAAAGATTCCTGATCTGAATGGCAGAAAATCTAGGCTATGTCCAAGCTCTTCCTCTCATCAAATAAATGACTAAAAGCTATTGTTCCTATCTCAGTTTAGAGTCTTCTCTTCCACCAAGTTGCTCACGTGAAAGATGTTAATGCCTAGAAACAGTGATTCTCCCCTTGGCCTCGCTGTAGAATCACTTGGGGAGCTTTAGAAATTAGAGCCACCTATGTTGTGAAGTAATTGGTTTGGGCTGTGGCCTGTGTATCAGAAAGTTTTAGAAGTCCCCAGGTCAGTCTAATGTGCAGCCAGGGTTGAGACCTTCTACTAGAACTGCCCGCACTCATGAGGGATCATTTCTGTATACAGCTGAGAAAGTAACCTTTGTTTGGTACTGTCTGCTTTCAGCTGTGAGCAAGTGGCTTGCTAGGCTCAGACTGGAATCAAACCTCTGTCTTCAACTCCAGAGTCAACTCAGTCTGCAAAATCAGTTTGGGAAACCATCAGTTACCTGCTGTTCTGCCCTCCTGTGTGGGTCCCTGGGCAATGGGGCATCTGCATGCATCCTGCTGGCAGGGCTGCTTTCCAAAGGGGCCTGCTGCTCTTGCTGCAGTTTTTTTCTCACCTCGAAGCTTCAGCATCCTGCTGCCTGTCAGTCAGCTGCATGACTGAAGCTGAGGGACCAGACGCCTGGCTGCCCGCCACTAAAGCTGGGTACCAGATTTGCTGAGGTGTCTCTGGGGCCAGGCCAGCCTTTCAGCTCACATTGAAGGCTGGGGATGAGTTTGATGAGCAGCTACAATGAAAGTCAAAATGAATGTGATGCATCAATAGAATGAAAGAGTTAGTTGGTCCAGTTCTCCCAGCATGAGGCTAGCACCAGCCTTGGTCTTGCCTTTGCATCTGATCAACTTGGAGAAGTATGTGTGTTTGCATTTTTGCTGAAGATCAGATGCTACCCAGTGATGATGGGCAAGTGGTGGTGTGGAGAAGATTCCAGTGAAGATAAGGAAAGAAATGGGAAATTCATATTTAAGATAGGTCTACTATACATCAAATATTGAGTTGAGATGTTCCAGATGTGTGTAATCTCCCTGAATCTGAGCTTGTCAACAATCAAGGTATTAACTGTGGTAACTGCCACTTAACTGATAAGGAAGTTGATGAAGCATCTCGAGGTCAGATACCTAGAAATGATAAAACCAGAATCCATACATCCACCCCTCAGCCTGTAAAACATTTGTGCTTCACGCAGTATTCTGTTTCGCAAACTGGGAAGGGAATTTTTGATCCCAGTAGCTATTTTTATGTGTTAGTGTAGCAGTTGCCTTTTCATTGCTGGGACAAAATACCCAACAAAAAATCAGCTAATGGGAAGAAAGAGTTTATTTCAGCCTTAAAGTTTCAAAGGGGACTTTAAACACCGTGGAGAAAGCCCAGCAGCTGGCCCACATTATAGCACATCAACATCGTCACACATCAGTAACAGAGAGAGAGAGAGCACAGCAAGAGTGTATAGTCAAGGCCTATCCCCAGGGACACACCTCTTCCAGCAAGGCAACACCTCCCAAAGGTTCTAGAGCTGGGGACTAAGTAGGAAGCTTAGTCAAAAACTTGAGGCTATGGGGGACATTTTACATTCAAACTACCACAGTTAGTTTCCTTGTTTCTTATTAGGATTATTGTCATCATGGCCTATCTTTGGTCCAGTTTTGAAATATTGACAGTTGCTCTTGTTCTGGTTCACTTTCCCTATGGAATTAATTTAGGCAGTGCTAATTACCATAACCCTGTAAGAGACAAATCCTCAAATCTCAGGGGTCTAACAAATAGACATTTATTTCTTGCTCACATAATGTCCAGATAGCCATGTAAAGATGAAAGTTTAGCTCCATTAAGTCACACAGGGACCCTTATTTCTGAGCCCTCCCTTGCCTTCTTGGCCTTACCAACATCCTCTCTAGAAATCTATTTTGTGTTTCATTTCAGATTCCATTTGATTGAAAATGACCTTCTACTCAAATTTCTGCCCATATACAAAGGCCAGGGTAGCAACATCAGGGATACCTGGTGTTTTAATGTAGCCATGTTACACCTGAGTGGCATTTGGGCCACACATTATGGACCTCTCAAAAAATATCTGGTTCACTTTTTTGCCAGCCCCCCAGAGCAGGGAGCCAGTAATGGAGAGGTTGCCGATCTTTGGCCTGACTCTTCATTTGACTTATGATGTATATCAGTATCTCCGATTCTGAAAGCCCCAGCTATTTTTTTTCCTGCAGTCTCTCCTCATTGGGGTGTTTTCTTTCTTTCTTTTTCTTTTCTTTTTTTTCTTTTTTTTTTGGTTTTTTTTTCTTCGAGGTACGGTCTCACTCTGGCCCAGGCTGACCTGGAATTAACTATGTACTCTCAGGGTAGCCTTGAACTGACGGCAATCCCCCTACCTCTGCCTCCCGAGTGCTGGGACTAAAGGCGTGCGCCACCACGCCCAGCCTTTCTTTTTTAAAATCATTTCTGTTGGCTTCAGACCCCAGGGGGAGAAGATGGGTTTTATGGTGATGGAAAATAAGGGTTTTCATACCTGCCAGGTCTGCTAATGAGTATGTTAAGCCCCTACTCACTTATTACTGGCAAAAAATGAAATGAGATAGGAAATCTAGTTTAAATAGAGTCATTAGTGATAACATGGATGGATCACTTAGAAAACCTTCAGACCTTCAGCGAAAACTTGGCTTTCAGCACTTCCCGATTCCGTGATGAAAAAGACTTAGTTAGGGGCTGGAGAGATGGCTTAGTGGTTAAGGTGCTTGCCTGTGAAGAATAAGGACTCATGTTTGACTCTCCAGGTACCACATAAGCCAGATGCACAGTGAACCAAGCAAGGTTGCACATGAGTACATCTGGAGTTTGATTGCAGTGGTTGGAGGCCCTTGTTCACCAAATCTCTCTCTCTCTGTCTCTCACTTTCTCACTCTTGTATAAAAAGGCAATGGAGTTCTATTCAACGGTAAAGAAAAATGAAATTATGAAATGTGCAGGGAAATGGATGGATCTGGAAAGGATTGTACTAAGTGAGGTAACCCAGACTCAGAAAGCCAAATGTCACATGTTCTCTCTCATATGTGGATCCTAGCTACCAATGTATAGACTTGTGTGTGAACTGGAACCAAAAATAAGTACCAGAAACCAGTAAGCTGGTAAAAGGCTATAAGGGAGGGAGGGAAGGGAAGGACTTAAGTGTATGGTAGTGCACATATGTAACTAGAAGAACAGATTACAGGGAGGGGAATGGCCTAAGTGAGGCCACGGGAAGAAAATGAATAAAAGAAGGGCAGGGGGAGGGGTCAATCAAAATTCAAGATATTGTGAACAAGACTTATGTAAACCTACTTTTTTTTTTTAAGGTAGGGTCTCACTCTAGCTCAGGCTGACCTGGAATTCACTATGTAGTCTCATGGTGGCCTTGAACTCACTGAGATCCTCCTAGCTCTGCCTCCCAAGTGCTGGGATTAAAGGCGTGCTCCACCACGCCTGGCTAAACCTACTTTTTTGAATAATGGCACATCTAGAAGCTGTAGACTGTTACTAGAAAATTTTCAGTGCCTAGGATGGGATAGCTTCCAGTGAGTTGTTGGCCAAGGAGGTCCTGGAAGCCTCCAAAACATTAAAGGCTATTGCCAAAGCCCTTGGTTTCCCTTGAGAAACAGATAGTAAGACCCTATTGCTGAAGACATCTCTTGCCTGAGAGGCAAGGTCACTGAGAAAGCAAGCTGATGCTGAGCAGAAAACCTTCTCCCTGTAGGCCAGCCAACAGAAAGCTGGAAAAAGCTGCACTGCATGCAGCTGTATGGGACACAGAAGTCATCAGCAGTGAAAACAATGGACACTGAATATTCAAGTTTGGCCATACAGGCCCAATGACTGAACGGGTGCAATAGTGGCATGTCTGCTCTTGGGGTAACCAACTGCTCCATAATTGGACTGAAGGCCCTCTCTATGGGAGGGAATACATACCTGGTACTGAAAAACCTAAGCAAAAGTCTATGGCAGGGGAGGTCATGAGCCTTAGGGGTATAAAGCCTGCTCTTGTCTGGCTAAATGTATATATTATTCCCACCAAGCTGCCCTTAAAGCACTACACTTAATGTTCATATTCACATATTAATGCTACTCTCACTTCTGGTTAGAGAAGCTTCTCTTTTCAGATGGCGATGACTACTGGGATGACCCAAAAGGCAACATAGTGCTGAGAAGAAGGGATGGAGGAGTGCCCAGCACTGAAACATCTCTGTCACACCTTCCAAGGCTCAGGGCCCATTGCGGAAGAGGGGGGCAGATAGAATGGAAGAGCCAAAGGAAGGGTACGACTCCTTACAATGCAACTGTCCAGACAGAAATTGCCCTCAATACCCATGACCTTGCAATGCCTAGCAATGATACCTTCGCAAGACACTCAGAAGAAAAAGATGATGACATCAAATTAAAAGAGAGACTAATGGAGAGAGGGAGGGGATATGATGGAGATTGGAGTTCTAAAGGGGAATGGGGGCAGGGGAGAGAAATATGCATTTTTTGTATGTAAGTATAGAAGTTGTCAATAAAAAAGGCAGTTTGTTGGGCTTGCCTCAAAAAAAACAAACAAAAACAACGAATTAGCTAGGTTCTTCAATTTGCTCTTCCAATGCAAGCCTACACAGGCTTATTTGGTGTGTACTGACCTGGTGTAATCCAAGTTACCTTTTGCGACGGTTTTGGTCTCAGCTATGCTCTACGGCTGCTTGGGTCCTTCTTTGCTGTGTTGTGGGCTCAGGAAGGCCGGCTGGTCTGTGGGCAATTGCTTTAACCGCAGGGGATGCTGGGAAGGTGAGCTTTCTTCCCCGTCTCTGGTGCCGGCGCGTGCGCTGTCGGTGGGGGAGAGGAGGCTGTGGATGGAGGCTGAAGTCCGTCTGCTCGTCCAGGCGAACCTCTTCCTCACAAGCCCTCCGGTGGTCTCTGCCGTCCTCCTTCCACGTTTCTTGAGTTGGCGAGGAGGCCGGGGTGAGTGGAGAATCCCCTCACCTGGCTTTAGAATCTCGCCGCTCGGGCCCAGCCTGGCGGCTGCCGCCACTTGGAACTCGCTGCAGCTGCTGGAGCAGCTTCTGCCGCTTCCTTGCGCTCCAGACGCTCTGGATCTTTCCTACTTCTCTGCTGTGGTTGGTAATTTACTATACACCTCACTTTTTAGTAGAAGAGTGTATTTTGTTGTTGTTGTTGTTTTTTTTTTTTTTTTTTTTGCTTTTTTCCCCTAGCCTGTTTTGGCGTGGTTCCTATGCCGCCATCTTAACCGGAAGTCGGTTCTTCAGTCTTTTGTGGATGCCATGCTGATGTCTTTGGTTTGGTGTCTCTTGGGATTACACACCTCTCTTTCCACTTGGATAAGGCCTGTGTGACTCTCTCGGGATCACCAGATCTTTCCTGGGCTCCTGATGGCTGTAGACCTCTGGATGTCTCCTGAGGACTCTGTCCACTGTGAAGTAACACTGTCCTACAGAGGAGGGCTTGTAGCAGGACCTCTGGTCCTTAACCTGTACATCCCTACAGGGACTGAAGGCAGCTTGGAAAGACCAGGGACTACTCTATTTGGTCTCGCTGTGCCATTCAGTTGAGCTTAAGGTGCCCAGTTGAGGTTTTGTCTCTTAGCTTGGTTTTCATTCACTCCAGATAGAGGAGACAGAACACATGCATACTATTGCTCCTTTCTCTCCCCCTTTACTCCTTTCTGTCACCAATTCTTAAGAGGGGGAAAAGGGCAGGGCTGAGCTTCTCCCAACGGGCATAATACTCCTGCATGAAGGAGGAATGGACATTAGGAACTCCATTCAGAAGTTCACTGCCAAGCTATTGAGGATAGGTGGGGTCACAGCATGGAAATTGGAGAGAGAGATTATGCTTTAGAGACAAATTGTTCAAACCTTAGTTCAGCTGAGGTAGCCACAGAAGAACTCCAAGGCTTATATTGGTATATGAATGAAGCATTTAAGTGGAAGAAAAGGCAAGCAAAAAAAAAAAAAAAAAAAAAAAAAACCACCCAAGGACATTAAAAAATTTTCAACATTCTGACATGGTGAATGGCCCCACTTAAAAAATATTTATTTATTTGAGAGAGAGAGAGGGAGAGGGAGAATGGGTACACCAGGGCCTCTAGCCACTGCAAACTCCAGACACATGCATCACCTTGTTCATCTGGTTTTGCATGGGTCCTGGGGAATCAAACCTGGTTCCTCTGGCTTTGACGACAAATACTTTAACTGCTAAGCCATCTCTCCAGCCCCTAATGGTCCCACTTTGAATGGTAACACACTTAGCTCCAATGCTTCATCTAACCTTGTTCATTTATGTGGTGCACAGCTTTCCTCCAGCCTCCTTATTTTTTTTAAAACTTTTTATTTTATCTTATTATTATTTTTTTTTGGAGAGAGACACAGAGAGACAGAGAGAGAGAGAGAAAGAGAGAGGGAGGGGGGAAGGAAGAGATGGGCGCGCGATCAGTGTCTCAGCTGCTGCAAATGAAATTCGGATGTGTGCGCCCCCTTGTGGCCAAGTGCGGCATTGCGCCCTTGCGTCACTTTGCATCTGGCTAAACGTGGGACCTGGAGATTGGAACCGCTAGAGATTGGAACCAGTGTTCTTAGGGTTAGGAGGCAGGCGCCTTAACCCCTAAGCCATCTCTCCAGCCCAGCCTCCTTATTTTAATTGATTCATTCTATGGAAACAGAAATATAAAACGAAGAAAAGTCTAGGACAAAGAGCATAACTGAGATGTCTTTTACTATGTTGCAGATCATAGTATGAATGTATTGAGGCTGATCAAAGGCTCCTTTTGGAGGTGGATGGTAAATAGTGAATGTGAGCAGAGGGGCTGCACTGACTTCCTCTTGGGTTGGTTGCCAAGGCCATTAAAACGTCCCAGTGGGTCCTGATCTCCATTGTTTTGTAACCATGCTATGCTATGAGGATAAAGGCATCTTGCTGCAGATAGCTTTTGAATCCTTATATGTTGATATCCATATGCTTTAGGGTGCAGTTGGCTTCCTGATCAGTCTTTCCTTGAGAGTTGTTTTGTATATTCCAAACCCAACCCTCAGAAGAGTATTCCACTCACATACCAGTGAAGCAACTTCACCTTATGAAATTAAACCATGCACGCGCACGCGCACAGACACGCGCGCCACAAGAAGATTTAAGCCTTAGTTCTATCACTCACTAGCTACATGATCTTTGTATAACAAGACTGTATTTTCCAAAGGGAGCTATAGTAATAACTTCTGTCCTTCATATTATTCTGAAATATTCCCTTCACTCTCAGAAAGGTAGAATCCAATTCCCCCTTTTTTGGTTCCAGATGTGTAGATCTGTGACTGTTTTTGCAGTGTAATGTAAAGAAAATGATACTGCATGACTTCTGAGTTTAGCTGATATGCAACCTCTGCATGGTTCTTTTGAAGTACTCACTGATAGGCTCCATGCTGTGAGGAAGCTCAAGTAACCTTGGAGTGTCCACAGTGGAAAGGAACCAAGGCTACTGACCCACAAGCCCAGCTGGGCTCCCAGCCACCCAGCTGACACTAGTTTCTGATCATGTGAGTGAATCATCTTGGAACCAGATTTTTCAGCCTCTAGTTGAGCTGCCTGAAATGACCTACTAAAAAAAGAGTTGACCCATCCCTGTTGAATTGGAGACTTGGGAATAATAATAAGCTTTTATTCTTTAAAAGCTACTAAGTTTTTGTTTATTATATCAAAATAGGTAACTGTAACATTTAGGACCCGAGAGTCCCATATTGCAGACCATAACCAGTAGGTATAAAGTTACCAATATTGAAATATGTTACAAGGATGCCTTTGAACCTTTTGCTATCTAGAAAGAACAGGAAGAAGAAGCATTGGGGGGGGGGACCTTGAAGCAACCAGAACACCAATTAATGAAGTGGTAATACAAATTATATATCCATGGACATCAATAGACTGAAGTTATTACAAAGAATCAACCAGATATATATTAATTAACTTAGGAAGATGTCTGTGATATTTTGTTAAGGTAGAAAAGCAAGTTTTCAAGTAATATATAACCTGATCTAATTTTTTTAAAAAATTAATATTACAGTAATTAACCCCTTCTACTCATGTGTATGTTGCTAGGAATTTGGAGGATTATGTAGAAAAATACACACTGTGGTGGTTTGAATGTGAAATGTGCCCCCACAAGCTCATACTTTTGAATATTTGGTCCCCAGCTGGTGGCAAATTGAGAAAGTTGTGGGGCCTTTAGGAGGTGGAGCATTGTTGCAGGAGGTGTGCCATTGGGGGTGGACTTTGAGGCTTATTAGTCCAGCCTACTGGGTGTTTAGACTAGATCACTCCTACTGCTTCCTCTCAGCTTCCGTGACAATGTGAAACTCCAGCAGGCTGTTCTGCCATGTTTTCCCCACTAGGATGAAACTTTCCCTTCAACCTGTAAGCCAAAATAAACTCTTCCCTCCCATCAGCTGCTTCTGGTTGGGTGTTTTGTCCCACCAATAAGCACATGAATGCTACATACACCATACTGATAACCCTGGATAATTCAGCAACATGGGGATGGGGTAGGCAGGGATCATGCTCAAAGAGGTGATATTAAGGAGGGGCTTTAGGTAAATATATTAACTCCATCCTTATTTGAGTTGTTTCACTTGGTACAGTGATCAGGTCTTTATAATAAAAGAAATTCCACACAGGAGATGCAATTTCCCTATGAAATTTAAGAAAGGAAGAACAGGCATGGAACTTAGAGTTTGACAGATGGAGATTTGAACCCTGGACATACTACGTACTAAGTGATCTTAAGCAAGCTTCATGACTTCCTTGGGTCTTTGGTTCTTTGCCTATAAAGAAAGTATGGCAATTTCTACCTTGCAGCATGATTGCTAGGATTAAACAAGAGTGTCATGTTGTGTGAGCAGCCCCAGTATAAAATTAAGCTTTATACATCCAGTCTTGGTTGATGTCCTATCTGAAGAAACACAGGCTTAAAACAAAGCAAAACAAAACAAATGGAAAAACTGAAATGGATACTTCAGGCTTTTGTTCTCTCTCTCTTTCTCTCTCTCTCAAATGAAATGTTAGAAAACTTTGTTAAAGTTCTCTCTACTACCATTTACTACTGGTGCAGAAGCCTCCACAAGGTGGTATTGGTGGTGATGATGATGGTGATAATGATTTATGGATCCTTGACTTTGTCAGGAACTTTCTGGGTTGTATGTTATAGCATTCCAATGTCAAAAATGGGTAAGCAGCAGAGAGTCAGGCTTGTCTACAAAATCAACTTTGTAAAAAGACGGAATGTAGCTATGTTGCCTAGGCTGGCTTTATAACTCCTGAACGCCAGAGAATTACCCTGCTTGTTTCCTGAGTGATGGGACTATATCATTTGCCGCACTGCCTTTTTAAATTATAATATAATAATAATAATAAAAGAAGCACCAGCCTTCTTTTATTATTATTTTTTGAAGTAGGGTCTTGCCGTAGCCCAGGCTAACCTGGAATTCACTGTGTAGTCTCAGGCTGTCCTTGAACTCACAGTGATCCTCCTACCTCAACCTCCCAAGTGCTGGGATTAAAGGTGTGTGCCACCATGCCCAGCAAAACCAGTCTTCTTAACTCCACTGTTTCAAATGATGGAAAACCTGATTAATCCCCACCACACTTGCTCTTAATTAGCCTCCAATCACTTTCTGCCCTGCCTCATCCCTCCATGTCTTCAAACCCTATCCTTTGGCCACCTCTTGAATCAACTCTTTTGTAAACTTGAGCATTTCAGTCACTGGCCACAAATGGAAAGTGCCAGTCAAAGTGTGACTTGTGCTGGCTACAGAGATGTTGTCCATGTGAACAACAATAAAAAAAAATCCTGGTTTAATTTATGTGCCAGACCAAATGAGCTAGACTCAATAACACTGTTTCTTTGTGGCACCTTCAAATGCAATCTTTGCCTACCTCTCAGATCCCCAGTATCTCAGTTTTCCCTTGGTCTTCTCCCATTCAGTTCGTGCTTGCTTTGAACTCTGTTAACTTAATTCAAGGCTGGATGTGGTTTGTGGACTTCTCTTCTTGCTCCTGTACTACATGGGGGGGGTGCTCTGGTGTAGGTTGCACTGAGTGCGTCTGGATTGATGTGGCTGGTCCTAGCTACATTTTCTTGTGCTTGACATGTGGGTCATTTGTAACTGGCTTGTTTATAATGGCCTTTATGATGAAGGCTGAGGCTCTGGAGCCTTCTTCCTTATGTCCTCTCATCTTCTAGCAGCTTATCCCAGCCATGTCCACGTGGAAGTTGTCATGTTCCAAGACCACGAGAAAAGAAATTGTAAGGCTTTTTGATTTTCAAGTATGGAATTGTACAGTTGTCACTTCTGTTGGATTACATTGGTCAGACAAGTCACAAGACCAGCTAACATTCAAGGACCACAAATGTCAACTGTACCTTTTCATCGTTGTAACTACAAAGAATAGGTGGTTATTGTTATATTTTATCATACATACCATACCGTCACTGGATTGTAACTCTGTGGGGACAGGGCCTTGGCCCTGATCCATAGACTGTTGTTTGGAAATTACTGCTCTAAGCTCCAGGACTGTGTTACATTCTGGTCAATCTCATATCCAGTCCTCACTTTGGTTTAACTTATTCAAGATGTGGCAATTCTGCCTTTCACATTAACCTAGTCTGGAATTTAACCACCAACTGAGAAACTGTCGCTTTAGAGAAAAAAATTACCCATGCTGGAATGGCAGGAGGAGAAGGGGTAATATGAGAAACTTCAAATTAAAGAGTGAGGCCGAAAATCTGTCAAGTTCTGTAAGATAAAAATCTCCTCAAAAGGGCACATCTGCCAAAAGTGGATTTTCATAGGCATTCCTGACTGGACACTAGGTCGGGATGATGCCAGGCCTGGGGAGAGAGTGCAGGGATTTGGACAAGAACTAAATTAGATCCCATAAAACTGAGGCTCTATATCCTATATAAAAGAAGAAAAACACAAAGAAGGAGGAGAAGAAGAAAAAAATCGTAACTTGGCGAGACATTTTGGCAAGGGGTGACCTCATCCCTGCGGGGAACTTGGATTTATGGTACATGGGTTGTCTTCCCTTCTCTTACCTGAGCTGTCTCAAAGTCTGCTCCATTGACACTTGTTCCATGTTTCAGAAGTAAGTGTTTGTTTTTGTTTTTCGAGGTAGGGTCTCACTCTGGTCCAGGCTGACCTGGAATTCACTATGTAGTCTCAGGGTGGCCTCGAACTCTCAGCGATCCTCCTACCTCTGCCTCCCGAGTGCTGGGATTAAAGGCGTGCCCCACCACGCCCGGTCAGAAGTAAGTTTTTAAGTTAGTCCATTAACAGGCATTTGGAGCCAACCTGCTATATTTGCAATGTTGGATTGGATATATTAGGAATATTAAAATGTAGGAGGCTATTGAGAACTTAGAAGTAATACATAGTCCCCAAGGGTGCTGACAGTAAATGCTGTCTGCTGGTAGTGCTCCCTATTGCTTCGGGGTTTGAGGAGCACTACTCCCCATCTATCATAACACTCCTTTCTTTTGTTTTTAAAGTGGTTGTTTATTTTATTTTTTATGAGAGGGAGAGAGAGAGAAAATTGGCATGCCAGGGCCTCTAGCCACTGAAATCGAACTCCAGATGTGTGTGATATCTTGTATGCATGTGTGACCTTGTGTGCATGCATCACCTTGTGCATCTGACTTTATTGTTGTGCTGGGGAATCGAACCTGGGTCCTTAGGCTTCACAGGCAAGTGTCTGAACCACCAAGCCATCTCTTCAGCCTGTCTCTCCTTTCTTGAGCAAGGCATCCTGCTCAATAGCCTATGGTTTTGTGCGCTCGTGTATGTGTGTGGTTTTGTTGTTTCTGTTTTTTTTTTTTTTTGGGGGTTGAAACACAGTCTCATTATGTACCCTAGGCTGGCCTCAAACTTACAGCAATCTTCTTGTTTCTGCCTCCCAAGTGATGCAATTACAGTTATGCACTGCTAGGCCTGGATATTGTGCCATTGTGCAGTGGGATCTTTACTCTTGAGGAATATCAAAATAGTAATATCACTATTATATTACTGAAATCTAAAGTTATAGGAGTCATTGTTGGTCGTGCTAGGATTTCCATAAATGTTTGTATAACTCCAAGCTAGAACTTTATCACGGCTTTTCACTATCAGATTATCATTAGTAAACAATTATTAGCATTACTTGATTACTGATCAAGTGCCAGGCTTTACATGCATTGTTTTGTTAAATTCTTACTATACATTTTGGCCGCAGTTTCATTTCACATAGGGGAAAACTGAGGTCTGGGGAGAGTAAGTTCTTGTTCAAGGTCACAAAGCAGGTCGAAGTGGCTTTGGATTTCTTCATAGTTTGATGGTGAACTTCTTGGACCTTTTTGTTCTGGGTTCTGCTTTAGGGGTAGGAGGGAGGCCATTGTCCCATCCAACCATGAACACATCCAAGACATATTCAAATGAGAGTCATGCTGTTTCTAAGAACATTTCGCACTGACCCTGACCCCATTCATAGTAGGCCTGTCACGAATTCCATTCCTCTTACTGCCTGAAATCCCCTCCTGGCTAGAATCCTGACAAACCTCTCTTTTGTTCTTTCCTTATTTGAGGATAGGATAGCCCTGCAGAAAATCCCTTTCCTTGCCTCTTTGTCTGACATAATCTCCCCTCCCAAGTAGGCTGGGGGCTTAGGGCATACAGCCAAGGGGAGGGAGCGACTTTAGACTCCAAGATGCCTTAGGGGCTTCCTTAGAAGCTCCTGAGAAAAGAGATCCTAGGCAGCGGACGTGAGGAATGTGCCCTGAATCCGGCAGCTTCCCATCAGCTTTATTACAGACAAATTTAAGCTGACTACAGGAGAAGGTGTATTTGTGTGTTGGGGGTGGGGAGGGAGTCAAAAAAGCCCTGCCTTCACACTTTTTTGGACACTTAACAATCAGCTTCTATCTAAGCAACTTTGAGCTGCAGAGGCTCCAGAAATGACATCATCTGACACTTTGTTCCCCATAGGCTAAGGCTGAATCTTACGCAGGCCAGGGGCTGGGACAAGGTCATATTCCCCTTGAGTGCCAGATCTAGGCCTAGAACAGTCCTTCCTAACCACTGTATACTAAGATTTTCAACCTTTATTCCTTTTGAAACCATTTTCTCCATTCTTGCTACATCTTTGCTACATCTGTGTCATGTGTCATTAATTACTAAAGACTTTCCCAAAATTGACTAATATTTTCAACAAAATTGATTGAAAAAACCAGTAGTTTCACGAATCACTAGTTCATTGTAGTTTTGCATTTTTTCTAATAAACAGGTAAAATATAAACACATTATTTTGTACTCCACTGGCAGAATGCCTTCCACATCCTGCAAACATGGCCTTAAGTCTAACTATGATGTGAGTATGTGAGAATTAATATTGTCACCATGTCAAGATTTAGAATCACCTAAGAGACAAACCTCTAGGGCTGGAGAGATGCCTTAGTGGTTAAACGCTTGTCTTTGAAGCCTAAGGACCCCGGTTTGAGGCTCAATTCCCCAGGACCCACGTAAGCCAGATGCACAAACTGGTGCACATCTGGAGTTCGTTTGCAGTGGCTGGAGGCCCTGGTGCGCCCATTCTCTCTCTCTCTTCCTCTGTCTGTTGCTCTCAAATAAATAAATAAATAAACAAACCTCTCAGCATGTGTGTAAGGGAGTTTTAGATGGGGTAAATTAATTCAGACCCTCCCTAAATGTGGGCAGTACCCTAGCACCATCCTTTGATCAAGATCTAGGATTGAATAAATCATCGAGAGTGAGCTGAACTTCAGTGTTCCTTTCTTTCTGCTTCCTGAGCACAGACCCAGTGTGGTCAGCCACTCTGTCTTCCTGTCCATACTGAAAGCATCACCTTAAACCTTGAGCCAAAATAAACCCTCCCTTCCTTCGCTTTTGTATTTTGTTATAGCAGTGAGAAAAGTTGTTAATATAGGGTAGAAGGAACTCTGAGTTCACGGTTCACCTCTGGTGCCTACCTGCTGTGAAGTCATAGGCGAATCCCTTCCCCTTTCTCAGATGTGCAAAAAGAAACAAATTTTCCTGTTCCTGCATTTCTTACAGGGTTGCCATCATAATCAAACATGGGGATATATTTGAAAGAACTTTATTCAAGTACCCCCAAATCAATGGAAGCTTTTCCTGTTGATCCTCTTTTGAGTATTATTATGTCACCATTTTTTTTTCAAGGTAGGGTCTCACTCTAGCTCAGGCTGACCTGGAATTCACCATGCAATCTCAGGGTGGCCTTGAACTCACGGTGATCTTCCTACCTTTGCCTCCAGTGCAGAGAATAAAGGCGTGTGCCACCTCACCTGGCTATATCACCATCCTTAAAGAAAATATTCTTTCAGTAGCTCATCTTCTGAGAAATGTGGAAGTCCTGTGGTGCTGGTCTCGGTCCTTTCCTGAGAGCATTCTGTGAGCAAATCCTTTATTTTCACATTCTTATCTTCAGGGGCAAGAGAGCAGTGAAGGGATGGTTCTTCCTGTTTGCAGACCATGTTCACAGGAGGCAGGGGTACATCTATTTTATTCTCCACACACCTCCTTTGGTAATCAAGGATTTTAATATATGAACATACTGTATTTTGACTGTATTCCCCTCCTATTACTCCCCATCCAAGTACTAACCAGGGCTGACCCTAGTTAGCTTCCGAGATCAGACAAGCTGGGTGTATTCAGGGTGGTATGCTCATACACTTCTATTACTCTCTTTTGTCCCCCTTCCAGCCTCTGCTCCACTGAGCCCCCTCCTCTTTCCAAATAGTCCTCCTTCTATTTTGATGTCTCATTTCTTTTTATCCTCCTCCATTCTCTATGTCAAAATGTTGAGGGGCTCAGAATTATGCAGGTCTTGTGGGGACAATGACACCTACTGTGAGGTCATAAATGCACCAGTCAGTTCATGTCCTGAGGACAGAGCCCCAAAGCCCTCCTTCCTACCTTGTGACTCTTGAATTCTTTCTTTTTTTTATTGACAACTTCTATACTTACATACCAAAAAATGCATGATATTTCCCTCCCCTCCCCCATGCCCCTTTAGAACTCCAGTCTCCATCATATCCCCTCCCTCTCTCCATTAGTCTCTCTTTTAATTTGATGTCATCATCTTTTTCTTCTATTTTGAGGGTCTTGTGAAGGTATTGCTAGGCACTGCGAGGTCATGGATATCGAGGCCAATTTCTGTCTGGACACTTGCATTGTAAGGAGTCATAACCCTTCCTTTGGCTCTTCCATTCTATCCGCCCCCTCTTCCGCAATGGGCCCTGAGCCTTGGAGGGTGTGACAGAGGTGTTTCAGTGCTGGGCACTTCTCCATCCCTTCTTCTCAGCACTATGTTGCCTTTTGGGCTATTCTGAAGCATTTTCTGGGACTGAGCTGCTGTGGCATTTCCAGTCATTTGTTTTCAGAGTGACATGTCAATGTAAATACTAATTTCCTGATAAATTTGTCAATTGGAAGAAATTGTTAGTAAAAAGGACAAGAAACAATTGCTTATTAAGATGAGGGAACCCAAATCTCACCTTCCCTTTTTTATGTTTATTTTTTGTTTTGTTTTTTTTTGAGGTAGGGTCTCACTGTAGCCCAGGCTGTCCTGGAATTCACTCTGTATTCTTAGGGTGGCCTCGAACTCATGCCAATCCTCCTACCTCTGCCTCCCATGTGCTAGGATTAAAGGCATGCACCACTATGCCCGGTACCTTCCCCCCCCTTTTTAAATTTAGCTTGTGGTTATCCCTATAAGAATGGGTACCTCTAAAATGTATTTTGACTGTAGTGGTGGATACACAGACCTACACATGAGATAAAATTGCATAGAAATAAATACATTCACCTGAGTACAAGCAAAACTGGTGAAATACCATTAAGAACTCTATGGACTGTTGATATCGTGGTTGTGATATGATATTTTAGCTTTACAAAATGTTGATTTGAAGGAAAACTGGACAAAGGACACATGGACTCTATTCTCTCTCTCTCTCTCTCTCTCTTTCTCTGTGTGTGTGTGTGTGTTGAGTGAGTGCAGACACTTAGATGCCATGGTGTGCATATGGAGGTCAGACAACTTTCAGGTGTTGGTCCTCATCTTCCACCTCATTTTTTTTTCTAGGTAGGGTTTCACTTTGGCCCAGGCTGACCTGGAATTCACTATGTAGTCTCAGGGTGGCCTCGAACTCACAGCGATCCTCCTACCTCTGCCTCCTGAGTGCTGAGATTAAAGGTGTGCACCACCATGCCTGGCCATCTTCCACCTCTTTTGAGGAATGGTTTCTTTCTCTCATTCTTGTGGTTTTTTTTTTTTTTTTAATTTGAGGAAGTAAGAGAGAGACAGAAGGAGAGAGAGAATTGGCATGCCAGGGCTTAGTCACTGCAATCCAACTCCAGATGCTTGTGCCACCTAATGGGCATGTGGAACCTTGTGCTTGTCTCACCTTTTTGCATCTGGCTTATGTGGGATCTGGAGATTCAAACATGGGTCCTTAGGCTTTACAGGTAAGTGCCTTAACTGCTAAGCCATCTCTCCAGCCCTCGTAGTTGTTTTTTATTGTACTCACTGGGCACTTCTGAGCTTCCATGTTTCTAGGAAATTCTGACTGCCTCCTACCTCGCTGTCAGCATGCTGGGATTACAGAAGCACACCATGGTTTCTGGCTTCTTTTATTGTGGTGTCTTTGCAGAAAACTTGAATATTCCACTCATCCATTTTCCTAACCTTCTGTCTCTCTTATGTTTTAGGATTTCACACAAATCTACAATTTTTTTTTTTGGTTTTTCGAGGTAGGGTCTCACTCTAGCTCAGGCTGACCTGGAATTAGTCTCAGGGTGGCCTTGAACTCATGGCAATCCTCCTACCTCTGCCTCCCAAGTGCTGGGATTAAAGGCATGCACCACCATGCCCAGCTCTACAATTATTTTTTAACATTTCAATGAAAAATTATTAGTGTTCTAAATATAATATGTCATTATAAAAAGATTATATGAAACACTAATAACAAGCTCAGTTTAATAATTTAAAACAAAGGAGCAATGTACCACCTTATTAACTCTATTTATGGATTTCAGGATAAATCTTAAGAAATATTAAAATGGAGGTGTGGGGAGGGAGAAATTATAAGCTAAATCAAGGAAATATAATAGTTTCTATCAGTTATCTCCCTCGACTGGCATCTTTCCTGCTTCTTACTCTCTCTTCAGATGCCCTTGTTATCATGAAACCTAATTCCAAAAGCAATGGAAAACGAAGTCCCATTAAACTGTTGCTGGCTTGATTGATTCATTTATTTACTTATTGCCCCTCCCTCCTCTCTGTTCACCTGCTATCCCAACCTCAAGTGTGAGCCCTAGCATAGTGATTTGCTTGGAAAGTACATCAAATATTTGAAGAAACTAATGGAAGGATTTTAAAGGAGGGCTGCTGGCTAGAGCAATTTCTAAGTTACACGAATAATACTCTAATGATGAAATGTTCAGCACCATGAAAATCAGCAATGGGAATCTTACTGGCCATGTTCAAATAGCCCAACAAACCTTCCTGTCCATTCTACTCCATCCCACATCCAATTCCACATCCTCTCACAAATTCATGTGAAAAACTTTATAAAACTGAGCCTACAATTGTAAGTGTATATGCATGATGAGAAATGAACTTGTCATTAACACAAATGGGACTTCTGGTAGGTGTTTTGGATCTGCCTGCTAATGGTTGACAATGAAAATTTTGTCTGCTAAATGCACAATCTTCTTTCTTCTGTCTTGGGAGAGCCTTTTAAATATATCTTAGCTGGAGTGGTTGAGGTAATATTTAAGGAGTCCTTTTTCTAGCTTTTAAATTCCCCTATGGATAACAATAATTAGCTTAAATTCAGATTTATGCAAAATGCAATAAAAGTAACTCAATATTTATTTTAATTATGGGCAAACCAATTGTCCATTTATTAGAGTTGTCATTATTGAAAACATAGGGCAATATTCTACAACTTCCCATGATTTTATTCTTCAGTTTAGATTAGATATTAAAATAAAGTTTTCAAACATTAGTCAAGCATGGTTTCCCCTTTTTGTAGATAGGTTTACTGAAGGAGGAAGACCACTTGCGTTCCTTTCACTGTTAAGATTTTGCCACAAGAGGGAGGGTTACAGCACAGGACAAAACAACCGTTGCTCATCATTAAATTTCAACTCAATTCTAAAAATCCCTTATTGCCTCTGGGTGTGGCGAAGCACACCTTTCATCTCAGCATGCTGGAGGCTAAGGTAGGAATACTGCTTGAGTTCAAGGCCAACCTGGACTACAGGGTAAGTTCTGGTTCAGCTTAGACTAGAATGAGACCCTGCCTCACTAAGGCAAAAACAAAATGAACCCCTGACTGCAACAATAGTCTTTAAAGATATGCTGGTAAATCAAAAGAAAAGTTTTTGTCTTAGGACTCACAAGGTTGGGCTCTTCCATAATAGAAACTAAAGTTCTGAGAATTTCTATGGCATGAACATTTGTGTATCCTCTATAAGGCAGTGGAGAGACCTTGGGTCCCTAGCTTGGGCATGGAAGCATTGAGAGGGAAAATGTATTTGAGAAGGCTGAAGAATTTGGAGCCCTCACAGTGGAGGCAAGGGCTAGGTCCATGTTCAGTAGCAGGGTCTGGCAGCATAGTTCCCCAAAGACCAGCTGCACACCAGTGGAAACCAGAGAGGGATATGAAGTATTCAGATGGACCCAGCTACCCTGCCCAGAACAGCAGGAAGACCAAGCCAACTTCCTCACATTCATAAAGATGCATTTAGACACCACATTGTGGAAAAGGAGGGGAAGAATCCCTGAGAGAGGGACAAAATCCTGAAAAGCTAAGTAACCACCTGAACTTAAAGCTGAGTAGCCCAGCTGTCTATAGTTGTTGGTCCCATCAATAGGGATGTGAAGTAATGAGAAGGAAATAAAGTTATCTGTCCACCCCTGTTTGTGAGTTTTAAGTTGTAATACTTGGGACACATTTTTATTTATTTATTAGAGAGAGAGAGAGAGAGAGAGAGAGAGAGAGAGAGAGAGAGAGAGATGGGCACACCAGGGCCTCTAGCCACTGCAAACGAACTCCAGACACATGCGCCACCATGTGCATCTGGCTTACATGGGACCTGGAGAATTGAACCGGGATCCTTAGGCTTCACAGGCAAATGACTTACCTGCTAAGCCATCTCTCCAGCCCCTTGGGACACATTTTAAAAACATAGTTTAGGCTCTTGACTCCTTACAATGCAACTGTCCAGACAGAAAATGGCCTCGATATCCATGACCTTGCAGTGCCTAGCAGTACCTTCGTGAGACCCTCATAATAGGAGAAAAAGATGATGACATCAAATTAAAAGAGACTAATGGAGAGAGGGAGGGGATATGACAGAGAATAGAGTTCTGAAGGGGAATGGGGGAGGGGAGGGAAATACCATGGTTTATTGTCTGTAAGTATAGAAGTTGTTAATAAACATTTTTAAAGTAGTTTAGGGGCTGGAGAGATGGCTCAGTGGTTCAGGCGCTTGCCTGCAAGCCTAGCGACCCAGGTTCAATTCCCCAGTACCCACTTAAAGCCAGATGCACAAATTGGCACATGCATCTGGAGTTCGTTTGCAGTACCTAGAGGCCCTGGCAAGCCCATTCTCTCTCTCTTCTCTGTCTTTATAAAAATCTGTAAGCAAATAAAATGGCATATTTTTTTAAAAAGTGGTTTATTCAAAGAAGAATGGGGCAAAGAAGTTGTGGCAAACACTGTTGCTGCTCCACCTATATCCCTCTGGTATTTACCACTTCTGTGTTTTCTAGCCTGCCACCCAACTGCCATCACCTGCTGCTCTTTGCTTACGAGGTGTTCTGGCAATTAGAACCTGCTCTAGGAAGGTGGGTGGTGCTGGGGAATGAACCCTTTCTAGGTCATAGGCTTCAGCCAATGACAGGTGGCACTGGCAGATAAATACCTCAACTTTCCCATTTGTCTCATGTGTGTGTGTTCAACACTGTCTTCCCCAACTTCCTCGGTGGGTTTCAGTTCTAGTTCCCATAGTGATAACAAGTTTGACAACACACACTTTATTGCCTGCCTTCCTATCCCTTCTCTGGCTCAAGTCTCTGTTTCACTCGTGATGTTCTCTGGAACCATTACTTAAATCAATGAATTGCATTAGAGGCTTTTACTCAGAGCCTGTTCCTAAGGGGACCCAAATTAAGTCAGGAAGAAAATGAATGGAAGAATGGCTGAAGATGAGCCAGATGTGGTGCATCCTTGTAATCCCAGCACTTAGAGGTGGAGGCAGGAGGTTGCAAATTCCAAGTGAGCCTTGGCTGCATAGTGATGTTCTGCCTCAGAAAAACAAAAGGATAAAGAAATGACCTAGGATGGGGTCAGAGAACTTTTCCTATAGTCAGACAGTAAATAGCTCAGACTTTGGGGGACACATGTAGTAGATATATAGACTGTGTGTGTGTGTGTGTGTGTGTGTGTGTGTGTGTGGTCTTTGTGTATGTTGTATGGGCCTGTGCATGCTGTGCCATGGCATTCATATGGAGGTCAGAGAAAAACTATAGGGTTTTAGTCCCTGATGTCCACCTTGTTTGAGATAGGGTTTCTTTTGCTGTTTGCTGATGCAAAAGCCAGACTAGCTGGACCATGAGTTTTAGGATTCTCTGGATTCTGTCTCTCACTGTCTTAGGTGCATTGGGATTACAGGTGTGTGCTCTAGTTGCATCCAGTTTTATGTGTGTTCTGGGGGTCTAAACTCTGGTCATCACACTTGCTCAGCAAATGCTTTTAGCCACTGAGCCATCTCCCTAGCCCCCTTTGTTCTTTTCTAAAATAACCTTTAAGAATTATTCTTATCTTGAAGGGCATAGGAAAAAAGACCATGAGCCATACTGCAGTCAGGTAACTATGAGACAGGAAACTATTAAAGACACAAATTTTATCTTCCAAGGGAGATCTCAAGGCCTAAAATTTTTCTTCTTAATATACATGTAGTTTTTTTTTTTTTTCAATTACTCTTTGGAAGAAATGCATTCAATGAAAGAAGACAAATAGGAACAAACTAGTGAAAAGCACTTTGAAATATTCAGTTATGAGTTCAAGATTGAATAGGTCAGGAAGGGTTAGTGAAGAGAACAGAGCTGGAACACGGATGTTTGTAGAGGTAGGACTGATACTGCTGAACTTGGAAAGTGTATCAGATTCTCCAGGACTTTAGTACTAGCTCTGCCATTTTTTTAATATTCTATTTATTTATTTGAGAGAGGGAAAGAGGGAGAGAGAGAGAATGGGCATGCCATGGCCTCTAGCCACTGCAAACGAACTCCAGATGCATGCACCCCTTGTGCGTCTGGCTTACATGGGTCCAGGAGAATTGAACCAGGAGCTTTGGCTTTGCAGGCAAAAGCCTTAACCACTAAGCAATCTCTCAAGCCCAGCTCTGCCATTTTTTTAAAAGTAACTTTTGGTAAATTATCTGGCTTCTCTGAGCCTCAGTTTTTTGTTTTTTTTCACCTGCTAAATAAGAAGTATGATGCTGGTAATGACAATGATGATGAAAGTGGTATAGATCTAATAAGGTCATGATGACCCTTGCACAGTACTTAGCTCCCTAGTATGCACTTCTTAAACAATAGTTATAATTGTACCATAGCATCACCATGGAATATAACTTAATCATTTATTTCAGCACATTCTAAGCATATATTAGATACTTGGATATGTGTTTGGCTCTAGGTGCATGTGTACGGAAAACCAAGGGAAAAGGGCATTTTAATCAAATGATCTTTAAGATAAAATCACTGGAATAATGTAAGCATGCAGTGGTTTCATAGAACTCTACTGTGAGCATGCTATGTCATAAACATAGACAAACATGTTTGAGTCTTTCCAGGATGTCAGAATTTATTTAATAATAATAAATTCACAAGGTGTGGTGGTTTCATTGGCAGCTATTTGCCACCTACTCCTGTTTCCCTTGATAGGCCTGGCTGAGGCACACGTGGATTCTTTTGTTCCAACCTTAATCACTAATATTAACTCTCATCACACATTTCACATCATGCAGTAAGTATATCTAAATGTATATAGATATAGAATGACTAACACTTGAAAGAGGCAAAAAATTCCAAAGAGGAAAGAGCTGGGAAACTGACAGAAAACACAAGAGTCTGTAGGGGGGAGAGAAATGAACCAGCTGGAGGTCTGCAGGAAGGAGGAGCAGTCAGGTTGCTGCAGGGTCACAGGTTTAAGTGGAGTGGTAGAGTTGTGTCCAGCTGCAGAAATCAGGTATGGGACTGGGTCCAGAAGAACAAACAAGCAGACAGATGGACAGCAGGTCCAGATGGGTGAACAGGTGGATAGGCAGACAGCAACTCAAGTTAGCCATGTCAACAGTGAGAACCAAGCCAAGCTGACGTCCCTGGCACAGTCTTCTCTGCTGTTGAACCTTAACACACAAACACTGGGTGGTCAGAGGTCTGATTTCTGGGGGCTGTTGCCATTGTGGTGTTAGGTGTCCACGTTTTTATGGTATTCAAATGAGGGAGTTACAATACGTTCTTGGGACTGGATTTCTTGATATGATTTTAATGCTCCTATAGTTCCAAGTGACCCAGACAAGGTGACACCCTTTCTACTTCCTGGAATAAGTCATTTATCAGTGAGTGTTGCATGGGTGGTGCCAGACAGAGGATACTGTTCACATGTCTGTCCAGGCGCAGAATTATCTTCCATTCTCAAAATGGAGTCTAGAGCTATGTGTAAAATGGAATTTCTCAGGACAATGCACACCTGCAAAACAACTGTTCTACATAATATAAACTTAGGGTATGGCACAGCCGGGTGTCAACAACTGACAACAGTAGAACATGACCAAATGTTAAGATACAGGGAGGACAGGAGGTGAGGAATTCTAGAAAATGAGCTTGGGACTAAATTTTAATGAGCTCTTAACTATTTCTAAGTCTAAGGAGATTGACTGTTTCTTGTGGTTGATAGGAAACCACTGGGAAACTGTAAATAGGGAAGAGAACAAAATAATAGTTGATTCTTTAATGCATCTAGTAGATGGATGTTGTATTGGTGGTCATTGTCAGAGGACGTAGGTGACTGTGTAAGTAGCAAACGCCATTATCTATGTATCACGTAGCTTTGCTGCATGGCAAATGACCTCAAAACTTAATGCTTAAACAACCATTTGTTTAGGTTATGATTCTGTACTGGCACTCTGGGCTCGCTCGGTGGTATGGTTCATTTGGTCTCAGTGGCTAGATTTGAGAATGCCGGGTCTATGATAATGTCATGTTGAATTCTTTTTTTTTTTTTTTGAGAGAGAGACAAAGAAAGACAGAGAAGGAGAGGAAGACAGATAGAGACGAACGAAATCCAGATGTGTGTGCCCCCTTGTGGTCAAGTGCGGTGTTGTGCCCTTGCGTCACTTAGTATCTGGCTAAACGTGGGACCTGGAGATTGGAACTGTTGGAGATTGGAACCAGTGTTCTTAGGCTTAGGAGGCAGGTGCCTTAACCGCTAAGCAATCTCTCCAGCCTGAATTCTTTTTTTTTAAAACCTACCAATATTAGCAGGTGCCATCTGGTCTTTTTGGATCACCCTGTGGAAATTGGAGACTCAAGAAACATGAAGAACTCTGGCTACTTCTATTTTTATGAGTAATAAACGATTCATCTATTATTCAGGAGGCTCAGATGTTCTGCCAGAATACATCTGGAAATCCTTGGCAGGATAGCTTGTTAGTTTGCAAGTAGGATAAGATCTTAGGCTTCTTGAAATTCTTCAATAATTTCATACATGTAGACATTGTATTTTGATCACATATACCCCCACTACCTTCTCTTATCCCCTCCCACTGCCACTGAACTCCTCTTTTTCTCACCACTTACCAGAGTCTACATCACTAAAGAGAATGACTCCCCCTCTTCCAGCAATCATTAACTGCCATGAGCTCCCCTGAGCCAGGTTCTTTCACATTGTTTTGCTTTGAATATAAACTATTCTCCATAGGCTCATGCGTTTGAATGCCTGATTCTTGTTTGGGGTCCTGTTTGGGAAGATTGTGGAACCTTTAGGAGGTGGAGCTATTCTGGAGGAAATGAGTCACTGGAGGTGGACCTTGAGCAGCCATACTTCCTGTTCATCCTCTCCTTCCTCATTACAGAAACAATGTAGCCAGTGGTGTCCTGCTCCTGCTGTCCTACCTTCCCCACCATAGTTGAATGTGTCCCGGCAAAGCTGTAAGCTAGAATGTCCTTCCTTAAGTTGTTTCTGGTCAGTTATTTGTTCACAGCAATGAGTGCAGTATCTAATATACACATACAGTCGATCTTGTCTTCATTATAACCCTGTGATGGAGGAAACAGATTCTGAGACAGACACCCCAGTAAGGAGCAGGGCTTAGATTTGAACCCATGCCAATGGGATTCCAAAGCTCTGATTCTTCACAGTTCTGCAATAATCCAATAGCCACAGCTCCTTTTCACTGCAGGGAAAAGACAAGCACTGGTTGCTTACTGTTTAGTGTCCTAAAGGTTGTCCACCTACTGTAGAGGACAAAGCTATTCTAAGAATAGCCTTCCACTTGGCTTGTGAAGTCTTTGGAGAATCAAGGCTATTTGAAACAAATATCTGACTCCTCACTATATTTCATTTCTCTGTTATTACAAAGCTCTATGAGGAATTTGAGATTCTGGCAGTTGGTGATTTTTCTCAAGGAAAAGAAACATTAAGATGTTTGTTCTTGGAAAAATAAATCTGTGTATGTGACATGTATGCCCACATGTATATACAATACAGCAATCTATTCAAAATTTATTTTTATAGCAAGGACTGCTGTTATGCAAATATACACAGAACCACTCCATGTTTTAAAGATGTTTGTTAGATGGAGAACCAGGGATGGAAGGAAGAAGGGGCACAGAGAAAGAGACTGAGCATAACATAGACACAGAATAAATCTATGTTCTCTAAGATGTTTGGATGTCTTTGGAATAAAGCTCCCTACCACTACACACTCTGGGGCTTATGAGGCTTCTAAGGTCCAGGCATTAGGAAAATAAAGGGAAGGGAGGATGTTAGCCTCAGACTTAATCCACGAATAAAAATTAACCTCTGAAGTCTTTGTCTGCTTTCCTGTCCTCCCATCCCAGCCCCAGCTCCCAGAATCAAGTCTGATTTTGCCATGTTCCTCAGAACACCCCCACACACCTGGTTTAATTAGCATAAATGTGACTGTGAAGACACATGGCAAAGATTATAGTTTCCATGACCTCATGTGATTCTGGAAAACACACTGATATTTCAGAAAAATACATATCCTTTCCTTCTAGGATTAAAATCAAATCTAGTAATATACACTGGATACTTCCTCTGAGCCTTCTCCTCTTAACTACTCCCCCATACGTGCAGATTCCCTTATTTCTTTTTTAAAAAAATTTTGTTTATTCTTATTTATTTATTTGAGAGCAACAGAGAGAGAGAGAGAGAGAGAGAGAGAGAGAGCGCTCCAGATACATGTGCCACCTTGTGCATCTGGCTTACGTGGGTTCTGGGGAATTGAACCAGGGTCCTTTGGCTTTGGAGGCAAACGCCTTAACTGCTAAGCCATCTCTCCAGCCCAGCTTTTTTTTTTTCTAATGATCTCTTCCCTTTGTACACACACAGCATAGATGTGGGATCTGGTCAGATAGCTTCTTTCACTAGGTCTATGATTGCTCTAGATCTCTATTTTTTATTGTAAAAGGGGGACCAATTTCCTTACAGAGATGTGAGAATTAATATCTATGATCAAGGTTAAGCACATAATACATAGTTCCCATATATAGAAAATGTTCAATTAGCAGGTAAGACATAAGAAGATTATAATAGTTACTATTGATTGAGTGCTTTATGACATGCCACATGCTGCTTAAAACATTTTAGTACATCAGCTCATTTGGACCACCCAAGGGCTCTTAGAAGTAGGTACTATTCTTTGCCATTTTCAACATCTTCATTTTCTGAATAAAGAAATGCAAAAAAGGCCAGATAACTTGACAAAGGCCTCAGAGATGGCTGATATATGGAGTCAGGATTTGAACCCAAGTGGCTCAAATGCAGAATAAATACTCTTAACCTTATACTTTCCCTTCTCCAAATGAGGCTGTTGAAGGAGCTTGTTAGAAATGCAGAGGCTTGGGCCCACTTCTGGGCCTACGGAATGAGAACTACATGTAAATGAGATGTCCAGGTTAATCACTTACGTACACATTACAGTTGGAAAAGCACTACTGTATCCCGTGGCAGTTGTGAAATTTGACAAGTTCAAAGTTTCAGTGGAGCTAATTTCTCTGAGGTGCTATTAGGGTAAATGTCCTGGAAAGCCTGGATCAAAGATAATTCAGTGAAATATAATGTATTACATCTGAAAAGCAGTGATATATAGGCTTGAAATGAACACTGGAGCATGCATACACAAATATGCAACACGACTGTGATCAGGAGCACAGAGAAGTGACTGGTGAAGGCCTAGTTTACTCCTAATCACAGCTGCCCCAACAGATGCCACACTGGCTTTAACGAATTCTGCATTTGTCATTGGCTGTTAGACTTTGTAGCAGACAGCCACAGTGATCTCTCTCACCTCGATGGCTTAGGAAGGAATTTGCATACGCATAATTGTTTTGTTTTCTTCCTTCTTGCTTTGTTGTCATGGTTACTTGTTTCATTTGCATCTTCAAGCCTCTTCTATCATATTAACCTGAAAGCCACACACAGCATCTCCCTCCTTGAGGAAAAAAAAATCACACATGAAGGGTGAGGCCAAGTCCTAATTTGAGTACCTGGGTGATAGTTTTCAGATGAAGCAGTTGTAAGATAGAAACAGTTTATAGATTCGGCCTGAAATCACAATTCACTGGGAGGCCTCCTCCTAAGGTCCTACGTTTGGAGCTGTGTATCTTGAGTATATTCATGTCCCCATGGTAGAGAATGTGTCCTGAAGGAGAACACAAGTCATTATTGTCATGTAACTCAGTGCAAAGACTATAGGGAGAGAGCACATTTCTGAAGGAGATAGATGCTATTCTTCCAGTCACTCAGAAAAAAAAACAGTTCATTAAGCCTTTATCTTTGATAATGTGAGTGATTAAAAGAAAAAGAAACGCCAAACGCCAAAGTTCTTTGGTCATTCTCCACTTACCGTATCCTAGTCCCAGGAGAACGTTGTGCATCCCTGTTTTAGTCATCTATATAGTACCCTCAAACTTGCACCAGCTTCAAGCACCATTTTCTCACTCATGATCCAGTGGGAGAATAAGTTCAGCTGGATGATGCTTTTGCTCATGATGTCAGCTGGAGCAGTGGTTATCCGGATGTCTGTGTAAACCAGAAAGACCAAGATGACTTACATCACTAGCGTTGATGCAGGCTTATGGTAGAAAGCTCCCATGGAGAGTTGACCAGAACTCTTTGATTGCGCTCCATGTGGCCTCTCTGTATGACTTGAGTCTCCCGCAGCATGATGGCTGAGTTTCAAAGGAGAACATTCCCAGGAAGTAAAGACTCCATAGTCAAAGGTAAACACTGATCAAGAGAGAGGAGATAGGCCCTCCACCTGTGAGTCTACAAGGAGGGCCGGGCCTTGTTGGGAAATCCTTGATGACTAGCTGATAACCCCCCTGTATCAGTCAAGGTTCTGAGGATGAATAGGAAGAATAGACTGCATTTGTACTTATGAAGAGATTTACCAGACTGGCTGATATGGTCAGAGGCTGAATAGCCCCACAGTGGCTGCCTGCAGGTGGGAGAACTGGGGAAAACAGTAATAGCTGCTCAAAGAAGCTAGAAGCTGAAGGCCTGAAAGGTCCCTGGAGTCACTGGTGTGAGTTCGTGATCAAAGGCTAAGGAAGCTAAGGTCTGCTGTCTTCTGTGGATGATTGGCAGCAGCAAAATATAAAATAAAATAAAATTCTACTGAAGGGGAATGAGGCTGAATCAGCCAGGCCCAGCTTCACTCTTTTTCTACTTTTTGTTAGTCCCAGTCCCCATCCTATTGCATGGTGCTGCCCACATTCAGAACAGGGTCTTGTACCTTAGTTCCTTCATGCAAATGCCAATTGTCTCTGGAAACACCCCCAAAGACACCCCTGGCAATGTGCTTTGTCAATTTTCAAGGCACTTATCAACCCAGTCAAGTCCATAACTGAGATTAGTTATCATACTTCCTTTCTGAATTTGTTTATTTTCCTTATTATTATTATGTGTTTTTTTTTTTTTGGCTAGCTTTTCCTACCACAAACTTTTCTATTATGCCCTTGGGAATCCTTATTCAGTCATTAACAAAAATCTCTTTAACTTAAATCTTCTCTGGATGTGTTTCTTTTCATCTTACTCCACATGAACCCTGACTTTCTCCTGAGGACACAGCTTTCCCTTCCATTTTCTAAGGTGCTGGCTTCTCTTCCTCCCATAATCCTCATATCCCTGGATTGATAGGTGAATGGGGTACCTTTCATTGCTCTTCATTTCTTGTTTCTAATTCCATTCTCCCATTCTCCTGCTAATATCACAGCTCTCCCCATCTTTGGACACAAGGTCCCCCCCCACACCCCTTGATAGAGTCATTTGCTAAGTCTGTGTGACTCCCCTTCCTTTGTCTAAGAGTGTGTATCTCCCTCACTGTCGCTCTAATATTGCTCCTGTCATAATTCTTAGGGATTTCCATACCCTTCCAGTGTTCTGCCTCTCTGCCCTTCTTCCACTCATTTTGTCTCACTACCTCATTTGCACACTCCCATCCTCACTCTCTGGACAAAATTATCCATAACATCCTTAATGCTTTTTGGACAGACACAGGATGGTTTTAGGCAGTTTATTCATGAGCATTTTAGCAGGAATGGGCAAGCGTTCAGCCAACAGCATGCTTAGCTCTGAAATGAAGAAAGCTGCTAAATCCACAGATGCATAACAGTGTGAGATAAGGTGCAGTGGAGTCATGCTGCTTTTAGAACCAAAAGGGCACCATTTGACATCTACCTTTGTTTATTGGGCATTGTGATTTATTGCAAAACTTCATTTCTTTGAGCACCAGTTTACTTATCCAAAACAACTAAGACATTCATCTCAGTCTACCTCAGAGGATTTAAAATATTTTTATTTTGTCTTAAAAATCTATCTATTGTTTAAAGTTAACAAGCAATGTAATGAATCCCATTATAGCATTTTTAAACTATATTTTATTTATTTACTTGAGAGAGAGAAAGAGGTGGGGGGGGGGAGAATGGGCACGCCAGGGCCTCCAACCACTGCAAATGAATTCCAGATGCATGCGCCCCCTGGTGCATCTGGCTTACGTGGGTCCTGGAGAATCGAACTGGGATCCTTTAGCTTTGCAGGCAAATGCCTTAACTGTTAAGCCATCTCTCCAGCCCTCATTATAGCATTTTTTATACATATGTGTCATTATCATTGATTTTTGAGGATTAAACCAAGTAATATATGTGATGTTTATTTGTAAATTGTAAAGAGCTCTATTTTGGTCTGATGGATGTCATACATAATAATCACTGTTTTAACAACAACAAGAAAATTACTCCCATTCTTTAGAAAGAATAAAGGTGTAGTTGAAAGCTTTCCAAGGGATAATTGTTATAGAGACTGCTTAGTTGTGATTATTTTATACCTTTATTTCAAGTGAATGTGAAGGATTATTATATACCAGAAAGCTGTGCAAAGGTGGATACAATGTCTAAACACACAGAGATTTTGTCTGGGCTAGTTTCCAGTCCTACAACTGTAACAAGTGCTTATGTGTGCAGGTATGGGTGCATCAGGGTCCCTTGCCACTGCAAATGGAATGGCATGTGTCACTTTTTTTTGGACCAGCTTTATGTGGATGGCTGGGGAATTCAATTCAGGCCATGAGGCTTTGCAAGCAAGTGCCATTAACCACTGAATCAGCTTTCCAGCCCCAGCTCGGATAGTTTTAATACCTGTTACATATATTATTATTATTTTATTAAGTAGAAAATGTGTGTGGTCACAGAATATGTTGCAATAGCTGATCATTGTATGCAACACTGATACTTTGGCTTCATTTTATGGCAAAACAGTTTTTAGAGCTTTTGGAAGCCTTGTTAATAGTTCTTCCAAGTGAATGTGTGGGATTATTATATCCCAGAACACTGAGCAAAGGTGGATGCAGTGTCTAACCTCACAGAGATTTTTGGTGGGCTAGTTTCCAGCCATACAACTGTAAGAAGTGCTGTGAAGAAGGTGTGATTACTCAGGGAGAAGCTGTACTACATAGATCTGATCTAGTCAGGAAATGGAGAAGGCCAACCAAGGAGCTCACAGCTGAAGAAAGATAGGAATCAATTAGATGGAGAATTACTAAGTTTTAGAGTACAGCTGCAATGAATTATAACAAATATTGTTACTTAATAAAATTTAATATTTAAGGTCTTATAGTTGTGGAGGTCAGAAGTCCTCAAATAAATGTGTCTGAGAGGATCTCATTCTTTCTAGAGGGTCTTTGGGTAAATCCACTTCCTTGCATTTTATAGCTTCTAGAGGCCACTTTGGTTCAAGGCTATTCCCTTCACTTTCAAAGCGAGCAATACAGCATTTTGAAATCTCTCTGACTTCCTACCTCTGATGCCATTATCACATGTCCCTCTTTGACTCACCTCTCTCTCTCTGTCCCTTGTAAGGAATCTTGTGATGACAGTCAATCTACTAGAAAGTTCAGGCTATTCTCCCTACCTCCTCATTCTGACCATAATCAAATTAACAAAAGTGTCTTTTGCAATATTAGGTAATGTATTACTGGTTTTGAAGACTTAGATGTGAACACCTTCAGTGGAGGACTGTTATCCTATCTACCACAAGCAGGTGACAAGAACAACTCACTCAAAAGCCCTGGTAAAGACGTGGCTCAGGATGGCGAGGAATGTGGGCAGAGAATAAATCTACTATTGGCTGATATACTAAATGAACTCTGGAGGACTGCAGGATCCTGATTATTCATCCAACAGGCATTTATCAAGCCCACTACCTTGCACTTGGCGCCAGAGATAGAAATGAATAAAAATACAAGTCCTTGCCTAGCATGGTGGTGCAAGCCTTTAATCTCAGCACTGGGGAGGATGAGGTAGGAAGATTATAAATTCAAGGCCAGCCTGCAGAGTAGGTTCTAGGTCAACCTGGACTAGAGTGAGACACTGCCTCAAAAAACAAAATAGCTGGGCATGGTGGTGCACACCTTTAATCCCAGGACTTGGGAGGCAGAGATAGGAGGATTGCCATGAGTTCGAGGCCACCCTGAGACTACATAGTGAATTCCAGGTCAGCCTGAGCCAGAGCAAGACCCAACCTCAAAAAAAAAAAAAAACACCCAAAATAATAAAAAAAAAGTAAGTTTTTTTTTTTTAAAAAAAAAAGCTCTGGTATTCAACAGGTCATCTCAAATAGAAAGAACTGAAAGTAGGTCAGAGGAGCATGGGCCCAGAAACTGTAGTGAGGGGGAGACATGAAGAATCTGAAGACAAAATCAGGACGAGGTCATACAGGACTGTCATAGTCAGCTTCACATTGCTGGGATGCATCTGCAAACTAGACACAGTTTATGGGAGGAAGGGATTTATTGCAGCTTACAGCTCCAGTGGAAGTTCCATAATGGCAAAATAAGCTGGCCCCCTTTTACAGATCCACACAGAGAGCAAAACCACCAACAGTACCACCAGAAACAAGCACAAAACCTTCAAGGACTCAGACACAGCTCATTCTGCATACCTTAGGCTGGAAAAGGATCTGTCCCCAGTAACACCTTTGGGCTGGGCCCCAAGATCCGCCCACAGTGACACCTCTTTCAGCAAAGTGGCTGGGAATCCAAGTTATAAACTTTAATAAAACATTTGATTCTGTTGGGGGACATAAATTCCAACTACCAAAAGGACCTTTCTGGTCATGTCAAAGAAGTTTACCTTGATTCTTGAAATAACCATGAGAAAACATTTGCAGGCTTAAAGCAGGAGAGCTGGTTCTGCTCATATTTATACCTCAGGAGGTAATTTCGCTATTGGGTGTTGAGGAGCTTGTAACTGAGGTGAACCGTGATAGCTTGTACAAGGTGGAAGTAGAGAGAAGATGAACAGCGGAGAGGTACAGGAGGAAACGTAACAGGACTTGATAATGCTTCGTCATGAGGCTTTAATAAGAGAGGGGAGTAAAGGATGCCAAGAATAACCAAGACTTGAGCCATGTATCTCTGGGATGAACGATGGTGCAACTCACTGCAATGGAACAGATTGTGAAGAAGGATCAGACTGATTTGTGAACACTCATGAGTTTGGCTTAGAACTGCTTGGTATGGGGTGCCCTTGAGCCATCCAAGAGGAAGTGTGAAGCAGGTCATAGATAGAGCTCTGCAGAGGTCTAAGGTAGAGATAGAAATTTATATGCCATCTTTATATAAATGTATTCAGTGCAGGTGTGGTGAAATTGTTTTAAGGAGAACAAGAGGAAGAGATGGTTGATGGTAAAGGATTGAGGAACCACAAAATATCTGATAGTGTGATAAGGAGGACAAACCCACTCAGGAGACAGTCCCCAAAGGTAGAGAGGGGAAAAACCCAAGAAGGCATAATTTTCTTGAAGCCAAAGTAAATGAATATTTTCCAAAGTAATAAGTGGGGCTGAAGAGATGACTCAGCCATTAAGAGGCTTGCCTGCCAAAGCCTAACAACCCAGGCTTGATTCTCCAGTCGCCACATAGGGCCAGATGCACAAAGTGGCACATGTATCTGGAGTTGTTTGCACTGGCTGGATGCCCTGGCATGCCCATTTTTTCTCTCTCTCACTCTCAATGTCTGTCTCTCTTCTCTCTGACACTCTCTGCTTGCATAAATGAACTATTTTTAAACAGTGGCAAGTGGTCATGAGTGTGAAAACCATTCAGTCAAGTAAAAGGACAACTAAAACATTTCTGTTGGATTTAATGCCGTTAGCAATAGAATTCTTCAAAGGTATGGCACTTTCTACTTCGGTATGTTTCTCCTCATTTTATCAACTAAGCCATGCTAAGGAAAAAGTAGCCAAGGCTAAATCACAGGAACTTGAACTGAGCAGAGCCAGTTTGTGATTGGGGGGCTCGATCATTATTCTGTGACCCCGGGGTGAGCTCATGGTCCTTACCTCTCTTTCATCAGAGCCCGAAGAGTTCCAAGAAGTCCAGCACTCGGCTGGGCATGGTGGTTCATGCCTGCAATCCCAACACTTTTGGAGGCTGAGGCAGGAAGGATTGTTGTGTGTTTGAAGGCAGCCTGGGCTACCTAGTCAGTTACAGGTCAGTATGAGCCCCAAAGTGTGACACTATCTCTAAAAAGCATGTGTGTGTGTGTGTGTGTGTGTGTGTGTGTGTGTGTGAGAGAGAGAGAGAGAGAGAGAGAGAGAGAGAGAGAAAGAGCACTTCTACACAATTGGAATTCAAATATTTGTTGATTGATTATGTAAACAACTCATACATTTTTTCCAACATGTATTAATCTTACCCACAGGAATGAACAGTTCTTATGCATGTAGTAACTTAAGATACTAATTTATAATCAAACTTCTGTCCTATTTATCTATCTCTATATGCATATGTATGTATGTCTATCAATCATCTATCCCCTTCCCCAGCTCTCATTACCCTGGGGGGGGCTCTGCAGTGAGGTTATGGTATTCACTGTGGGGTTATGAAGGCCTCAATCAATCCTCTATATCTATATCTGTATCTAATCTATATCTATGTACAGGACTTTAGTCCTGCATCTATGGAATAAATGATGGTGAAACTTCCTGAAATAGAACAGAGCATGAAGAAGGAATAGATTGGTTTTGAACACTTGAACACTCATTAGTTTGGCTTAGAATTTCTTGGTTATTATAGGTATACATAATAGCCATTGTATTCTCACATGCCTGAGGCATTATTCCTGTTCCCATTGTATGTTCTGGGTCATTTCCCTCTTAGGTGGGAGTGTGTTTGAGAACATATCTTTGTTTAGACACAGTAAAAAGCATTTTATTAAAAAAGGGGCGAGGTTGATTTTGTTGTGGGAGAAGTGATAAATATGGCACAAGGAGTTAGAACTCCTAGCCTGTCTCTGAAAAATTCTCTTGAAGTTGTTCCCTGACATTTATCTTTTCTTTTTGGGGAAAAAATAGGCCCATAGCACTTGCTGCAATTGAGGGCCACAAAGAGTTTGTGTGTGACATCTGCCAGGGCCCAGGAGAAATTGAAGAGGAAGCAGTGACATGAATACTGCTCTCACTGCTAGCCTGACAACCAGTTCTAGGGTGTTGGTGGCAGAGAGTTATCAATCAAAACCTATCAAAGCAGAAATCCAGAGGTTACAGAGAACTCAACACTAAATCAGGCTGCCAACAGGCCTGCCATGTCTCAGGGAACATTGCAGAAGAGAGGGTGGTAAGATTGTAAGAGCCACAGAGTGGGTGGGAATACCATGAGGAATGCTCCCCGCTACCCCACAGTGAATACTATAACCCCACTGAGGAGGACCCCCAGGGAAACAAGAGGTGGGGAAGGGGATAAAAGAGTATAATCTGTATATATAAAGTTTGTGAATAATTTAGTAAATTGAGAACCCAGGAGATCTACCCTCGTTTTCATTCCTGTATTCAATAGAACTGCATATGCCTGTGGAAAGGTTATGGCAAAGAAAATTCACAGCAGCACTATTGCCATGAGCCCCAAACTGAAAAAAAAAAAGCCAAACACTTACTACGTTGATTTCTGTTACATAACAAACAACATCTCATGCTTCTGTTGATCAGCCATTTGACCTGGGCCCAGCTGGGTGGTTCTACTGATCTGAGCTAATCCAGACTAGCTGAGTTTTGCCCAGATCAGCAGAACATAAACTAAATATTTGTTAGTGTGGTAAGCAACCACCCCATGGAGTGATTGGCTGTCTAACAGTAGATGACTGGAGCAAGCAAAGCCATCTCAGTTGACAGACTCAAAGGGAATTGGCAAGGTTGTGGAATAACGGGGAGCAGTCATCTCCCCAACTTCCCCTTTGACTTTGTTTTAAAAAATATTTTTATTTTTATTTATTTATTTGAAAGAGAGAAGTGAAGAGAGAGAGAGAGAGAATGGATGCACCAGGGCCTCTAGCTGCTGCAAACAAACTCCAAATGAATGCGCCACCTTGTGCATCTGGCTTATGTGAGTCCTGGGGAATCGTACCTGGGTCCTTTGGCTTTGCAGGTAAGTACCTTAACCACTAAGCAATCTGCCAAGCCCTCTTTCTACTTTGCTTACAAGATAGGCATGTGATCTTAGAAGCAGAGAGCGATCTTGGAAACCGCTAAAGTTTTTCTCACTCAATTTGGTTAAAACATGCTTTAAAATCCAATTCCTATTTTATCAGTTTGTATAAATGACTACTGAAGCTTTACAGAGATCTTTAAACCGGTGTTTCTCAGCGGTAGCACAAATGGCACTTCATAATGGGTATGTCCTATCTGTTGAAGGATGTTTAGCATCATCCTTGGTCTCTAGCCACTACATGACAGGTCCTTCTGGTCAACAAAATGAAACATTTCCAGATATTGCCTGTATGACACAATTGCTCATGGTTAAAATTACTATTCTAGAAAACTATTTAGGGAACATCAACTTGGGTATTATTATGAAAACCAAAGAGGGCAATGGTAAATGGATGAAAGTGAAGCAAGTGAAGATAAAGGGAGAGAGGGGTGCAGATTTATTTGGAGCCAACCAAAGGCATTGCCAGTCTCAGAGCACTCTTGTTAAATAGCATCATCTCCTTCTTCAGGAAGAACCAGAGGCTGAGAATAGAAATGACACATAACCCCACCTCCATCAAAACCATCCAACCATATAATGCACATGTATAATATGAACAATTTGAAGCTATAAAGAGTAAATGGTAAAAGGTAATTTTTTCTTTTAACTTTCTCTCTACACCTTATTTCCTATCTCATAAGGAAGCCACTCCTAATCATTTGTGTATCCTTTGAGAGATTTCCTACATATATTCAAGCAATATATTTCATTTTCTCCATCAACATGGCTTAAATGCTAGTAGGTGTCATAACTACAAAAATATATGTGCTTACACATAATAAGAGAGTCCATCAAAGTTGTGTGTACCTATTTTGAATAAGGACATGAAGGTCTGCTTCTGTTCTGTCTTCTGAGACAGTTTCATGTCTAGGCTGACCTCAAACTTATGATCCTCCAGCTTCAGTTTTCTGAGTGCTGGGATTACAGGCCTGCCCAAGTTTGCTCTACATTTAATTAATTAATTTGTAAGCAGAGACAGACAGGGTCTCATCATGTAGTCCAAGCTAGCCTGGCTTGCTTTAGTTTATTTTTTTTAAACCTTGCTATGGTGGAAAGCTGTTGATTTCCCATCAATTTACTTTATTTTTCAATTTACTTTTTATTTATCTATTACGGAGAGAGAGAGGGAAAGAGAGAGGGAGAAAATGAGTGCACCAGGACCATTGCAACCAAACTAAAGATGCATGTGCCACCATGTGCATCTGGCTTAGGTTGGTACTGGGGAATTGAACCTGGGTCCTTAGGCTTCACAGACAATTGTCTTAACTCCTACGCCATCTCTCCAGTCCCTCCATTAATTTAATAGGAAAACTTATAATGTATTTTGTCCTATGCAAGAAATCCAAATAGTTTTCAAAGACACAATATATCCAATAAACAGTGAAGATAATTTTACATAAGAAGTTAAGAACAAATTGAAAGTTAACACACTTTGTGCACAAAATATAATTTGTGGAAAATAATATTGGCAGGAATGGTGGAGGGGAGAGTAAAGGGTCATTTTAGTAGAAGGTTAATTCTTTGGTTTATACTATTTGCTTCAACAGTTTTTCAGTTCTGGGAAGAGAGGTCTTTTGGGCTCTTAAGTGCAATTAAATACAAAGTTATAACTATAAATTGCTTTTAGGATAAAAAAAAGAAAGCTAAACATAAGAGAACTTTGAAGTGTGTGGAACTGAAAGAGGGAAACCAAGGGAATGCAGAGGTTAGCTCTCCACTCTCACTTGGCTCTATATGCAAAGCAGGACACTTGGGTTCATTCAAACATGATGCACAATTGAGATTTTTTTCCATATAATATGTTCTGACACATAAATGAATGTCAAGTGAAATTGGTGAGCGTGACTTAGTCTCGAAGTGAAATGATGTCATATTACTTCTCACAGCCTATTTGTTTAGTGTGTTTGGAGAGTGAAAAAGTCAATATATTGGAAAGAAAAGGGAGTCATAGTTCAAAAAGTGATATACTTTTTCCAGTCATTATGATAAAAAGTCATTAGCTTTGTTGTTATATGAGGAAAATCTGTACCTGGAAAGGGGGAATGGAGTCATCTTGGTTTCTTCATTAATCATAGTGACCATTTGAGGCTAGGCACATTGCCAATAGAAGCCACATTATACTCTGTTCTCACAGAGAAGGGGAGGTGGCGGCATTAGGTAAGCCAGTAAGCATGTCTGCCACAAGATATCTGTGGGCTTCCAGATTGCTTAGAAAATGTGTATCATTGTGAGAAGTTAGCTGGGTTGGGGTGAGGGGCTTGGTAATAAGATGTACATATAATTTTAATGACAGCATTCATAGGTCATTGTGGTTCTTATAAGCACCATACTGGCAAGTCACTGATGGCCAGTTGCTGGTGTAAAGGCTCCTCAGTATCTCAGAGACATGCCATAGTCACCCTCCACACTGAAAAAAATAGAGTATTCAGCAGTTGCATTGATTGAAGATATATTTATACCATTGTCTCTCTTGGCTATCTAATGTGATGAGTTTCACTTTGGTCAGCAGGCTTGGGAAAGGTTCTAGTGACTATCTCTTGGTGCCATTCCATCATGAACTTTCCCGACAATCAAACATAGATGTTGCCTTTCCTTGGGCTTGCTGCCTTTGATACTGAGTTATAAATTAAGGGGTCCTTTACTGAGCATCTATATATGTTTGGTCTTTGCTTGTTGTTATAGAAAATTTTAATTCCAATTACAAATGAACTTTCCCTCAAAGAGCTGACAGTCTAACAGAGGTAATGCGACATAAATAACAATTCTAAAAGATTGACTGTAGTGTCTATACCATAAAAATGGAACAAATGTTTCTAGAAAAATGTTTGTTAATATCTATAAATTTTACACATCCTTTTACATAGCAATTTAAAGCACTTTTATAAGAATGCTTGGGCCCCTAGAATATCCACGCATTGGTTTAAAGTATACACGGAAGTGTGTTTATATATTTGATACCATTATTCTTGGAAGAGATTCCTTACTTTTTTTGTAATTCTTAAATTAAAATGTTGTTTAATTTATTACAGCACTTCCACTTCTGAAAACCTATCTTTTTTTTTTCTTTTTTGGAAACATATCTTAAGGAAATTATCAGACAAGTACACAGAAATTTATAATTAAGGATGTTTATCAAAGCATTATGTATAATATAATAAACTGGAAACAACCCAAATATCAAATGATTGAGAATTAATTTTAGTAGATCTGTACAACAGAATTTATGTTGCCATTGAAATGAGACTTCAAAAATTCATGATATGAAAATCTGCTCACGATAAAATGTTAAACAAAATCCTATATCCATTATCTCATTAGAGAGTACAAGAAGGTAACAAACATGATAACAGTGATTATCTTGGTGTATTGTGGTATTAGTGTTTTTTTAGAAAGACTGTTTTTAAAATCTTATTTTATTTTACTTATGAGAGAGAATGGGCATGGGCAAGCCAGGCCTCTTACTGCTGCAGATAAACTCCAGACACATTTACCACATTGCAAATCTGGCTTTACATGGATACTGGAGAATTGAACCTGGGTCAGCAGGATTTGCAAGCATGTGCTTTTAACCACTAAGCCATCTCTCCAGCCCCCAAAATGATTGTTCTTTCTTCTTTTTCATGTTTCTCAACATTTCTACAATGAGAAAAGATCACTTCACAACTGAGAGAGAATTGTTCAACTAGCAGAGTTTTCATGCCAGTCCTGCAGTGAAATGCTTTTGATTTGAGAAATCAGAGGGGTCTTTTAGAGGAGGTGGCTTGCAGGCATAGATTCAAATTGCAGCCAAAGCCTGACCTTCTGAAGGGAATATGAGAAAGTAATGGTTGAAGATATCAAGAGTTCAAGGAGAGAGCTTCATGTAGAAGTTGAGATGTTCTTGCAACCTAATTACTCTTCCCAGAAGCCTTAGCACAGGGAGGTTTGGGCCTCTTTCGAGAAAACAGCAGTATTGGCATGTGGGCCAACTCCCAGGGCCTCTAAACACCTCCTGGGATGTGGCCTGTGCAGTCTAGGGACACCTTCTTTTTCTGTGATAGAGAGTTCAACATGGGATTAGACTGGTGTAGCAGACAGCTTCAGGTTCGCTGAGATGAACTTCCAGACCAGGCACAGTTATGGAGGAAGGGATATTATTTATTGAAGCTTACAGATCCAGGGGAAGTTCCATAAAGGCAGGAGAAGCAGCCTGCTTTCACAGGACCAAGCAGAGAGAGAAAAACCAACCAGGTACACAGCACACAGAGCAAAAACTACAGCCAAAAGCCCAGCACACTTCAGGAACTCCTGCTAGGCACACTTTGCATATCTTTACAATGGAATCTCAAGCCCACCATCACACCTTAAGACCGGCCCCCAGTGACATTGCCTCTAGCAAGGTGATTGCAGATGCAAACTATATATAACTAATAAAATACTTAATATATTGGGGGACATATATTCAAACTACCACAACTGGATAAGTTATGGAAGGGTGGAGCAATCAAATGTTAAACAGATGGACTTTTTTTGAGAGATTAGCCAAAAATTCTGAGAGTGAGATTATAAGGTTTAGGAAAGAAGGGCAAGAAAGCAAAAAAAAAAAAATTACATATTGCTTTGTGACTTAAATTGTTTTGAAGCCAGATGTTTTAGTGTGAAGCTGTAGTTTTTAATCCTTTATATACCCAGAGGAAAACAAAAGCTAGTAAAGATTGATTAATGCCATATGGTGTAAACTTACACTGCATAATGTTTATTAGTACAATTTACTTTTCTACATTAGCTTTAACAAGACAATAACTTTTAAGGAACTGATTATGCATTTTGACCCATTAATTCATTTGGGGAGTAACACTTAAGAAATTCACTTAAAAGGGGGAAAAGTAGCAATTTGCATAAAGGAACTATTTTTGTAACAGAAGAAAAATATTAGAAATCTACTTACATGAGAACTCAAGGGGACTTAAATATATCAAATGGAAGAAATGTCATGAAAACTACTAATTTATAGGTTTTATAGTTACATTGATCTAACGATAAATTCAGGCTAGAGAAAAGCACAACACTAGTGAATAATTATTAAAAATACATTTGTACAATATTGGGCAATAATCTAAAGACAGTGATGTTATAAGGTTAAAAGAAATTAGGGAATATCTGGGCTGAGTAGTTTTATCTTGGCAACAAGCACTCAGCCTCATTTTTTTTCCATCTTATTTTTAACAATTTCCTATATGTATACGATGTATTCTGATCATATTTATCCCCCATTATTCTGTTTTATCCCCATACCTTAAGAGGGAGACTCTTCTTCCTAACTAGTTCCCTTCTCCCTTCCATGCCTTTTTTTGTGGCCCACTAAGTTAAATTGTTTGGCTTGCATGAACATGGTTTGGGGGTTATTGGGATATTAGTGTCTATACCACTGAAGGCCATGCCTACCCTTTCACCATTAGCTGCCAATAACTATTTGGGGAGGAGTGGGTCTCATGAGCCCATCCCCATACATGATAGAATGTTGATGAGCTCAATTTTGTGCAGAAAACTACAGCTGCTGTGAATTCATGAGTATAATGGCCATGTCATGTCCAGAAGACACTGTTCTAAAGTCCTCCTCCTCATCTTCTGGCTCTTAACTTTTTTTCAGCCCCATCTTCCACAATATTCCCTGGGTCTTGGAGCAAGTGATATAGATATCCTGTTTAGGGTTGATCCCACTATTGTCACTCATTTATTCTTAGCACTTTGGCCAGATTTCCATTAACCTCTGCTCATCCAAAGAAACAAAACAAAACAAAAAACAAAAAACAACCCTGTGATCAAGGATGAGAACAGCTCTAATCTATGGGGGCATGAAACAAGTATTTAGAAGACAGTATAACAACATGTCCATTTAGTATAATAATAGTAATGGATCCGCCCCCACCACCACCTAAGCCATTACCTTCCCCAGCCATGGACTTTTGAGCAGGTTTATAGTACCAGGCATAAATTCCATCCTACAAAACAGACCTCAAATCCAATCAGAAAGTGGTTGGTTACCCTTATAGCAGCATGCCACTATTGCACCAGTGGGAACATCTTGCCTGGCAGGTTGGCTATGGAGCACACAGGGTTCATAGCTGGGTAAGACTTCAACCTCATCTCTCTATATCTGATGGGCTAGAAACCAAGGAGCTACATTTCCTAGAAACCCTTGCCAGTAGGCTTCCAGCATAGATTCTACTAATGGGAGGCTCCCCCCTAAGATTTGGAAGGAAGAAGAAGAAGCCATCATAAGAGTAACCCCAAAGTGAATGAGCTTTGTTAGACAATAACTGTGGGGTTTGTCTCAACTCTTTTCATGCATCCCTTGTAAAAATCACCTATTTCCGTGCTTGTACGCAGCTGAGAACCTTAACAGAAGGAAGCTTCCTACAATTCCTGCCATTTCCTGATTTCTTAAAAGCTAGACACAGTTTTTCCTGTCCTTCATTTTCTAATCCTCTCCAATGGTATTGTAAGCATGTGTTTGTCTAAATTCCTTTTCTTCTTGAAATACCAAGAGTAATTTCTCACTTCCTGGCCAAACTGGTACTGACTGATATGGCATTTTTGCAATCACCTTGTTTACTTTCCACTATAACATTGATTAAGCAGTCCTAAATCCTTAAGTACCTAAAGGGTAAACATATGTAAAAATATATGATATGGGGGCTGGAGAGATGGCTCAGCAGTTATTGCACTTGCCTGCAAAGCCTAACAGTGGGGTTTGGTTCTCCAGGACCCACGTAAAGCCAGATGCACAAAGTGTAGCATGATTCTGGAGTTTGTTTTCAGTGGTGGCTAGAGACCCTAGAAGGACAAGTCTCGATCTCTATTTCTCCTCTTGCAAATAAATCAATAAAATTATTTTAAAATATATATGTATAGTATTCCAAGATATCATTGTAAAAGTTATTAAAGAAAATCTTATTACATCTAAATACTTATTTAGCTTGAAAATATGAATATGCACGTGTCATAGAAAATTACATGGGAGTCTGGCATGGTGGCACACTCCTTTAATCCCATTACTCAGGAGGCAGATGTAGGACGATCACTGTGAGTTCAAGGCCAGCCTGAACTACAGAGTGAGTGCCAGGTCAGCCCGAGCTAGAGTGAGACCCGACCTCAAAAAAATAACATATTACATGAGTCATTTTATAAATTAGTGTAAAACTTCTCAGTAAGTTAAGATTTCAATTACTGATTTATTTGACCAGACGTAATCAATATTGTTTTGGAATAAATGAAGTCCAGGTTGCAGTAACATTCATAGTTATAAAAGGAAGACAATATATATGTGTCTATTCATAATTTGTAATATATATATATATATATATATATATATATATATATATATATACACATATGCCTGTGATTTTGTTCCTGTAACAATATGGAAATGTAATCAAATCAATATTCTCTGAAACTTTAAACACTTCCCATCTTCTCCTTTGTTTCCTCCACACCATTTCATTCTCTCACGGGAAAAACATGAAATATAGACTATTATCAGTCAGATACAAGCATCTTCCCATGGGCCATTTGTTTACAATTACCTTACCTATATGCATGTCCCTTTGCAATGTGACTTTACAACATTTCCCAGGAGGATGTATAATCTATTTCACGACTTCCTTGAAACTAGGCTTGATCATGTGACTTGCTTTAACCAGTGAGGTATTCACAGACACAACGGGAGCAGAAACTTGAGCTTTTTCACTGGTTTTGTCCTCTCTTGATGGTTTTGTTAGCCATAAGAACTTTATCACATTAATAACCTTCAGCCCACCTAAGATGATGGGTGGCCCAATTACCCACATTTTCCCAACCACTGGCCAGTCCAACCTGACAGTCAAACACCAACCACCAAGCATGTGAGTGAGTGAACCCCAGACCAACCGGGCTCTTCAGGCTGACTGTAGTAATAACCGTAATTCCAGAATAGCCACACAGCTGATGATTCCAGACCAATTTGCTACCCTTTGAATCATAAGATAGTAAGTGATCATTGTCTTACCAAGCCAAGCTTTGAAGTAACAAGAGTTAGGCCAAGTATAAAAGTTGTGAGCCTAGGTCAGAAGCAGACCCTCTGTTCCCTGCCTACCCCTAGCAAGTAAACTCAGAGCAAAAACAAACCCTGAAAGTGATGATAGTGAAGGCAGCTAACTGTAATTTAGATTCTGTGCCTTAGAGGAAAGCAAACAAGAAAAGCAATGGTGAAGACTTCTTTTTTTCTCCTTACTAATTAGAAAGTTCTGACAAATGAGGAGTTCATCACCTAATTACCATCAAAACTCAATGAAGTGAAAATGATTTTGATTCACTGAGAAATTTAAGAAAATGAAAGTCTACATTCTCTCTACCTTGAGACTGCCACCATTTAGCCTTTGAAGGGTCCGTCAATCGGCCTTGACATGGACTCTGGCAGCTTGCTCAGCTACTCTTTTCTGGTGTAGCCATTGTTGGGCTTCCAATAGCCCAGGATCAGGAAATCATCTTGTTTTGTTTCAATAAGTTGTGTTTCCATGCCAGTGATAAGTTAAGGTACAGAAAAAGAAAGGAAACTAAATACACTCTATGAAACTATCCTCTCCCCCACCCCAGTAATCCACCCCTCAGCTTTCATACGGCTTTTCTACAAGCTCATCCTTTTCTAAGTATTTTTTGTTACCTTTTCTTTTCTTTTCTTTTCTTTTCTTTTCTTTTTTTTTTTGAAGTAGGGTCTTGCTTTAGTCCAGACTGACCTGGAATTCAGTATGTAGTCTCAGGGTGACCTCGAACTCATGCCAACCCTCCAACCTCTGCCTCGCAAGTGCTGGGATTAGAGGCATGCACCACCATGCCCAGCTTTTTGTTACTTTTGAAAGTTAACATGCAGCGTGGTGGGTTTCATTATTCCATTTTCATAAGTATGTGTCATACTTTGTTTTTATTTGTCCCATATTGTTCTTCTTTCTGCTTTTATGTCACATGAGTTTTACCATTCTCTCTCCTCCACTTAAGATCCCTTTTCTACTTTCATGACCTGTAAACACACACATATGTATAAATATCATATATATATTTTCTGTATTCTGCATATGAGAGAAAACATGCAGTATTTGTTCTTCTGTGTCTGGCCCTTTTCACTTAACATACTTATCCATCCGTTTTTCTGAAAATGTCATGATTTCATTTTTCTTGCTTTTTATTGAGAGTTTTCATATATAACATACTGTCATTTAATCATAATCCCCTCCCATTACCTTCTTTTTTTTCTCCCTTTCTTTCTTTCCTTCTTTCTTTTTCTTTCTTTCTTTCTTTCTTTCTTTCTTTCTTTCTTTCTTTCTTTCTTTCTTTGTTTTTGTTTTTTGTTGTTTTGGAGTAGGGTCTCACTCTAGCCCAGGCTGTCCTGGGATTCACTCTGTGTTTTCAGGGTGGCCTTGAACTCAGCGGCACTCCTCCTATCTCTGCCTCCTGACTGCTGGGACTGCCTCCCCTACCCCATTCCATGGAATCCCCTTTTTTTTCCATTAGTCTCTTTTCTATTTTGATGTCTTTAATTAACTCATTTTTAAGTAGCATGCAAAAATTTAGGTTTCATTATGGTATTTTTCAAACATATTTTGGCTTTTTTGTCCTTCTTCCCTTTTCCCAAACCCCTCTCCTCTCTGCCTTCCTGTACATAGCATCTTTCTGGCTTTTCTACTCCATGTTTCCTTTGTTATCATCCCATGTCCTCATCACTATTGAAGAAAATCCATTGTGTATGTAACGCAGTTTTTAATCCATTCATCTATTGAAAAGACATCAAGGCTGTTCATCAGCTTATCTCTATAGCTAAAGATTCAAAAAGGCAAGCTGGGGAAATGGCTCAGAAGTTAAAGGCACTTTCTTGCAAAGCCTGCCAACCTGGGTTCAATTGCCCAGTACCCAGATAAAGCCAGATACACAAAATGGCACGTGTGTCTAGAATTCATTTATAGTGACAAAAGGCTTCTCTCTCTATCTTTCTCCTTGCAAGTAAATAATATTTTTAAAAAGGATTCAAAAAGGCCTCACTCTACAACCTACTGGTCACTTTCTTGGAGTAAGCACAACGGTCTTGCCATGCGAGGAACTAGTCAACCTGTCTCATTTAAAAAGTGATGGAGAAGCCGGGCGTGGTGGCGCATGTCTTTAATCCCAGCACTTGGGAGGCAGAGGTAGGAGGGTTACCGTGAGTTCGAGGCCACCCTGAGACTACATAGTTAATTCCAGGTCAGCCTGAGCCAGAGTGAAACCCTACCTCGAAAAACCAAAAAAAAAAAAAAAAAAAGTGATGGAGGGGTTGGGGACTTAGCTAGGTGGTAGAGTGCCTGCCCAGCAAGTGCGAGGCCCTGGGGTCTTGTCCCCAGAACCAGGAAAGAAAATTCCAGAATTCCAAAAAGAAATCCAAGGGAAGAAAAAGGGAAGATGACTCAGTGTGCAAGCCTGATGACTTGAAGTTCAAGCTTCCAGAACTCGTGGAAAAACAGTGGGATGCAAAGCAGTACATCTAATCTGTAATTTCAACATGTGCACTCAGGAGAATTCTAAAGCTTGAGAGCCAATTAGTTTGGTGTTCACAGTGGCAAAACAATAAGACAGATTGTGGCTCAAACATGGTAGAAGGTGAGAACTGACACCCAGAATTTCCCTCTGACTTATACACATATGTTGTAGCATGCACATGCCCCCCCACACACAAAAGGGAGGAAGACACTATTCAAGGTTTCAGGTGAGAGGAAGAGGCCTCTGACTTGGGCCTGACTCTGCCCCTCTTCACATGATTATCAATGCAAGATCTGTGGTCAAGGTTGACAATTCACATTCTATTTGGTTTTCTTTGTTTCCCTTTTTTTTTTCTACTTAGACCTTTACCAAGTCTTCTGGCAGGTAGAAGCTTGAAATTTTATTCTGAATTCTGTAGAGCTGTTAGTACTAGTTCAACTCCAAAGGTGGGAACGAAGATGACTATGATAATATCTAGAAGCTGAGACATGGCTCAGAGACGTGTTTTAAATCAGACCACCCATTCATGGTGCCTCTAACTCGATTGAAAAATATTTTTTGGTATGGAGAGATAGCTTAGCAATTATGGAGCTTGCCTGCAAAGCCAAAGGACCCAGGTTTGATCCCCCAGTACCCAAGTAAAGCCAGACTCACAGGGTGTCACATGCATCTGGAGTTTGCAGTGGCTAGAGACCCTGGCATGCCTATTCTCTCCCTGTCTCCCTCTTCTCTCTCTCTCTCTCAAATAAATAAATAAATATTTAAAAAGATATTTTTCTTCTCACCTTACTACTTTGAGTGGACCTTGAAATTCACCTACAACCAAATTTGTCTTTGGAGGGATGATTTAAGGGGTGAGTTAAATGTAGACAGGAATTGGGTGAATTTATTTCAAGATACTCACCTGTTTAAGGATTACCCTCCCAAAGGTACTTGACAATGAGTTAAAGAGCTGGAGAGAAGGAGTCAGCTTGCACAACGATAATGTGGAACTATATCACTTTGTGGCATTGCTTATATTCTTGCTTGGAATTCTGATATGAGTCATATTTAATTCTTACTATGTGTGTATTGTATCCTCTTATAGAAGCTATGATTCATTGATGTTGGGAAACCCAGGTTGGTTGGTTTGTTTTTGCTTCTCTGAGTCCTCCATATTTCTAAGCACAGCATAATATAGATAGCGATATGTATCAAAACAAGTAAGATCTCTTTCTTACTGTAATAGCCCAGTACCTAGGAGAGTATTTGATGCATTGTAAGTATTGAATAAAAAGTATTGAATGAAAGAATGTTGCATCTTAGGATACTTATGAGAATGAAAGAGTGAATTGATGAATAAATGTGTGAGAATGGATACAGTCTTGAAATCTGGAGCTTGTCTGCTCAGAGAGCCTAGAGTTACACGTATGACTGGAATGCAGTTCACAGAAGAGCTACTAGAAAGCACAGCTATGTCTGCAGCTTTCATTTCCAAAAGCAGAGGCATTTGGGTGCCTTCATTTTCACTGCTTGCTGAGTCTTACTCACCTGGCTATTAAAAATGGCTTCATTTATTTCCAATTCATTTCACTCTTTTTGGCTCAGTGTCTCTGCTTTTGGGTTTTGTTTCCCCCTAATGGGGCTTGCTGTCTCTCGGCTCAATATGACACTACTCTTGAAGACCTTGGAACGGTTTCCATGGTTACTTCTGGGGATTTTTCCCTTTGGAAATCTTGTATTCTTTCCTTACCTTTAACTTCCATCTCAGTAATTTAAATTGCACCTTAGGGTTCTTGAGAGAAGGAGTGTGTGTGTGTGTGTGTGTGTGTGTGCGCGTGTGTGTGTTAGCATTCCCTAGAAACACTTCAAACCACACAGAAGAGAAATCAAGGACTTCATATTCCTTTTCTTCTGTTGTATGTGGAATGGAGGCGGATGATTTGATGCTGAAGAAAAAAAAAAAAAAAAAAAGATCCAGAGATTTCCCCACCCGAAACAGTCTTCCCAGATCACCAAAACCTTATTCCAGTTGGATTCATATCACAACAATATGAACATTGACAATAACATGAAAGCTTTTTTACTATTTGCTCTCTTTTTCTTTTTAACGAATCCTCATGCTAAACTTATTACTGATGTGTCTTGCCTTGAAGTGTCTTAAATATGCTAGTGACTGAGAAGGAAATCAGAAAGAGTGCAGTGAGTGAAAATTGGAAGACAAAGGCAATTTTATTTCAAAGGAACTTCAAAACCAAACTTATTTTTGAATTAAATTACTTTCTAAAATTTTCCACTCTTGCTCCTTCTGGGATTATTTTCTAATGTCTAAGTAATGAGAAACTTTTAGGGAATCAAGCTCCAGATTCACGTTAGGTACACCTGGGATACAGCCAGCCCTCCCAGTGGACTCTAAGTAGATTTCCAAGCTATGCAGTCAGTAACTCAAAAATACCCCTAGAGGATGCTTCTCCTTTATGACGTCTCCCCGCCTGTCTATCCAATCTTGTCTCCATATCCTCATTTCTCTCCATGTAACCCTTATTTTTTTTAAATCTGATCCTAGTAACATCTCTTTCCAGCTTCCAAAGGCTCAGGCAACAAAATCAGAGGAAGCCATGTCCGCCCCCCAGAGGTCAGTACAGTATAGTAGGCTGTTCTTCAGGCCTTGGCCACCAGAAATGTGTTTGGCACTGTAAGGCGCATAACTCAGTCAGGTCTTGCAGTGGACTTACTACTTTGGCATAAATTTCCAGAGTTCCCAGTGGATCTCCTTGCAGATTTTCCTATCTTTGTACTGTGGTCAGTTCTCATTCAAGGCTCAGCCTGGTGGCATGGGCCTATTAGAGATAATTAGGAGCCCACAGGCAGCAACACATAAAATAGTGTACCCCCCCCATGGGTATGTTCTCTGGAGCCAGACTTGAGTGCTCATGGTAACATGTCCTTGTTTCTTCACTTGCTAAGTTATCTTGGGCAAGTTACTTAGCTTCTCTCTCTTTTAGTTTCATCATCTATAAATTGGAGGTGATTGTAGCCATCATGCCTGGGTGTTATGAGAGCAAAATTAATCATGTAGAGCCCTTCGAATAGTGGGTAGCACATAGGAAGAATCGTCAAAATGTTGTCTAATATTATCCACATCAAAGCTTCTTAGTGAGATGAGTACTAGACTAAAAGTATATAATTTCAGAGCAGCTCATGTTTTACAGGTTCCCAGCTGTTCCCATCTCACTTGGCCACAACTCAAGCTAGACCTCAGTTTACCCAGGATAATGAGGAAAGTGAAATGGGTCAACAGACATGTAAGCACCTGAACATGAATAATGATGTGTTTTCCTTTGGCTCTCTGTGGTCAAGTCTGGGGGGTGATTGCCATCTCTTCTTTCTCTTCATACTTCCTTGAATCCTTTTCTCCTCATGCTCAATTCTTGATGTTCTCTTACTTAATCTCCTAGGGTTCTTATTTTTCCAAATTATAGCAAGCATGGGGGAAAAAACAAGCCAAGGCCCCTTTATAAAGTTTCTTTAACTTCCATTTGTCAGGCCCTCCCTCCTTGGGTGAGAGATAGAGTGGCTAAAAGGAGGAGCCTTGTAGTTTTTGTCTTTAGGGGCTCAGATAACTCACTGAGCTAGTGAGGACCCCGTGTAGGAATTCTCTTGCCACTGTATTCACTGGACACCCATTCTGCTCAGTCTGATCTGCCAACCACCATCTCAGAGCTGTTGCAGGGATCATATTACAGCTTCCCTGTTGTCACCCATTCGGCTTGGCCACAGTGAGCACTGATACTTGGCAAGAATAGACATTCTCTTTCCTTCTGATAGCAGTTAACAAAAGGTAACTTTTGTACATATTTTGTTACATATACAACAATCACGTAACAAACCAGTGCAAAATGTAATGGATTAAAACCAGCCACTCACTTTTGCTTATGGAGTTGGATGGGCTCAGGTGGGTAGTTCTATTGTTGTTCATTGTGGCTCATTCATGGGCCTGCAATCAACTACCACTTAAGAGATATGTAGTTGTGCTTCTAGATGGACTGGGCGTAGGCTCGGGTGGCAAGGGAACTGGATATGTGTGCTTATATATGTGTGGGGTTGGGTAGTTTGTTAAACTAGAAAGGGGACCGTGAGAAGGGGAAAAGAGATCTTAAAGTAGGGGGATAGAATACATGTGACCTGTCTACAGCTTACCACCCTGAATGCTTCTGATCTAATCTGATCTCAGAAGGGTCAGATTGCTTTAGGAAATTAAGACTATGAAAACAACTAAGCTAGTAGTGGCTCTTAGTTCCTTTTGGGGGGACTGGAAGGGTAATCACAAATTCTTTCCAGAATCTGATGGAATATTAGTATTTTTCTTCATAGAAATTCACATTTACACATAGACACAGTATGTAGCTTATAATTTCATGAAACTTACAGATTGATGCCAAACTCCAATTTAAGGACTCTTTCATCAGAGTGAGGATATATGATTTTATAAAAGAAATTTTTGAACCCAGATGGATTTTCTATAGGCTTATTTAAAGAAATATTATTGTTTAATGTGATGCCTAAACTACTATTACCCCAGGTTTATCCAGAACACTTTAATTTGGTTAGCCTGCTCTTCAATGAAGGAAAAATTCAATTTCCACCCAACTTTTCAGTAATTTCATTAATTAGAGTCCAGATGGGCTCATTTAGGTAGGCTCCTGTGTCTGTTCAGGCTAATTCTTGCAGAATTATATACATCATGATGCTAATGACAGAGAATGTGGCCAAAAACTGGTGAAAATTCATAAGTGATTAAGAACATTTGTGAGCAGGTCATCTGTACATTTAAACCCTTATCACATAGGTTTATTTTTTGTTTATTTTTATTTATTTATTTGAGAGTGACACAGAGAGAAAGAATGGGCACACCAGAGCCTCCAGCTACTGCAAATGAACTCCAGATGCATGCTCCACCTTGTGCAGCTGGGGAATCGAGCCTTGAACTGGGGTCCTTAGGCTTCATAGGCAGGCGCTTTACCGCTAAGCCATCTTTCCAGCCACAGGTTTATTTTTTTAAAGCTAAGTTCCAGGGACTGGGGAGATGGCTCAGTTGGTAAAGCACTTACCACACAAATGTGAGGGCCTGAGTTCAGATTTCTAGCATCCACATTAAATGCCAGGTGGCAGGTGGGTGGATATGGTGGTCTTTCTCTTAATTCCAGTGTTGAGGGAGCAGAGACATGGAATCCCCAGGAGGTAAGCTAGCTTAGCTAGGCCAACAAAATCAGTGAGCTTTGGGTTCAACTGATAGACCCTGCCTGCCTTAGTAAACAAGGTGGAGAGTGATCAAGCGGGACACAAGACATCAACCTCTGGCCTTTACATGCATGTACACACATGTTCATCCATACCTGCCCCCACATTTGCTCACATGCATGTGAACATACATACAAACATGTACACAACACATACACATACATATGTTTTAAAAAGCTAAGTTCCAAAGTATAAGAAATTTATTATGTAATTTAAGGCTGGTTTTGATTGCAAGTAACAGATGACCCACTCAGGAGGCAGAGACAGGAGCTACATAATGAGGCCATACCTTAAAAACAACAACAACAACAATACACACTAGAATAAAGCAGGCATAAACAATTAGGTAGACTGGCTCTAAGGTGCAGTAAGTGGCTCCATACATGGTAGATGTAATTCTAATTCTCTAATCTTCTCTTGCATTTTTCTGATGGTTCCAATATGATTGGAGTATTTCAAAGTGTTATATATAGGTAATATCCAGAGGCAGAAGTTTTAAAGAATTCTTTCAATAAGTAAGGCAAATATTCCCGGAGCCCTCCATTGGACATTCATTCCCTAGATTTCATTGGCCAGAATTGCCTATCCTCATAATATCTAAGTTAGGGACTTAAAAGGGAAAGCATTCTGATTAAAGTATGTCCTGTGGAAGGACCTGCTTTTTCCCTGAGAGATTAAAAAAAAAAATCATTGTGTTCATGGCAAGAAAAAGAGGAGAGACTGGCTAGTGGCCGGGCAATCCACCTTGTCTGTCACAGTGTTCTTTAACCTCATACTCATTTTGAATGGGTAACTTGACCTTTTATGAAGCAAGAGAGAAGAAAAAGCTTTTGCTAACATAAGTCATGGGAGAACTGACCCACAAGGTATCATAAAGGCTGACTCCTGAACATCTGGGAGTGAAGTTGATGGTGAACACAAATGGGAAAATGAAGAAGGCAAAGGGGAGGGAGCAGGGCAAAAGGCAGTGTGTCAGAGGGTGGTAATGCAAGCTGCAGAGAAGGGGAATGTCGCACAGGAAAGAGTAAGAACATGATATTGGATCAGAATATGACTGCAGAGAGGACTGGCAAGGGCCTCGCATATTGTGTACTAAGTCAAACAGCAGGAGAGAGACTCTGCAGGGGTGCGGGATGGCAAGGGCATACTGTGCAGCTCTGTGCCTGGCACACACTAGCAACTTAACACAGAAGTGGTGATGCCCTGCTTATACCCCCTGGTCCCTTCAGAATGTTCTGGTGCATTTGTCACTTCCACTGTTGGTGGCTGTGGGCCTGAGGGCTTGTTCCTGACCCCTCCCTCCTGCATGACTGTGTGAAGGTAGAATTAGGATCCACCTGGAGCCACCCTCAACTAATGATGCGTAAGATTTGGTACATACACACCCCAGTTCTTACAGGTATGGCGGTTCCTGCCTAGATTCATCAGAACTCACACTCAAAAAGCTGAGGCAGGAGGACCATGAATTTGAGGCCAGCCTAGGCAACATGGCAAGACTACATTAAAACAACACTACACAAAACAAAACAACAGCAAAACTCAAAAACAAACCGTACGAATAGGTGCTCTAGTTCTTAACGCTTTGGGGGGCTAATTCTTTTTTAAAAATTTTTTTAAAAAATATTTTTATTTATTTATTTGAGAGAGAGAGATACAGAATAGGCAGGTAGAGAAAGAGAGAGAGAGAGAGAGAGAGAATGGGTGCGCCAGGGCCTCCAGCCACTGCAAATGAACTCCAGATGCATGCACCCCCTCGTGCATCTGGCTTACGTGGGTCCTGGAGAATCGAGCCTCGAACCGGGGTTCATAGGCTTCATAGGCAAGCGTATAACCGCTAAGCCATCTCTCTAGCCCTGGGGGGCTAATTCTGAGCTGGGAGTTTGACCATGTTTTCCAAAGTGTTTCCTGCAGAATAAAATCAGTTGCTTGCTGTGGTAGCCATCTGAGCGATGCTGGGTTTCTCCCACGTCCCCATTAATCTGCTCTCCGTTTCCTAAATAAACTAGCTGAACCCAAAGCCTCATCTTTTGGTCTACATTATATACATTTTAAAAGGTTTTAAAAATATTTTATTTATTTATTTATTGCAGAGAGAGAGAGAGAGAGAGGCAGATAGAGAGAATGGGCACTCCATGGCCTTCAGCCACTGCAAATGAACTCCAGATGCATGTGTCACGTGGGTCCTGGGGAATCAAACCTGTGTGCTTAGACTCCACAGGCATGTGCCTTAACCACTAAGCCATCTATCCAGCCCCTACATTATATAGTTTAATTCACCACCACAAGGACCTCAATGTACTAAGTTTTGTGAGGTCCAATTGATGAATAAGGTAGCAGATTGCAGCAGATTATTGTGTTTTGGACATGGTTTGAGGTCATCCTCCAAAGGTTCAGGTGATGGAAGCTTGGTCCTTGATGTGTCAATGTTGAGAGGTGGTGGAACCTTTAAGAAGTAGGGTGTATGGGGAGGTGGTTAGGTCATTGAGAGTGCACCACACAATAGTCACTTCTCATGAGAGCCAGCCACTATAAGAATATACTGGCTCTTTTCTGCTCTCTGGATTCTCATCTTGTCATGTGATCTTACCTCGCTTGCACTCCTATCATGATGCCATCTTCAATGATAAAGCTTGAGCAGCACTCACTAGTGCTGGTGTTATACTGTTCAGAGTTTTAAGTTTAAAAAGAGGCCAAATAACCCTCTTTTTATAACATTTTATGACAACTTCCATAAATATCGAAAATATACCATGATCATAATCCCCTCCCAGTACTCCCCTTTCCCTCCCTCCCAAATCCCTTCTTCCAGTTAGTCTCTCTTCTATTTTGACGTCATCATTTTTTCCCTCCTATTATGCAGGCCTTGTGCAGGTAGTGTCAGCCACTTCATGTCTTTATGACAGTATTGAGAGAAGTTGCCCCCTTCCTTTGACTCTTCCACAATGGTCCCTGAGCTTTGGAGAGTGTGGAAGTGCTGTCTCAGTGTTGAACACGTCACTGTCACTTCTCAACACTGTGGTGAGTTTTGCATCTCTCCAGTGGTTACCATCATCTGAAAAGAGAAGCTTCTCTAACCAAAAGTAGCATTAAAATACTGGCAAAAACACAAGTGTTTAGAAGGTAATTTAGTGGGCATAATATATGCATTTAGCCAGATAATAGTAATAGTTTCCTCCCTAAGGCTTATGACTTCCTCAGCCATAGGCTTTTAACTAGGTTTTCAGTGCTGGGAATGTATTCCTTCCTATGGAGTGGGCCTCAAGTCCAATTAGAAAGCAGTTGGTTTCCCCCATAAAAGACATGCCACCATTGCACCAGTTGGCATGTTTGGACTGGCTGGCCAGCTGTAAAGCTTGCAGGGTCCACTGCTGGTTAACACTGTTGATGATTTTTCTTTCCCAACATGCTGCATACAGCATCTTGTCAGCTAGTTAACAGGCAAGGGGGCTTCCAGCTCAGCTCTTGCTTGATTTCTCAGTGACCTGCAGCCCAAGCACATCAGCAACTGGGAAATGACCCTCTTAAGTTAATTAAACAGGTAAGGAGAAGTGCTCAGATTGAAATTTTGGTCTGTTGGGTGGAATCCTGGGTTCTTTCTCTAACAAGAGTTCGTAACTTGGTGGTATTGAACAAGACACCCATGGAAAAAGTGGAGGACCTAGATTAAGCTTGGTTCTGTAGGGCCACTGTAACACATGCCTATAACTTATCCCAGGCAGCTGTTAATTGCTGTAGGATTTCCACCCATTAGCTGTTATTTTCAAGGCTAAAGCTCAAGAAACTGGTGCAGAATATCTGCTTATGAACATGGTGAACTGAAGCAAACTCAGGTCCACAGTCACCCACAATGAATCAGGTGATCTATAGGAAAACATAGACCCTGATTTCAAATTCTAGTTTGAACCAAAACTGAGACAAGCACTCAAAGTCTGACATATAATTGTCTAGAGCTCTGTCTACATGGAACAACTTCTCAGGCAAGAGCCTGTCAGGTGATCCACTATATACATGGCTGAACTATTGAGACAGTGTGATGATGGATGACTTATGAGATGGATTTGGCAGTTAAACATAGCATTATTCTGCTAGTGTGTTTGAAGTTTTCTGTCTCAAGAGTCTGAATATCTCTGTTTCTTTCCTGAGAACATTCTCTGACAACCTTGGAGCATCCTTAGTAAATCCAAGTAGATAAAACTCAGTATTATGTGTGTGAGTTAACACCCCAGCCATCCTGAATGCCTCATCAAACAAGGAATGGGTGGATTAAACACTGTAGCATATGCATTCACCAATGGAATGATACTTATGTATGTCACAATGCTATCCCAGAACATCCCTGGCTGAACTAAGCCTCAGCTGCCCTGAGCTGTAACACTGATTAATGCACTCATTGGTCATTGGCTCATCCCTGTGTCACTTATTGTCAAGTTGCTTAATTTTCTTAAGCTTCTGAAATTCAGATCATGCCTTCAATCATAGAGTTTGGATGAGTAATAACAAAGCTTATATATACACAGAGTGGACTGTACATAGTAAGTATTCAAATAAGAATACAGTTGTTAGTACATGATCTTAGCTTTAAAGCTCAATTTCTGCAGTCCCAGTTCTTCCACTAGGTGGCAGAATATCAACATTCATCATCCATGGAGGCATGTCTCTTAGAAAGAGTGAGTAAAGTAAGAGACCCTGAGGGACTCTGGTCAGTGTGACATGAGAAGGGCAAGCCTATGATTAAAAACTAACCCAAATAAAGAAAGTAGTGCCCTGAAATTTCAGCCCCAGTCAGATCGGTGTCTGATTCAAGGCTTTGAAAAGTAGAGACTGTTGGATGAATTCCCAAAGCAACATGGGGAACCTGTATGAGAGAAGCAGGAGGAGTCTGTTTGCAAAAAATTACTGGGTGCCATTTTCCCATGCCTGGGGTAGTTCTAAGTCATAGGAGATGACTAGGGGGTGGAGCTCTGGCAAACAGCCAGGGCAAACCTAAACAATCACCTGAACAAAGTAGAACTAGAACTTAATAAGAGCCAGTGTGATCCAGTAGGCAGGAGCTTTGGGACAAAAATCAGCCAGGATTATTTGGTATTTATTTTGCTGAGATGTTTGTGTCATTGGGAAAAAAAAATACAGCTGAGGATTTATCAACTGTATGATTAAAGGGTGGCAAGGATGTAGTGTTTAGCCAGGGACTTCTATCCCTAGCTGCTTAGGGGTTCACCTGGGATAGTAACTCAACTGTATGCAGGAATGAGATGCAGGTGTTTCAGGTAGAAAGTCTTTGGCACATATCAACTTTCTCCCATGCCCACTGATGAACTCAGGTGGGCAGATGAAATATAGGATGCAGTGATCTGATTTTTTGTTTTGTTTTTCAAGGTAAGGTCACACTCTAGCCCAGGCTGACCTGGAATTCACTGCATAGTCTCATGGTGGCCTTGAGAGCACAGTGATCCTCTTACCTCTGCCTGCCAAGTGCTAGGATTAAAGGCGTGTGCCACCATGCCCGGCGCTTCTGAGATTTTACAGTATATACAAACCACTGGGGATCTTGTTAAAATTCAGTTCTCATTATGGAAGTCTTGGGTGTTGACTGATATTGTGCACTTTAAACAATATTTTATTTACTTACTTAAGAGAGAGAAACAATGGACATGCTAGGGCCTCTAGCCTCTGAGAATGGACTCCAGATGCATTCACCACTTTGTGCATCTGGCTTTACGTGGGTACTGGGGAATTGAACTGGGTCACTAGGCTTTACAGGCAAGTGCCTTAACTGCTGAGCCATCTTTCCGCCCTGATATTGTGCTTTTTTTTAAAAAAATGCTTTTTTGCATGTTAATATGTTTGTGCATGTGTGTACATGTGCTCACATGTGAGGGCACGTGTGTGTGTGTGTGTGTGTGTGTGTGTGCGCGCACATGCATGTGTACTTGCAGCTAGAGGTTAACACTGGATGTCTTCCTCAATCACTCCCCAACTTTATTATTGAGACATGGTCTCTCACTTAAATCCGTGCAAGTGTTGGGGATCCTCCTATCTCTGCCTCCCCAGCTCTGGGATTTTAAGTGCATGCCACTGTTCCTGACATTTTACACGAGTGCTGAGGATCTGAACTCAGGTCCTCAGGCTTGTGCAGCAAGTACTTTCTCCACTAAGCCATTTCTCCAGCCCTGAGTTGTTCATTTCTGTTAGGGGAGGTTTGAAAAGTTTGAGAGAGCCTGTACTTGATCATCTGTAAGGCCTCCTCCAGGGTGAATATCTTTCCACTGCATTTTACATAAATTATATCAAAATGCTGATGCATACCTGTCTTTCCTACTGGCCTAGAAGCTTCTCTCAGCAGGTATCCATCTTAACGTCTTCCACTCACTGTAGTACATGATTAATGAATTCTTGACTGTGTGAAGAAGCCTATGAACTTATTGCAGCTCAAAAAATATTGTGACATCGTGAGGTTGAGGTATAAGCTGGCTTTTTGGAAAGGGTCTTCCAAGATATATTTTGTGGGGGTGGTAATTGTGATGTGCACATGCACATGTGTGCAGACTTTGAGCCCCATGCAAGAGCATTCGGAGGTCAGAGGAGAATGTTGGGTGCCCTATTATTCCTTATCTACATATTTCTTTCCTTGAAATGGGGGTCTTGCCCATCACTCAGTGATACCATTGCTCAGTGAGCTCCAGCAATTTTGCCTGTGCCCCTCCCCTACAAAAACTGGGGTTCCAGACGTGAGTGATCATGCCCAGCTTTTTATGTGGGCTCTGGGGATTCCAACTTAGTGATTCTGGTCTGAGAGGTCCTCACACTTAAGCAGCAAGTGCTCTGCTCTGAGCTGATGAGCCATCTCTCCAGCCCTCTCCTCAAGATATTTTTTTACTTACATGGTACTAACCCCTTTGAAGGTTTATTGTCACAAAATTCTAGCCACATACAACCCCATGTCCTGTACTTAATTAGAGATGGTCTAGAGTAAATATCATTAAGTGACATCCCAGTGACAGTTGTTTGGCAAAGGAAGTGGTTGAAAGTGGTGCTTTGGAGTAAGAAACATCTGCCCTGGTTTTCCATAGAAGAGGAGTCTGTGGAGTACATTGGACGGGCTCTGCCTGATTGAGCTTGCCAGCGAGAAGCGGAGGCACCACTAATTACATGTCTTGCATTATGGGTTGGAAATAGATACACAGAGCAAAAGCTTTGGCCCACAAAGCACCAAAATGCAATGAAAGCAACATAGACTTCAAGTTCATTTTCAAAATTCCCAGCATTGCAGCACAGAGCTATCCATACGATTCAATTGTTCCTTTTTTTTTTTTTTTCATGTGGCACTTAAGACACATACAAAAGGAACCTACCGAGTGTCTGGAAGTATACTTGCAAATTCAGGGAAAAAAAAATCACAGTGGGAAAAGCTCTAAGAAGTGCCAGTGTTAACATACAGCTTTTACTGACAGTATTAATTGATAACTCCCTTGGGTGTTTGGTGTCCTTGAGAATAGAACAGCACCATTGCTTGACTTTTCTGCAAACTACACTGCACTCCATTAAAAACTGTTCTTCTCCAGTTATGGAATTAGGTATACTATACACACGGAAACCTTCCTGAAAGAGGAGAGTGGTAGAAGCAGCAGGCACAATGAGTGGGATCAAAGAGGAGCCTTGCTCTGAGGTTCAAACGATGAATTCTACAATTCATTATTCCATAATTACAGGAAGGGAAGGTCAGTTTAGCAAGAGCCCATTAAGATAAAATCTAGGAGAATTTGGGCAAGCTGAAGAAAAACCAGCAATAAGATGCAGGTGTCCAACAGCTAAACATCTGTGGCAGAAATCCTTGGACTGCTTTTCCCAGCCTCCTTTGCAGTTTAGCATGCACACACCACTGAGTTGTAGCCAATAAGATGTGAGCAGGAGTGAAGTGCTGTATTTCCAGGCCTGGCCTGTAACTACGGCCTGTACATGACTTTGGAAGCTGTTGACAGCAAAGCCACCAGAGGGAAGAAGCCTGTATCACTGAATTGCTGCACAGAGGCAATCCCTTCATCAATTAGAATTTTATATGACCAAGAAAGAAACCTTTCTTCTGTAAAGGTGGTGAGATATTGGGGTTAATCTGTTATCGGAGCTTTTGTTAGTTAAATATGTAGTTATTGGTTGTATTAATAGACAGGTTGTAGGAAGAACAAAAAAGTGTGCTGTTTTGCTGTTCTGTTCTGTGTATTGCTCTGTAGGGGGAATTTTCTCAAATTGTAACAACATGCACATAAGTGAAAAAGATGAGTGCTTGGGGGGGACAAATGATCTCTGAGGGAAGATATAAGTGAGCTCAGCCTAAATAAGGGAAAAATTTGAATTGGAAAAGCATACAATATCTGCCCTCGTTCTATATTATGTTTATTTATTTATTATTTATTTGAGAGCAGAGAGAGAAAGAGAGATTGCGATTGTATTAGTGCACCAGGACCTCCAGCCACTGCAAATGAACTCCAGACACATGTGTCAATTTGTGCATCTGACTTTATATGGGTAGTGGGGAATTGTAGCCAAGCCAAGCAGGCTTTCTAAACAAGTGCCTTTCACAGTTGAACCATCTCCCCAGCCCATATATTTTTATTTATTTCCTTGCTGTCTTTAAATATTATTTATTTGCATGTGTGTGTGCATGGGTGGGTCACACACATACTATGTATGTGGAGCTCAGAGAAATTGTCTGTGCTCCACCTTCCTTGAGACAGGGTCTCTTGCTGCTGCAAATGAGTCTGGCCCACGAACTTCTGATTCTCCTGGCTCTGCCTCCCTTGTCCTAGACATGCTGGGATCGCAAACACATGTGCCATGGCTTTATGTGGGTGCTAGGGAATTGAAAGCGGGGCAGCAGGCTTTGTAAGCAAGTGCCTTTAACCACTGAGCCATCTTCCCTGCCCCTGCTGTTTTATTTTGGATCCAGGGTCTCACATATCTCAGGCTGGCATCAAACTTGTTAGGTAATTGAAGCTGCCCTTGAACTCCTGATCTTTCTTCCTGCATATCGTGAGCGCTGGGATTAGGTGGACACCACAATGCCTAGCTTATTCATTGCTAAGGATTGAACCCAAAGCTTTGTGCATGCTAGCCAATCACTTTGATAACTAAGTTACATCCCCCCCCGCAAATATCTGCATTTAATGTGCGAAAGTATGTTACAAAGAAGCAGATAGGAACCGGGCGTGGTGGTGCCTTTAATCCTAGCACTCGGGAGGCAGAGGTAGGAGGATCGCTGAGAGTTCGAGGCCACCCTGAGACTACATAGTTAATTCCAGGTCAGCCTGGACCAGAGTGAGACCCTACCTTGCAAAACCAAAAAAAAAAAAAAAAAAAAAAAGAAGAAGAAGAAGCTTAAGCAGTGGGTGCACCGTCTTTGGTTTTATCCACCTTTCTGCTGAATGAAAAGGATTACAAGGCTCAAAGAGAGGGTGGAGACACAACCTCAAAGACATCTAGGTTACAAAGAATTACGGGGTAGGTTGATTAGCAACGAAGACCTGGGTTGAACAGTTAAATGACTGAAGTATATACTTTTTTTTTTTTTTTTTTAACTCTATTAAACCCTGGGCTTGTTTGTTACTACAGTTAGCAGAAACAACTAGTGTTTTACTAACACATGTTCATTGTGAATTGTTTTGCTATGAGGGCAATAGCCATCTCAGCCTCCTGCTAATGATCTCCCCCAAATATTCATTTCCCTACTTCTGCTCCCAGGGACAGCCAAAATTTGTTTTATTTAGCATACAATGTAATGGGTTTCATCCTGGCATTTTATTTTTATTTTTACTTATTTATTTTGGTTTTTCGAGATAGGGTCAGGGTGGCCTTGAACTCACGGCAATCCTCCTACCTCTGCCTCCCAAGTGCTGGGATTAAAGGCATGTGCCACCATGCCCGGCTCATCCTGGCATTTTATATATTTATATATCATTATGCTTTGTTCTTATTTGTTCTTCCATTGCCCTATCTCCCTTGTCACTGGTCGCCTTCTTCTCCCCAAATAGACCTCACTTCTGCTTTCAGATCACACATATCCCATTAGCCTCCTTTTATTGACACCCTCCATGAATGCAGACAATATGCCATGAACATAAGCCCCTCCAAACACCCTCCCTTTTCCCCTCCCAAATCCCCCCTCCACTGAATCCCTTCTTCATTCCACCTAGTCTCTCTTCTATTTTCATGTCATCAGTTCTCTCCCTCTTATTCTGTGGCTCTTGAGTAGATAGCATCAGCCACTGTGAGGTCATGACTACCATGGCCACTTTGTATCTGGAAGACAGTATTGCAAAGCAGTCCTCCCCTTCCTTTGGCTCTTACATTCTTTCCCCCACCTCTTCCACAATGGTCACTGAGCCTTGGACGGTGTGAAAGAGACGTTTCACTTAGTGCTGAACACTCCACTGTCACTTCTTCTCAGCACTTTGGTGAGTTTTGAGTATTCCCAGTGGTCATTTCCATCTGTAAAAAGAAGCTTCACTAACCAAAAGTGAGAGTGGCATTAATATATGGGCATAAACATAAGTTTTTGAGGGCACATAATATATGCATTTAGCCAAACAACAGTAGTGGTTTCCCCCTTAGGGCTTATGACCTTCCCAGCCATAGGCTTTTGATTAGGTTTTCAGTACCAGGAATGAATTCCCTTCCATGGAGTAGGCATCAAGTCCCATCAGACAGCAGTTGGTATCCCTCATAAGAGACATGCCACCATTATACCACTTGACACATTTGGCCTGGCTGGTTAGCTATAAAGTTTCCAAGGTCCACTGCTGGTTAAGATCATTGGTGACTTTTTTTAATGAACAGTTTGCGTAGATTTTTCTAGCATCATGACAGCTAGTCAACTGGAGGGGGGTAGGCTTCCAGCTCAGCTCCAGCTTTATTTCTCAGTGCCCTGCAGCCCAAGCATGTGGCATCTTCAGCATTATGGTCTTACCATCTAGTTCTGATGGACAACCAAGACCCTTGGCAATAGCTAATAATGTTTTCTACCCCTGTACTTATATATCATTTGGTAAATCTATTTTTAGGTATCTTAGGAACCTCCACACTGATTTCCACAATGCCTATACCAGTTTATATTCCCACCTACAATGGAGAAGGGTTCCTCTTTTCCCACACCATCACCAGCATTTATTGTTATTTGATATTTTTAAATTTTTGTTTATTATTTATTTATTTGAGAGCAATAGACACAGAGAGAAATAGGCAGAGACAGAGAGAATGGACGCATAGCCATTCTGACAGGAGTGAGATTGAAATTCAAAGTGTTTTACTTTGCATTTCCCTGGTGGCTAAGGATGAAGAACACACTTTCAGGTGTTTGTTGGTCATTTGTACTTCTTCTTTTTTGTTGTTGTTTTATTTGTTTTTTTGAGGTAGGGTCTCACTCTGGTCCAGGCTGTAGTCTCAGGGTGGCCTCGAACCCACAGCAATCCTCCTACCTCTGCCTCCCAAGTGCTGGGATTAAAGGCATGCGCCACCACGTCCAACTGTATTTCTTCTTTTGAGAACTGATCAGATCTGTATCCCATTTTTATTAGGTTATTTAATTTTTTATTACATAGTTTTTAATGAGTTCTTTGTATATTCTAGATATTAATCCTCTGTCAGATTTATAGCTAGCAAAGATTTTCTCCCATTCAGTAGGCGGCCTCTTCTATTCATAGTGACTTTTGCTGTTCAAGTGCTATTTAATTTTAAGAGGTCCCAATGGTTGTCTTATTTTTATTACTATCTCTTGTCCTTCCCTCTTTATATCTCTTCCTGATTTCTCATAGTCCCCTTTATACTTTCATGTTATATATATATATATATATATATATATATATATGCATATATGATCTATCTAAATTTATATTTAGACTTAACATGTGAGAGAAAACGTACACTATTTATCTTTCTGGTCCCTATGGCTGTTAACTTGGGTTGTGAATTTCTGCTATTTCAGGAGCACCCTGCAATCCTGCTGATGTCCAAGCCTTATTTATCCCCCAGCTTCTTAGCCTTTCATAGTCTGCTCATTCCCTCTCCCTTTGCTTAAGGTAATCAGAGATTTTCCACTTCTTGCTTACAATCATTTGGTGATATTTTAATTTTTTTCATAAACGACTCACTTTTTATAAAAGTGGACATTACCTTGTAAAATTCTATATCTGACTCTGCCCTAAGAGCTTAGATGTGGCTGAAGTTGTCACCACTCAATTTCTCCTTTGTATTGCCTGTCCAGGTAATCAAGTAGTTATTTGTTATTTCCTTGTGTTGACAGTTGGTGTGTTCTGTCCCCCCTCACTGTCTCCTAGTTGTCAGCAATTATTTTCTTCTCTTGACTTGCTTACTGATTGTCCTCACCTATGCATTTTTGTGGAATTCCTACTTGCTCACCGTTTCTAGCAATGAGCTTTGGTCATCCAATTGGCAATCTAGATTTTTTTTCCAATGGGGGAAGAGCAGAGCTGGCAGAGGAAGCACTAGAATTATTGTCCCAGAAAACTGCTTTTGCTACTTACAAGATATGTGACCTTGGACTGATCATTGAGCTCTCCCTGAATATTGTTGTGCAGTGATTAGAATGAAAAAATATATGAAAATGTTAGAGTGGGTCACGATGGGCAGCAACTTATTCAAAAGGCATATGGCTAAAGAAATGGCAATTAGAAGGAAGGTAGAAAATCCAGAGTTTTGCCTGAAGTCAAGTCATGGGTCCACACAGTCTGCCATCAGCTGATGGGAACTATACAATTTCTTTTCCTTTTCCAGCTGCTTTCTTTCACACTTTTTGTTTTATTTTTGAAACAGAACCTTGCCACATAGCCCTGGCTGACATAGATTCACTATGGATTCATTTGGCTGGCCTTGAACTTGCAGAGATCCTCCTGTGTCTGCTACCCAATTGCTGGGATTCCAGGTGTATGCCAACACACCTGGCCCGCTGCTTTGTACTTTTGATTCATCCTCAGATACTATCCTTGATGCAACATTCAAATGATGGCCTTGTTTCATGTTTCATTGTCCCCTCACTCACTGTGGACATAAGACAGATATGAAATTCCATAGTCACCTTTTGTATAACTCAATTTATTTTGAAGGAAGAATTCTTCTGTAACAGTCCCATTTGCAATTTTGTTTGGGGCTGAGCTCAGTCAAAAACTCCAGTCTACTTGTGTCCTGAGGATCCGATTTGATGGCTTTCAACACTGGGTCTCCGTTTGCTTATTTATACAATGAGGTGGCTCAACTGAGTCTCTCAGGATCCCCTCTCCAATCCCAACCTACCATGATACTTGAAGGTGACCTTATGACTCCCGAGCATCTGCTTAGATTCTCCATGGAGTTGGCTTTCCTCCTCTTCCTTCTAATGAGCCCCCTGTGCTGATTGCTTTGGCACCTTGGGTACATGGTTTTAACAACTTGGCCATGCATACAGCCTCCTACATGAGCTTCCAGAAGGCTGAGCTCTTTGACAGCACTGTCCAGCCCAGTTGTTTCTTTTCACTACTTTCTCCTCAGCGACTTCAGGTCTACTTTTGCCCTTCCTTTTCTCTTCCCCAAGACACAAAGAACACCTCTGCCTGGAGTTCATTTGTTTGAAAACCTTCACAGGCACCCTGTGCTGAGGTGGAGCTTGTTGTTATGGCAACCTCCCACTGAGGGCTCTGAGGTTGCACCGAAGTCAGCCAAATGGTCTCACATGGGTGGCTTCAGAAGGTCAGGGCTATTTCTCCAAACCCGGTGATTTACTAATAGGAAACAAAGTATTTTGTTGCACTGATGGTTGTCATGTTGTTCCCCCACTTTTTTTTTTTTAACATAGAGGCTTCTCTGCAAGGCTAAGAGAAAACTAAGGTCAATTTAGTTCAATTAGATAATCTTTTCTAATGTATTTTACAGATAGATACATTTATCTTAGGCCATCTTTTGACCTTGAAAATATTACCTTCTCTTCTAAAACATGTTCTTTTGAGTCCTTGAACTTCAGCCAAGAAGGGAAAAAAGGCAAGGAACATAACCTTAAATAACTAGTAATATTAGAATAATAATAAGAAGAATCAAATATTTTTGATAATAAATATTTAGACCAGATCCTCTCCCAGCATACCAATATATGCACATACCTGTATGCCCACTTCTTTTGTGTGTGTGTTTGAATTTTTTTCACACCCCATTCTTATCTGCCATTTCATATAGTCAGATGAAACTTGAAGAAAAACAACGATGTGCTGTTTAGACATTCCTGGATTAAGCTGGATTTTTGATGACTCCACAGAGGTCCAAGGCCAAGTAGAGACATCGTTGGTTAAGGACAATATGGTACTATGGGAGAGAGGTGGTTATCAAAGGCTTGAACCAGGCCAATTCTTTTCAAGTGGAGCCTACAGTAATTGAAAATTATTACAATGTAGGAATGCCAGCACTTTAGGTACCACCATGAAACATTAAGAGCAGCAGGGCCCCCCAAATACAGGCAAGCTCTTCGTCTGAGGCTTGGGAATAAAAGGCATGTTGCCAACTGAGACAAAGCGAGAAGGATCCACACACACAAGCAAATGGCTGGGCTGTCAGGCTGTATTTGTGTCTGCCTGAGTTGCTCTGAAAAGACCCTCCTTTCCTAAATCACTATGACCCCCCCAGACAATAGAAGGATGGAGTGGTGACGCGCCCTGTGTGGAGCACCAGATTGCAGATGTAGGAGTGGAAACGCTCATCTCAGTTCTGTTACTAATAACCAAATAACCATCATTGCATCTCACCCTAATGGCCTCAGCTCCCTCCAGTACTGGGCCAGCAGTGTGATGAACAGTCTGGCCATCCTGTAGTGGAGATGGTCCAAGGTAATAAGTCACTGTTGCACCCCCTCCCCCTTTCAGATCTAAGCCAATATCACCTCTCACTGGGATTTTAGCACTGTAACTTATTTGTTTACCTTATATAGTAATCAGCTTCAGGTCACTGAGATGAACCTCCAAACCAGGCACAGTTATGGAAGAATGGAATTTATTGGAAGCTTACAGATCCACAGGAAGTTTCATAATGGCAGAAGAAGCTGGCCTGCTTTCGCAGGTCCATGCTGAGAGAGAAAAGCCACAAGCTACCACCAGTAAGTAAGCACACTTTAGGAATTCCAGGCAAAGCTCCAGCACTTTGCATATATTTAGACTGAAATTCCAAATCTAGCCCCACACCTTAGGGCTGGACCTGAGGATCTACCCAGTGACACCAAGTTACAAGCCTGAATAAAATTCCTGAGTCAATTGGGGGGCATTTATTCAAACTTTCTCTAGCTTACCATCTACCTATGGTAGTTACAAGCTTGAATAAAATTCCTGAATCAATTGGGGGGCATTTATTCAAACTTTCTCTAGCTTACCATCTACCTATGGTAGTTACAAGCTTGAATAAAATTCCTGAATCAATTGGGGGGCATTTATTCAAACTTTCTCTAGCTTACCATCTACCTATGGTAAAGCCAGAATAAGCTTTACAAAACACAAGCCAAATTATATGTCACTGTGTTACCTGACTTTTCTTGGGGAGATGTGAACATCTATTCTCCAGAGATGGGGCACTGGCTAAAAACCAAAGAAACAGTTCTACCCACGTCAGCCTTAGTGAACCCATGAGTTTAATGGGTTACTTACAGGAACATGGATGAGGGATTAAGTCCAGGAGCATGGATGACTCAAAGGCAGCTGCAACATGGAAAAGCCCAACCCAGCAGCAGTGACGACTCATAAAAGCTGCATCTCTGGAGCTTCCTGCATGACTTGCAAGCAGCTCAGCTGGCCAGAGAATCTCTTTCTCTTTCCAGCAATTGGTACTGCTTGGGGGAACCTTGGAGAAGGCCCTAGTGAATTTTGTAAGTTTAAGAGACTTGGGAGCTGTTTACTTCCTGAGTTTTGTACATTTGCTTTCTGAGTGAATGAATTTCCCTACCGGGTGGAATATTTTAATTTTGATAAAATGGATACACAACACACTAATGTTCTAAGTATGACCTGAAAGGCCCTACACCAGCTGCCCCACACCCCTTTACTTCCATGACCTCATCAGTGATTACTCTTCTCCCCTCGCTCTACTTTGTTGTAGAGCTACTGCCACTCTTGATTGAAAATATCTTTTCTACTCACATCTCAGAGCTTCTAGAACAATCCTTTGACAATTACTTCACTCTCTTCAGATCTTTTTTCAGATACTGTTTTGCCAATGTGCACTTTTCTGATCATCTTATTTCAAACTGCAATGAATTTATTGATGGTAGGCATCATGGCACACACCTGTGATCTCAGCCCTTGTAGTGAATTTGAGACCAGCCTGGGCTATGTTGTGAGTTTCTGGCCACCTTAGGTTATATAGTGGGACCTAGTCTATGAATAAAATAAATAAATAAATAAATGCTACTCTGTGTTAGTTATCTATTGTCGGAACTCAACTGCATAAAAAAACCAAACTCAGTGAGTTACAAGTGTTTATTTCCGTATGTATGACTGTGACTAATACTTGGCTGATCTATGATGAGCCCAGCTTGGTAAGATATGCCTCAGGCTAGGGATTGGGTTCAGATTTGCTCAATGTGTGTTTGTATTGAGGCCTCGAATGAAGGGCAGTAGCTATGCAGGGCATATTTTTCTCATGGTGTATCATCAGAGCACAAGAGCTATTCTGAACAATATCAGCAATTTAAGATCTTTGCTCCCATCAGATTCCACTGACATTCTATTAGTCAAAGGAAACCACATGGTCAAGTAAAATATTAATGAGGAAACTGTATTCTTCCCACACTGAAAGGGATAAAGCAAAGAATATTAGTCACCCAAGCTAGTAGCACACATGCATACATGTGCAAACATACATACATACACACACACACACACACCTGCCCATCTTCCTCTATGTTTTGCCTTTCTTCTGAGAGTTTATCCGCACCCTAAATGTGACATATTTTACTTATTTTTATTGTCTGACTCATTGGTTAAAATAGAGACTTGCTGAGAGCAGGGAGTTTGTTTTGTTTACTGCTATATCATTTGTACCTTGAACAGTGCTTGACACATTGTGGAAGCTGAATAAATAAATATTTACTGAAAGATCAAGAAAATAATTACATCTATTACCTTGGAGACCTCATTAAAGAAAGCTTCGAAATGAATTCTCTGCTTGGGCTGCAGGTCATTGAGAAATCAAGCTGGAGCTGAGTTGGAAGCCTCCTACCTGTTGACAGGATGCTGGAAAGAGCTATGCAGCCTATTGGTGTAGAAAAGTCATCAACAGTCTTAATTTGCAGTAAACCCCAAAAGCTTTATGGCTGGCCAGCCAGGCCAAATATACCTACTGATGCAAAGGTGGCATGTCTGTTATTGGGGAAACCCAGTTGCTCTCTAATTGGATCTGAGGCCCACTCCATGAGCTGGAATTCATGCCTGGTACTGAAAACCTAATCCAGAGCCTATGGCTAAGGAGGTTGTAAGTCCAAGGGGGGAACTACTACTGCCAAATGGATACATCATTCCCACCAAACTACCCTCTAAATACTTGTTTATGCCCAAATAATAACACTAGTATCACTTTTTGTTAGAGACTCTTATCTTTTTAGGCATGGTGGCCACTGAAGGGACTCAAAACTCTGACCAAAGTTCTGAGAAGTGCCGTGGAGTGAGATACGTCTGTCATGCTCTCAAAGGCTCAGGGCCCATTGCAAAGGAAGAGAGGAATAATTTGCAATATTGTCCTCCAGGCAAAAAGTGGCTGTGGTATTTATGACCTCACAGTGGCTGATGTTACCTACACAAGACCCATGTAATAGGAGGAAATAAAAAATGACAACATCAGCCAGGCATAGTGGCACACGCCTTTAATCCCAGCACTTGGGAGGCAGAGGTAGGAGGATCGCCGTGACTTTGAGGCCACCCTGAGACTACATAGTGAATTCCAGGTCAGCCTGGCCTAGAGTGAGAGATCCTACCTCAAAAAAACAAAACAAAACAAAACAAATGATGATATCAAATCAGAAGAGAGACTAGATGGAAAGAAAAAGGGATTCAGTCAAGCAGGGCTTTGGGTGGGGGGAAAAAAGGGTGATGGGAGAAGATTATGATCATGGTATATTATCTATGTGTATGGAGTTGTCAAGAAAAAAATTTTAAAAAGAGTTCTTGGCTCATGCAGCCTTTTAGATAGGGACAAAATCTTTGCATAATACTAGTCTGATCTGTATTGATACCGCTACTATTACCGTCATCGAACCCTTTACCATCACCTAGTGCTATCATTATCACTGGTGCCATGATCACCATCCTCATGATTACCATCATAATCTCTGTCCATATCACTACCACCACCACCAGTTTTCTCACCACAATTGTCACTGTCACCACCACCATGACCAGTATCAACTTCTCCACATCACCTCCAGCACTACTGCAATCACTGCCTCTACTACAGCACTATCCGCATACTCACTAGTATCCTTCTACCATCACTAGCATCCTCAAGGCTATCATGATTGTGGTGGTTTGATTCAGGTGTCCCTCATAAACTTAGGTGTTCTGAATGCTAGGTTCCCAGCTGATGGAGATTTGGGAACTACTCCCCCCCACCCCGAGGCAGTGTATTGTTGGGGGCGGGCTTAGGTGTTATAGCCAGTGCCCCCTTGCCAGTGTTTGGCACACTCTCCTGTTGCTGTTGTCCACCTGATGTTGGTCAGGAGGTGATGTCCACCCTCTGCTCATGCCATCGTTTCCCCCTGCCATTGTGGTTTCCCCTTGAGTCTGTAAGCCAAAATAAACCTTTTTACCCACAAGCTGCTTTTGGTTGGGTGATTTCTACCAGCAATGTGAACCTGACTGCAACAATGCTAGCCACCACCTCTGCTACATCAGCATCATCACTCCATGTCCACCACTACCATGCTCGTCACTCCTATCCCCATTAGCACAGCTGCCACCCTTGATGTCACTATCACTGTTGTCCCCAATAGATCATCCTGATTGACAGTATCGCTAATGACACATAGCTCACAATAAACTAACTACATAAAGAAAGCAAAAGAAATAAAACCTCTGTTCTAGTGGGCTCATTGCAATGGTGAAACTTCAAAAATCTTTCTCTTAAGTTTCCCCAGAGAAAATCTATAACAACTGTGCAGTCACTATTTACTACAGCTTTAGAAATGCCATGAACTCTTGTGGAGGTCTGCAGACATTGTCAAGCCTCCGGTGTCTCTCCTGAAACTGCCCCTACTGCCTTTTTCCCTTTTTTTCATCTTGGAGGGGGAACAGTTGTTTACTGAGTCACTTCTTTCACCATTGACAACCCAAAGCCATTGCTTCTTGTATAATAATGGATCAAGTGACTTCTTGATTAATCTTTTCCATTCTGAAACAAAATCCTTTTCCTGAATTACTGCCTCTTCTTTGTCAACACTGCCTGACAAAATGTGTGGGTGCTGGAAGACCCCGAAATACAAGGGATTAGATTAAAGTCCATCGAATCTCAACTCCAGATAAATTCTTTTTTCTTATTAGGAAGGAAAGTATTATAGTCTTTCTCCTAGTTCTTTTGTTTTCAAAATCTGTCCTCTTTAATCTTATCTGCCCTCTGTGACTCATTTCAGATTTGATAAAGCCTCTGTTTTATGCATTTATTTTTTTTTTTTTTGCTGAAGGCATTAAATAAATTGCTTTGGCACATGAAAATATTCCAAATACTCTACTAAATGATTTTCCTCCAAATATTGTGCCATGGTTGGGGAAAGGTTTGTTGAGGATGGTGTAAAGAGAAAGAATTTTATTCTTAAGAGAGTTTTCTTTGAAGGGAGAAAATGCCAGTGTTTGGCTTTGGTCCTATCTTACCATTATGATGAAACACAGAGAGTATAGTTCATACTCTATACCTGATGACAACACATATGATTTTGATTTTATCAAATACAAAGAAAAATGGTCTCATTGGGGGAGGGGCAGTTGAGAGGAATTGTTAGAGCTTCCTGAGAAACATTTTTTTTTTTTTTTGGTTTGGGCATGAGAGAATATTCCACAGGCAGATAGAGAAAGAGATGAAAAGGCCTATTGCGTAAAGAAACTAATGATCTGCTAGCTAATTGCATCACTGGGGTCTTGTGTCTGCTGTGGACATTTGACTCAAGAAATGGGATATCGCCAGGGTGAAAGCCAAGGAGCTTAACTATTAACTCAAATCTGTATTGGATGCTTCTCATAGTTTTCTTATTCTTTGAAATGATACTCATCTCTGGTTGCCAGGAAAACTCTAGGCTGTGTTCAACCGAGGGACAGTGGGTGACACTTTTGTAGGAGTCCAGACACCACCTCGAGCTGTGAGGAGCTCCATGTTGTGGGAAATCTAAGCTGCAGCAGGGAGCCGGAGAAACGCCTGCTCAGTGCTGTTCTCTAAGACCTCCACCGAGCTCAGAGGGTTGCTGTGGAAGGAAGGACGGTTTCTCAGCTAGGAGTCTGGGATTTGACCTCAGTTGTTGAAAGACACTAGAAACAGGCATCTCTTGTAGTAATGCTTCAAGTCAGTGGTATTCAGTTTATAGTTCCTTCGGGCTTGAAGAGAGACTTTTTGTCTGCTTGAGTCATATAACTAGACAGCTGAGAAGAGAGGCGGACACATTTGGAGGGGCATGGGAAGGAGGAGGCAAGGGAATAGAATAATATTTTATGAGGGAAATGGTGGCCCTGCCTCCTTATCTCACAGTCCCGTTTAGTGAGATTTCAGCTCAGAAACAGGCCTGGGCTGCAGCAGGTGCAGCAGCGGATGGGTGTTTTGGGGGGTCAGGTCTGTGAAGGGCACAAATGAAAGAGAGCTCTGTGTTCTCCAGAAAGCAGACTCTGGTAGAGAGATTCTTTCATTCACATGTGTACATATATTTGTCTGTGCATATATGGATGCATGTGCATACATGTGTGCATCCATCTTTCTTTTGAGACACAGTCTCTCACTGTCCCGTAGCTCACCAATTAGGGAAGACTGGCTGGCCATAAAGCTCTAGGGATTATTCTATCTTGGCCTCTTCAGCACTGGGATCCCAAGTGCTATGCTCAGTATTGTGGTGTGGGTGCTGAGGATTGAAATCAGGTGCTCATGTTTTGTGAGACAAGCATTTTACCCGCTGAGCCACCTCCTCAGCTCCCTGGTGGAGAGATTCTTGAGCACAGTTTATTAGGGCTGGTCTCAGGATCAATACCCATGAAACAGGATAAACTAGGATTAGTCAGGGAAGAATTTGAGCAGTACTGTGGCAATGAAGGCCTCTAGTAATCCTACGGGCATTCTGGTACCCCCAAGAAAGGAGCCTGGCTTCAAGGAGATAGAGAACTTCACCATCCAGAAGACGTTCCATGGCTAGCACTCCAGATAGCTGCAGGAACAGATATTCAGTCCCAAAGGGAGGAACAGGGCGCTCTACACTGAGCTGGAAAGAAAGCCAAAAAGATTTTCTCTAGAAGGGAGCCACTGATGGATGACATACTAATTTGCTCTTTCCTAGCATCAGTTCTAGCCAACTCAAAAATATCTGAATGCTTATTGGGCTCTATGTATTGAAGCACATAGATGAAGAAGACAGGATTTCTACTTCTGAGAAGCTTATTGTCTTGTAGTCAGGCACATCAGAAATTACCATGGGTAAATCTGACTAGAGAGGCACTGAACAGACAGAATGGGGGTGCAGAGCAGGCTGTCAGATTAATATGTAATGCTCCAAGTTTTGTTCAGGGTTAGGCTACTGGATGTATATCACGGAATAAACACATTAGAATTCAGCAAATTAATATTTCCTGAAATGTTCCTTTTCTTTACCACTCATTATGGAGAAGAGTTGTTCTCTTCAATGACAATACAGTGGTTGATAATATCATATAATTATTTTCAAAACACTTGGACTTCCCTTTAGATAAATAAATGTTGACTGAAATATGAAAAACAGGTGGAGAGAGGGAAGATGAATGATAATAGGGCAGGAACAAAGACAAAACACATGACAACCACTTCCGCGGAGGTGGAACTAGTACTCACCCTTCCTATCCCTCACCCCGCTCAGCACTGAATATATATCCCTGTCCCAACCCACTGCACTCCCCACTAACCAGCTTTCCTCAAGTTAACTTCTACTCTCCTTGCTGGAGGACCTGCTGTGCAACTGATCAGGTGAAAACCCCTGATGACCATTGCTATGCTTGGGTTTGGTTTGAATGTCTCCCAAAAGGCTCCTGTGTTAAAAGCTTGGTCCTCAGTGTGACAATGTTAAGAGGTGATTGGATGTTTAAGAGTTAGAGCTTGGGCTGGAGAGATGGCATGGCAGTTAAGGCACTTGCCTGTGAAATCTAAGGACCCAGGTTTGATTCCCCAGGACCCATGTAAAGCCAGATGCACAAGGTGGAGCATGCGTCTGGAGTTTATTTGCACTGGCTAGAGGCCCTGGCATGCCCATTCTGTCTCTCTGCCTCTTCTCTCTCTCTAGAAAATAAATAAATAAATATGTTTTTAAAAAGAATGCTCCATTTATTTACTTATTTATTAGAGATAGAGAGAGGGAAAGAGAGAGAGAGGGAGAGTGAGAATGGGTGTGCCAGGGCCTCTAGCCACTGCAAATAAACTCCAGATGCATGTGCCCCCTTGTGCATCTAGCTTACGTGGGACCTGGAGAATCGAACCAGGGTCCTTCGGCTTCACAGGCATGCGCCTTAACTGCTAAACCATCTCTCCAGCCCTAAAAAAAAATCTTTAAAAAGAGTTAGAGCTCAGTGGGAGGTCTTTGGGGCTGCTGCTTTTGGAAGAGATTAATACCATTTCCTTGGGACCCCAGTTACTTCTCAAGGGACAATTGCTATAAAGGAACAAATCTAGCCCCTCCTCAGGATGTGGGTGCTAGGTGTGCACATTGTCAATTGCAGTGTCATTACTTCCTTACACTCACACTAAACAGATTTAGGGAAGATATGCATGTGTACTTACAGAAGTATAACACTCATCTATATTTATTTCTCTGCGTCTTCCTATGTACATTCATATGCTAAAACTCCGAGTACATACTGACATTTCCTTCAATCAAGCCTTACAGGAATCATTCTAGTTTTGGTGCTTTTGTTACTTGTCATTCCTTTCCTCAACATAGAGAAGCCTGGTTTTCATTATTCATAATAAATTTATGTTCGCTCCGTCTAGATTATGCATACTTTCAAAACTATAGAATGCAAGCTGTTATGAGGCACCATGTGCTAAGTAGAGTTCTTGCTGTCTCTGCCTTTGTGGTGTACAATCAATCTACTGGTTAACAAAGTTACTTAGATTCATTCTTTTCCCTTCAGTGTGCTATATTATTTACTTGTGATGCAGTAAGAGCCATTTGGTGTGGATTGTATTCCATTTCAGAATCTCTTCACATCCTGATTTTATTATTGATAGGACATTCAAAGCATTAACATAGTTCTAGCAGCCAAAGCTAGATAAAAATATGTCCCCCACACAACTGTCACTTTCCTCTTGCCACCATTTCCCTGATTTTTTTCCTACTCTATGCCACCAATTTCTTGTAGTTACCCAATCTCTTCAATTTCTTCTTTACTCTGTCAATCTTTTGCACATTTGGTCATATTACATAGGCAGTATATTACATAGAATATTACATTGTATCTATCATGTATTACATATGCGTGTATGTATTTGGCAGTGCTAGGGACGGAAAGCAGGACCTTGCACATGCTATACAAGTACTGTTAACACTGAGTTGCATCCCATGCAACCCTTTTGGATTTGAGGCAGGCTCTCTCTGTGTAACCTTGAACTCAAAACCATGCTTCCTCTTCCTCCTCCTGAGTGTTGAGATTGCAGGTATGTGTTACTGAGCCTGGCAATGTTTGTTTGTTTGTTTGTTTGTTTATTTATTTATTTATTTTGTTTTGTTTTGTTTTTTGAGACATAGTCTTACTCTGAAACCCAGGATGGCCTGAAACCTACTAGCCTAGGCTGCCTTGGGAATCATGGCAAACCCTCTGCTTAAGCCTCTGGAGTGTGGGGTTACAGGCACTAGCTATTATGCTAAGTTATGTCAATTTTCTTATATCTTCTTTCTTCATAAACTGTAGCATGCTAAACTTTTGCACTTTTTCTTCTTCTTTTTTTCTTTAACCAAGGTAGGGTTTCACTCTAGCTCAGGCTGATCTGGAATTCCCTATATAGTCTCAAGTTGGCCTTGAACTCACAGCAATTCTACCTCTGCCTCCTGAGTGCTGGGATTAAAGGCGTGTGCCACTTCGCCTGGATTATTTTTATTTATATGACAGAGAAAGAGACAGAGAGAGAGAGAGAGAGAGAGAGAGAATGGGCATGCCAGGGCCTCTAGCTCCTGCAAATGAACTCCAGCCGTGTGCGCCCCCCTTGTGCATCTGGCTAATGTGGGTCCTGGTGAATTGAACCTGGGTCCTTTGGTTTTGCAGGCAAACGCCTTAACTGCTAAGCCATCCCTCTGGCCCCACTTTTTCTTTCTTGCCATTACAGCTTGGGATTTACTCCTTATCAACTCAAAGATATCTATCTCATTCTTGCTTTTGACTTCTGCAATAATTTAGGTCTGGAGTCCTTTAGTACTTCCTTGTGTAGGAACTCCGCTTATTAATGCAATCATTTTCCTATGTATCCACATTCAAGTTGGCTCTAATAGTTCAAGCTTACAAATGGTGCCACAATCAATAAATTGGTTGCATACATATTTTTGTGCTTTTGGATGTTTCCTAGAAGAGTTCTTTGTGGATCAAAAGGTAACATGCAAAAAAAGGCAACATACATATATAGTTCTGTGTATATTGCTAAATCATCCCTTTAGAAAGGCTGTAGCAGTTTGCATGGCTACCAATAATGTTCCACGGCTTTGCCAGCACAGTTTGTTATACTTGTAAAATTTTATCCACTTAGTAGGTGAGAAATAGTGTGTTAGAGTTGCCTTCTTTTATGTTTCTCTAGTTATAAGTGAATTTGAACATTTTATTTTTAAGGGTTGTTTTTATTTTTATTTATTTAAATTTATTGTTCTTTTTATTGAGACAAAGTCTCACTATGTAGCCCAGGCTGGCCTCAAATTCTCAGCAATCCTCTTCACTCCCAAGTTGCGAGATTCTAGGCATGCACCGCCCCATCTGACTCTTTGTATATTGTCATTTTTTTCATTTTTTCCATTAGGCATTCTTTGTTCCTTGTCCTTTGATTTTGGTTTAAAGATTAAAACTGTTTATTATAGAAAAATATATAAACACCCTTGCCATTTTAATCATTCTAAGTGTGTAATTTAGTGTCATTAAGTACATTCACAATGTCCTGAAATTGCATCGGTTTCCAGAACTTTTCCATCATCTTAAGTAGAAACTCTATAACCATTAAGTAATAACTTCTCATTCTTACTCCCAGCCTCCTGTCCTTAGATTCTGAGCTGTTTATACAATAGAATTATCAATGGTTTTTCTGAGGTACACTTAAAAATTCTTCTCTCCATTTGTCAGGTGTCTTTGATATTGCTTATAGTGTTTTGACCACATGAAATATGTTATTTTGGGTTTTAAAAAATCATTTATTTATTTGTACGTACGCGTGTGTGTGTGTGTGTGTGTGTGTGTGTGTGTGTGAGAGAGAGAGAGAGAGAGAGAGAGAATATGTACATGCCAGGGCCCCTTGCCACTTCAAACATACTCCAGACACATGTGCCACTCTGTGCATCTGGCTTTATGTGAGTTCTAGGGACTTGAACCCTACCTAGCCAGCAGACTTTGAAAGCACCTTTACATGAGGAGCCATATCCCCAGCCTTAAATATATTATTTTTGAGTAATCCCATTTGTCAACGTTTTCTTTTATTGCCTTTTAGTTTTGAGTTATTTCTCTAGACCCAAATTATTGACTGCTTCTCCTGTATTTTCCTGTAGCACTAGTGTAGTTTCACTATTTCACGTAGCATGTCCCTGGTCTATTTGAAGCTTATGTTTCTTGAGGTGTGAGGTGTGCATCCACTTTTTTTTTTGTTTTGTTTTGTTTTGTTTTTCGAGGTAGGGTCTCACTCAAGCCCAGGCTGACCTGGAATTAGTCTCAGGGTGGCCTCAAACTCATGGCAATCCTCCTACCTCTGCCTCCCAAGTGCTGGGATTAAAGGTGTGCGCCACCACACCCGGCCCACTTTTATCTTGTTCTTGTGTCTAACCAATTGTCCCCATCCTGTTTGTCAACAGCACGTCTTTTACCATCTTGTTTACATACCAACATCCAATCATGCTTGATGGTGACTAAAGTTGCATTGGTTTTATATACACATGACCAATTTAGAAAGAAAGTTGGGAAGAGGGAATTGCTTGCTAGACTGGATGAACTTATTATTGTAAAGGACTGCACATGCCATCCCCCAGCGGCTTCTCGCTGTTTTCCTGATGAAGCTAAATCTTGTCACCTTAGTGGAAGAAGCTTCTCTTACTGAACTCATGCCTGCCTCTTCTTTGTCCTATCGCCTCCCTCAAGTAGCCTGTATTGCTTCTAACTCAACTTCCTGCCTTTTATCTAGCACCCCACCCCTACTTGATGCTGTTTATGCCTCTAGGCCCTCACATGTGCAGTTGCATCTGCCCAGAATTCCATTCCTTTTCCTTCTCAGAGTGGCTTAGCATTCAGATCCCATGCCATTTCTTCTAGGAAGCCTTGTTTTGTGTTTCTATGTCAGAATGTCCTGTCATGAGCTCATGCAGTAGCCAGGTGCACTATAATCATGGTCTCATTGTACCATCTTACCACTGTGGAACTATTTATCCATCTACCCCATTAAATATGACTCTATTAAGACCAAGGACCATGTCTTCATCTTGTTATTTGTGTCTCTTGGTACAAAGAAAGCTTGGTAAATACACAGAAGTGCACCTAGGCTTGGCTTAGATTCTTCAAATAGAGTTGGCTGACTCAAACACAGCCTATTTTGATATTCGTCAAAAGTCCTTCTTCCTAACAACCTGAACTGTGCCTTCTTGTAATTCTACCCTCTTGTTCTTGTTCTGTCCTGAGAAACCAAACTTATTATTAGAGGGCTCTTCTCTGCTCTCTGAGCTGGCCCTCAGTAAGGGACACAGCCACAACTGATGGCTCTGCTTGAGACAATTTAGTGTGGTTTGTTTAGAACATGAAATCTTTCTTTCACTGAGTATTTCATTTAAGGTAAGAAAAAAAATAGAGTTTCCCCTGAAGTGTTTTAGTTTGTTGTACTATTTTATTGTCTTTCCCCAATCTGCTGCACTTTCTGCTACCTTAGTTCTGGCAAGGTAGTCACAGTCAGCACATCATTCGTCATATGGTGATGATAGTTATCCTTTCCCTCCACGTTTTCATGTGGACTCAATGGGTTTAATGGGATTCTTGGTCTTTGGCTTTGGCATTCCATGGGATGGGTTTGCTAGCTGCTATATGTGTGTCATGTTACTGCTCATTGTCCCCAACCCCAAGCAACAGAGACCTGGCTTCCGTCTGCCAGGAGTCTTAGCACCACATTGACATACCACATTTTAATACAGGCAGGAGTTTCTTTAAAAAAAAAATAAAGTCACAGGCTGGAGAGATGACCTATTTGTTAAGGGGCTTGCCTGCAAAGCCTAAGGACCCAGGTTCAGTTCCCCAGGACCCACATAAGCCAGATGCACAAGGTGGCACGTGCGTCTGGAGTTTGTTTGCAATGACTAAAGGCCCTGGTGCACCCATTCTCTGTCTTTCGCTTTTGCTTGCTCTCCCTTCCTCCCTCTCTCTGTCTCAAATAAATAAATAAATAAATAAATAAATAAATAAATATTTTTTTAAAAGTCAGCATGAGAATTCTTAGTAGGTTGGTTAAAAGTGCACAGTCCTTGGCCTCTACACCTGATCATCCAGATTAGAGTGTCTGAGGATGAGGACCCATAACATAATGTACATTTTGAGTTAATTAATTAAGTGCTTAAATTTTATAAGGTTAGCCTATGTGATGGTTTACACTGTCAACTTGACAGGACCTAGAATGTTTTTCCAACTTATCACATAAAGGAAATATGTTCTCTTTCTCTATCTTCTCTCTCTCTCTCTCTCTCTCTCTCTCTCTCTCTCTCTCATCTATGGCCTTGTCTATGCCAGGCAAGTGTTCTATCACCAAGTATAACCCTCCCAGCCCATAGCATGCTTGGCATCATAATAAGTTGTTAACAGATTTATCTGGTGTGATGTATTAGAATTATCTATTTATTTGTTTATTTTTTGGTTTTTCGAGGTAGGGTCCCAATCTAGTCCAGGCTGACATGGAATTCACTACGTAGTCTCAGGGTGGCCTCAAACTCATGGTGATCCTCCTACCTCTGCCTCCCGAGTGCTGGTATTAAAGGTGTGCGCCACCACACCCAGCTAGAATTATTTATTGAGGGCTTGCTGTGTGGCAGGTTCTGTACTAGACAACTTACATACTTTATCTTATTGAATCACCACAACTGTCCCACACGACAGATAAGGGAATCAAAGCTCAAAGAGCAAAAGAAAACTACTCAGTCATTTAAGTAGTAAGTGATAATGCCAAAGTAAACCGTTCCATAGTACTGTGGGTTTAACATGTAAGGTAACCTTGAACTGCCTAAGGGAAAACCAAACTTGGCTCTGGAGTTATATTCCCCATTTGGGAAAGTCTGAGAAATGACTTTGAAAGCTACCCTGGCCTTCTGACCTGAAATATGAGGATGAAGCCTAGAGCCAGTTTTGGCAGATGACCCTCGTTTGTTACAGATCATCTCAAGGGCAAAGCAATCATGATTACTATGACTCATTCCATGGCACGGGCTGCCTGGTTTTTCCCATTTTCACAGGGGAGAGGGAAGTTCCTTTTTTGATCAAAGAGTCCTTGTCAGTGTTAGAAAATCTTGGGTAAGAGGAAGGAGGGAACTGAGCAGAGGACAGAGATATTGAGCCTAGCAGTAGAAAACACCAGAAACAGAAGAGTACTTTCCTAGCCAGATCTTCCCAGCCTCTCTTAGGAATGAGGACCCAGATAAGATGGCACTTTATTGATCTCACAGATAAAGCTTGCCAAGCATATAACTCAACAAACTGCAATCTCGCAATCTCTCAGCAGTCTGTAGCCCACAGGTTGGAAACCACCGGTCTAATCCAGAAGAGTAGATAGGCTTAATTTTGAAAAAGAACTCTATTAATTTGTCAGCGGTTACTGATAGCACTGTATTGAGATAGAGTCTCAGGACATGCCTAGATGTTACAGCAAAGAGTGCTATGAGTGACGATTGATATCTTTCACTGGGCTGGACAGATCCCTTCCTTTCTATTTTAATGATTTTTAGACATCTGAGATTAATCTCTGCTTATTCATATGTGCACTCATCACCCATAAATCTATGGAACCTTATAGTACCTATGAAGCCTTTGTTCAAAGGGGCCTAATGTGAGAAGGTAAATTATATGGGGGATATGTACAATATATACTTGTACGATAATTTCCTTATGTAACTCTGTACCATGTACAATGAATATGCACAATGAAAATTAATACTACTAATTTTAAAATCTTTGTTCACTCAAGCTAGAATGGGCTTAATCTTCACTCCATTTATTTTCTCAGAGGGCTAAAGTTCAGAGAGGCAAACTTGGAACTTTTCAGGATTGCAGAGCATGTATACTAAGTGTTTGCTGTCTCTGCTCCAATCATCTTTATAAGAAGAGCTAAACGGATCAGTATAATAGGAGGAAAAGATGTTGGCATCAAAATAGAGACAGATTGGGCTGGAGAGATGGCTTAGCAGTTAAGGCGCTTGCCTGCAAAGCCTAAGGACCCAGGTTCGATTCTCCAGGTTCCACATAAGCCAGATGCACATGATGCACTGTTGAACTAAAGCCTGTACAATTCAAAAGCAGGGGAAAACCTTCCTCTTCGTTCTTTCCTTTCCCAGCCCCTCAATCCATTTTTACTTTTTATTTATTTTTATTTACATATATGAATTAACAAAATAATGGGTTTCATTATTTATTACACATGTATAATGTATTTTGTTGATACTTTTATATTTGAATGTATCCAGACACCTCGGAGGTTCATTAACTTCTACTGGATGCTATGAACCCCCTCGATACCTTCAAGTTCATGAAACTTATGGTTACTACAAAACCTCTGTTCTCTAGAGCTAGAATGTACTTTAGCTTCAACTCACCTCTCTTTTGAGGATGCTAAGGCTCAGAGAGGCAGAGTTAGACGTTTGCATGGTTCACAAAGCTGCAAGCCAGTTTTCCAGGATCCAATATACAAAATGGCCATTGTGCTCAATGTCAAATTTACACCACAATCTTGATTTGGGAACATCTTTGCTCAGTTTATAGGTTTTCATTTTGCCTTAATTTGAAGGAATAGTGGCTTCGCCTCTATGCCTTAGTTCCTTCCCACTATAGCTGAGTCTGTGGAGAATGAAGAATGTGAAAAGATTATATAAGGAACGTAAATAACTTTTATTAACATCTTACCTGTTAATAATATTATGACAAGCATACTATGTCAGAAACATAAGCAATCATGCTTGTGGTCTTTCCACAATGTCAGAATTTATTGAGGAACAATAAATTCACAAGGTCTGATGATTTCATTGGCAGCAATTTGCCAGATAGTCCCATTTTCCTTGATAGCCTTGGCTAAGAGGCAAACACAGTTCTTTTATTCCAATCTTAATTACTAATGTCAATTCTCACACCACACATTTCACATCACATGTCTATAAAAGGGATAAAAAGGAAAAGAGTTCCAAAGAGGCCTGAGCGGCCAGAGCTGAGAAACTGGCAGAAAGGTAAATGTTTCTGTATTGCTGAAATCACCTGCTGCAGAGGAAGCTGGAGAAACTGATGCTGCCGGCCACAGAGTCAGGTTGCTGGGTCACAGCTGACCTTCAGGAGCCAAGTGAAAGGGCACACCAGGTCCAGATGAATGGGTGGACAGATGGATGGCAGGACAGCAGCTTCAGATGGGTGAACAAGTGGTTGGCAGATGGCATTTCAGTAGGCAGTGTCAATAGCTGGAATGGAGCCTTGCTGAAACCCCTGGAACAGCCAGGAGTTCTTTGCTGTACACACAGGGTGGTGGGGACTGTCGCCACTGCAGTACGAGGTTGTGCTTTTTTATTTTTTCAATTGGGAACTTTACTGTATGATCATATTGCATAATAGTCATATTCCTATTGGGTGTTACTCTTCTGTTTCTTCTCCCCCACTCCCATTCCACTTAGGGCCTTCCTCGGTGGGGTTGTCAGTATTTGTTGTGGGATCATGAGCGCACCAGTCAGTCTCTGTGTGGGGAGGAACATGCCTAAGAATACTCCATTCCACCCTGGGACTCCACCCCCTCTTCCATAATGTTCCCTGAGCTTTGGAGGGCTTGTAATAACAAGCCTAAGTCTGCTTAGTGTTGACTCTAAGCAGCCTCTGATTTTCTGCTTTGGTGATGAGTTTTGAGGCTCGTCAGCATCTACTACCATCTCCCTGGAGGTTGTCAGGCTAGCCGTGAGAGCAGCACTCACATTGAATCTGTCATTTCCTCTGTCATGTTTCCTGGGCCCTGGAACATGTGACAGAGATGACTCATTTTGTGCTAGGCAGTTGGCTTTCATTTCTTGTTGTACTGATGAATCTTGGGTCTCCCTGGTATTTCCTACCATATGGGTCCCGGGTTGCCTCCTTGTTCCTTGGACTAGGGATATTCGCTTTTTTTTATGCAGTTCAAGTGATGGATTTATACTCCTTTCTCTGTCAGGAAAGTTGGATAAGTTTTTGGGCCTGGTTCTCCTGATGTGATTTTAATATAGCCATGGACTCCTATAGTCTCAATTCACTCTAATAAATTTATAGGATGGCACCCTTTCTACTCCCAGGAATAAGTCATTTATCAATACATGCGACACAGGTGGAACTGGTCAGATGGGGTCATTCATCTGTCTACCCAGTGCAAAGTTATCCTCCCCCCTCAAAATGGAGTCCTTCAGGGCAAGGCTCAGTCTGAAATACCACTGTTATAAACTATGTGGAGTAACTAGAGCAAGACATAGCCTGAGCTCAACAAAAATATAACAAAATGCAATATATATATACATGAATGTATGTATGTATGGAATGTGTTCTTTTCGTTGAAATCAACATTTTCTCCTTTTTATATTTTTATTTATTTATTTGTAAGCAGAGAGACGTAGAATAGAGACAGAGAAAATGGGCATGCTAGGGCTTTCAACCTCAGCAAACAAACTCCAGATGCATGCACTCCATTGCACATCTGGCTTTACATGGATACTGGGGAATTGAATACAGGTCACTGGGATTTGCAGGCAAGTGCTTTAACCACTGAGCCACTCTAAAGCCCGCCCAGAAATTATTCTTGCATAGGACTCCATTCATGAAGGATACTAATAAAGAACATATTCGATGGCTCCATTCCTCTCATGAGACAAGAGTATGAATAGACTTACCATGCAACCCTCTATCTCTCCCTTGGCAACTTTCCCTCCATGCTATTAGTATTTCCTCTTTATCTTCTCTTAACTCTTTCAAAACACCAAGTTCTTTCTGATACTATCTGCTCTCTATTATGCTTTGAATGCCCTATGCTCTCCTGGCATTAGCAACCCTGTATTTGTTATTCTTGCATTACTGTGACAAAATGCCTGACAAAAGCAATTTTTAAGAGGACAGATTGATTTTGGTTATTAGTTTCAGAGGGTTTCCATCTATCATTGCTTTGAAGGCATGGAGATAGGACCAGGCAATAACCATCAAACCCTACCCCAGGGACCTGCTGCCAGGTGGGACCCATCTCTTTTGTTGCTTTTGTTTATTTTTTTTTTTTTTGAGCTACGGTCTCATTCTGGCCCTGGCTGACCTGGAATTCACTATGTAGTCTCAGGTCTCAGGTCTCAGGCTGGCCTCGAACTCATAGTGATCCTCCTTCTTCTGCCTCCCAAGTGCTGGGATTAGAGGTGTGCACCACTATGCCCAGCAGGGACCCATCTCTTATAAGTTCCAAAGCTTCCTAATATCTCTCCACCCCTTGGGAAACAAGCATTCAAAAACATGAGCCTGTTGGGGTTGTTCCAGATTTAAACCATAGCAATCTCCTTGATCATTTTTTTTGCATGTGTGTTGTGGTGTTGTGTGTATGTAGTGTATGCACATGTGTGTGCAGATGTGTACACCCTGTGTCCGTGCATGTGGAAGCCAGAGGAGAATATATAATATCCTTCTCAATTGCTTATCCATATATATCATTAAGACAGAGTCCCTCTCTGAACCAGAAGCTGCAGTTTTTATAGCCTCCAGTGATTCTCCAGTCTCTTGGCTCCCCACAGGACTGGGGTGACTGCATGTGTGGCCACGCCCATATGTTTACACAGGTGCTGGTCTTCTCAGGCTCTCACGCAGCAAGTGCCCTTAACTACTGAGCAATCGCCCCAGCCTCCTTGGAATTTTAAAAAAATTATTTTTATTTATTTATTTGAGAGAGAGACAGAGGAAGATGGAAAGAGTGAGAGAATGGGTGCGCCAGGACCTTCAGCCTCTGCAAATATACTCCAGACACATGCGACCCTTTGTGCATCTGGTTTATGTGGGTCCTGGGGAATCGAACCTGTGTCCTTTGGCTTTGCAGGCAAGTGCCTTAAGTGCTAAGCCATCTCTCCAGCCCCTCCTTGGCATTTTTTTAAAAAAATATTTTATTTTTCATTTATTTATTTGAAAGAGAGAGATACAGAAATAGGCAGGTAGAGAGAGAAGAATGGGCACGCCAGGGCCTCCAGCCACTGCAAACGAACTCCAGATGTGTGCACCCCCTTGTACATCTGGCTTACGTGGGTCCTGGAGAATTGAGCCTCGAACCCGGGTCCTTAGGCTTCACAGGCAAGTGTTTAACCGCTAAGCTATCTCTCCAGCCCCTCCTTGGCATTTTTTAAAGCTACATTTCAGTGAGGCTTTGCTTGACCACCTCATGTAACTTTACTTCTTTATCCCACGCATCAGTAAGTTTTGCTGTGTAATGAATCATTTCAAAATTCAGTGCTTCAAAACAACCAGCATTCATTGAATTCACAACTCTGCTGGGTCTAGTTGGTTTCACTCATGCATCTGAATTCAATTAGTGGGAGAGCTCCTGGCTTGCTAGTCAGCGATGACCTTACTTACGTGTCTTGTGGTTGACTGGCTGTCACTTGGAGTGATGGGAACCACAGGACCATGTATGGCTCACTCCCCAGAAGGTTTGTTCAGAAGGAAGCTTAGAGTACCCAAAACATCAGAAAGGATAAACCCTGAACTGGAGAGATTGCTTAGTGATTAAGGCACCTGCCAGCAAAGCCAAAGGACCCAGGTTTGATTCCCCAGGTCCCATGTAAGCCAGATGTACAAAGTGGTACATGTGTCTGGAGTTGATTTGCAGCAGCTGGAGGCCCTGGCATGCCCATTCTCTCTCTGTATCTGCCTCTCTCTCTCTCTCTCTCTCTCTCTCGTTCTCTCTCTCAAATAAATAAAAATTAAAAAGCACAAACGTTAATTGCAAGCACTTTTCAAGTTTCTTCTCACTTTGTATTTGTTGTTACTATTCCATTGGCCAGAGCATATCATAGGGCCACCCTGCATTAAAGGGTTTGTGAGAAACTCTTACCTCTTGATGGGAAGAGTGTCAAAATCACATTACAAGGATACAGGTTAAGGGTGGAAGAATTTGTACCTAATATGTGGAAAATAGGACATAAACCAAGAGAACACAAGCAAAAGCTTGAAAGGCACTCACACATTGGCGCCTGCTCGTTTACTGTGCTTGGAATCCTGAAGCCACCAGGTGACAAGCCTGGGCTAGCGCGCTGGAGAATGAGACTGCCCGAACCAACAGCTTCCCAACCATCAGACATGTGAGTGTAGTCATCCCAGATCATTAGCTTCCAGCAATTCACCTGCGGACTACAAATATGTGGAAGCTGGAGCAGAGGTCACCTGAGCCAGCATAGACCAGAAGACGCACTTGATCAATTCATAGGACTATGGGAAGAGAGTAGGGTGTGGGGAAAGAGGCATAACATATGATGAGAGAGGGATGAGAGAGGGCAATGGGTGGGTGAATATGATCAAAACTTATTATATACCTGCACAAAATTGCCAAAAATTTAATAAAAGTATAATTTTAATAGATTAACATATGAAAGAAAGCTATGATAGAGGAAGACTGGAAATTCTTCCTCATTAGGGCTACATGCAAGGGACAGAGCACGAGTGAGAACAGCTCATGCTATTGGAACACAAAAGGCAGATGTCATGTAAGCAGCCTCTAAAGGCTCATGATGTTGGTGACTAAAGACCATTAGAGCCTATAAGCTTTCCCTGCTCTCTGGCCCACTTCCACTCTCAGAGTGCATTTGTCTTAATCTTAACAATCTGTCTCTATTTCAATCACTGTCCACTTATCCCTGATGAAATCCTTTGTTCTGGAATACCCATAAATCTCAGTGAGTGCCCTCTGCCTCTGATCCATGCCTGTAACAGAACTGTGAGCTAAATTAAATATTTATCATCTAAGCTATTATGGACTTAGTACATAGCAAAAGCTCAGCAGTGCACAGAGACTGGATCAAGACACCAGACCCAATCAAGAGAGAATGCATACTGATGTGATTAGGTCTTGGAGCAGTCAGTGTTAATGCCAGTCAGACCTTACCATTTCTGTCCGTGTTTACTTGACTACCAGCTGCCAATTTCTGCATTTGTTTGCCTGAAGGCTTTCTTTGGCCACCATAGTGCACCCTGACTGGACACATAGTAGGCCATAAATTCTGGAGAATTTATGTTTATTATGAACATCTTCAACAAATGACTAATAGGAGTTGGTTTATAAATGGCTCAGCTTGTTGCAAAATGAACAGTTTGTTCCAAATTGTCTTAGACAGTGTTCTCCAGTGGCATTGTATTCTGGGACTTGGTAGAGAACTCTTATCACCAGCCAGGTCTCCTCTCTTTTACCAGATTCCAGACTTGAGAACACATGGCTCAGGAATGAACCTGGGGATCTCTTTAGGCTCTATCACAGGACATTTGCTCAGCTCTGAAATATCTCTAAAACACCTTCCAAGGCTCAGGGTCCATTGCGGAAGAGGTGGCTAGAAGAATGTAAGAGCCAAAGGAAGGGTAGGACTCCTTACAACATGCTCCTCCAGGAACAAAATGGCCTGGATATCCATGACCTCACACAAGACCATCATAATAGGAGGAAAAGATTTGGCCAGATGATTTTGATGGGGGTAGAGGTGAACTTTTGATATGGTTATCAGAGATGGGATAAAGTCAAGATAGAACGGCTTTGTACCTTACAAGAAGTGAGCCACGTGTTTAATGTGCTCATTTTTTATGTCTTTTATTTCTTCCAATACTATATTTTGAGTATATATTTATTTAAAGTATAATTGACATAGAGTTAAATACAAAGATCTCTAATGACCTTTAATCAACGAGCCTTAGCAAATTCTATACCCACATAAGCTCCTCACAAATAAAAATAGAGAGTATATCAGTAGAATGTGCCCTTGTGCCCCTCTGAGGCCAATCTTGATGCTCCACTAGAGGCAATCACTGCTGTGATGCTAATCGTCATATATTAGACTTGGCTGTCCTAAAATTTCATGAAAATGTAATCATACAGCAAGTACTACTTTTTTTAAAATTAAGAATATACTTTGCATGGGCCCATAACATGTTGGTAGCATCATTTCCCTCTTCCCTGCCCCCATTCCGCTGAGGGCCCTCCTCAGTGGGGTTACTGGTATTCTCCATGGGGTTGTGGTTTATGCATTGTGAGAACAGCAGTTATTGTGGGGGGGCATGTCTCTGGGTATGATGTCCCAGCCTGTGGTTCTTATAACCTTTCCACCTTCCACAAAATTCCCTGAGCCATGTTGGGTGAGATTTAAGTGTACTTCAGTGATGAGCTCTCAGGGCACTGTGGATCTCTGCTTTGGTAGGTGTTGAGTATCCTCAGCATCTGTCTCCTTCACCCTGGTGATGATTGTCAGGCTCACTCTTTCTCATCTCCCCAATTCTTCTGTGGTTTCACCTGGGTCTTGGCTGAAGTGTGAGCAGTGGTTTATCTCCTTTGGTCATCTTCTGGAAAAGAAAAACAGGTTCTCTAATGGAAAATGAAGTCAGCATAGGTTAAATGGGATAAACATTGCTAATTTAAGGAGATTCTGATGGATATAGCCCCTCTTTTGGCCAACAACTAGTGGGAGCTTGTCATTGGAGAAAATAATCCATAGGATTCTGGCCTGGTTTCCAGTTCCAGCTATGGGTTCCTCTCCACTCAGTGGATCTCTTAGCCAATCAGAAAGCCATGGGTTACCCACCAAAGCTGTGTGCCGCCATTGCACTGGTGTGAAGCCTGTGTTCTTTTATATCTTATTTCTTCACCCAGGATCATGCTTTTTGAGATTATTCACGTTGTTGTGTATGTCAATAATTCATTCTTTTTACTGTTGGATCTTGTTCTATTGCCTAAGTATTGCTTTATTTATTTATCAATTCTCATCAGGTCAGACATTTGTATTATTTCTGATTTTTATCTATTCTAGTTAAAGCTACTATGAACACTCATATACATGTCTTCTTATGGGCATGCATTTTCATTTCTCTTGAGTACATACCTAAAAGTGAAGTTGGCAGATCATAGAACAGGCGTGAAACCTTGGCTCTGGTTGCCTCTATGGCTGACTCAGTTCCCTCAGTCCTCTGCCTAACTTGCCTTCCTGCTGGGTCTAAAGTACTGAGATTCCAGAAAGAATTCTATGGATGGACCCCATGTACTTTCTTGAAACTTTCAGCGCAGCCCATGGTAGTAGGGTCAGGAAATAGCATGGGACTACAAGTTAGGCATGAGTAAGTATAACATGGTACAGTCTTGGTTCTTTTTTAATAATTACGAGGCAAAGAGTTTCATGAATTCCACCCCCACTGGTTTCTCTTGTGGGTTTATAGTATATGCTAAATTAAATTTTTGTTTCCTAAATTAATAATTTGAATTTCTCTTGGCTTCAAAAACATTAAATTGCTTAATATGTCACCACTTTTCCTGCTTTATAATGAAGGTGAGCACTAAGCATGTTTCGTTTTAGTGACCTGCAAGTTAGATATGGATAAAAGGGGTGATATTATGGGAATATAGCAAATTAAAAATGGTGTGTGTGTGTGTGTGTGTGTGTGTGTGTGTGTGTGTGTGTGTGTGTAAGGGGAATAAAAAAGTCAGAGAAAGAATGAGAAATACAGGGGAGATGATAGTTGCTATGGGGAGTAAACTTTGGGGAGAGAAAAGATGCTCTGTGGTACTGGTGGGGAACCATGTGCCATGCTAATAACTCTGCTCCTACTCACCAAGAAAATCCCAGGCAAACAGGGCTGGGCATATGTAAGCATAGTGACCTCAAAACCAAAGGAGACTGTCTATCAAAGGGCCTTGCAATATCTAGGTTGAATGACTGAAAGCATTAGATAAGGTAAAAAGAAAACTGCTGTAACTGAGACACTATCAGTACCATACCCTACAGAATGAGCAAGCTTGTCAGATTGGTGAAGAAGATCTAGGTCTTTCTACTGTGTGGCTCAAATTTTTAGTTCTGGAAATGATATAGTTACTTCCGCTCATATTTCATTGGTCACAATTCAACCACCTGAACAAACCTTATCTCAAAGAAGACCAGAAAATGGAGTCCCATTGTGTTCCCAGGAAGAAGGGAAGAGTGGAATGTAATGGATAACTGGCAATACTTACCTCAACAACCAAGCCCTCAGATCACCCAAGAGGTTGTGTGTGGACCATTCTAATTCATGCATTGGGAGAAGAGCAGTATTCTTCAGACCTCATTGGCTTGCAGACAGAGTCTGGCAATATCTTGGTGTCATCCACAGCTGATTAGGGCAATAGAGAATTTTCTCTTCAAGAGAAAGAGCTTCACTGGCCTGTCCTGCGTTTGCTCTGTATGTGCATTCTCACATGTGGTCTGATTGGGTGGGCTTTGGGCCATAGTATCAGTTACTGTTCTTGCCCCCTTGCCTGAGATATCAAGGCAGTTGAGAGCTGAATGTGTTTCAGATGCCAAGTAAAGCGAGAGGGCAGTGAGCTGAAGGACTTGATTCCTTCCCTGGCATATTTGTCTCCTAGAGGGGAGCTGAGATTAAAGTCTCTATATTCTCTCCTTTCCTAGAAATTCCTCCCAAACCAGATGTGCACTTTCCCACCCACCACTACTAAATGCAGTACACTGTCCTTCCACTGTGGTTAGTCAAACTTCATCCTTAAGAAGATAAAGCTGAAGTCTCCAGGCTCCAAATTCCTGCAGAGGTGTTGAGTGGTATGCGTTGGGGTGTTCCTCTCTGATGACACTAATGGCAATTCTATTAACTGTGCACTTTCTTGCCTCATGCTCTATTTCCCACTCCCTCCTCTTTTATGACTTTGGCACTGTCATTTTTCTTCTCTTCAGGCCCATCCTGATTTGTTAGCTGAATTCATACTGTTAATAGGTTCCCTGAACTGGCACCCTATGTTTGGCTTGTAACCAGTCTTTGGGGATATTTCTGTGGCTGATACAGGCAACAGAAAATTTTCTCAAGATAAAGGGCTAAAACTTAATTATTCTCAGGACAAAATACTCATCTCAAAATAAATGATATTCTCTAAATGCTAGAAAGGCTGTTTAACAAAGCACATTCTCAGCTTGGAGAAATGGCTTAGTGGTTAAGGCACTTGCCTGTGAAGGCTAAGGACCTTGGTTCGCTTCCTTAGTACCCATGTAAGCCAGATGCACAAGGTAGCACATGTGTCTGAAGTTCTTTTGCAGTGGCTAGAGGCCTTGGTGCTCCCATTTGCTCTCTCTCTCTCTCCCTCTCTCTCTCTATCTATCTGCTCCTCTCTCTGTAAAATAAAGTAAATAAATGAAATATTTTTAAAAACCCACATTCTCCAACAACTGAGAAGCACAAAGTGTAACAGCATGCAGTTATTGCATAACAAAAAAAAATAAAATTCAAAAACAGATATGGTATATTATATGATGGCATACACATGCTTTCCCTTCTATTGGCATTGCAGATATTCCCATCAAAATATAGAATATAGGGCTGCATAGATGGCTTAGCAGTTAAGGCGCTTGCCTGCAAAGCCTAAGGACCCATGTTCAACTCTCCAGATCTCATGTAAGTCAGATGCACAAGGTGATGCAAGCACACAAAGTTGCACTTGTGCACAAGGTGGAACACACATCTTGAGTTCAATTACGGTGGCTGGAGGCCCTAGTGTGCCAATTCTCTCTCCCTCCCCCCATTTCTTTCTCACTCTCTTGCATATATAAAGGCTTTTTGGGCTTGCCTCAAAAAATATGGAATCTGGGCTGGAGAGATGGCTTAGGGGTTAAGGCGCCTGCCTCCTAAGCCTAAGAACGCTGGTTTCAATCTCCAGTGGTTCCAATCTCCAGGTCCCATGTTTAGCCAGATGCAAAGTGACGCAAGGGTGCAATGCTGCACTTGACCACAAGGGGGCACACACATCTGGATTTCGTTCACAGCAGCTGAGACACTGCTGGCACGCCCATCTCTGTCTTCCTCTCTCTCTCTCTCTGTGTCTCTCTCCAAAAAAAAAAAAAAAATGGAATCTGCTTCATCATCCCTTGAATCTATGGTGATCACGTGAGCCTGCTTTGGCCAATAGGACATTAGCAAACATGAAGTAAGCAGAGGATTCAAAGGTACTGATATACTGGGGTTTTCTCCTTTGGCTCCTGTCACCCTGAGATCTAATCTAGCCTTCTGTGTTGTGGGTCATCCTCATTATCCCAGTCAATAGCATGTCAATAGCATGTGCATGAGTGAGGCCCTTGTAGATCTCCCAGCCTCTGAATAACTCATAAGTTGTGTACATATAAGTAAGAAATGTCTACCTACACTGAAAGAAGTACATGGAAAAACTTCACATCATGGTCTAAATATGTGTCAGCTGTTATATTAATCAGTTAAATTTTGGAATAACTTGTTATGTAGTCAAAATACACTAATACCACTGAACAGGCAGTGTGAGCATGTGGGTATATATCTGTCTGCAAATACAAAATCTTCCATATCTTTCTTTATACCCATAACAAATATGTTCCTAATATGCCCCTAAATTAGCACTATGAGGTAAGATTTTTTTTTTCTGTGAACACACTGTAGCAACACCTGGCTCCAAAAATAAACACATAAGAAAAAGTAAGTGATTAGTTTCCTTTCTCCTCTCCTGCCTCAGATGTATAATTTCTTGTTGCTGGGACAAAATACACAACCAAAAGCAGCATATGGAAAGAAAGGGGTTATTTAAGCTTACAGTCTTGACAGGAAGCTTCACCGTGGCTGAGAAAGCATGGAAGACCAGAGTCTAGGCATCACATCTTGTCGTATCACTGGGATGTAGTAGCAAGATTGAGCTAACTGAACTATGAACACACAATAGAGCTGGACTAATAAACCTCAAAGTTCACTCCTAGTGACACATCTCCTCCAGAGAAAAAGCTATACCACTCTTCCAAATTGCTACTGGTTGGAGACCAAGTATTCAAAACACTTGAGCCCATGGGGCACGTTTCATACCAAGATCCTGAACTTGGAGCTTCACTAGGTAGAGATCTGGCTAATCTGAAGGCCAACTGTACCTATTACATGCTATACTGCTCAATGCCCTGGAGACATTATTTCTCCCTGGAAACCCTAGCAAGTGTAATGAAATATAGCATGTGTCAATCCATACATCCTTTGTAATCATAGGGAAATGGATAACCATTGGTATTTTCTTTCTTCCTACCACGGGTTAACCTTTTCTATAGTTATTTTATTTTTCATCATCAAAGGGATTATGTAGTAGGGTATAATAACCTCCTGCACTGTACTTCATATACCACAAGGACTGGCTATAGCTGATGGCTTCCCTAAGACAGGTTCACCAAAAGTATTCCTATGTGACAAAGATGGCTATTTGTTGCGGTCAGGTTCATGTTGCTAGTAGAAAACACCTGACCAAGAGCATCTTGTGGAAGGAAATGGTTTATCTTGGCTTACAGACTTGAGGGGAAGCTCCATGATGGCGGGGAAATGATGGCATGAGCAGAAGGTGAACATCACTTCCTGGCCAACATCAGGTGGACAATAGCAACAGGAGAGTGTGCCAAACACTGGCAAGGGGAAGCTGGCTACAACATCCATAAGACCGCCCCCAACAGTATATTGCCTCCAGGAGGCTTCAATTCCAAAATTGCCACCAGTGGAGGACCTAGCATTAGGAACACATAAGTTTATGGGGGATACCTGACTCAATCCACTACATTCCGCCCCTGGCCTCCATAAACTGATAACTATACATGATGTAAAATGCAGTGCATTCAGTCCAACTTTAAAAGTCCCATAGTTTTTATCATTCCCAATGATGTCCAAACATCCCCATAGTTCAAGATCTTTTAACGGAGCCATAATTTAAAAAAAAAAAGGCCCATAATGGAACAGAATAAATGTTCACACTGCAAAAGATGGCATTAGGCACAACAAAGAAATATTCAACCAATACAAGATTTAAAACAACCAGAGCAAGCCGGGTGTGGTGGTGCATGCCTTTAATCCCAGCACTTGGGAGGCAGAGGTAAGAGGATCACTGAGAGTTCGAGGCCACCCTGAGACTACATAGCTAATTCCAAGTCAGCCTGGACCAGAGTGAGACCCTACCTCGAAAAACCAAAAAAAAAAAAAAAAAAAAAAAAAAAAAAAAAACAGGGCAAACATCAAACTTTGTAACTCCAAGTCTGACAACTCTAACCAGTAACAAAGTGACAAGTCTCCAAGTCTGATAATTGCAACCAATGACAAGTCTCTGGAGTTCCAATTCTGCTTCTCCAGCTAGACTACTCACAGTCCTGGAAAACTTCATCCAGTGCTGTCAGCTCTCCTTGTCAGCCATCTCAGAGTCTTGGCATCTTCACTGGGTCTCCATTGCAACCCACGGTCCATCCACATGGCTCCATCAGACCTACGTGCAAGTAATCCAGCAAGCCTGCGTCACACTGCTCTGTCCATTTCCAAAATACAAAACTGTGTTGCAAATCCAATGACAGTTTCTTTCCTGTATTTATTGTACTCCATAGTACCAGCATAGTACCAGGTGTGCTGCCAATTTGTTAATCCATGGGAAATAAAGCAGACATTGAAGAACAGGACACTCCTTCAGCATTCAGGCCCCTTCAAAGGAATTTGCATTGTTCCTGTTGTCCCAGTGCAGGTCAGGTGACCCAGTCTCAATGGTTGTAATCTCTTAAATAGTTGTAGCTGAATGGGCAGCAGTTTTGGCCCAAAGATTTCATTTTTTTTTCTGTGCCATATCCCTCTGTTCTCACCAGTCCATTTCTAGGTAATGCAACTCTGCACAAGTTCTCAGGACACAAGCGGGGAGAATGCGGCAAGCCTCTCTCACACAAACTGCTTCTAGCCCAGTCCAGACAAAGCTCTTTATCACCTTCATAAGCCAAATCTCACAGTCCATAGTTCTTATTGCATTCAGGTCTTTTAATTCTAACCAGAATAGTCCATCAAGCTGTACTTACAGCACTGCAAGGTCTCATAAGCCAAGATTTCAAATACTTCCACATTACTTCCTCAAATTGGTTCCAAACGACCAAAGCCACAGTTAGATTTCTAGCATCAGTGATCCTACTTTTTGGTTCTAATTTTACTGTTTCATTTAGATTCGTGTTGCTGGCAGAAAACACCCGACCATCAAGGGGAAGCTATGTGATGGCAGGGGAAATGATGGCATGAGCAGAGGGTGGACATCACCTCCTGGCCAACATAGGTGGGCAACATCAGCAGGAGAGTATGCCAAACACTGGCAAGGGGAAGCTGGCTATAATACCCATACGCCAACCCCCAACAGTACACTGCCTCCAGGAGGCTTCAATTCCCAAATTTCTATCAACTGAGGACCTAGTATTCAGAACACATAAGTTTATGGGGGACACCTGAATCAACCCGCTACATTATTGATTTTGAAAATCACAAAGTGGCATTTATGTGCAGGTAAGGGGAGAGAGTCACCTTTAGTTAGACAAAATGTACATAGTATTCTGTTTTCAATATTAATTTTCTATACTTCACAAGGCATATATGGCCTGATTATTTCTTGACTGCTGTAGCAGGTACCTTCTTATTGCTGGAACTAACTACCTGACCAGAACAGCTGGAAGAAAGAGTTTATTTCAATCTCTAGGGAAAGCTTCATCTTGGTGGGGAAAGCATGGCAAGAAGTAGCAAGAGAGTGAATGTTGCAGCTACCTTCTCATTGCTGGACAAACACCCAACCAAAAGCAGCTTATGGGAATAAAGCATTTGTTTCAGGCTTACAGATTCCAGGGGAACACCATCAATGGTGGGAAAAGCTGGCTTGCTTTAGCATCCACAGCAGAGAGAAACACTAGCCAGTAGCAGCAAGCACCAACAGTCAGAGCTCAAACTGGCTCTTTACACATCTTAGGGCTATACTAAAAGATCCACCCCCAGTGACACCTCCTTCTGCAGGCTGCTAGAACCTTAAGTTGCAAGATTAATCAAAAATACCTCAGTATATGGAAGACATAAATTCACATCCATACCACCACAGGGAGCTAGCTAACAATGACAGAGTAGGTTAATAAACCATAAGGTCTACCCCTAGTGAAATCTCCTTCAACAAGGCTTCACTTTCCAAATTGTCACCAGCTGGGGATTAAGTATAAGGCTTAACCACAAATACATGAGGCTATGGGGGACATTTCACATTCAAACTACCACATTATGCCTATGGCCCACATATATGCATGACCATTTCATGAGGCAAAATGTATTCAATCTAACTTTTAAAGTCCCCATAGTCTTTAAAAATCCCAACACTGTTCAAAAATCCAAAGTCTAAAGTCTCATGTGAAATTCAAGATGGTTTCTCAACTGTGAGCCTGCCAAAATCAAAATACAAGTTAAATATTTCCAACACAATGGCACATAGTAACCACTCCTACTGTAAAAAGAAGGCATATCAATGACCAATGCACAATAGAAAACAAATAGGGCAAACATCAAGCCCTGCAGCTCCATGTCCAGAATCTGGGACCTATGATGAAATCTTTTGGTTCCAAATTCCTCCCCTCCAGCCTTGGCTGCTTACTTTTTGGACAGATCTACCTGAACCAGTAAGTAGCTCTCTTTGGCAACTATTCCATAATCCTTACATCTCCAAATTCCCAACTGAAACCCATGGTACATCTTAATGGCTCCATTCCATGGCCCCTCATGGACTCTGTTTAGGGTTTATAGTCCTACTTCACATCGCCTAGGGTCCATGAACATAGAAAAAATCATGTTGCCAATCCATTGGCCATGTCTTTCCTGCATTTGTGTTATTTCCAAATCCAGTACCAGGTAGGCTACCAAACTCATTAATGCAGGAGGGAATAAAGCCAATTTGAGCAAGAAAACTCCATCTATATTATACCTTCAGTCCCCTTCTTTCATGAGCATCAGCACTGGGCCTAGAGAGTTGGCTTAGCAGTTTAGGCACTTGCCTGCAAAGTCAAAGGACCTTGGTTCGATTCCCCAGAACCCACGTAAGCCAGATGCACAAGGTGTGCATGCATCTGGAGTTTGTTTGCAATGGTTGGAGGCCCTGATGCATCCATTCTCGCCCCCTCTCTCTCTCTTTCTCTCTCTCTGCCTCTTTCTCTCAAATAAATAAATAAAAATAAAACTATATAAAAAAGTTAAAAAAAAGAGCATCAGCACCCATCCTATTGACCCAATGCAAAGCAGATTTCCAATCATTAATAATGGTAATTTCTTAAACAATTATAGCTGAAATAATCTCTGTGTCTAGGACCTGAACCTGCTGACATTTACTCCACCAAACACAACAGTCAATTAATTTTCATTCAACTTTGATCAAGTTCTCAGGACATGGGCAAAAAGCAGCCAGCCTCTCACACAAACTCTTGCAGCCCAGTTCTGACAAGTTCTTTTTTCTTCCCTGAAACCTCACGATCCAAGCCTCCACAGTCCATACCTCTCTCTCTCTTTCTGAATGTAGGTCTTTCAAACTCTGACTGGAATGGTCCATCAAGTGCTATTCATAACACTGCAAGGCTTCTCTAGTCCATACTTTCAAATCCTTCCACATTCTTCCCTTAAATCAGTTCCAAAAGACTAAAACCCCATAGCCAGGCTTATTGAAGCAATGACCCCACCAACTTCCTGTGGCAATTACCTTCTCCTTGCTGGGACAAAACACCAACCAGAAGCAGCTGATGGAAGAAGAGAGTTTATTTCGGTCTGAGGGAAATCATCTTGATGAAGAGAACATAGCAGGAAGCAGCAAGATAGTGAGCTAGCTAGCACTGGAAAGCTGGGCAAGTAAACTTCAAGGTCCTTCCCCAGTGATACACCTCCTCCAGCAAGGCTTCACCTCCTAAATTGCCACCAGGTGGAGATTGAGTATGTGGCTTAATCACAAACACATGAAGCTATGGGGGCACTTGACATTCAAACTACCACAACTGATGTTTTAGGAGAAGCGATAGAAAATTTAGTTTTCATGCCCTTCAAGTGCCAGACAATAGGAATCCTTTATCTTTCCTTGCTTCTGTGTTTCTTTGTTCTTATCATTTTATGTATTTTAGCTATGAAAATTTTCTTCTTTATTTAAAATAGCTTTATACAATTTATATGCTACAAAGTCACCTATTTAAGGTATATAATGCAAAGCTATTTAGTAATTATATAAAGTTGTGCAGTCATCAGTATAATCCAATTTTAGAACACTCAAAGATTCCTTGTTCCCCATTTTAATCAATCCCCATCCCCACCCCAGATAAGACAATCATGAATCAACTTCTCATCTCTTTAAATTTGCCTGTACAAGACATTTATAACTAAGTCATATAAGAGTTTTTAAATAAAGACCATACTTCACACAAGGGTTTGCTAATGCCAGAACATCATATATATATATATGCTTTTCCTTTGGCAATTTGAACCATGAACATATACAAGATGACTCATCATTTCAAGGCCAAGACTTAGAGGCAGTTAGTATATTCAAGTGACAATTACAGAATGTAAAGTGAGAGGGTAAGGGCAGGAAACGTAGAGAGACATAAATGTGACAAAGAAATACCATGAAGTGAGCATATTACTGCTGTGGATAGCTGAGTCTCTGTCCCACTGAAGACTGCCTGTGTGAACCATGTGGAATGTGCTTCTTGGGATGCTAGGATACTTAGTCACTACTATGCTTTTGAGTGAACATGGAAGTGGCCTGGGGGCTTAGAGATGGACCTTCACCAATATCTGCCATATGCACCAACACTGCCATTAATGAGATGGTTTTTCAGGTCCACCCTTGATAATGAAAAGAGAACTCTTTGACAGTGAAGGCTTACAGGTGGAACAAAATGATAGGTTGATAGTGAGGTATTTATGCCTTTGGGACGCCCTCTGGTAACACCTGCACCAGACTGAGATTTTGGGGCTTTGGAAGCCCCTTGTCCCCGAGGAGGGAGCTCCCAGAATACAAAAGGCAGACTGCTCCTTGCATTACTAAAGAGTGTGAAATCACAGGCTAGCCCTGGGCAGAGGTCCAGCCACATTCTTGAAATATGGGAAAGGAGCTGGAATCAAAGGCAAGAGTCAAGATTTAGAGCCTTGGAGTGCTGAAGGTTCTTCTCAAGGTAACCAGGAATAGGAGAAATGATGATAGATCAATGCTTGGCAGCACTGCCTAGTACTGGATTTAAAGCCCTGACATCAATGGGCTCAATTACTCATGCGACCTAATTCTGCCACCCAACCAATGAACAAAAGTAGGAGAAAAGGGAGGATGGAATGACAGAATAACCAAGGTGGGGAGGAGAAACAGGCTCAATGGTCAAAGCAGGAAGAACCATTGTGTCCTGGCTGGCTCAGGACAAACTTAGTTTGACCTGTTATTCTGGAACAGTCATTAAATGTATCTTGGCCCTGGGGAGATGGCGCAGTAAAGTGCTTGTGTGAACTCGTGAAGACCCCAGTTCAGATCCTCAGCACATATGTAAAAGCTGAGTTCATGGCAGCATGTGCCTGGGGAGTGGGGACAGGAGGGTCCCTGGAGTTTGTTGGCTAGTTAGTCTAGCCAAATGGGTTAGCTCCAGGTCAGGGAGAGAACCTGTCTCCAAACTTAAGGTAGAGGGTGGTTGAGGAAGATAACTAACATTAACCTCTGGTCTGCACATGCACACACACAGATGTGTGCCCACACATGTGTACCTACATTCAGATGAACACATATACACACATGCTCACACCACACACACACATCATCATCTCCTTTCACTCTCAAGTTTGGGGTGGAAAATTACATCTTACCCATAGCACATTGTACTGTCCCAAATGTAATATTCTTCACAATCACTTGCAACTGTTTAATGTCTGTTCTTGTCTACTCAGCTGTAATTATGATTTGTGGGAGAACAGAGACCATACTTGCCTTTTACAGTCCTCTATCTGAGGTACTGGCCCTTGTGACATGCTCAATATATACTGTGCTCACTTATTGAGTGATTGCATTGATGAATAAGGGCACTACCTGTTTTAAGAGGTGTGGCAGGATTAGAATGAATAGGAAGGAAGGAAGGAAGGAAGGAAGGAAGGAAGGAAGGAAGGAAGGAAGGAAGGAAGGAAGGAAGGGGGGAAGTTGTTAAGGCTAAAATTCTGAGGGGAGCTATAGGAAGCAGGTTTTAAAATCCCAGGTCAACAGTCTATCCACATGTATTCCTTCATTGGGCACCAGTGGCTGTGGGGCCAGATGGCATGTGCTCACAAGTAGAGCTGTTACTGGTGAAAACTTCAGAGTTGTCAAATATTCAGAAAAGCCCAAGTGAAAAGGCTTTGCATCTCTGTCCTGTCTGCAAATGACTCTGAAAGCCAGGAAATTGTGTTATCCATGGCATGGTGACTGTTAATGCACATTATTTAGTATTATTTCCTTTTTAGGTAGAGGGAACCAAGCATTTTGACACCAAACAAGGACTACTTATGGATCACTCAGTTGTCTTTGCTGAGACCCTCTAGGGCTGCCACATGATTTGAAGCATAAGCCTTAGCCCAATTCACAGGGCCAAGAATTCAAGCGTCATATTTTGGAGAGAGGAAAAAAAAAGAAAGTTGAAGTCAGAATTCTGCAGAAACTGCTATATGGTGGCTAATTTAGGAGGGAAACTTCAATATCTCCAGGAAGTTCCTTGAAGTTATTGAATATATTTATCCTTTTAGCTATCCATGCATCCATCTACTTATCTGCCTGCTGAACATATATTTCCTTATTTCTACAGAAGTTTTCATTACTCAAAATATGGTACTTGTAAGAAATATTTTTTTAAAAATACAGATAAACTCCCTTAAAAGAAGAAAATTGGACTGGAGAGATGGTTTAGCAGTTAACGTGCTTGCCTGCAAAGCCAAAGGACCCACATTTGATTCCCCAGCACCCATGTAAAGCCAGATGAACAAGGGGACACATGCATCTGGAGTTCAGTTGCAGTAGCTGGAGGCTCTGGAGTGCCCGTTCTCTTTCTCTCTCTCTCTGCAGCTCTAATAATTAATTAATTAATAAAAAGGAGAAAATCATTAGCAGTTCCAAACTATAGGTAAAACCACTGTGAAATTTCTATGTCTCTTTTTTTTTCCTGCACAGAAAAGGAAGTTTTCTGTTGAGTACCTGTGACATGCAGGAAGTATGCTAGAACTTATGGCACAAAATTATGGAAACTTGGTCTCTACCTTAAAGATAGAGAGCAATCGAATTCTTGCCCGGTACTGAAAACCTGATCAAAAGCCTGTGGCTGAAGAGGTCATAAGCCATAAGGGAGAAAGTACTACTGTTGTCTGGCTAAATAGGTGTATTATCCCCACCAAACTGACCTCTAAATGCCTACATTTATACCCATATATTAATGCTACTCTCACTTTTGGTTAGAGAAGCTTCTCTTTTTAGATGGTGGGGACCACTGGCGACTCAAAAACTCACCAAAGTGCTGAGAAGGGAAGGGGATGTGTTCATCCCTAAGTGAGACAGCTATAAAAAAATTTATTTGTATTTATTTGACAGAAAAAGAGAGAGAGAGAATGGGTATACCAGGGTCTCTAGCCACTGCAAACAAACTCCAGACGCATGCGCCACCTTGTGCATCTGGCTTACGTGAGTCCTGGGGAATTGAACCTGGATCCTTTGGCTTTGCGGGCAAGTGCCTTAACTGCCATTACCTGGTACCCACATACAGCCATGTTCACAAAATGGTGCATGCATCTTGAGTGCATTTGCAGTGCCTGGAGGCCCTGTAGTGCCCATTCTCCCCCCCCCCAAACACACATAAATAATAAAAAGTAAAATTTTAAAGAAAAGTAGTATAAGTGTCTGGCAGCAAGAGATCCTAGGGTGCCCATCCATGCACAGGTAAATGAAAAATAAAAAGGAATAAAAAAGAGGAGGAAGGCTGGAGAACCAGTTCCATGGTTAAAGGTGATTGCCTGCAAAGCTTTGATTCCCCAGTACTCACATACAGGCATGTATACAAAATGGCACATGCATCTGGAGTGAATTTGCAGTGCCCAGAGGCCCTGTTGTGCCCATTCTCCCCCCACTCTCTCTCACACACATACAAATAAATAAATAATATACATGTAAAAAGAAAACTAGTGTATGTGTCAGGCGGCGAGAGATACTAGGGTGCTCATACATGCACATGTAAATAAAAAAGAAAAAGGAAAAAAAAGTGAATGCCTTAACTACTAAGCCATCTCTCCAGCCCCCTAAATGAGACATCTTAAAATCACACCCTCCAAGCCAGGCGTGGTGGCGCACGCCTTTAATCCCAGCACTCGGGAGGCAGAGGTAGGAGGATTGCCGTGAGTTCAAGGCCACCCTGAGACTACATAGTTAATTCCAGGTCAGCCTGGTCTCAGAGTGAGACCCTACCTCGAAAAAACAAAATCACACCCTCCAAGACTCAGGGACCATTGCAGAAGAGGTGGAAGAAAAAAATGGAAGAACCAAAGGAAGGGAAGAAGTGTTTTCAGACACAAAGTGGCCATGGTATTTCTGACCTCACAGTGGCTGACCCTACCTACACAAGACCTGCATGATAGGAGGGAACAAAGTGATGGCATCAACAGAGAAGAGAGACTAGTTGGAAGGAAGATAGAATTTAGCGGAGCAGGCATTTTGGAGGGGGAAAGAATGGTGGTGGAAGGGGTTTATGGTCATGGTATACTGTACAGAGGTTGTCAATAAAAAGTTAAAATCAACTTTAAAAAATTCTATATGAAACTGAAAAAACAAATTAGAGAATAATGGCTCAAATCATTGACATGTGGGGTGGAAGTAGGGTGACATGTTCTTGAAGAGATACAGGGAAAGCAGGTAGGTGTATGCACACAATTTGTTGGTCTGTTACATTCAAGGTGGACCTTGTGAAGGCAGGAGTGTACCATTTCTCTGTAGGTGCCACTGCCAAGAGAAATAGCTGCTTGTGGACACAGGCCTGTTCAACCATCAGTACTGGAGGAGTTTCTGGGAAGAGATCTCACAATGACCTGAAGGGATTGGGGGGTGGTTTCTGGAACAGCGGCACCTTCAACATCTCTTGTCATGGCTGCCTACATAGCAAGCAAGAACGCCAGTAAAGGTTAAAAGTTTCCCTTTAAAAACTCAGGAGGTGCTTTAACTTCCAAATTCCACTGGAAGGAGGGGTGTGTAAGAGCTAGAGGGCAGGGACTAATCTCACTTTCCCTTTCCCTGGAACAAATACAAAGCCACCTACAGAGTTAGTGAGCTGCCCCATGAAATGTGGCCATAAATGAAATTACAAAAGAATCGCTTCTAAAGGCTTCACCTTGAAACCTTAACTTCTACACTGTGAGCACCATTGATTACCACTGCTGCTGGGAAAGGGAGCTCTCAGTATAATACAGACAAGAGAAGGCAGGCAGTCTGAGGAGTAGAAAATGATAAGATTTATGGTGGGAATAAAACCCTGAGCAAATTGCCTCTTGTTAAATGTGGGTGTTGGGCCCAGTGTCAAAGGAGTTCACTCCAGGCAAACACAATGGTCTTTCTGGAAAATTCTTTTCACTGCTCTGTATCTTTTTTTTTTTTTTTCCTCTTTGGAGAACAGCATGTTAACTGGTCTGTTAAGAAAAAAAGATTGATGAATGGAAAGAAACTTCATTATCTTTAAGTTCCTTAGTTCAACTGACTTTGCCAATTTACTCATCACTTCTTCTCTTAGGTGACCTCTAGGATGATGGCCATACTCGTAATGTCTTCACAACTGCTCCCTAATCCTCACTTGCTTCTAATCAATATTCAATAGTGCTTTTATAAAGGCTTCCTATGGGGTAGGACCTGAGCTGGGGACACAGTGCTGAACAAGAGAGATCTCCCTTCTTTCAAGAGTTGTAGCCAAGGCTGGGGAAATGGCTTAGCCATTAAGGCACTTGCCTGTGAAACCTAAGAACCCCAGTTCGATTCCCTGGGGCACATGTAAGCCAGATGCACCAGGGGGCGCATGTATCTGGAGTTTGTTTGCAGGGGCTAGAGGCCTGGCATGCCCATTCTCCCTTTCTTTCTATCTGCTTCTTTCTCTCTCTCTCTCTCTCAAATAAATAAATAATAAAATATTTTTTAAAAAGAGTTCTGTCCAAGCTTGGCCTCTGGGCCTTCTTGTGTCTGGAAGAATGTGCTGCAAACAGCTAAGATCACATCTTGACACCAATAGCTTGAGACCCCATAAGATCTGCCGATTTATTTATTTGTTTATTTATTTATTTGTGTGTGTGTGCGCGCACGCACATGCGCGTACACCATTGCACACGTGTAGAGGTCAGAAGACAACTTTAAAGGGCTGTCTTCCACCTTCTCTCAAAGAGGGTCAAAGAGGGTCTCTTGCTGCTCCAAATATATTGCCAGACTGTAAACTAACATCTGACTTAGCTGGCCTGTAAGCTGCTTCTGGCTCCACCACCCATTGTTGGAGGTGTTGGGATCACAGGTGCATGTGCTCCTTTGCACCTAGCTTTTTGTGGGTGCTGGGGAATTAAACCTGGGATGGTAGGCTTTGCAAGCAAGTGAATTTACAAAAACATTGCAGCAGGGCATGGTGGCACACGCCTTTAATCCCAGCACTTGGGAGCTTGAGGCCACCCTGAGACTACATAGTGAATTCCAGGTCAGCCTGGACCAGAGTGAAACCCTACCTCGAAAAAACCAAAAAAAAAAAAAAAAAAAAAAAAAAAAAAAAACAAAACATTACAAGCAAGCAACTTCAATCATTGATCCATCTCCCCAAGCTCCCTCCTGCTATTTTTTTAAATCTCACTCTAGCTCAGGCTGACCTGGAATTCACTATGTAGTCTCAGGATGGCCTCAAATGCTTGGCAGTCTCCTACCTCTGTCTCCCAAGGTACTGGGATTAAAGATGTGTCCCACCATGCCCGTCTCCTCCTGTTTGTTTGTTTGTTTGTTTATTTATTTATTTATTTATTTATTTATTTATTTATTTATTCTGGTTTTTCAAGGTACGGGTTCACTCTAGTCCAGACTGACCTGGAATTCACTATGTAATCTCAGAGTGGCCTCAAATTCATGGTGATCCTCCTACCTCTGCCTCCCGAGTGTGCTGGATTTAAAGACGTGCACCACCATGCCCTGCACCTCCTGTTATCATTATTTTTCTTTCTTTTTTTTTTTTTTCCGAGGTAGAGTCTTACTCTAGCCCAGGCTGACCTGGAATTCACTGCTTAGTCTCAGGGTGACCTTGAACTCATGGCAATCCTCCTACCTCTGCCTCCTGAGTGCTGGGATGAAAGGTGTGTGCCACCATGCCCGGCTGCCTGTTATTTTTAAGAGAGTTGAAGTTTAGGGTTCCAACATGACCTTAAGATTCTCTTCTGGCTTCTTGTCAACCACTTCTGCCAGTGACAAGCAAATTGCACAGAGCAACTATACTAGCACTGTCCAATAAAACTGCCTGCCATGGGGGCTGGAGAGATCGCTCAGTGGTTAAGGCACTTGCCTGCAAAGCCTAGAGACCCTGGCTTGATTCCCTAGTATGCACATAAAGCCAGATCCACAATGTGGTGCATGCATCTGGAGTTCATTTGCAGTGGCAAGAAGCCCTGGCAAGCCTATTCTCTCTCTCTCTTTCTTTCTCTGTCTGTCTCTCTTCTCTGTCTCCCTCTGCTTGCATGTGTGTGTGTGTGTAAAATATGCCTGTCATGATAGACAGGTTGGCTATTGAGCACTTGGAATGTGGTCATTGGGTACTGAGAAGATCAACAAGTGGAAAATACAAAGTTTCAAAGATATCATAATCCCCCAATAGTGTAAAATACCTCAAGATGATTTTTATGTTGATTATATATTAAGATATAATCATTTGAATGTACCGAGTTAAATTAAATATTAAAATTAATGTCACTTGATTTATATTACCTTTCATGAAATTTTAAGTTACATATGTGGCACGTATTATATATCCATTTGACAGTACTATCCTAAATTTTGGTACTCTTATCTAGAAGATAAAGGAAATGGGCTAGAGATTGGTAAGGTGTACTCATATTAAGATAAGTACTTTAGTTTCTCCCCATAGTGAGTTGACTACCTAGCACTGTGAACTCTGGTCAGGACTAATGCAGCAGGTACTGTCAGTGTCAGTACTCTCCTAGGTTCACTCAGAGTTTCCCAGTCTATGACATTCAGAAGGTGTCCTACTTCATGTACCTATACTTCCCTTTTAGGCTCTCTCCTCCTAAAGACAGAAGACCCACAAAGTCTCTAGGAGAAGCAACCAGCTACTGATGGATGAGAGTTGAAATATAACTACCCCAGTTCCTCTGCCCCACAAGTTGCCAAGTTCAGGCATGTTCTACACAGTTTCTCAGCATTTTCCATCAGGTTTGAGCTTCAGCCACTCACAGCGGAACCCTGCACAATAGAAATCCCTTTATTGGCTTCCTTTTCTTCCTTGTCTCACTTTCACATTCACCTACAAGAGATCATTTATATAAAATGCTGCACTCCCTCTTCCCCAAGTCAGCATCTGCATGGACATGACTCCCAACATTCACTTATTAGCTCTATAAGTCAGTGGTTTTTAAGGATACTATGCTAGGGACATCCTGTTTTATCAGCACATAAGAATTCCTGGCATATTAACCAACAAGTCCATGCTTACTGGCATTCTTGATTTTGTCCTGTCTCACAGAACTGCAGACATAACTACTTAGCACCTTCTTGTTGCCCTCCCAGACACACTACCTCACATGAATTGGCACTTTCCACATTCTGGTCTGCATTAATGGCTTCTATTTTAATACTAGTTTTCAATCTTAACTTTCTCCAGACTGAGCACTTAGCTTCATTTTCTCCTAATTGCAATAAGATGCCCAAGACATCTTAGGCATGATGGATTCTGGGTAGGTGTAAATTGTTTGCTGCTGTTGAAGACACTCTGGGAGGGAGCTTCAAAAATCTGACAGGATGTTGTTCCAGATGTCAGAAATCTAGTGCCCCAAAATAAAAAATTAAGTTTCAGTTACTAAATTGATTAGGGTCTGGTATTTTAGCAAAACTAGAGTCCTTCAGAGGATGAAAATATGATGTATGTGAAAATGTCCCAAAGATTTAACAAATATAGGGTCTAGAAATATTCTGTAAAGTAGAAGATAGATTGTCACCATGTCATATCAGTGATTAGAATTCTAGAAGAGCAGTAAGATCTTGAGGATTCCCTTATCTTTTATATTTTATTTACTTATTTGAGAGAGGGAGAGAGGAAGACGCAGATAGACAGAGAATGGGTATGCCAGGGCCTCCAGCCACTACAAACAAACTCCGGATGCATGTGCCACCATGTGCATCTGACTTATGCGGGTACTGGGGAATTGAACCTGGGTCCTTAGGCTTCACAGGTTAAGTGCCTTAACTGCTAAGCCACCTCTCCAGCCTGAGGATTCCCTTATCTATCCTCTATTTCCTAAACTGAAAGCCACAGAGGGAAAATGAGAGGCTCACAGACACAGTGCACTCAAGCCATGCTCAGTTCTTTTTGTCACAACCCTGAAACATCACCCCTACCCTTTGTTTACAAAAACCAGTGATTCCAGTTGAACAGCCATTGCTCTCACCCCCGTCACCAAGGAAGACTTGGAGAGTCAAGATAGGTAAAGGACATATTGGAATCCTCAGAGCTGACTCTTGGTTGTGCAAGTTGATAGGCACCAACATTTGGCAACCCTTCCAGTGGGTCAAAAGGCTGGCATGAAAAATATACTGCATTATAAATGAATCAAATGTGTTGAAACAACTTGAGAATGTTCACAATGTTGGATTTTGTGGTAGGTCTCTAGAGATATGAATTAGTTGTGGTCTTAGGCTCTTCTCTGAAGCTGTTTGTAGTTGAAATAGTGGAGACAGGGTAGATGATAAACCAATTCAAAGTATACAAAAATAATTACTGCCAAGCATGGTGGTTCATGCCTTTAATCCCAGAACTTGGGAAGCAGAGGTAGGAGGATTGCTGTGAGTTTGAAGTCAGCCTGGGACTACAGAGTGCGTTCCAGATCAGCTTGAGATAGAATGACACTCTACATCACAAACAAACAAAAAAACAATTACCAACTTTCATTCACCAAGTATTTAGTGGGAGCCTGGTATTATTTAGCCCACTCCCACCCTTGGAATTCTCTAATAATTCCATAAATATGAACTGAATCTCATTATAACACTCTTAAGTTCTTTAGAGTTAGAGGTCATATTTTTATTTATTAACATATTCATACATAAGTGCATTTACTCAGTGACTGCTCTTGTGACTAGAGATGGAAGGGGTGCCCAATGTAGGATAAAAGGTGCCTCAAACCTTACAGTGACTTTTCATGTCATTCATAATACAAGCCGAGGCTTTATAATCATCTGGAAGACCCGTTTTGATTGCAAAGTCCTGCTACCTTGATATTCACAGTCTCTGGTTAGAGGTAGGGAAGACTTCTTTATCTAATGACTAGTTCTATATAGTTAATTTAAATGTGTATTAATTCATTCATTTGTTTAACAAATATTTATTGATGATTACATCAGGAGCTGGCTGAACACTGAGCACTGAACACTGAGAGGTGGAAGATGTTGACCAGTTATCATAGACCTTATAGTTCACAGAAGGGCACTCTGGCAATAAACATATTGGCAAATATTTAAGTAATAACACATTGTGATAGGTTTTCTGGAAATAAAACAAGACATAGGGAAAATAAGAATGGGAAAACCTAATGTATCTTGAAGATGAGAGAAGGTGTCTACAGGGAAAGAAATATTTACATAGAGACCTTAAAGAGAGAGTTTAGTTAGCTAGAGGAAGAGGTAAGAGCGTAGATTTTTCAGGCACATGCAACAGATGGCCAGCTGGGTTCTGAAGCTGGTATATTGATAGCCTTTTATCCTAGCCTTGAGGTTTGGACATCGTGGTGGTTTGAGTCAGGTGTCCCCCATAAACTTAGGTGTCCTGAATGCTAGGTCCCCAGCTGATGGAGATTGGGGAATTAAAGACTCCTGGAGGCAGTGTATTGTTGGGGGCGGGCTTATGGGTGTTATAGCCAGTTTCCCCTTGCCAGTGTTTGGCACACTCTCCTGTCACTGCTGTCCACCTGATGTTGGCAAGGAGGTGATGTCTACCCTCTGCTCATGCCATCATTTTCCCCTGCCATCATGGAGCTTCCCCTAGAGCCAATAAACCTTCCCCCCCCCCACAAGCTGCTCTTGGTTTGGTGACTTCTGCCAGCAATGTAAACCTGACTGCAACAGTAAAGTTGGTAGCAAGTAGTGGGATTGCTGCTAGACACCTGACTGTGTGGCTGTGGCCTTTTAGAGCTGATTTTCAAGAGGAATGTGGAAGGATTTGAAACCTTGGCCTAAGAGATGCCTTGCAGCTTGATGGACTATTCTGGTCAGAGTTAAAAGACCTGAATGCAGTGAGAACTATGGACTGTGAGGTTTGGCTTATGAGGGTGAGAAAGAGCTTTCCTTGGGCTGGGCTAGTTTGAGAAGTTTGCTGTTATGCCCATGCCCTGCGAACTTGTGCAGGGTTGCATTGAGTAGAAATGGACTGGTGTGAGCAGAGGGATATGGCACAGAAAAAATGAAATCTTTGGGCTGGAACTGCTGCCTGTTCAGCTGCAATTGTATGAGAGATTACAACCTTTGAGATTAGGGCAACAGGAAGAATGTAGACTCCTTTGAAGAGGCCTGAATGCTCAAGGAATGTTCTTCAAAGTTTGCTTTATTCCCCCCTGGATTAACACATTGGCACCCTACCTGGTATAATGTATTATAAGAAATGCAGGAAAGAGAGGGTCATTGAGTTTGCAACACGGTCTTGTGTTTTGGAAATGGCCATGGGCACTGTGAAGCAGGTTTGCTGGATGCCTGCATGGAGACCTGATGGAGTGGTGAAGATGAACTGTGGGTTACAGTGGACACCCAGTGGAGATGCCAGGACCACAAGATGGCTGCCAAGGAGAGCTGTTGGCCCTGGATGAAGTTTGCCAGGACTGTGAGTAGCCTAGCTGGAGGGGCGGAACTGGAACTCCAGAGACTTGTTGCTGGTTAGAATTATCAGACTTGGAGACTTGTCACTGACTAGAGTTGTTGGACTTAGAGCTACAGAGTTTGATGTTTGCCCTGGTTAAATCTTGTATTGGTTGAATATATCTTTGCTATGTCCAATGCCATCTTTTGCACTGTGACTGTTTACTCTGTGCCATTATGGGTTTTGGGTTTTTTTTTGGGGGGGGTATTATGGCTCAGTTAAAAGACTTTGGATTATGGGGATGTTTGAACATCATTAGGATTGTAAAAACCATGGGGACTTTTAAAGTTGGACTGAATGCATTGCATTTTACATCATGGATGGTTAACAGTTTATGGGGACCAAGGGCAGGATGTCATGGTTTGATTCAGGTGTCCCCCATAAACTTAGGTGTCCTGAATGCCAGGCTTCCAGCTGATGGCGATTTAGGAATTGATACCTCCTGGAGGCAGTGTATTGTTGGGGGCGGGCTTATGGGTGTAATAGCCAGTTTCCCCTTTGCCAGTGTTTGGCACACTCTTCTGTTGCTGTTGTCCACTTGATGTTGGTGAGGAGGTGATGTCCACTCTCTGCTCATGCCATCGTTTTCCCCTGCCATCATGGAGCTTCCCCTTTGAGTCTGTAAGCCAAAATAAATCCTTTCCTCCCACAAGCTGCTCTTGGTCGGGTAATTTCTGCCAGCAATGCGAACCTGACCACCACAGACATAGCCTGTCTGAATCAGACATCCTTGAACATTGCTATGGGGGCCTCAGGCACTAGCTGAAGTAAGTATTATGAAGAGAGGGGACGTTAAAATATAAGGAATGTCTCTTGAGGTATGTCCATGTTGTAGTTACCTTCTTGTTGCTGGCATGAAGCACCTGACCAAGCAACTTGTGGAAGGAAAGGGTTTATTTTGGCTTACAGACTGAAGGGGAAGCTCCATGATGGCAGTGGACAATGATGGCATGAGCAGAGGATGGACATCACCTCCTGGCCAACATCAGGTGGACAACAGCATTAGGAGAGTATGCCAACTAACAGTGACAAGCTAGGGCTAATAACACCATCAAGGTCCACCTCCAGCAAAGCTCCACTTCCCAAATTACCATCTGGGAATGAAGTATTGAGAACACATGAGTTTATGGGGGACACCTAACTTAAACCACTGAAACCCACTTCGACAAACAAGAATTCTGGGAGAAGTCATGGAGAATGAGTCCATGATGCTATTTATCCTAAGACAGAAAGACAGACACACTCATCTTCATCATCATCAAATTTGTATACAGCTGGATGAAAAGAAGTATCTAAAGCCAGGTGTGGTGGTGCACGCCTTTAATCCCAGCACTTGGGAAGCAGAGGTAGGAAGATCGTCATGAGTTCGAGGCCACCCTGAGAATACAGAGTGAATTCCAGGTCTGCCTGGGCTAGAGTGAGACCCTATCTCAGAAAAAAACAAACAAACAAACAAACAAACTAACAAACTAACTAACTAACTAACTAACTAACTAACTAACTAAGAAGTATCTATAACCCACTCAAACTCATGCTGCTATAGAAGATAAAATGCTTTCTTTCTTGGCCTCCTAAGATTTTTGTTCTAGACTCATTGAATTGACAGCTAGGAGGCTCTTCCACTTGTTAGTGAAGTGCTTGAAGCTGTCCTTTTCTCATTTATAATATACCTTAATTGTCTTGTTTTTCACAGGTTTTATGAAAAGAAATTACAAAATATGACATGTCCTAAAAATACTTGAAAATTTTAAAAGATAGATTGGATTTTTATTTTCTGGAGCAGTTGAGTTTCACAGCAAAAGTGACATAAGTGTACCAATATTTCCAATGTACACCCTACTCCCACATGTGCATAGCCACTCTCACTGGCAATGTTCCCTGCCAGAGCAGTAGACTCATTATAAGAGATGAATCTACATTGACACATAATTATCACCCGGAGTCAACAGTTTATTGTATTTGCTTTTTGTGCTGTGTGTCCTCTTCTAGGGTTTTGAGCAAATAAAACCATAGTAGTAATAAGTATGCTGGTTACTGCTCATACCTCACAAAGATGGATCTGTATCCTTTGCCTGGACTGTGCCAGGAAAGGCAGACTGCATCATGCTTCCAGGCCAACTGACTTCTGATTGAAATGGGTGGGCTCAGCAGGTGCTCAAAGTCAGCAAGAGAGGAAGATTGAGCTATTTCTTCACTGCTCTCTCTGTTTTGGCATTTTTTTATCTCTGGAAAAACGTGGGTAGCTCCATGATCAGATTCTGATAGGCGGCCTCCTTCAATGGCCCAATATTTCATTGGGAGCTAGCGGGACTATTTCTGCTCCTTGTCACTTTCAGCACAGCCTCCTGATGCTTTAGTATCCCTTGTTGATTCTCTTACTGCCTGCAGAGTTCCATCACTGGAATCTCTCCATTTGAACCATCTGGGCTGAGTTCCATTTCTTGTTGGAACCTCGATTTCACATAAATGTAACAACATCCACTGTAATAACTAAACAGCTTTGTTAGTGCTTATGAAGGGCCAGGTGCTGTACTAATCACTTGGAAAATGCTGGCTGGATTAAGGAATATTTTTAAATGATGGTGTGATTATGACTTCCGTGCACATGTCAAATGAACACATGCCTGTTGACAAAGACTTTTGCTTGATCAAGCTATAGACAGGCTCCTATGAGCCTTCTATGGAACTGGGCCTCATTATGAGGCCTTGTCTTCAACCTGCTAAGAATCCTGCTACCCTTAATACCTAGTTATCTCCATATTTGATCAGATTCCTCATCTTCTGCCATTGATCATTCTGGCCCGTGTTCAACAAACATCGTAGTAAATACATTCAGCAAGAATCCCACCACCTTTGATGTCTCTTCTAAGTAATTTTCCAATCACTATGCTCATTGGCTACAAGTACTCAGCTGGCTCTGCTGTATTTGGAGTCAGGCCTGGCCTCCCTTCCCTGTTTTGATAGTCTTGACATTTGTCACAATAGTCCTGAATAGTATTTTCCTTACCATTTTTAAAAGTGGCATAATAGGGCTGGGGAGATGGCTCAGTGGTAAAGAGCACTTCCTGCTCAAGCATGAGGGCCTGAGGAAGCCTGAGAGACTGCTGGAGCTTGATCTCCAGGACTCAGCTAAACAGCTGGATGTGGCCATGCACACCTATAACTCCGGTTCCATGGGGATCTGGGACTAAAGAATCATTGGAGCTTGTGAAAAAAAAAAAAAAACAAAAAACAGCAAACTCCAGGTCAGTAAGAGACTAAGGCTCAAGCAAGAAAGGGGCAGAAAAGTGATGGAAAGGGACACCCTAGGGTCCCCTCTGGCCACTGCAGGTGAGTGCACAAGGTGCTGCATGGGCTCATATATATGCATACACACTCACATACACATCATACAAAACACACATACAGTGTCAATAATTTCTCATTCATAGTTATGTTTGTTTGTGATTTGGATAGTATCGAAGTCTTCATTGACCCTCTGGACCTCACACAAGGATGCCAAATGTCCATCTTAACCCATTTCTTCACTCTTAACTAGTTAGGGATCCATTGGGAAATCTGAGCCCATTATCCAGTGCTGTGGATGATGGTCTGTTGAAGAATGGCAGAAACACATTTTGATCATCAAGATTCTAAATACAGGGGGGAGCTGAGGATGTGGCTCAGTTGGTAGAATACTTGGCTGGCATAGATGAGGCCCTGGGCTTGATCTCCAGCACCACCTCAACCTTGGGTATTGGTACACATCTGTAATCCCAGCATTTCTGAGGTAGAGGCAGAAGGATTAAAAGTTCAATGCCATCCCTCACTAGATAGCAAGTTTAAGGCCAGCCTGGGATCCATGACCTTATCTCAAAACATAAATTCTAAATATAATTTCAAGGCTAGATTATCCGCTATTTGGAGTTTTTCTTGGCTTCTACTGAGGATTCATTCCCTGATTCCTGGACTGAAAGTTTGTCTTCCCAGTTCTTTGTTTCCAGTGGGGGATTTTAGTTTCTAACTCCTGATCTGGAATTTCTTTTTCCTGGCTTTTTGTGCATGCACTTTGATGTCTTTATCAAATCCAGCTTCTTCCATAGGAACTGACACATGGTAAAATATTTACAACAGAAGCTATAAGTTTTCTATAAGAAAGCTGTAAGTTGTTCCTGTTTGTATGTAAATATGTTATGCTTGAGTGAGAGCATTTTACTTTCAGATAATATTATCAAATTAAATCCTCTGAAGAAGTATTATTTTTAAAAATATTATTAAATTATTAAAAAGTATTTAAAACATATTTTTAAATTGCTTTAGAGATACATAAGCATTCATATAAATTAAACATTCCAAAAAGTCCCCCAAAGCAAAAACTTGTTCATATGTTTTCAAGTTCACATAATTTAAGTAAATATTTGGTAAATAAGTCTGGTGAGGCATTATTACTTTAACAAAAACAGGTATAGCTTCTGAGTACTAAGTATGACATGAAGATACTTCTAAAATTCTACATAGATTTATTAGTGAAATAAGGTAATAGCTGCCAGATTATAAAATTATAAATTTAAGATAAGAATAAATTTATAAATCCAATAAAATGAAATTCTTTTAAAGTTTCATTAGCATATGTTAATTGAACAAAATATGGTTTTCATTGGGGCATTTTATACATGAATGTAATATAATTTGATCATATTCACCCTTTATTACACTGTGTTCTCCATCCTCTCCTTTGTCTCCTTCTTCTTTCCAAATAGTCCCATTTACACTTTGTAAAATTTAGATCCTACATGGGAGAGAAAACATGCGATATTTGTCTTTTTGAGGCTAGTTTATTTTACTTAACATGATGATCTCTACTTCTATCCATTTTCCTACCAACATCATGATTGCATTCTTCTTAATGGCTGAGTAATACTCCATTGTCTATATACCACATTTTATTTGTCCATTCATTTGTTGGTACCCACCAACGATGCTGATTCCATAACTTGGCTACTGTGAGCAATGTTGTGGTAAGCATGGGTATACGGGTATCTCTGTTGTATGTCGATTTTGATTCCTTTAGGTATATGTCCAGAAGTACTACAGATAGATCATATGGTACTTATATTTTTAATTTTATTTATTTACTTAGAGAGGGAGAATGGGAGTGCCAGGGCCTCTAGCCACTGCAAATGAATTCCAGACACATGTGCCACCTTGTACATCTGGCTTAGATGGGTATTGGAGGATTGAACCTGGGTCCTTATGCTTTGCTGGCAAGTGCCTTAACCACCAAGCCTTCTCTCCAGCCCTATTTTTAATTTTTGAGTCACCTCTTGTATTAGTTACTTTTCTCATTACTGTGACCAAGTACCTGACAAGAAGCAACTTAAAGGAGGAAAGATTTATTTTGGCTCGCAGTCTGAGGTATAGCCCATAATGGCAGGGAAGGTATGGCAGCAGAAGTTTCCTCACATCTGGGCAGATTAGGAAGCAGAAAATGGGTAATGCCAGCATTTAAAAAAAATATTTTTGTAAATTTTTATGAGAGAGCAGGAGAGAAAGAATTGGCATGCCAAGGACTCCAGCCAGTGCAGTCCAACTCTAGACACATGTGCCACCTTGTGTGCATGTGCCACCTTGCATGTCTGTGTCACCTTGTGCATCTGGCTTACATGGATCTGGAGAATCAAACATGGTTCCTTAGGCAAGTTCACTGGCAAGTGCCTTAAGGACTAAGCCATCTCTCCAACCCCCATATTTAAAAAAAAATATATATATATTTATTTATTTATTTGTAAACAGAGATAGAAGAGAGACAAAGAGGATAGATGCACCAGGGCCTCTAGCCACTGTAAATTAACTCAATATACATGAACCTTTTTGTACGTCTGGATTTTCGTGCATACTGGGGAATAGAACTAGAGTCCTTAGGCTTTACAGGTAAGCACCTTAACCACTCAATCCCTCCTTTTACTGTTTTTATTCAGTCTAGATCCCCAGCCCGTGGTGTGGTGCCACCCACACCCAGGGTGAGTTTTATCCTCTCAGTTAATCCACTCTGAAAATGATCGCACAGACATGCCAAAAGTGTGTTTCACTAATGTCCTAAACATTTATTAATCCAGTAAAGTTGACAATCAAACTTAATCATCACACCTCCATATTGATTTTCATAGTGGTTCACCAATCTACATTTCTATCAAACAGTTAATAAGGGTTCCCTTTTTATTAACTACTTCACCATCACTTTGTTTTTGTTGTTCTTTTTTTTTATGATAGCTATTCTGACGAGGGTCCAGTAGAACCTCAATGTAATTTTTTTTCAAGGTAGGGTCTCGCTGTAGCCCAGGCTGACCTGGAATTCCCTATGAAGTCTCAGGCTGGCCTTGAACTCACAGCAATCCTTCTATCTCAACCTCCCAAGTGGTGGGATTGAAGGTGTGTGCCACTACATCCATCTCAATGTAATTCTGAGGAGTTGAGGATATATCTTAGTTGGTAGAGTGCTTGCACAAAGCCCTGGGTTCAATCCACATAAACCAGTGTGGTGGCACACACCTATAAACCCAGCACTCAGAAATGGAGTCAAGGAGAAATAGAAATTCAAGATCGTCCTCAATGTATAGCAAGTCTGAGGCCATCATTGGATATATGAAACTCTATCTCAAAAAAAAAATCAGGGCAGTTTTGCTCTGAATTTCCTTGATAACTAAATATGCTGAATATTTTTTTCATATGAAAACAAAGTTCTGAATATTCATTACTTCATGTATATCAAGTACAGCAGTAAAACAGAGCAGCAAAATATTTATTTTTTAGGGCTTTGCTTTTTGATGCATGCTTATTGTGCATATGCTATAAAATACTCAAAACAGAAATATCTTAAGAAAATGGCTAGCTTTGTTTAATGTCTTAGAAATTTTTCATTAATAATCTAGACATAATTGTTATGACTACATGTATTAAGTTGATGTACATGGAATAAAAATGTATTTATAAAGACAAGTGGAAATAGTATGTAAAATATTAAAGATACATTTATTAAGAGAAAAAGAAAAAACTTTTTGTGAGGTGGAAAGAAAAAAATGTGGGTAAAACCAGAATAGACTTTTTAAAAAGTTGCAGAAAGGAAATGACATCAGCAGGGTGGAGCATTAGACAGTAAAAACATTGGATTAACAATTATCTACAAATAAAATACTTTTATGAGAGGTCTAAAGTCCAGTTGACATACTCTACCACCCTAGTGGGACACACAATTGGGAATGAACACATGAAAGGAAGGACAATTTCTTTGCTTTTTTGGGGGTGGGTGGGTGTTATATTTGATTGAGAATTTTAATACATGAACATGCTGTAATTTGATCATAATTCCCTCCTGTTACACATTTTGTGCCCCCTTCCCACTTCCATTCCACTGAAGCCTCTCCTCTTTCCAAGTAGTTCTTCCATTTTGATGTCTCCTTTCCTCTTTTTTGCCCTTCTCCATCATTTTTGTCAGCATGTTGATGGACTTCAAATTGTGTCGGTCTTGTGGCGGTAATAACATGTACCATCAGATCAGAATGCAGTAGTCACTTCTTGTCTAGAGCACTGTGTCCTCTAAAGTATTATTCCCCACTCTCTGGCTTTCATATTCTTTCCACCTCCTTTTCTGTGAAGTTCCCTGAGTGTTGGAGGGTATGATCGAGCTGTTTCCACAAAGCACTGATGTCTCAAGAATTCTTTTGTCATCAGCACTTTGATGAGTTTTGAGTCTACAGTATCCACAACCATCTCTAAAAAGGCACTTCCCTGGAGGGTGGTGAAAATAGCACTAATATTCATTCAACCACTTCCTCTGCAATGTTCTTTAAGTCCTGCCACATGTGATGGAGCTGTCTCAACTGATGCTGAGCACTCAAATGTCATTTCTTCTCCCCCTCTTGACAAGTCTTGGGACAATTTCATTTTACTTGTCTTATCCCTCCTCCAAGATGGAGGAGCTCAGGTCCAAGAACTGCACCACTAGCCTATGATATTTTTCCGACAGAGGAAAGAGAGTAACATGAATGTTCAGCTTCCTCAGTTATTCAGTCTGCTGCCCAAGAGGCTCATTTTTCTCGATCATCATCCAGAACACTGAGGGCATTTGCATGATTAGATTGCCTGGGTGCATAAGAGAACCAACTAAAAGGGAAGATGCTCATAGCAACCCACATGAGGATCTCAACAACCAGTAGACACACATTACCAGGCAGCCTGTGAACTTTGCCAACCAATATATCCATAGACCTTGGTAATGGTTAGCATACAAACCACAGCACCTGGGTTGGTCATGCTTGCGTACCTGGCTCCTAGGAGCATCTATGAAGATAATGTCAAATGTGCTCCCACAGTTGACACCTAATTCTCAGTAGCTTCCATGGATCTCATAAGCCAGCTCAATTCATAAGAACTCAGAGGAGGCACACAACTCCAAGTTTGCACGTAGTATTCTATTAATTTAGGGTACTGTCCTTGGAGAAAGGAATGCACATTTTAAGAACCTTGAATGGCTCTACAGAATTGAGAGGATACTCATGACTTGAGACTTTTTCCCTAGATGAGACCAAGAAGGGTGGAGTGGGTAAATCTATAGAAAAGTCTTGAGAGAATCTCTACCTGGGATCATTGGTAAAGGTCTCTCCCTGCTAACAGTTCATTCAGACAGTGCTAGGATACTACTCTTGCAAATGTGAAGGCACCAATAAAAGGCCATAAGGAACATTACATCAGGAAAACCTTACAACAAAAAGAACCAAATAAAACTTTTGTAACCAACCCTAAAGAAATGGAGATACATAAATTGCCAAAGAATCCAAAGTTATCATCCTGAAGAATCTCAGTAATTGACAAAAGAACACAGATAGAAAACAAAATGAAATTGGGAAAACAATACATTAACAAGGTAAGTTTAAAAAAGACAAATGATCAAAGAACCAAAACCAAATTCTGGGGATGAAGAATGCACACTGACTAAGCAAAAAATTAAATAGAGAGTATTAAAAAAATACTTGGTTGAATAGGTGGAAGACTCAGTGAACTTGAAGATATGTCATTTGAAATTATCCAATCTGAGATGCAAAAAATTTTTAATGTAAAAAGTATATAAAGGGCTGGAGAGATGGCTTAGCAGTTAAGGCACTTGCCTGGAAAGCCAAAGGACCCAGGTTTGATTCCCAGTACTCATGTAAGCCAGATGCACAAGGGGGTGCATATGTCTGGAGTTCATTTGCTGTGGCTGGAGACCCTGGGACGCCTATTCTCTCTCTCTCTCTCTCCCTCCCTCCCTCTCTCTTTCTCTCTCTGTCTGTCTCTCTGCCTCACTTCTCTCTACATCTCTATCTCTGCTTGCAAATAAATAAAATAAAATTGAAATTGAAATTTAAAAAAAGTAAATAAAGCCTTTGGGACTTATGAGGCATCATAATCAAAGTATCAAAGTAGTGTTTGTGTTTAGGGAATTCCAGAAGAAAGAAAAGGTTAGAAAAAAAGAAAAGAAAAAGGGCATGAAACATATTTTTTAAGATAGGTGTAAGATGTGATGCAGGGTTGTTGGGAGTCCATGCATGAAGGCCCAATGGGGCCATGAGGATGAACCATGGGAGACATTAGGATGTTTTTAGATGTCAGTATTATAGAATGGCGACCAAGGAGAGCCTAAGGCTCAGGATGGAGTCTCTCTGGGCTGTGAGCAGTCCAGCTGGAGGGGTAGAATTAGAACCCTAGGACTTTGTTACTGGCTACAGATATCAGACATGGAGCTGCAGGAAGTGATGTTTGTCTTGTTTTAGGTTTTGCATTGGTCCTGTCTTTCCTTGTTATGCCCAGTGGAATATTTTGCAGTTTGAATGTTTAATTTGTGCCACATCATGTGTTTTTGGTTTTACAGCTCAATTAAGAGACTTTGGACTATGGAATGTTTAAACAGTATTTGGATTTATTCAAACTATGGGGACTTTCAAATTTGGACTGAATGCATTGCATCTTACATCACTGATGGTCATCAGTTTATGGGGGGGGGCAGAGATAGAATGTGGTGGTTTGAATTAGATGTCCCTCATAAACTCGTGTGTTTCGATGCCTGGTTCCCAGCTGATGGTAATTTGGGAAGTGAAACCTTGTTGAAGGAGGTGTGCTATTGGGGGCAGGCTTATGGGTGTTGTAGCAAGTTCTCCCTTGCTAGAGTTCAGCTTACTCTCCTGCTTCTCTTTGTCGCCTGCTCATGCCATGCTTTCTTCAGCCATCAGGAAGCTTCCTCTTGAGACCGTTAGCCAGAATAAAAATTTTCTTGCCATAAACTGCTTTTGGTTGAGTGCTTTGTTCCAGTAATGAGAAGGTAATTACAGGGCATACACACACACACACACACACACACACACACACACACACACACACTAGTCAAAAACAAAGGGTGGGGACTGGAGAGATTGCTCGCTGGAGACCCTGGGACGCCTATTCTCTCTCTCTCTCTCTCTCCCTCCCTCCCTCTCTCTTTCTCTCTCTGTCTGTCTCTCTGCCTCACTTCTCTCTACATCTCTATCTCTGCTTGCAAATAAATAAAATAAAATTTAAATTTAAATTTTAAAAAAGTAAATAAAGCCTTTGGGACTTATGAGGCATCATAATCAAAGTATCAAAGTAGTGTTTGTGTTTAGGGAATTCCAGAAGAAAGAAAAGGTTAGAAAAAAAGAAAAGAAAAAGGGCATGAAACATATTTTTTAAGATAGAGTGTAAGATGTGATGCAGGGTTGTTGGGAGTCCATGCATGAAGGCCCAATGGGGCCATGAGGATGAACCATGGGAGACATTAGGATGTTTTTAGATGTCAGTATTATAGAATGGCGACCAAGGAGAGCCTAAGGCTCAGGATGGAGTCTCTCTGGGCTGTGAGCAGTCCAGCTGGAGGGGTAGAATTAGAACCCTAGGACTTTGTTACTGGCTACAGATATCAGACATGGAGCTGCAGGAAGTGATGTTTGTCTTGTTTTAGGTTTTGCATTGGTCCTGTCTTTCCTTGTTATGCCCAGTGGAATATTTTGCAGTTTGAATGTTTAATTTGTGCCACATCATGTGTTTTTGGTTTTACAGCTCAATTAAGAGACTTTGGACTATGGAATGTTTAAACAGTATTTGGATTTATTCAAACTATGGGGACTTTCAAATTTGGACTGAATGCATTGCATCTTACATCACTGATGGTGATCAGTTTATGGGGGGGGGGCAGAGATAGAATGTGGTGGTTTGAATTAGATGTCCCTCATAAACTCGTGTGTTTCGATGCCTGGTTCCCAGCTGATGGTAATTTGGGAAGTGAAACCTTGTTGAAGGAGGTGTGCTATTGGGGGCAGGCTTATGGGTGTTGTAGCAAGTTCTCCCTTGCTAGAGTTCAGCTTACTCTCCTGCTTCTCTTTGTCGCCTGCTCATGCCATGCTTTCTTCAGCCATCAGGAAGCTTCCTCTTGAGACCGTTAGCCAGAATAAAAATTTTCTTGCCATAAACTGCTTTTGGTTGAGTGCTTTGTTCCAGTAATGAGAAGGTAATTACAGGGCATACACACACACACACACACACACACACACACACACTAGTCAAAAACAAAGGGTGGGGACTGGAGAGATTGCTCAGTGGTTAAGGCACTTGTCTACAAAGCCTAAGGACCCAGGTTTGATTCCCCAGTACCGACGTAAGCCAGATGCACAAGGTGGCACATGCATCTGGAGTGTGTTTGCCGTAGCTAGAGGCCCTAGAATGCCCATTCTCTAACTATCTGCCTCTCTCTCTCTCTCTCTCTCTCTCCCTTTCTCTCATAAATGAATGAATGAATGAATGAATAAATAAATAAATAAAATGTTTTAAAACAAGGGTGATTTGAAATCACTGAGTCAAAAATTGTCACTTAGTAGCCGGGCATGGTGGTGCACGCCTTTAATCCCAGCACTCAGGAGGCAGAGGTAGGAGGATCGCCGTGAGTTCAAGGCCACCCTGAGATTGCATAGTTAATTCCAGGTCAGCCTGACCTGGAGTGAGACCCTACCTCAAAAAACTAAAAAAAAAAAAATGTCACTTAGAAGGGTTTCTCCATAAGACTGTCATAAATCAGAAACCTTGTAGGTCAGGAAAGAGTGAAATTTTATATTCAAAGAGTTCAAAGAAAGATACCAATCAAAAGTACTCTCCAAGCAAAAATATCACATAAAATGAATGTGAGACTCTATAAAAATGATGAAGAAATGAAAACTGAAGAACCTGTTCACCAACAGATCTACTTTCCAAGTAGTCATTTAGGTTAAAAATAATTCTGTGATTTTTGCTAATCTTAATCATGTTTTTGATTGTTTTAAGAGTGCTGGTTTTATTGATAGAATTAAAGTTTCCATAATCATGTTACCATCTATAGTTATTTTTTTTTGTTGTTTTTTGAGGTAGGGTCTCACTGTAGCCCAGGCTGACCTGGAATTAACTATGTAGTCTCAGGGTGGCCTTGAACTCCAGGCGATCCTACTACCTCTGCCTCCCGAGTGCTAGGATTAAAGGCATGTGCCACCAGGCCTGGCTATAGTTATTTTTGAAATATTTAATGTGACTTTTCTTAAATAAATAGGTAACTAAATATAATTTCATAGTGACAGGATCTTCATCAAGTGTTCAAATCTTAAAACATTTCTGACAACTTTTTCTTCACCTGATCAAATTCTGAATTAAATTTTTGTGAACTCAAACTGGGTTGAAATTTCCCCAGAATACCACTAGAAAATCTACAGGGACTTGTTCTTTTACTTTGTGAGAAGATACAGAAAGAAATTTGTTTAATTACTATATTGAATTAGATGAAAATTAATGTCAATTAAGAAAAAAATGCTTAATATTCTTTATGTTATATTTATATTGGTAAATTTTCTTCATAAGAGAATTCAAAAACTATATAAACATCCTAGAAATTTGTCAATATTCTCACTACCTTGATCTGTACTGTTATAATGTCTTCAGCTATGATTTTAGTTCTACTTTTGCATTTTCCTATACTTCCTGCCCTAGTAGTTTTAAAACCTACTATTTTTCTGAGACAGGGTCTCATGTAACTTAGTCTGGCCTTGGATTCACTATGTAGCTAAGGATGACTTTGAACTCCTTTTCTTCTTCTCCTTCTTCTTCTTCTTCTCCTCCTCCTCCTTCTTCTTCTTTTTTGGTTTTTGTGTGTGTGTGTGTGTGTGTGTGTGTGTGTGTGTGTGTATTCATGTGTGTGAATGCAGGCAGGAATGTGCCATGGCAAACATAATGGAGGTCAGAAGACAACTTTTGGGTGCCAGTTCTCACTTTCCACGTCCTTTGAGTCTGGGTCACACATTGTTCACCACAGCTTTCTTCACCTATGGAAAGAGGTGTGATAGGTACACTGGCATACAGTCTTCTGATGGCATTGCTTGAATAACTCTAAGACGATTCACTCGACTAAAGGTTTCCAGAACTCTAGTAGGGAAGTTGGTTGGTTCATAAAATTAACCCAAAATCAAGTACAGCAAGAATTAATTACAGGAGATGAAATGCACAGATGAAAAATGATTATGATTTTTTATGACTTTTGTTTCATATTAATGTCCTAATTCCTGAATATAAAGAACTCTATTTCCTTTTCTCTTAGACATATTTATAACGCATAATATTTTATTATAATATGCTTTTGTAAATAAAAGTGAAACATTTATTTCCCTGCCTCGTCCCTCCAGAATTTTGAAACTCTTATTATATACTCTCATTTCCATGGCAATATAATTAGCTACATGAATGCAGTAAGGAATTGTCCTCCTTATAACAGAAGATAATTCAAAAATTAGTATATCATCAAGAGTTTTACTGGAATGTTTTGTTTGAGAATGTTGCATTAAATCAGATGCAACCAATCAGTTTGAAGGAGCTAAGACTGACCTTACTGAACCAATGCTTACAAACTCTTCCAGGAAAAACCAGCCATTTTCCAAGCTTTCCACTTGTGTAAGCAAGTCCACTTACTTCCTGAATAACCCAGGAACATTAGGGCACTTTAGAGGCCCTAAGAAGACATGAATTTGCCCAAATGTGTGTGTACTGTAGATGAAGTGTGAGGGTCAGTTCTTGGCTTGTCTTCCTAGTTCAAGAGGCTCTTGGAAGTCTGTTATGGGATATCTTATGACAAGTTCCAGTAAAACAAAAGTTAAAAGGACTATATACTCAGTTCTCATTCGTGCTACATTCATATAAACAGAAGGTCAAAATCTAAAGAAGACCAGATTTGTTTGAAACATGAATGACTATATTTGGATATCTTTTTTTTAAGTACATGTAATGATAGAGGGTAAAAAAATGTTTCATTGGAAAACTCAAGGCCACCTTTCACACAGTCCTTATCAGATTCTCAATTCTACCAACACTGTGGCTACAACTCACCAAATTAACATTTCTAGTTTTTCTTCACACTATTCTGGCTAGCATTGATGGGAACCAAACCTCATTGTCCACATACTTACTGGGACTCCCTGTTCTCTGTAGCTGACTATGGTGGTTTGCATGTACTTCCCCCCATGGACTCATGTGCTTGAACACTTGGTCCTCAGCAAAGTGGTGCTATTTGGGGAGGTTGTGGAACCTTTAGAAGGTGGAGCCCTGCTGAAGAACGTGTGTCACTGGAAGCAGGCCTTGAGGTATTATAGCTCATCCCTGTTTGCTGTTTTCCCTCACTCTTCTTCTTCCATGCTGATACAACAGTGTGGCATCAGTTTACTGCTCTTTCCATTATTTCCCTGCTGTGATGGACTCTACCATCTGGAACTGTAAGCTGAAATTGATTATTTCCCTCACTGAGCTGCTTCTGAATGTGTATCTTGTCCAAGTAACTAGAAAGTAACTGATACACTGACCTCCTCCATCCTACCCTGGGATCTGAGAAACCCTGAAAGCTAAAGCAAACCTTCATGCCTAGAACTGCTGCTATAGGAGCAATTCAAGATGCTCTGATCTTCTCTCTCTACCTGTACTGTCATGTGAGTACCTCACACTAACTCATTGCGTAGCTGGAGCTCTGTAGAAAATGGAACAACTGATTGCCCTATGAATAGGGTTAGGAGTAAAGTAGCTCCCATTTACATAGCCAGTCAAGGTTACAGACCCCAAAAGATAAACAAATATTATATGTTCAGATGGAGATGATGAACACGGAGATTTTATAATAAGTTATGTATTACTAATGATCAGTCCAGAGAACTATGTTCAGGAAGTAAGATCCAAAAAGCCCTGACTCATGCTGCTGATTCACCAGGCAGTCAGTTCATAGGTCATTTTCCCTCTATCAGTATAAAGAAACATAAAGTAAGCAATTCTTTGTCTAGTTTATCTGCACATCAGGAGCCTCCATATACATTCAAAGTGACCAACTCAATCCACTCTGACTTAATGCCTAATTCATATCCCCAAGGGTATAAAAAAACACAATTTGAAGCCAGGCGTGCTGGCGCACACCTTTAATCCCAGCTCTTAGGAGGCAGAGGTAGGAGGATCACCATGAGTTCAAGGCCACCCTGAGACTACATTGTGAATTCCAGGTCAGCCTGGGCTAGAGCAAGACTCTACCTCAAAAAAACAAAAGACAAAAAAAATTAATCCATGTCATTATCCAGCTACCTGCTCAGGACCCCAGATCAGTAGCTTTTCTACTTTACTTTCATTTTCTGCTTTACTTTCACTTTTTTTCCTAATAAACCATTCCTTATCTTGCCCTTCTGTCATGTTTGGACTCATTCATCATGCTCTGTGGGTCACTAGACAACAAAATCATGTGCCACTGTCATGGGGCATTTTAGTGCCCATTGAGTGTCCAGCACTCTAACCTACAAGCTAAACTCAGAAAGGCTCCATTGCTCTCAAAACCCACAACACTAGTAACAAACCTAACCAATGGCTTAGCTGGTTCTTGCTGATAAAAAGGCAGGCAAAGGAGAAAGAGGATCTGACTGTTCAGCAGAGGAAGATGAGGGACTGACAGAAACATTCTCCTGGACCAAATTGTAGATAGATAGGCATAGATAAGAGTGCTCAGAGCACTATTTTTTTGACCAAATCTCATTCTTGACCATGTTTCCAGCCTGCCTACCCTTATTGAAACAAGAATTTTGCTAAGTTAGTTTTAGTTTGATATCTGATCATCCTGACCTGCCTTCACCACAAATCCTGTAGATTTAGCAAGGATCTACCTCCCACCTACCCTTGATGTCTCCTTTTAGTAATTTTCCATTAACTCTACTCATAGACTCTAAATCTCCAGCTGTCTGTGCTGTGTTTGGAGTTGAGCCTGACTCCTATCCCATAATTGTGATAGTCTTGACACCTGTCACAATACTTATGAATAAAATCTCACTGTTTTTAACAAGTGCCAGAGTCATTTTACTTAATATTTAACTCCTTCATGAGAAAACTAGTTAGATGTTTCAACCAATTGAAGGGAGAATCCAGATATACATTTATAGGTCAAAACAGTGAAATATATATGGAAATGATAGTCAAAATGGCCTATTCCATAGTAGAAGGAAGTCAATTGATACTCTAGTGGGAAAGATTTGCACATCTTCATTATGAACTAGAGTTATTTTGCAAATAAAATTGTAAAATAGCACAATGGCAATGAAAAGTTAGAGTTGTGTAATCTAGACAGATATGCTCTAGACTATTGTTTGTGGGGCAAATGTGGTCCATTGCCTGATTTTATAAATAAAGTTTTATTGGAACACATTCATTTATGTATTGTGTTTGCTTTCACTGAACTGAGTAGTTGTAACAATGACTATATAGATCACAAATCCTAAGCCTAAAATATTTCCTATTAGACCCTTCACAGAAAAAGTGTCCCTATTGTCATGCTCTGGGCATGCATTATTCCACTGAACAGCACTTTTCCCTACTATTGATAAGGAATATATTGCTATTAGAAAGTTCCACAAGCAAAGGACTTACTTATCATTAGTGAGTGGCAGAAGTAAAACTCTAACTTAGTCAATCTGATTCCATCACTAGTGTTATAATTATGGTGCAGTTTAGCTGATTCTAGTAACAAAACACTCTGAGGCTACAATATATACTGAACATTGCAACTATCAATCAATCAAGGTATTTATTTATTTGAGAGAAAGGGAGACACACACACACAGAGAGAGAGAGAGAGAGAGAGAGAGAGAATGAGCACACCAGGGCTTCTAGCCATTGCAAATGAACTCCAGACACATGTACAACCTTGTGCATCTGGCTTTACGGGGGTACTGGGGAATCGAACCTGGCTCTTAAGATTTTCAGGCAAGTGCCTTAACCTCTGAGCCATCTCTCCAGACTAACCTAAGATCACATAGTAAATTCCAAGTCAGCCTGAGCTAGAGGGAGACCCTACCATGAAAAGCCAGGAAAAAAAAGGAAATGATTTAAGTTGTACTACATTTGTACATGACAGGGCATTAGTTGTTTATCATCAAACAAGCAATTTGCCAGAAAGTGAAAATTATTTCAATTTTATAGCACTTTTCTTTGAGTGTTTGCTCTTTAGCACCTACTTAGCACCCCAGCCATCTCTACTGAGTACAAGATAACTTTGCTTGTTGCTTTCTTAGTCAACTTTTCCCTCCTCCACATTTATTACTTTTTTTCTTTTATACTAAAGCAATTTAAAGTGTTATTCTCTGAAAGGGACTATGTGGGTTAATTGGATTTAAAAAGCCCGTTCCTTCAGTAAGTATTTGAAACTCCTAAATAATACCCCCCTACCTACCTCTTTTCCTGTTTTTAAAACTTTTATTTATTTATTTTAGAGAAGCAGATACAGAGAGAGTGGCAAAGAGAATAAGAGAGAGAGAAAGAGAAATAAAGAGAGAGGAGTAAGGAGGGAGAATGGGCACACCAGGGCCTCCAGCCACTGCAAACAAACTCCACACACATGCATCACCTTGTGCGCCTGGCTTATGTGGGTCCTGGGGAATCAAACCTGGGTCCTTATGCTTTGCAGGGAAACACCTTAACTGCTAAGCCATCTCTCCAGCCCCTGTTGGTTTGTTTTTTGTATGGAAAAATAAGATGAAGCACTCCAGTGATAAGAGAATGTCTGAGGTCAAGCCCAGCCCAGGCAGTTTGCCAGCCAGATTTGGAAATTATCTCTTTAGTATCATACTGCGTGAGAAATCTGTGAAATCTTTTTTTGAACATGCTCATAAATAATACTTCCCAGCATAGCACTAATAGTCATAAGACACAGTGGGTGCGTTTCAATGGCTGAAGTGCCATGGAGAAAATGAATGGGCTGTTAATAGAATTGCTCTTGAATAATAGCTAAATTATGAAATGCTAGTGTGGTGGGTGTCACTTCCATAGTGTGGCAAATTAGGTTTGAAGGTTTCAATGTGAATGTCTCAGGAATATTACATTGCACATACCTTTGGAGGGATTTTAAGCTTTTCTATAGCCCTCTCTTCTTTATCAAAGCGCAAGTTTATTTCTGTTTTCATTGGCTTTCATTGGTAGAGGGTGTAGCAGACAAGATCAGTTGTCAGCCATATCTCCGTCAGTATCCACCTCTATGCCAAAAGCTCTTTATTGCAAACACCTGCTATGCTTTGCCAGAGGACCTCTCTAAGCCTAGGAACATCTAGGTCTTCCCCTAAGCAAACATACAGTGCTGATAATGAATCAATCCAAAAGCTACTGTCCTCTAATGATGCATGTGAGTTAGCAAATAAATACACTACTTCTCTACCCAACTCAACTGGAGTAACTGGGAATGGAAAAACTAACATATAGGGAAACAATGGCTCTGGAAATCCCCAGCAGGATTGGACTCTAGCTGCCTACTGTGTTAATGTTGCCAGTACTGGCTGCCTTCCCTTCCTGTCTCACTTTACCTATTGGTGTTTTCTGGAATCATCTCCCAAAGAGACGACTGCCACATAAATCCTTGTCTTAGGTTCTGCTTCTAGGGCAACTCATGTTAAGATGGAAAGGAAACATAAAGATTTTTCTTTTACCAATTACCATTCAGCAAAAGAAACACTGCATATAATTATTTTTCATGGAACAACCTTGCTGCCTCATTCTGTTTGGGATCTTGGAAGAGAATACCATAACTGCGTGGTGTAAAAAAACACATGTTTTATTTCTCACAGACTTGGAACTTGGAAAGCTCAAGGGCAAGATCTCAGCAAAGGGCTGTAGGTGTAGTTCACTGGTAGTGTATATGCTTAGCATGCATGAGGAACTGGGTTCAATCCCTAGCATTTAAAATAAAAGGTACTGGAATATTTGGTGTCAGTGAGGGTGTGTTTCTTGATTCATAATTACCCTCTTCTCGTGAGCCCTTGAATGTTGAAAGAGAATGCCTCTGGGGTCATTGTTTTAGCTTTTGTTTTTTGACAGTTTCATACATGTACATAATATATTTTGATCATATTCACCTCCTCCCTTTTCCTCTCTTATCCTCCTCCCACTCCTGCTAAGTCCCTTTTTAATAATTCATCCCCTTCCCACTTCCTTGTTTTGTTTTGGTACCCCTGAGTGGGGTTAGGGTTGCTTGCATGAGCATGGGTTGAGGGTGACTACTTGGAGCATGGGCAACTTACAAGCAGGTACATCAATAAAGAATATGACTCTCCCTCCTCCAGAAACCATTAATGGCTAATAGCTACTGTTGGAGGAGTGTGGTCTCATGAGCCACCCACCCGTCCATGATGGAATGAATGTTGATGGGTACAGCTTTGTGTATAGCTGTTGTGAGTTCATGAGTGCAGAGGCTACATTGTGTCTTGGTGATCATTTTTATAAGTACACTAATACCATTCACGAGGACTGTTTACACATAACCTAATCCATTCCCTAAGTCACCTCCTAATACTATCACCTTGGAAGTTAAGATTTTGGCATATGAATTTTAGGTGACACAATAATTTAGTTCATAGCATTGCCCAAAGCCCTTTTCCTATTGGAAGTCAGCATGTTCCAGGATTTTTGAGGTGACATTCAACCTTGAGTTCAAATCTTGCCTAGGTTTTTGAACAGTTGTTTGACTTGTGTGACCTCACCTCAGCAAAGCCTCAAGTTTCCCAGTGACAAAATACAAATAATAATGCTTCTCTCCAGAATCATTCAGAGAATGAACTGCATTATATATTCCCATAGCTTTGCACAGTGTTTGATGTATAGTAGTGACCCAATAAATATCAGTCCATGACCTCCACGTGAGGAAAGAAGCAGAGAGATAGCTAAAATAGGACAATATTGAGATTGTAAGCTTCATGTGATTGCAAAATGATGGCAAAGATAACTGTGGGGAAAAACCTTATATAGTTACAATAATTTATGTCTGTAAATCTTCTAATTATTAAAAAGAGGGCTGGAGGGATGGCTTAGGGGTTATGGCGCATGCCTGTGAAACCTAAGGACTCAGGTTCGATTCTCCAGGTCCCACGTAAGCCAGATGCACATGGTGGTGCATGTGTTTGGAGTTCGTTTGCAGTGGTTAGAGGCCCTGGAGTGCCCATTTTCTCTCTCTCTTTCTCTCTGTCTCAAATAAATAAAAATAAAAAATAAAATAAAAAGAATTTCTAACATTATAGAACTAAACTTAGTTGCATCAGTATTCTACTTTTGCCTTGTGGTTCTTTGACAAACAAACAAAAAAAAATCATGACTGAAAAAAGTATCCCAAAATAAAGCAAAACAGAGAGAGGCAAATAAAACTAAATATGAAGCTCAACACAAACAGCTGAAGAGAGGAAGGAATTGAAATAATTTTAAAAACCGCAAGTGGATGATAAAGTGTACAGAAACTGAAATTTACAGACTATTTAAAACCTGGAATTGCTGACTATTCAGAAACTGCAGATGGATCCAGGATGGTGAACAGCCAAAAAGACTTATGGTTAATCTAATTATTCTAGTAGCTCCCTGTGCTACTTGTCTCCAAGGAATGCCAGAACAGACATTGCAGCAGACTCAGTTTGCTAGAAGATCCAGTGTTTGTAACATCCTATCAGTGGATCTTTCCACTGGGTTTGCAATTTTTATTTATATCCAGACATCTAATGGATCCTTTTGATTATGGCATCCTGATGCCTCATTATACAACCAATTAACATGCATGGAATGATCTGTTCATGAGTAGGCTTAGCAGATGCATCCAAACCTGCCCAATTAGCCTTTCACTTCTGAGGATTGGATGCAATGCCATGCAATCAGATGTTGTCATGCATCATAGGAAATCAAGACTTGCATTGCCATCTGGAACAGTTTGGTCAAATGAGGCAATGGAATGGCATGCTGTTCTTGAATTGTATAATCCTCTCTAGAAGGGGTCCATCCAGGTCAGAGTTATGAATGGGGGAAATGAGAAAAGCTTGCATGGTTGGTTTGTGCTGTAACTATTCTGAACACTTTCAAAGACACCTGAAAAACTGGATGTCCTTTAGCATTCCATGACCATGTAGGAAAATTGACACACTAAAAGATGTCCTACCAGATGCCAGCAGTTGTGATAGCCTTCAGACTTTAATTGGGTAGAATGTTCCCTTCCCGCTTGAGCCTGAACCTTTCTTCCATCTGATCATTTTTCCTTGTTCTTGCATCCACAATCCCCAGAGAGAGTTACATTGACCAGCAGAGTTACCAGGTTCAGGGTGACCAGGGTCACCTGTCTTGCTGATGTCATTTTTCAGTTTTCCAATGGGCATAACAAGATCTTTGAAGACTGAACTAATGAATCCAGACAAAGTGATAGTTCTCACAGTGCCCTTCCAAGATGCCATTACATGTACCACTCTTCATGTATCTTCTTAACTGGTTCTCCTGTCTGGTGGTACTACCACCTCCCTTTCCATACATAGGTAGCTGGATGGTTAAAAGTGACAGTTCATCTTCAATTATATCTTCCATCCACTATCAGTGCCCTTGATATATTCCTGCTGATTTGTACCATTCCTGTTTGGATCTTTTGTCTTCCCCCTTCCCACGTACTCTCCCTGTCTCCCCAGTTGTCATGAGCCTTCCATATGGGCTTTGACCAGCACTAATGACAAAAGACTTGGCTCAAAACCAAGCTTCCAAGTACACCACTGAACATAGATACAGAATACCAAGCATGAAATTTGATGCTTTTGATTATATTTCAGCAAGGAACTTTAATAAGCTACAGACCCCAAAACAGATAAAGTAAGCTATAGCAAGAAAGAAGACATTTTCAACTGTTATATCTCAAAAAGAACATTTAAGTAGACATTTATAAAGAACTATTAATTAAGAAAAATAAAAAGTCAGTAGGAAGATGATAAAAAGATTTACACATGAATCATGCAGAAAATGATACCCTAATGACTGATAAACCTATTAAGACATATATGATAAACATAATAAGAAAAATCCAACCTCATACTAATAATAAGAAACAAATTAAAATCTCCATTACATTCTGAATAGACCGACAGAAATGAAAACATCAGATATTATCAATTATATCCGAGGACGTGGAGCAACTATCTGTTAAGGGTGAAGATTTATGCCTTGGAAATACATATTATATAAGCTGACTTGTACAGTTTTTGCAATGAGACAAAACCCAGTGTCATGGTTTGAATACTTGTCCCTTTGCTTGGGGATGTTTGGGAAAGTGGTGGAACCTTTAGGAAGTGGGACCTTGCTGGAGCAAGTGGATCACTGGGGGTGGACCTTATGTGTTTATAGTGTGGCCAGTATTCTGACTGGCACATCTCTGTGTCCTGATCAGCTGAGATGGGAGCAGGTAGCTTCATGCTCCAGCTGTACCAGCAGCAAGCTGCCGTGCCTTCCCCATCATGATATACTGTATTGCCTCAAACAGTGAACCCAAATAACATCTTCCTCCCTTACATTGTTGCATTCAGGTAATTTTATCATAGAGATGAGAAAAGTAATTAATACAACCAACATATGGTTCAGGGATACATAATTAAGTGGCAAAACAATACAACACTGCAAGTAGTTATTAACATAAAATAGGGGACATGTTTCCTATAGGGAGTAGAGGGGATTGTGATGGGCCAGAAGTACATAGGAGTCAATGGAGAGGTTAGCAATGTTGGATTCTTGACCTGGATAGAAATTACATGCGTGCTTAATCATTGTGCAATAAGAAAGTTTAAGAAATTCTCCCAAAGTCTACTCCGAAAAACACTAGTTACTGAAATTTTAATATATCTTACCTGCACAAAAGTTACCATGGACAAACACATCTTAGGAGCATTGGATAAATGAAGACAAATGGGTCCTTAACACATTGAGATATATTGTGAACTACTGAGAGGTCAAGAGTAAGTAGTGACTTGTGTGACCACAAAATCCTTTTCCTAAGGGATGCCATATAGAATGCACACTTAGAAAAAGTAGGTGGGAATATATAAAGCACATATCAGTTTCATGAGCTAGTTGATCCGGTCCAACCAAAGGCTTCAGGAGCTTTATGCAAAACACTGAGTAGTGAAGGAGTCAGTCCACACTCACACTCCTGGATAACAAATCTGGACCATATCCTGAGGCTAATCTCTTTAGCTATGCTTGTTCCTGTTTTCATAGTGACCATGCTGAAAACTATCTGTGGATCGAAGGATCGCATATTTGCTCCCACTTTCTGTTTGATGCTGGTGTCAGTTGTTTCTAAGCAAAATCCTTCTGATGAGATCCATCCTCTGCCTTGATACTGGTGTTACAATTGTGCTCTCATTGGGACATGCAGTTGATTGACTACTGTGTAACAAAGCACCCGCATGCAAAGGCTTAAAACAAGCACAGGTCTATGATCGGGCAATTTAGGTTGGATTCAGATGGATGAGTCTTCTGTCTGTCTCTGCTAGGTGACACTCTTCCTACACTGTGTGTAGGAAGCTTCTGGGTCAAGTAGGATACTGGCTGGCTATTGACTGAGGTAGCCATTTGAGTTCCTATGAAGGATCTCTCTCATCATCTATCAAGCATGTCTGGATGAGTTTCATGTGGCCACTTAAAATGAAAGTTACAGGAACAGAAAGCAAGAGAGTGGGCCAATTCACTGGGTGAGCACTTCCCAAATTGTTGCTCTGTCACATTTGTTATTGTTCTATTGGTCAAATAAATCAAGTGATCAGGACTCCAGTCAGTCTGGAAGAAGACTATGAAAGGTCATGGATTCAGGAGACTTGAATAAATGGGGGGGGGCATTACTTGTGCCATCTGCTGAAGATACTTATGATAGCATAACCATTTATTATCAAAACCATCTCTAAAACTAAGCTAACTACTGGTGCCTGTGATACCAAACTCACTGCCAAGTTGTGTTTGAAAAACAAACCTGTTGGGCTGGAGAGATGGCTTAGTGGTTAAGGCGCCTACCAGCAAAGCCTAAGACCTCCAGGTTCCCTGTTTACCCAGACACAGTGCTGCAAGGGTGCAATGCCACACATGCCCACAAGGGGGCACACGTGTCTGGAGTTTGTTCAGAGTGGCTGAGAGGTTGCTGGTGCGCCCACTGTCTATTTCTCTCTCTCTCTCTCCCTTCACAAAAAACCTGTTCATTTATCATTTCAGTGAGTGATATAAGTAGGAAAAACTGATTAAAATAGAAGTCTAATATGTTCAAAGAAAAAACCAGCAGAGATTTCACAAATAAGAATATTCACCAGCAAAATTATTGCTAGTAAAAGATCAAAATTCCCAAACATAAAATTTTTATGAATTAAAAAAATGCAAACAGTTTACTCCAGGAAGGTATATAATATGATCAGTTAAGGAAATTTTTAATTATAACTTAAAAACAGAGGGCTTCTAGCAGATAAAAATCATCATTAGATTACATTTGTTGCAGAAATATAGAAGATGTGACCTTACATTTTGTTTCATTTCTATTTATTTAGCAAAATCTGCTCCTTGTTTTTTGTTTTGTTTTGTTTTAAACATGACTCTGTCGTGTTTGCAGTTTAACTTGTTGCAGATTTCAAGTTATTATCCAGGACTGGACACATTAACTGTGTCTGTTGGAATAGAAGAAGCCTGTCATGCTGGGTAATTATGACTGTGGGAGGCAATCATGTGAAGGCAGAACAGGCCCAGGCCTGCTTTCTGTTGTCCTCAGGCATTGACAGTCTATGACTGTGGCCATGCTGGGTTGGAAGGGGACTCACATTTCTGAGTCATCACAGTATTGCAGATGATTTCTCTCTGGGAATTGTAAGTGTTATCCATTGACTCCAGATGGGATCACCAATCTTGATTCCATTGACTATCTAAGGGCACCATATTGTGCTGATTTTATACTATAATAGCCACATGAAAGGATTTGCACTGAGAATTTTGTATTCCCAGTTCTACCTTCCATAGAAAATACCTCTTTCCTTTTCTCCGAATGACATTGGACTCTGGATACTTTAGAACTTGGTGAGGTCATAGTTTCTAAACAATTTATTCATGAGATAGTAATAGAGTAGTTACTCCTCATAGGTTCTTGATAAGAATGGTATTATTTAATCTTCACAACGGAGCCAGGTGTGGTGGCACATAGCTATAATGCCAGCACTTGGGAGGGTGAAAGTAGGAGAATCACTGCAAGTCTGAGGTCAGCCTGGGCTACATAGTGAAACTATCTAAGAAAACCTTCACAACAAACCTCTTATCTCAATTTGACAGAGGGAAAACAAGAGGTACCAAGAGATTAACCAACATGCTCAAGGAGTCATGATGCATCCATGATGGCACCAGGACTTAAACTGAGGTGTAGCCTAATTCTAAAGCTTTGCTTTTTGCTTTTTTTTTGTGGGGTGGGGGGGGGTTCAAGGTAGGGTCTCACTCTAGCCCAGGCTGAATTGGAATTGACTATGCAGTCTCAGGGTGGCCTCAAACTCACGGTGATCCTCCTACCTCTGCCTCCCAAGTGCTGGGATTAAAGGCGTGTCCCACCACACCCAGATTAAGTTTTGCTTTTTAAACTCTTAGCTGTACCACCTCCTGATGAAAGGCTTTGGGGTATGTTTAATCACATCATCATTGTCATGTACACATTTGTTGGGCCTTGGCTATAGTGTGTACAGAACTGTGCTGGAAGGATGGTCTAAAAAATGTCTCTTGAACAATAGAATGGGGGACAAACAAGCTTATAAATAGCTCTTTCTAGTTGGAGGTCTTGGTGGTGAGGGAAAGCATAAATTATACAACCCTTGCCAACTGACAAACCTGCTTTTAGATAGAGGTTTAACACCCTTCACCCTCTTTCCCTCTTTAACAAATCTCTATAAAGCAGTTAGTAACAAACCACTAAATTGAACTATTTGAGTTCTAGCATGGAATTTCTACCACATCCACTTTGATATCTTATTGTTTAGTGCAATTATGTGAAGTTAGGAAACATGAGAGAGAGCAGGGAGCACCCTGAACACGTATGACATGCACTTTGCTCATACATGTCCCATTACTCTCTTTTTCCCCTACTCCCTTCTCCCACTGGTCCCTTACTCTTCCCAAATAGTATAGTACCCTTCTACTTTCATGTCATATGCACACATTGTGCATATGAAAGTAACCATGTGATGCCTGTTTTGTGGGACTGACATTTCACTTAACATCTTAACATGATGATCTCCAGTTCCATCCATTTTCTTGCAAATGACACAATTTTGTTCTTCTTAATGCCTGAATAAAACTCCATTGTGTAAATTGTGTAAATATACCATTCACCTGTTGTTGAACACCTAGGTTGATCCCATATCTTGGCTATTGTGAATAATTAGTTTACCAGTTAAATTGGACATTGTTTAAATAATTCCGTTGTATGTCAACTTATAAATTCATTTGGTAATAACCCAGAAGACCTGTGAGGATCTTATTCATAAGTGCTGGGGCCAGGGGTCCAACTGGGTCAGTGAGATTCTCTATCTGGAATTCTTTATTTTCTGCATTCTGCTGTGTCTACTGTATTTACTTGTAAGCTGTTTTTACATGTGCTTACTCGTCCTCTGTCATATATGTTGTTCGTTATGCTTTTTAAATTTCCTTATGATGCTTCTTGCTATACGGGAATTTAAAATTTATATTGATGGACTTTAATATGTGAATTTTTAAAGTTTAGCACAAAATTTGCAAAACCCATTAATACTGCCAAACATCTTGATGTTTTTCCCTGAATAGAGTCTGTCTTTCATATCATTCTTAAGATATTCCCCATGTAAAGCATATAAATATTCACATGTTTTCTTTGAGGACAGTGAACTTCAGAATTATCTAAATTTTAAAAAATTCATGTGCTTAATCCCAAGACCTATTGAATCAGAATCTCTACATTGAGGATTAGCTATGTATGGTTTAAAAAGATACCAAAACTCCAAGCACAAGAAATTTGCTGTAGAATAGCAAATATTAATTCTGGATGGATTAAAACATAGCTGCAATGTTCAAAATTTAACTTTTAGAAGAACACATAGGAGAATATTTGTGTTAGTCAAGATTCTCTAGAAAAACAGAGCCAATAAGATGTGTGTGTGTGTTGATTTATTTTAAGAAACTGGTAAACTTGCTCACATAATTTTGGGGGCTGGCAATACTTAGATCCTTGGGGCATATTTGAAATTCTGGCAAATAGGATATTGCATTCTTGAGGAGAAAGGCAGTCTAGAGACAAAATTAGTTCTTTGGGAGAACCTTGGTTTTCTTTTTTCTTTCAAAACCTTCAACCATTTAAATGAGACCTAACCCCATTATAGAGAGTAGTCTTCTTGACCAAAGTCTAATGATGTACCTTTCTGACTCTGCGTCAGATCCCTAGCATGGAAAGAAAGCCTCCTGATATAAATGTCAAGACATCCCCAAACTATCTTCACAGCAACATCAACCTGTTTGTGATCTCACAATTAAACACCATAGAATAGACAAGTTTAAACATAAAATTAACATTTGCAATAGCTTTTTGACCATGTAGAAAGATTTGTTAAGAAACACACATGAGAGAGAGAAGGAGGAGGAGGAAGAAGAAGAAGAGGAGGAGAAGGACTTGGTATAGAATTTGAACTAGGAAAAAAAAATGTAACTTACCGTATACAGTTTTTCCTCATTTGAGATATATCTGATCAAAATCTATATTAGGTCTGAAAGGATGGCTCATCAGTTAAGTGCACTTCTTACACGAGCTGGAAAGCCTGAGGGGTCCTAAAACCACCTGAGTGATACTTTTTAGAACCCATATAAACAGCTGGGTGTGGCTTCGCAACTGTAACCTCAATCCTGCAAAGGGTAGCAGACCAGGGGATCACCAGGGCTCATGGAGAGATAGCAAGCTCCTATATTAGTGAGATATTCCAGTTCAAAATGAAATGGGCTTAAGAGCTATAAAGCAGGACACTTGACTTTCTGCTCGGGCCACTTCAGGTGAGGACCCCACATGTCAGCTAAGCACAAGGAACTCAGAAAGGGCACATACATGTGAATATACCCCCCACATGACATCTACCACATTATGCACACATACAAGCAAAAAAAATCTGTATTGGACAATATGCTCTTTAGGATCATCAAAAGTTGCTTCTAGGTTTTGCATTCCAGGCATGAATTCCCTCCCATTGAACGGGTCCCCAATCCAATCACAGAGCAGTTGTTTACTCCCAAAATAACAGCTATTCATAGTGGATGGCAGAGAACAAAAACAAAGATAGAGAAATAGAATAAGGACTGGTTAAAAAGAAGAACGAGTTCAGTGGAAGGGGATGAGGGACAAAGGAGGGTGGTAGGAGTGGATTATGATCAGTATATATTGAGTACATGTATCAGTTGTCAATAAAAAGTTTTCAAATTAATAAATAAGGTTGCCTCTGTGCCAGAGACCTAGCTTCTTTCTTTCACTCCTGTGATTCCTGATAAACACTAAGAAACATAGTACAAGAAGATAAAAGAGACAAATGTGTTTTAATTTAGATCCCCACAAATCTAGATATTAGCTGCGGTACCACAATATCCTAAGCAAAAATAGTGAACAATGATGGATTTATTGTTGCCCTAATTTAGAACAAGCCCTATTTATTTTTAAAAATGTAACCTTAAAACGCAGCTCACATAACTCACATGATGATTCCAGACATGATATGGAATGCATTATGTGCCTAAAAAAAAAAAAAAAAAAAAAAAAAAACAAAATGCTACTCAGTACAGTGGACTTGAAATGATCTTGCTATTAATAGATCTCCCAAATGGCTGTGAACTCTTGGATTTGATATGTTTGGGTTTTGGCAGCTGCTGAGGACTGAAAACAAGGAGTCCCATACACTATTACTTAATTGAGTGACTAAGTCATGAAATAGCCTGTTAGTGAATTAAAAAAAAAAAGATTTTGAAGATTCCAATTCCACCTTTAAAAAGTCCAAGTTGTTGAGTGTGTTTGGCAAAGAAGCTCTGTGATTAATATACAGCTTATCTGAAATTGTGTTAAACTGAGAGCCACTTGGGGTACCCTGTTACTTTCCTCCCTTCATCTGGCACAAATTTCTCAAACGTGCTGTACCTGCAACAAAAAGTTTGCCAAATCTAAAAGCATCTCTTTCTTTCTTTTTCACATTTTGGTTTGTTGGCTTGTTTTCTGGTAATGGAGGCTGAACCTGGGGTCTCCTCATGCATGCTAGGCAAGCAGTCTACCACTAAGCTATACTCCTAGTCCTTTCTTTTCCATTTTGAAGGCCTCACACTGTGACATTGATTTAGGTGTTCAGATTGGATGAATCAAGAATGCATCTGTTGGACAGATAAAAACAGTTTCAAGAATTTAAGGTAAGGCTGATCTGCTCTGCTAGTCTCAAAATATTTCTAAACGTTTAATTGCAAAATATTTTTATTCTCTGGTTCCTTGAAAAACAAACTTAAGGAAAAAAAAAAGATGAGCCAGGTGTGGTGGCACACACCTTTAATCCCAGCACTTGGGAGGCAGAGGTAGGAGGATCGCTGTGAATTCGAGGCCACCCTGAGACTACATAGTGAATTCCAGGTCAGCCTGGACTAGAGTGAAACCATACCCCTGAAACACCACAGAGAGAGAGAGAGAGAGAGAGAGAGAAAGGAAAGAGAGAGAGAGGGAGAGATCACAGAAAATCTCCTAGTGGATTGTGGGTTTGGCTTTTTTTATTATTATTTAAAGAAATGCTTGCTTTAAGTTAGATTCCATAGTAATGGACTGTGAGATAAGAACTGAACAACAGAACAGTAATTGAGTGTGGAGAAGGAAGAATGCCCAGAAGGGGGAGATTACAGGCAAAGTCCTAAAGGGGGAAATGTGAGCTCAGTTGTGCTCTGGGAATAGAGAGGGTTCTTGTGGTGTGTCAATACATATCACTCCATCACCATGACAAGCCATTGATCCAGATTCACAGAACCACAGATTTCCAGTTGCTTCTAGTTCTCCTCGTGCAGGTGAGGTATATTCCAGAAGCCCTAAGACTGTCCTTCAGGGAAGAGAGGCAGGTGGTAGCTGCAAGTGGAGTCATGGAGCAGAGATGTGGGGGAATGGTAAAGGCCCAAGGGGATTTGTGCAAATACCTGGTAGCACCTGCCTAGCTGCTCCATAAGGGATCATTTGTCAAAGTCTTCTTCACAGAACTATAGCCAGCACAGGTAGGGGGAGAAGGAGGTACTATATAGGTCATGTAAAATTTGAGGCACAACCATATTTTCTTCAGGGTTCCTGCCCTTGAATTGAGTCAGTGGCAAAGAGGTGACAGAGGAGTTCTGTTTGAGGTTAAGGAGCTGTGTGATTCTTCTCACTTGAACACAATTCCATCATTGGATCCCAAAGGCTGGGAGGTAGTGGACAGTGAGCAGGGACGGAGAGCAACAGCAGAAAATTAATCCTGAAGGGGTCTTGGGTCAATGGGCTCAAGTAAGGATTTACTGGGAAGGAGAAGACATGACAAGAAAAGAACAGCAGCTACAATGACTATCTTTTTGCATGTGCATATGTATCATGTGTATGTGTGCCGTATGTGTTGTAGAGATTATGCATGCATATGTGTGAATGTGCATGTGGAAGCCAGAGGTCAACCTTGAGTGTTTTCCTGAGACACTCTCCACCTTATTTATTCAGACAGGCTCTCTCACTGAATCTGGAGCTCATTGATTTCACTAGACTAGCTAACCAGTGAGCCCCAGAGATTCTCCTGTTTGTGCCTCTCAAGCACTAAATTATAGGGACACACCACCATGGCCAGCATTCTATGTGGGTGCTGAGGATCTGAATTCAGGTCCTCATGCTTGAGTGGCAAGTATTTTACCCATTAGCTCCCCAGTTCTGCAATGGCTATTGTTCTAAGAAAAATATAAAGCATGTGCATGGGAGATAGCTTAGCTGTTAGAGGCCTTTGTTTGCAAAGCTTGTCAGCCTGGGTTCAATTCCCCAGAACCAATGTAAAGCCAGATGCACAGTGGTGCATGCATCTGGAGTTCATTTGCAACAGCAAAACACCTTGGTGCATCTATACATATACACACATGCAAATAAAGAATATATATATGTATTATATTTGCAAATGAACATATATAAATATATTTTGTCATATATATGAATATATATGTATATGACAATATGTGAATTATTTAAATGAGTGTACAACGTGTTCAGTAGCCTCCCCACAGTTAAATACTCAATAATCACATGTAGTTAATGGCAATTTTTGCATTAGATAGTGCAACTCCAGAACATTCCATGCCTCTAGAAAGTTCTTTCAGTGATGGTGTAGAATTTGCTGAAAAGATCCAGGGTTTAGACACAAGTGTCCTCACTGTCGCCTCAAACTTTTGCTTGCTTCCTCTCTATATTCAGCTCATAGTGAGTCCAATTTTACCTCTGGAATTTCCCTGAAAAAAAAATGGAGCAATGCATTAAAAAACGATAGCATGTTTTAAAAACTGTCAAGAGCTACTTGTCTTAATGACTTTTGAATTCTTGGATCTAGAGTGAGTTTAGAGGAGTAAAAGGTTAATTCAGAATAAATAAAAATGTACCTTCAGCCGTGCTGTGAGGACAGCCAAAGTGTTATCATCACCGTCTTATTCAGTTACCACTTTCCATTAGCTAATTTTTTATGGGCCTTTCAATTTTGTGTGTGTTTGTGTGTGTGTGTGTACATGTGTGTGGAGGTAAAAAGACAAATTTCAAGTCAGTCTTTGCCTTCCACCTTGTTTGAGGCCAGGTTTCATTGTTCACTGCTCCATTCACCAGGTTAGCTGCTCTGCAAGCTTCCAGGAAAGATGCCTCACTTCCCATCTCATTGTAGGCATGCTGGGATTGCAAAGGACACCATATCTTCTGGATATTTTGTGGGGCCTGAGGATCTGAACTCCAGTACCCACACTCATTTAAGTGCTTTATCCACTGAGCCATCTCCTCAGTCCTGTTTTTGTACCTTTCAATCTCTATAAAGAAAAGAATATAATCTTAACAAAGAGGAGGCATAAAACCATACTATGATAGAAAAAAAAATGATAGAATCCAACTATCTCACTCTATCTAGCACTACCATTTCTACATAGCTGGGATACATTTTTACCAGACCAAATAACCAAGTGGAATCTGGGTGTGGTATTTCTAGCATCTTGGATCTGCTGCTGCTTTACTTGGCATCTCAGAATATTTTGAAACTAAAAGTTCAGGGTTATGGAGACCCTGTGGTATCATTTTTAACAAAGTTGAGTTATAAATTTCTTTAGTCTGCATACCTTCTAGAAGACCCTGACATGAGGATTTAAAGGCAACGAATTCATGGGTGGTTTCAGGAAATACTGGTAAGGAGTGATGGGAAAAAGAGAAAAGGGAAAGACAGCTATTAAATACAAACAGTCGAGTTTACAAGGGAGAATTCTGGAATCTAGTTTCCACAATTATCCCACTGAAAGGCAAGAAAGCTGGGACACTTACCAGTCATCTTTGCACAATACCCATGCGAGGCATACTGGGGAGTGAGGTACAGGAACCCTTTGGGCCTATTGTATGAGCAGAGAATCCCTCAAAGAAATGCAGGCTTGGGAGGTTGGAGAGATGACTTAGCGGTTAAGGTGTTTGCCTGCAAAGCCAAAGGACCCAGGTTTGACTCCCCAGGACCCACGTAAGCCAGATGCACAAGGGAGCACATGCATCTGGAGTTCGTTTGCAGTGGCTGGAGGCCCTGGCACGCCCATTCTCTCTGTCTCTCTCTACCTGCCTATCTCTCTCAAATAAATAAATGAAAATAAAATATTTTTAAAAAAATAAAGAAAAGCAGGTTTGAGCAATTAGGCCAGGATGCAGGGAAGTGGCAAGTGATGAGAGATGGATGGGTGGGGCCACTCCAGTCTGCTACACAGATTTATTTTTAGTTTTAAGCTGTTGAAATAGACCTAAGTCTTTGAGGGTATGTATGGTCCCTCTATGTCTCAGTAGGGCTGACCCACTGGCTCAGAGGAGATAATGAATCACTCCCAAATGTAACACACACACACACACACACACACACACAACACACACACAAAAAAAAAAAAAAAAAAAAGCCTCTTTAATGGGCAGCTTGACCTCTGGTCAGAATAATCCAAATAGTTGAGAGTGAGGATAGCGCCTTTGGCATTAAATGCTTCTGGATTGAAAGGGTGGGAAAACAACATCCTGGCTTCGACACCAAAGAAGACATGGAACAACTTACTTTAAACACTCGTCAGAGGATCCATGAACTCCTTGTGCATTCTGGAATTTCTGAGGGAGAATTACCAAATACTTTCTGCTCAGGCTGATGAATCCAAGCTGAGGCATCTGTGGGCTTGGAATATACAGTTGCATATGTGCCACTGTTAATCTGTTTGCAAAACATGTCATATGTTGACAGAGTGACATATGTTGAGCTATGCAGAAGAGCAGTCAGAGAGAAACATGACCTGCAATCTAAGAAAAGGAGGCAGAGGCGATGGGGAGATGGCTCTGTGGATAAGAACACTTGCCACACAGGCATGAGGGCCTGATTGACACTGGGAATGACTTCCCAGAACCCATGTAAACAGCTAGGCATGACCACGCATGCCTGAAACCCCTGTCCTGTGGGGAGTGAATTGCTGTGGCTTGCTCGTCAGCCAGTCTGACTGAAAATGACAGCTCCAGGTTCAGTGAGAGACTCCGTTTCCAGGAAACACAGACAGGAATGAAAAGAGGACACTGAGATTCTCCTGTGCTCTGTGCAGACACACATTGAGCATGCACATCTGCATAGATACACCCCCCCACACACAAATGAAATGGAAGCGAAAGGAAAGCTATAACAGAGCTAACAAATCCTTTCAGCTTTGGTTCCATGCTGAATTCCTGGAGCATAGGGGTATGTCTCTGTCCTCTTTCATCTCCAGTGCCTAGCTGTGCTGTACATGCTTAGTGTGTCCTGAGGAAGAAAAGGGCAAAACAATGTGCTGAGAATCATCTCTCCTTCAGACATACATGTGGGACATTTTAATAATGCTCGAGAGCTAGAAAGACTGGGGATATCTTTGGATCTCTCTCTTTCTTTGACAAATAAGATTGAGTTTTGGTGGTGCAATGGTACAGGTTGGGACCAATGCTTGTCATTATACAGAGGGAAGCAGAGACAAATAAAAAAGGGAGAGCCAGGCATGGTGGCACATGCTTTTAATCCCAGCACTAGGGAGGCAGAGGTTGGAGGATTGAATTGCTATGAGTACAAAGTCACTCTGAGACTATTCCAGGTCAGCCAGGGCTACAGTGAGACCCTACCTCAAAAATCAAACAAAAATATTTGGGCTGGAGAGATGGCTTAGTGGTTAAGGCACTTGCTTGCAAAGCCAAAGGACCCAGGTTTGATTCTCCAGGACCCACGTAAGCCAGATGTGCAAGGTGGCACATGCACCTGGAGTTCATTTGCAGTGGCTGGATGCCCTAGTGCGCCTTCTCTCTCTCTCTCTCTCAATCTCTCTCTCACACAAAAAATAAATAAAAATAAAATACTGTTAAAAATCAAAGGGAGAATCATGAGGCTGCAGCTGGACCATGTGGGACCATGTCTGTGGGGCAGTCATTGAGCTGCCATAAGAACTGCAGGAAGACCTTGCCCAACTCAGATTCTGCTGTTTCATGTGCATGTTGAAGTGACTTGTACTGGTGTTGCATACATCTGATGACTTAAGGAGAACAAACATTGCGGTAATGCTGACTTTTCTTTCATTGTTTGTTTGTTTATTCATTTTTTAGGCATGGTCTCCCAATGTAGCCCAGGCTGGCTTGGAATTATCGGTCTTCCTGTTTCAGTCTCACAAATGCTGGGATCATAGTCACATGTCACCATGCCTTGCCTCTGACTTTTTTTTTCTTGGTTTTTCGAGGTAGGGTCTCACTCTGGTCCAGGCTGACCTGGAATTAGCTATGTAGTCTCAGGGAAGCCTCAAACTCATGACAATCCTCCTACCTCTGCCTCCAGAGTGCTGGGATTAAAGGCATGCGCCACCATACCCAGCTTTTTAAGCTTGTTTTGATAAGTACTTTCTTCATTAACTTAAGCCTTCTTTTTTTCTATAGTGTCACTTTATCTTAGAACATTAAGAATTTGTAATGGTGAGAAATCAGCTTAAGCCATATCCAAGGGCCCACAAAGTAGGGATTTTTTGTCATAAAAAAAGAGGAAATATTTTTTTTACAAATTGTCAGAGATTATTATATTATTATATACATATCATTTCCTTATCTTTCCACAATCACAGATTCCTTTATAACCAATATTTAAATATATCACCAGTAACTTCAATCTTATTGTTATTTTCTCAATTTACTGTATGAGTATATTACATATTGGTCATATATCCATCAGGTTATACTCTTATGTTCCCTCTTCCCTGCACCCATTCCACTGAAGGACCTACTCAGTGGAGTTATCTGGAATTACTTGAAGTCATGAATGCACCAGTCTCTCTCCCAGAATACACCTTCCCACCATGTGGCTCTTACATTCTTTCTGCCCCTCTTCTGCAATATTCCCTGAGACTTGGAGGAAGCATTATAAGTCTCCTTTAGTGTTGAGCTCTCAGCAGCCTTTGATTTTCGGCTTTGATGAGTTTTGAGTCTCCTCAGTGTCTATAGCAGTCTCTCTGGAGAAGGTTCTCAGGCTAGCAGTGAAAGCAGCACTCATATTCAATCCACCACTTCCTTTGTAATGTCTCCTGGGACCTGGCAGATGTGATGGAAATGTCTCCTCTTGTGCTATAAGCTGCTTTTTCTTCTTCTTCTTCCTCTTCCTCCTTCTTTTTTGGTTTCTTTGGTGGACTTTTCCGGTGGAGATCTTGAACAAATTTTATTAATATTATCATTGGATACTTAGTATTTTCTGATGTTATCTTAGATTGCATCTTTTAAATTTCTGATTTTCTGTTTGTTATTGGTATAAAGAATGTGGTTGATTTTTTTATATTGATTCTATATTCAAAAGCTTTGCTCAATTCTCTTATTTCTAATTATCACTATAAATTTCTCTGGACTTTTCCTTCCTTTTTTGCCTTTTTGAGATAGTGTCTCCTGTCACCTAGGCTGGCCTCAAATCTTCTATGTAGCTGAAGCTGGCCTTGAAATTCTACTAGATCCCTTGCTAGAAGTACAGGCATATGCCACCACTACTGGTTTATTATGGATTTTCTTATGCATACAATTACATAATCTTCAAATAATAATTTCTTTCTTTTATCCTTTATTTATTTAAAATTTTTCTCTTGGGCCTGAAGAGATGGCTCAACAGTTAAGGTACTTGTCTTCAAAGCCTAATAACCTGGGTTTGATTCCCCAGTACCCATGTAAAGCTACATGCACAAAGTGGAGCATGCATCTGGAGTTTATTTGCAGTGTCTGGAGGCCCTGGTATGCCCATTCTGTATGTTTTTCTTCTATCTCTCTCTCTGTTTTCAAATAAATAAATAAATCTTAAAAATATTTTCTCTTAACTTATTCATTGGCCAAGGATTCTAAGTCAATGTTGAATAGCCAAGATTCTAATAAGCATATGCCTTATTTTTTGATATCAGAAGAAATGTTTTCAAGGTGGTGAATATTCATTAGAATATTTCTATTACTTTGTGTATATCTGGAAGTTTTCCTAATAACAAAATTATGTTCAAGGGAAAGCTTTCAATACTTCATCATTAAAAATGAGGTTTGTTGTAGGTTTTTGATGAGTATTCTTTATTGGATTAAGGAAGTTTTCATCTCCTTCTAATTTGCTAAAAGTTTCAAATCATGAATAGAGGTTGTACAAATAAGATTCTTATCTGCAGCTAATGAAATGCTAAAACATCTTAAATTATGAGGAGAAACTGAACAAATAAAGTTCTTATCTACATCTGTTGAGATGAGCACATGATTTAATATGTTATAGCAAATTAATTATTTGATAATATTAAACTGGTCTTGCCTTCTTAGCATAATGCCAACTTTGCTATATATTGTTGAGAGACTTTTACATCCACTGCATTCTTTCTTTGTGGAGTTTTGTTGCCTAGATCATCACAGACTCAGCTAACAAACTGGGCATGTGGGAAAGTTTATCATTAAGAGTAATTTCATCCTTAATTGTGTGATTGAAGTAATAGAGAAGCCATATAAATCTGGGAATATCTTTATTGGAAGGCTTTTGTTTGTAGATTAAATTCATTTTACAGTTCTTGTGTACTAACCTTTTTTATTCCTTATTTTTATTCCTTATATTATCTTTGTATAGGGATTATCTATTTCATCTAAATTTTATTTAGGTGGAGGTATAAAGGTATTTAGGATGACAATATAGTGTCATTTTATTGTCTACAACTTTTTCAGTCCTGACTTTGGTGATTCATGCTCTCTCTTATTTTTCCATATTAGTTACACTGGAAAGTTACCAGTTTTCTTAGTCTTTAAAATAAAACCAAATTTTGCTTTATTTGTGCTCTATATTATATGTTTGTTTTCTATTTCAATAGTTTTCTTCTATTTTCACTGAGTTTATCCTGATATCCTTTTTCTGACATAGTATAATGAAATTTAGCTCATAACTATTAAGGGTTTTTTTCAGGATCTAAAATATTCACTTAAGACTCTAAAGCCCCCTCTAAGCACATTTGGTTGCATCCTCTATACTTTGATATGTAATAATCTTTTCCATATAATTAAAAATAATTTTTACAATTTTGTAAAGAGTTAGATGAGAACAGGATATTTACATCATCTCAAACTATAATACTACAGATTACTTATTAATTACACAGTGAGAAAATGCCTGATGTCCCTTTGATGTCTCACTTAACTTAGTGATCAAACTTAACATCAAAATGGAATAGGCACATTATGTGTCTCCTGATGTGAGGCAGTGAGAAACATACAACATTAGCCATGTAGTTTTCTCATAGAAAAGGTTTAACCTAAATCCTATAATAGAAAACAGTCAGACACGGGGTATTTTGTAAGAAAATTAGCCAATACACTTCAAAAATGTCAATGTCATAGGAGATGATAAAAGAAGGAAAACAGAAAAGGGATTATTCTGGATTAAAGATGTGAAAGAAACATGACAGCTAAAAAAATGCCCGATCTTTAATTGGATCCTGACTACAAAACAAACAAAAGTAGCTATAATGGATAATATTGGGACAATTTAAAAGATTTTAATATATTCTTCATTACATACTATTGAATTGATGTTAAATTTCTTGGGGTGATAATGATACTGGAATATCCTTGTCTTTATAATATGCATAGTGCAAAATTGTGGCATCTGGAATTTATTTTTAAGTGAGTCAACGAATATACACCTGAAAAGAAAGAAACCAAGACTGGAGAAATGGCTTAGTGGTTAAGGCACTTGCCTGCAAAGCCAAAGGACCCAGGTTCAATTCCCCAGGACCCACATAAGTCAGATGCACAAGGGACACATGCATCTGGAGTTCATTTGCAGCAGCTAGAGGCCCTGGCACACCTATTCCCTCTCTCTCTGTCCCCCCCCACCACCTATTTCTCTCTTGCTCTCAAATAAATAAAGAAAAAAAGAAAGAAAATAGTGAACATAGCAAAGTGATAACAATTTATGAAACTTTTGAACTCATAAGCTATTTAGGAAAGTGTATTTTAACTTTTTAAAATATTTTATTTTTATTTATTTGAGAGAGAGAAAGAGAGAGAATGGTCATGCCAGGACCACTGGCCACTGCAAGCAAACTCCCTATACATGTGTCACCATGTGTGTCTGGCTTATGTGGGTGCTGCGGAATCGGACCTGTGTCTTTAGGCTTTGCAGGCAAACACCTTAACTACTAAGCCATCTTTCTAGCCCCTATTTTAACATTTAATTGCAAGATATATATTTTTGGGTTTTTTTTTTCGAGGTAGGGTCTCACTCTAGCCCAGACTGACCTGGAATTCACTATGTAGTCTCAGGGTGGCCTTGAACTCATGGTGATCCTCCTACCTCTGCCTACCGAGTGCTGGGATTAAAGGAGTGCACCACCACACCCAGCTTGCAAGATATTTTTCATAATTGTTTTGTAGTTGACTAAAAATATTATTCTTTAATTAGAAAATGCATTTTTTAACCACTTAGATCTTTTGAAATTTGCTGAGAGTTGCTTTAGTAACCCAGTATACTATTAATTTTTTTTACTAGGAAAAAGGTATTGTGCAAGTGCTAGATATAGTAAGTAGTGTCTAGTTTGTTAGCTATTTTTGTAAACTCTTTGGTATTTTTACTGAATTATCTTTGTCTACCACTTCTATCAGTTGTTGGGATAGGGATGTAGTCACTTACTGTGACTATGGAAATTGTCTATTTTTCCTTGTACTGCTATAAATTTAGCTTTATATATTTTGAGACCATGATATTTTCACATTATCATCCTGGTTAATTTTATCTTTACCATTGCAAAGAATTTTTACTTTAAGCTCTTTTTTGTCTGATACAAATGTAGCTACAAAAATTTCTTTTTACTCTTGTTTGTGTGGTATATGTGTTACTATCATTTTTACTTTCAACTGTCCTGTATTATATTTTCAATGGGTTTCTTATAAACACAACTTATTTTGGTTTAATAGTGTGTATTAATTGCACAATATAGTGATTTTTATTATGACATTTTCATATATACAATAAAAGTTCATTGACTGTAATTATACCTCTATTATTCACACTTATCTCCCCTTCCCCCTTCTCTTCCCTCAGTCCCTATTCTATTGTCATATCTTTTTTTCCCTTAGATTTTACATGTGAGAGAAAACAGTCAATCAATGTCTGAGTCTGGCTTAGTTCTTAACATGATTATCTCCAGTTCCCTCTATTTTCCTACAAATGGTATATGATTTTGTTCTTCATAATGACTGAAGAGTACTCTATTGTGTGCTAAAATGCCATATTTTCTTTTAAAAATTAATTAACTCCTCATAGTTAATCCCCTTTGCAACTATCCTAACATATACACCTCCACAACATATAGATTTCTACTTTACTAATCCTTGAGGAATCTCTTCATACATCAATGTGGCAATCAACAAACAATAGATAATAAAACAATAAAAATGATGTGAACATTCTTTTGTCATTTTCTCTCTTTTTTTCTCTCTGTTTTTTATTCTGAATAATTTCTTATGAAATACTCCTCCTCCACGAATTAACTGTCCCTTTAGTGACTGATAATTTAATCAATTGAATTTTAATATCGAATACTTCATTTTCAGATTTAGAGTTTTTCCTTGTTTTGTTTTTCACATTGGCTTTGTTATATTTTAGATTTCTTTCCATACTGAATATTCATGCTTAGTTGGGCAGCACTTGGGAGGCAGAGGTAGGAGAATGGCTGTGAGTTTGAGGCAACCCTGAGACTACTACATAGTGAATTCCAGATAAGTCTGGACTAGAGTGAAACTCTACCTCAAACAAAAAAAAAAAAAAAAAAAAAAGAAAGAAAGAAAGAAAGAAAGAAAGAAAGAATCATGCTTGACTTTTATGTCCTTTAGGACATCAAGCAGTAATTTTACAACTTTTCTTATAATGCTATACCTATTACCTATCGGTGACAGTTTTATATTGTCTGGTATTTGTAATTGTCTTTAATTGTACTATCTTATTTCCTTATGTCCCTGGTTATGTCTGATTGTGTGCTATATAATGACTCAGGTTCAATTCCCCAGTAACCATATAAAACCAGATGAACAAAGTGGAGCATGCATCTGGAGTTCCTTTGCAGTGGCTAGAGGCTCTCTCTCTCTCTCTTCCCTCTGCACTTGCAAGTAAATAAAGTCAATTATATATGTAGATTATTACCTCGGATGATGCTACTTTCTTTAGGAATGGATTTTCTTTGCTTCTGTTGGATCCTGTGGGTGAGGATTGTAAGTTCACTTTTTAAAAAATATTTTATTTTCATTTATTTATATATTAAAGACAGAGAGAGGGAGAGATAGAGAGAGAAAGAGAGAATGGGCACACCAGGGCCTCTAGCCACTGCAAATGAACTCCAGATGCATGTGCCACCATGTGCATCTGGCTTACGTAGTACCTGGAGAATCAAACCTGGGTCCATAGGCTTCATAGGCATGCGCCTTAACCGCTAAGCCATCTCTCCAGCCCTAAGTTCACTTTTGTACGAGGTCAAAGCTTGGGGTTTTCTGAGCTCCCAGATGATGGAAAAACCAAGTTAAAGACCTTGTTAGTGGTCCCTTTACTTCCTTTCCATTCTCCCACATAAGAATTCATGCAACCTTCAAGAGCCCAGTGTAAAGAATACTGCTTTATCCTTTCTAAAAATTTATTATTTATTTGAGGGAGAGAGAGAGAGAGTGAGTGTGGGAAAGAGGCAGAGAGAGAGAGAGCGCAAGTGAATGGGCATGCCAGGGCCTCTAGCCACTGCAAATTAACTCCAGATGCATGCACCACCTTGTGCATCTGGCTTCATGTGGGTATTGGGGAGTCAAACCTGGGTCCTTTGGCTTTACAAGAAAATGCCTTAACCACTATGACATCTTGCCAGCCCCTGCTTTCTCGTTTTTTACATTTGATTTGACACAAATTTTAACTCATATCCCCTAGTCCCATGAATCTGCATAATAGTGACTCCTCCCTAATCAGGAAGAGCTCACAGGACCAAAAGAAAGCTACTATCAGCGTGCATGAACTACTCTCATAAACATCTAAGGTTTTTGTTTTCCTCGGGATCTCAATCTTATAGATGCTACCCATCTTGATAATTTTAAAATGTGCCATATTTTTGTGAAAGCTAGCAATCTACTGTCTCTCTGCTCCTAACCATCTCTTATGAACTGAATTGTGTCCTTTTCAAATTGATATGTTGAAGCCCTGTAATGGTTAATCTTGGTTGTCAACTTTTCAGAATCCAGAATTGCCATGGAAACAAGCCTCTGGGCATGTCTTTGAAGCATTCTTTAGATTAGGTTAATGGGGGAGGGAATACCCACCTTGAATGTGGGTGACCCTATCCCCATAGGCTGTGGTCCAGATGGGATAAGAATGAAAAAGCTGGATGAGAACCAGCATTCACCTCTGCTTCCTCACTGCGCATGCCATGTAACCAGCTGCTGCACACTCTTGCTGTCATGCCTCCCCTGTCACAATGTACTGTGGCCTCAAATTGTAAGCCAAAATAAACCCTTCCCTTCTGAAGTCAATTTTGTCAGGTATTTTGATTCAGCAAGAAAAAGGTAACTAATATAAGCTCAAACCCCTAATGTGATTGTTTTTGAAGCTAGGTCCTGTAAAAGGGAATTGATATTAAATGAGGTCATAAGGGTGGAGCCACCATCCAATATAAATACTGGCCTATCAGAAGAAGAATGTGTGCCTGCACAGACAAAAGGGCATTCAAGGATCTCGTGAGGAGACGTCTATCTGCCAGCTTGCTGGGAGGTATGTCCGCAGAGGATATCAATCTTGCTGACACCTTCCATCTTGACCTTCACTCTCCAAAACTGTCAGAAATATATTTCTGGGGCTGGAGAGATGGCTTAGCGGTTAAGGTGCTTGCCTGCGAAGCCAAAGGACCCAGGTTCAATTCCCAAGTACCCACGTAAGCCACATGCACAAGGGGGCACATGCATCTGGAGTTTGTTTGCAGTGGCTGGAGGCCCTGGCGTGCCCATTCTCCCTCTGTCTGTCTCCCCTCTCTCTCTCTCTCTCTCTGCTTGCAAATAAAATATAATAAATTAAAAAAACATTTTTGAAAGAAATATATTTCTGTTGTTCAGGTCATTTATTCTTTCTTACGGTAGGCCTGATTCACCAACCTGATATCCTAAATTCCCAGATCCTGGGTCTAAGAATATATAAACCCAATTCTGATTTCAGGCTGGCTACCTATCAGACTCTGCATTTGGTGGGGGGCATTTGATGAGATTAGAAGGAAGGATGGTCTTCTTTGATTCCTGGGAGTGTCACACCAGGGAAGTGGCTTGCACAGTGGCAGTTCTTTCCCACAGCACTTAAACCCAGTTTGCAGTTTTCCTAACACTCCAGATCAGCTTCTCCCCTACTGTCCTTATCCTTTCCCTCACCAAACACCTGCAGCATTCTCTCATTCCTCTTCCTGAGAGATTTGGATCAAAGCCCAATGGGACCCTCCTCTAAGCTTCTAAATTATAATAATCCCAACCTGTTTCCTTTGTTCCCTAGCCCCAGTATTAGTAACTGCCTGTAGCAGGTGTTGCTTTTGGTACATTAGTGGTCTTTTTTTTTTAACCCCTTCATTCACCTGATTAACAACCTTATATCTAGTTAATTATTCTTCACATTAAATTTTGGTTTAAATTTGGGATTTCTGTTTCCTGACAAGATTTTGATTGACTCAAATTTCATTCCAATTTTTATCTGTGTTCTGTGGGAGTGCTGGCCTAAATTACTATTTTCCAGTTACCAAAATTGGAAGCTCCCCAAAATGTTATTATTGTTATGCAAACAATGGATGCATTGATCTTTCACATGATTGCTAAGACAAGCCATGCAGTCTTTGCTTTTGCTCCAAGATAGATTATGGGGAAGTCTTCTTTCTTTAATGTGTCATTATCCTATTTCTGGGGTGGGGGTGTGGTGGTTTGATTCAGGTGTCCTCCATAAACTTAGGTGTTCTGAATGCTAGGTTCCCAGCATCAGATTTGGGAATTAACACCTCCTGGAGGCAGTGTATTGTTGGGGGCGGGCTTATGGGCATTATAGCCAGTGCCCCCTTGCCAGTGTTTGGCACACTCTCCTGTTCCTGTTGTCCACCTGATGTTTGGCCAGGAGGTGATGTCTACCCTCTGCTCATGCCCCTGCCATGATGGAGCTTCCTCTCGACCGTATAAGCCAAAATAAACTCCTTTTTTCCCCAAAAGCTGATCTTGGTCTGGTGATTTCTGCCAGCAATGTGAACCTGACTGCAACAGGGGGCATGTTTGCATTCTGTTAAGGAAGACATGAATTTTTTTTGTTTCACGAAGGACTATGCCTCTTTCAAACTAGATAGAAGGAAAAGTAGACTACCCTGCAGACTGAGGGCTCGTGAAAGACAGATAACATGGACATTCAATCCCAGTCATCACTAGCATGAGTGCTACTACCTTTGCCACCTCAGTATGGATTTTCACTCAAGCTGCAAATGGCCCATTAAACAGCTTGGTTTCTGCAACTCACGGTAAGATCTATAGAGGTCTTGTCCATTGTCTGATTCAGTGTACCTCATTCTTAAGGGAAGACAATGAATTCAGAGGAGCTGTGGCCTAATTTATAGAAGTTACTAGTACTTGGAGTTCCTGACTCCATTGCAGTTCTTTCATTCTTAGCACCTCTCTCTCTCTCTCTCTGTGTGTGTGTGTGTGTGTGTGTGTGTGTGTAGTATATGTGATACATATGTAGGCCAGAAGAGGATGTCAAGTGCCCTCATATATTGCTTTCCCCCCTTACTTCCTTGAGAGGGCATCTCTCTCTCAGCCTATAGCTTACCATTTTTCAATGAGATTGGTTGACTAGGAGTCCAAGCTCAGGATTATCCTCTTTCTGCCCCCAACACTGGGGTTATAGGCATGTACTTCAATGCTTTGCGTTTTATGTGCATTCTGGGAATGGAACTCAAGTCCTCGTGCTTGCACTGTTATCTGCTGAACCATCTCTCCAGCCCCTTGGCTTCCAGTTTCTTTTTAAGATTTTATTTATTTATTTATTAGAGACATAGAGAGAGAGAGTGAGAATGGGCACGCCAGGGCCTCCAGCTACTGCAAACGAACTCCAGACGCATGTGCCCCCTTGTGCATCTGGCTTACGTGGGACCTGGAGAATCGAACCAGGGTCCTTAGGCTTTGCAGGCATGCACCTTAACTGCTAAGCCATCTCTCCAGCCCTTGGCTTCCAGTTTTTATGTACCTACATGGTCATCCTCAATGTGTATTATGTTCCAGCTAAGCATCACTGTTTACTATTCTTTGAGCACAACATTGATCCTGTTTCTTCTGGTCCTTTGTTCTCATTGTATACTCTGCCTAGGATCTTACTCCCTCAAATCTACCTATCAAAATCCTATCCATCTCCATGGTGAACTCAAAGGCATCTTTTCCATGCCACCTATCCAAAAACATAATATTAGAAATAATTTCTCTCTCTTCTGTGTTGCTGGAGTATTTTGTTTTGCTATCGGTTATGCTTTACATAACAGTGTTTTATGCTCATTTTTCTAACATTGTAATCCACTTGCATTCAAAGACAGTGCTTATCATAGAAGCTTCACAACAATAATGGTAATTACAAACTATGGAGTGTTTATTTATGTTAAGCTCTGTGATTAAAGTTTTACATGGGCTGGCTCAGTTATTTTTCCCAATACCTCTGTGAAGGAAATACCATTATTGCTCTCATTTTCACATGAAGAACCCAGGACATAGAGAAATTAAGGGGTGTGCCTAAGATAACACAGTCGAGGATTCAGTCACAGGGGTCTGATATCTGATGTCAAAGTTCAAGTTCTTATTCAAAATATAACACTTCTAGAGAAAACTCAGATACTATGGTTAAATGTCAAAAAGATAATTTTTATTTAAATAACAATTAAAGACTTGAATCTGTCCATGAAAGGAAGCAAAAAAGAAAGGACAAAATAAAAGGCTAAGATCTCAGACTTTGCTCAGTAAAACTAAATGAGGTTCATCAAATTATGTAAACTGTTTGATGTTCTCACTTTATATGAAGAGTAAAGTGTAAGTCCTCTCCCAGGAAAGAATGGTTTTGTAAAGTGCACCGTGGCTTATGAGACCTTTAAAACCCATGGAAGGAAAGAGAAACGGATGAGTCATTATTCATAGTTGGCTGAAATGTTTTGAGAACTCTTGTGGGTTAATAAGGGATAGGATCACTTCAGGAGTCTGTCATTCTTGGGTGTGGGCTTTTTATGCTTTGGATTAATCTCCTCAAAAGGCACCTCACTAACTGTTGTATTATTGACTATGTAGGACCCTGTAGGATTAGTAGAGAGTTCTGTTTCTTCCTCCCCCAGACCTCAAGCTATTAGCTAGTTGAAATGATTTTAAGTACAAGGATACATGACCAATCACTCCTCAGAACAGTGCCTTTAGAAGGATTTGGCCTGAAGAAAAGAAACCTGAGGAGTTAGGTCACAGTTGGCTAGAGGTACTATGGTATTTTACTTGGAGAAGTGACAACAAGTACGTGATGGATAGCAGCGAGATCAGACATAGCTTTAGGTTTACCCTGTAGGCAATGTGAGGAAGCCTTGTGCCTAAGAAATCCGGAACCTCAGACAGGCACCAGACCATCCATCCAGGCCATTGTTTACTAGATCCATGACACTGGCTACATCACCGAGACTCTAAATTGTATTTTCCTTCTGTGTCAACTGGGGATAATGATACTCATCTAAAAAAGCTCTTCTGATGGCTTAATAGCACACTGCAGCTTAGGAAACTTGAGTCATTCACATATCACCATGTCACACAGGGTAATTCTGAGGAAAGCTTAGGGAAGGGGTCTGTTACAAAAATGTGAGTAGGCTTCAAGGAAACTAGCTACAGGAAAGCTCAGGACCCAAGTCTAGCAATGTTAGGAAATTTTTACCATGTCATATCTTGTGGTGGATTGAATCAGATGTCCCCAGTAAACTCATGTTTTCGGACATCTTGGTCCCCAGATGATGACAGTTTGGGAGATGGAGCCTTGCTGGAGGAAATGTGATATTGGGGTTAGACTGAGAGGTGTTATAGTCAGCTTGCCAGGGTTTGTCTCAGTCTCCTGCTGCTGTTTTCCACTGCTATGGAAGAGGTGATATCCAGACCCTGCTCATGCCATGCTTTCTCCTGCCATCATAAAGCTTCCCCTTAAGACTGTAAATCCACTTCCCCCCCCCAACCCCCCCCAAAAAAAAACAAAAAAAAACCCAACCCTTTCCTTCCATGTGCTGCTTTTGGTTGGGTGCTTTACCCCAGAAATGAGATGGTAATTATAACAGAAAATTGGTACTAGTGGAGTGGAGTTGTTTTTTCTAGAAACCTGACTTTATGGCTTTGGGCCTATTTTTTTAGGCAAGCCCAACAGACTGCCTTTTTTATGTGAGAGTGAGAGAGGATGAGAAAGAGAGAGAGAGAGAGAGAGAGAGAGAATTGGCATGCCAGGGCCTTTGGCCACTGCAATCGAACTCCAGATGTGTGAGCCCCCTTGTGTGCATGTGCAACCTTGTGTGCTTGCATCACTATGAGTCTGGCTTATGTGGAACCTTGAGGGTCAAACATGAGTCCTTAGGCTTCACAGGCAAGTGCCTTAACCACTAAGCCATCTCTCCAGCCAGCTTTGGCCCTTTTGAATCTGATTCATGGGAGGAATGAGGACGGATTGGAAATCGTGGCCTAAGAGATGTCTTGCAGTACTCTAAGCAGAGCTTGATAGACCATTCTGGTCAGAGTTGAAAGATCTAAATGTAGTAAGAACTATGAACTGTGAGGCTTGGCTTGTGAGGGGAAGAAAGAGCTTTGTCCAGACTGGGCTAGATTTTGTGTGAGAGGCTTGCTGCATTCTACCTGTGTCATGAGAATCTGAGCAGGGTTGAATGTAGAAGAAATGTACTGGCATGTGCAGATAGATAGAACACAAAAGGAAATGAAAGTTGAGCAAAAGATAGCAGCCTTTTTCAGCTATAATTATTTGGAAGATTATCGCCATTGGGACTGGGCCTACACTGGAACAGCGGGAAGAATGCTAACTTTTGAAAGTAAGGAGCTAAAATGCTGAAGGAGTTTTCCTGTTCTTCAGAGTTGGCTTTATTCCCCCTTGGATTAACAAATTTGGTAGCCTACCTGGTACTATGGGAGTATACAACTGCAGGAAGGAAAGGGAAGAGTCATTGTATTTGCAATGTGGTTTGATTTTTGGATATGCCACTGGGTAATTTGAGTCAGAGTTGTTAGAGTTTCTGTGAGAAGGCCCAATGGAGCCATGAGGATGAACCATGGGTTGCAGTGGAGACCCCAGGATTATTGATATACCAGGACTGTGGAACAGCTGCCAAGAAAAGCTGCCAGTTCTGGATGGATTGCTCCCCAGGCTGTGAGAAGCCCAGCTGGAGGAGAAACTGGAACTGCCGAGATTTGCTCTGAGTCTCGGGTGGACATGGGACTGCACGGTTTGATGTTTGCCCTGCTTGTTTTGGATCTTACATTGGTTCCATCCTTCCTTGTTATGACCAATGCCATCTTTTGCATTGTGAGTGTGCCATTATGTTTTTTTTTTTTTTTTTGCAAGCTCACAGTTAAGAGACCTTTGACTATGGGGATGTTTTAACAGTGTTGAGATGGATAAAAGTTAGAACACTTTTAAAGTTGGACCAAATGTGTTACATTTTACATAATGGATGGTCATCAGTTTATGGGAACCAGAGGCACAATGTAGTGATTTGAATTAGGTGTCTCCCATAAACTCATATTTTCTGAATGCTTGGTCCTCAGCTGATGGCAATTTTGGAGGTGGAACCTTGTTGGAGAAGGTGTGTTATTCTGAGTGGACTTCGAGGTGATATAGACAGCTCCCCCTTGCTAGAGTTCAGCCCACTGTCTCACTACCGTTTTCCACCTGCTTTTGTCAAGGATGTGATGTATAGCCTCTGCTCTACTACGTTTTCCCTGCAATCATGAAGGTTCTTTTAAAGATTCGAAGCTAAAATAAACAACTTTCCCACCATTCACTGCTTTTGGTTGGGTGCTTTGTCCCAGAAACCTGAGAGTAACCACAAAAAGCCTGAAGGGTTCAAGAGGAGAAAGCATGTATAAAACTGGGGTGCCATTTAGAGCAGGACTAGGGTCTGTGGCCATCACTAAAGGGTCCTGTCAACCTCTCAGTACACTGCTGGAGAAAAAAGCAGCAGACTGAAGAAGTCACCCTGCTTCACACTTCTCCTGTTAGAACTCCCCATTGGCTGAGAAAAGCCAGAAGCAAGGGAGTCTATAATATGGTTCATGTGGTCAGGGTCCTGGGACAGTGGAGGGAGGATGAAGGGGAGAGTGGGTATGTGGGAAGGAGCAAATGAAGCCTCCAGAACATTCCACTTTGGTTAGTGCTTTACCATTTCCCCCTTAAAAGACATCTCCTTTTTAGTCACCGAGTAAGCTTACTTTCAAAAAGAGACTTCTGGGCTGTGAGAGATTGCTCAGTGGTTAAGTGTGTCTCCTGTGCAACCATGAGGGCTGAGGGGACCTGAAACCACAAGAGTTTAAGTCTCCACATCTCACATAAACAGCTGGCATGGGTTAAGACCATCTGTAACCCCCTCCATCTGGTGGAGGAGTACAGACCAGGGAATCACTGGGGCTCATGAATGGCAAACTCTGGAATCAGTAAGAGATTCCATTGCCAGGAAAAATAGGCAGATGAGTAATGAAAGGGAACACCTGATGTTTCCTCTGGCTGCTGCATGTAAGCCATAGGGCACTCCACCAGCATATACACATGCATACCACACACATAATACCACAATACTATATGCACATAAAAAGAAAAGTAAAAGAAGACTTCTTAGATCTCATCCTAAGCAATGACATTTATGGAATCACAGTTGGACGTGCTAGTTCTTGATACAGCACATGAAAATCAATGTGGAAATAGGAAGTGTGTGCATAAGTACTATGCTGTGGGAAGCTTGGCCCCACTTTAGGGCTTGGAGCTTGGTAAATGCCCAATACAATGGCCAGGTCTGTTGCTGGAAGTTCCAGATGAGTATTCAGTCAAATAGCTTGTGCATACCCAAATTATCACTTAAAATATATATGCTGCTGTCATAAACATGATATTTTCTCAATGTATTTTAAATACTTTCTTTCTTTATTTGCAACCAGAGAGAGATACAGAGGACAGAAACAGACAGAAAGAATGGGCATGCTAGAACCTCCAGCCACTGCAAATGAACTCCAGATGCATGTACCACTTTGTGCATCTGGCTTTACATGGGTACTGGGGAACCAAATCCAGGTCATTAGGCTTTTCAGGCAAGTGCCTTAACTGCTGAGCCATCTCTCCAGCCCAATCATTACATTTTTAATTAATTTATTTCCCTCTCTCTCTCTCTCTCTCTCTCTCTCTCTCTCTCTGTGTGTGTGTATTGCCATTGCAAACAGACACCAGACACGTGCCATATTTTGCATCCCGCTTTATGTGGGTGGCTGGGGCATTGAACTTGGGCTGGTAGGCTTTATAAGCAAGTGTTTTTAACAACTGAGCCATCTCCACAGCTGCCCAATGTATTTTTAACTGGGCATTCCTAATTTATAGGAAACATTATGTAAATGAATATTGTATATTAGTTTTACAACTGACCCATCTTAAGGAATTTGATTATTTGGCCCATTGATTTTTTTTTCATTAAATTCTCTTAGTTTTCTCCAGGCAAACAAGAAAATCATTAGGGAATCTTGATGAATTTTTCATTTTATTTCTGTTTAACATCTTCCAGTGGTTAGAACTTAAGGGGCAATGATGAACAATCATGGTGACATCAGGAATTCCTTCATTGTGCTTTATTTTAATGGAAATGCTTCTAGCTTTTGTTGTATCTTTTGGTAACCTTATTTATGAGAGACATTCTTTATCTTGTTAAGGAATGTCTTTATATTCCTAGTTGACTGAGAATTATTATCAGAATGGGTATTTGTCTTGTCAAATGCCTGCTAAACATCTATTGAAGCCTTACATTCGTGCAATAAATACTGCTCAATTAGGGTGTATAATTCTTTCAGCATAGGTTTTTTTTTTTTTTTTTCAGAATACTGAGATCTTGTTTGAATAAATTGAGAGTGTGTATGCCTGAAAGTCATGTTCAGGAATTTGAGGGACTAGAAAAGTACATAAAGTCAAAATATTTGTTATTTAATTTGAAGATGATAAATATGTAAGAATCCACTAGTGAAATGGTATGTTGTAATTACAGTAATGTCAAAAAGAACTCCCAACAAAATGGAAATACCCTCACTAGTTTGCAAGCTAGTGCCTTTTACCTCTAGAACCTTAGCAGCTGATCCAAGGATAGAGAGACCCAAAGTTGGAAGGTACTGCTTTTGGCTGACCTTGTGCCCTTTGAGGATAGACTTTCAGATGGAGATTAATGTTGTCCTTGTAGATTTTCTTGCCTTTCTGAAAGTTAGTCTAGCATCAGATTTTCATTTTTGTCTCTACTGGGAGTAGGCAAGTTTAGCCCAGGATGAGCAAGGATAATTAACTAAGCAAGTAACAAACCAAAAGCTAATGTAAAAGACTTGTGTGTGTGTCTGTGAGTGGGGGAAAGGCACATGAATATTCATGAATGGGAAGTGCCTCATGTTTGTGATCTGCATAAATCTAGGTCACCTTCTTGTCCACCTCACCTAGTGCATATTCAGAAGGAACACCACTGTAATGATCTAAAATAACTGAATAATTGTTTAAATATTTTACTGTAATTTCCACAAAATGCAAAGAAGACATGCCATTTATAGCATACATACAATTAAGTTCCTATTCATTCATCTTTCTCCTGAAAACTCCATTTCATCACAATCCAAGAGTTGACCCCTCTCTCCCTCTCTCTCGCTAGAAGTCCTTAGGTTTTTTTGCTCCAGACAGCCTGACCTGTGCCTCATTTCATCTTCTAGATCCATTTTTATCTCTTTCTTGAAGTTGCCAAGTCTACATCCTTTTCCACTGCAAATGAATTAAGTGCTTTTGGGTTCAGCCTTGTCAGGCAGTTCCAAAATCTGTACGATGGTACTCAACAATGATCAGGAAAAAGGCAAAACCATTAGTAGGTAGAGTTTTCATTTCATTTTGTTTTGTTTCCCTAGGACATATGAAAAGGGGAAAAAAATCTCCCAAACTTCTGCATTCAACCAGGACTTTAATTTTCTCCTCTGGTAAACATTTCACCACGTTCTGCCCTACCTCCACTGAGGCAATTATAGAACAGCCAATAAACAACAAAGAAGTCAAAAACAGAGACCCAGGGAGTCTAGGACTTGGAAAAGGAATTCTGTCTGTAATAGAGTGTTGGGCCTTTTGGCAAAATTATGGTTACAAAAAGTGCCGTCTCTTCTACTTGGCCTGGTTCCCTTGAACCTGAGTCTTCCCAAAAAGTATCATTAAGTTCTTAAGAAAAAGGTACAGGAAGAAAAGGACATCAAACAGTCTTTCTGCCTCTTAAAGCTGGAGGGGTTTCAAGAGCTGAGATGCATCTAGAAGAAAGAAGACGCCCTGCTTGCCATGGGTAGTTTCTGGCCTGCCCCTTAACCTCTGCCTCTTCCCTCCCAGTATCTAAAGCCCAGAAACCCCCTCCAATAGAGTGATGAGGCTATTTTTAAAGACCAGGCATACTCAGAAGGAATAATGACTTCTCTTCTTCTCCACCCTGTGCCAATCAGTGACTCATCAACCATTTTCTAAATGACTATGTTTTCATTCCCCGGTTTCCTTCACAGTGCAATATTAGAGAAGATTAAATGCAGCCCCTAGCTGCCTCCCTCCACTTTTCTGCATCTTGTTTTAGAGATGTTAATGTCCCCAAAATAGAAGTGTTTCATTGAATGCTGATTATTTAGTGACAAGTGAAACACACTCTCTCTCTCTCTCTCTCTCTCTGCTGTTAGGAAAAAACCTAAAGCCTTCCTATAGGAAGAGGATGGGTGAACAGATAAAAACAAGGTGTAGTCAGGTGTGCTGGTGCACATCTTTAATCCCAGCACTTGGAAGGCAGAAGTAAGAGGATCGCCATGAGTTCCAGACCAGCCTGAGACTACATAGTGAATTCCAGGTCAGCCTGGACTAGAGCAAGATACTACCTCAAAAACCAAAAGGAAAAAAAAAAATGAGGTAGAACCTTGGACTATAAAAAAATGTGGCATCTCTTCTCTTTCTCTCTCTGTCTCAAATAAATATTTTTAAAAATGGCTGGAGAGCTGGCTCAGTGGTTAAAGGCACTTTTCCCCCCCAAAGACAGATGGCCTGTGTTCAGTTCCCCAGTACCCATGTAAAACCAGATGCAAAGTGGCACATGTGTCTGCAGTTGATTTGCAATGGCTAGAAGCCCTGGTGCACTTATTCTCTCTTTCTCTCTCTCTCTTAAATAAATAAATATTTTTTAAATGTGGTATCTCAGCAAGATCCCATTATGTACCTCACATCCTCAAATCTAGGTACACCATTTATTAAGGACCCTGGTTACCCTTAGGATAGTTATTTCACTTCATGCAGTTCTCAGACTGACAAATAATATTTGTTTCCCCTTATGAGCACTTTCTGTCAGCTTTCTCCCACTTCTACCCCCAGCACCTTTTCCTGCTCTCCTCACAATATCATCTCAAGTTCCCTGTGGTCCTCTTGGCTGCCATAGGAAAACTATTTATTTACTAGGTTTCTTTCTTCCTATTACCTTTCTAAGATGTGGCTATTTACAAAATGAAGCTTGCATTTTGTCCCAAGGACAATGAGAGGGTTGGAATAGTGAACGTAAACTCATTGCCATTTCTTGGACAATGATATCTACTGCTACTAGCCCTGTCTTGACAAAAATCTCACCTAATACCAGTGTCCCCATTGGACTGTGCCAGGGGTCTTCTGTTTGCCCTTCTCCAAATATGATACTGGAAGGGGTTTGGGGGTGACCTGTGTCTCAAACAAAGACTTGAACAAGACACATAGCAGCAGTAGGGTTGTGAGCATGCTATGTTTGGAACATAGATGAACATGCTTATGGCTCTCCATAATGTCATAATGTTTGGAATAATAATATGTTCACAAGGTATGGCAGTTTTAATGGCAGAAATTTGCTAGATATACTTCCCTTAATCGCCCTGGCCGAGGCAAACCCACTGTGGAGGTGTGAGTGTGGAATGTCCCATGGCCTTATGTGTTTATGCCTGAGCCTCATACTTAATCTCCAGCTGTGGTGACTTTGGGAAGAGGAGTCTTGCTGGAGGAGGTGTGTGCTAGCCCAGCCTCACTTGCCAGGGCTTGGTAGCTCACTCTTGCTTGTGTGGAGATGTGACCCAGGCTTCCTGCTCAGGCCTGTCATGCTTCCCTTGTCATGATGAAGCTTGCCCTGGAACCTGTAAGCTCGAGATAAGGATTTTCCTTCCTTAAGCTTCTTCTGGTTGCATTTTGTCCCAAGAAAGTAACTAAGGTAACTGCTGCACATGGGTTCTTTAACTCCATTCTCAAGTACTAATGTTAACTCTCAAATCACACAGTAAATATATGGATTACAGAATGGCTACAAAGAGTTAAAGGAGACAATGAGTTTGAAAGAAGTCTGAGCAACCAGAGCAGGAAAACTGGCAGACATGTAAAAAGTCTCTGTATTGATAAGAAAACCTGCTGCAGCAGTCAGAGGCGAAGGACAGGACCAGGTCCAGACAAATGGACAATATATAGATATTAGGTCCACCTGGACAAACAGGTGGAGAGGTAGATGGCAAATCAAGGACCAAGCTGAGCTGAAGTCCCTGTAAGAATTGAGTGGTACCTGATGCACACAGTACGTGGTCAAATGTCAGGCCAGTGGGTTCATTGCCATCACAGTGCTAGGTGTCCACTTCTTTATGGGGCCCAGGTGAGAAAGTTACATTATCTCCTCAGTATGCTGTGTCCAACATGCTATTGGGCCTGGCTTTTTTTTTTTTTTTTTTTGGTTTTTCGAGGTAGGGTTTCACTCTGGTCCAGGCTGACCTGGAATTAACTATGTAGTCTCAGGGTAGCCTTGAACTCTCGGCAATCCTCCTACCTCTGCCTCCCGAGTGCAGGGATTAAAGGCGTGCGCCACCACGCCCGGCTAGGGCCTGGCTTTTTTGATATGACTTTAAAACATCCTGTACTCATATAGTCCCAGTTCACCTAATACATTTATAAGGTGGCACTGTCTCTGCTTCCAAAAATAATTCATTTATCAGTCTGTGCTACATGGGTCATGCCAGACACATGGTGCCACTGACGTGTCCATCCAGGTACAGAGTTCCCAAAATGAGTCAAAAGCTGTTTGAAAAATATCGTTTCTAAGGACAAAGCAAAATCTGGGGGAAAAAACCACACTGTTTTACACAGTATAGAGTAACCCAGAGCAGGGCACTGCCTGGTCTTAACAAGTATATGTATTTTAAAAAGCATATTATACACTCCACAGGATAGGAGAGGGCTTGGAGCAAGCATGCAGCTCCACAAGCCTTGTTTGCTCTTCTCTGCCCTGCTTGACCTATTCTGTGCTAGAAGCTTCATCTATGTGGATTATGTGAGCAGAGCTGCCTATTCAGGCTTACAGTTGGGCTTGAACCATGGAAGGTCCTGAAAGGAGATAGACAGTGGGGAGTTGGGCTTGGAAGGACAGTGAGGTTCAGGTATCTATTCTTCTCTCCTCCCTCTTTGCCTTGATTCTGTCCTTCACCCCAAGGTCACTATTTCTTTCAAGGAAACATGCCTCTCTGTCTCTTCATTCTCTGGCAGCCTCTCCTTCTCTTTGGGCCTAGGGATAGATAGTAAGAGCTTTGTGCTGCTTGCCCCGCCTTGCATTGTCTCCATTTGCTGCTATTGTTCAAGGTCTCTCTTGGTTTAAAAAAGGTGCTTCAGGGCTGGAGAGATGGCTTAGAGGTTAAGGCACATGCCTGAGAAGCCTAAGGATCCAGGTTCGATTCACCAGGTCTCACTTACATGCATCTGGAGTTTGTTTGCAGTGACTGGAAGCCCTGGCACGCCCATTCTATCTCTCTCTGTGTCTCTAATAAATAAATAAAAATAAATCTTTTAAAAAATAAATAAAATAAGCCGGGCGTGGTGGTGCACGCCTTTAATCCCAGCACTTGGGAGGCAGAGGTAGGAGGATCCCTGAGAGTTCGAGGCCACCCTGAGACTACATAGTTAATTCCAGGTCAGCCTGGACCAGAGTGAGACCCTACCTCGCAAAACCAAAAAATAAATAAATAAATAAATATAAATAAATAAATAAAATAAAAATGGTTCTTCAAATCCTCCTCATTTGAATGTGTTCATCAGTTTCCTGTTGAGATCTTTACTGGACTTATCTACACTCACCCCAGTCGTTGGCCTTACAGTTTTCTATTTTTTTCTCTCTCCTCCTGCATGACTTCTGGGCATCTGCTGACCTTTTGGGAAATAGCACTAAAAGGCCTTTCAGGAGCAGCAGTGAGCCTATCTGGAGCAAGTAGCACGGCCTCTCAACTTATCACCCCCAGAAGTCTTCATACATGTTGTCTATGGGTGATATGCTCTCTAACATTGGTAAGAAAGTATCAGGGCTGGTGTGGAGCTAGAATCATAACTATGGCTCAAATCCTCTGTGTTCCATTGTACAAGTCTTGAGCCTGTAAGATTTCTTAGTTCATGAACCATCCACAGATCATCTAAGGCCACACTGATTGCTACAGCAATAGAATCCCAATAATCATAATTATAATCAGCCTAATGGCTATCAATTACTGAGTGCCAACTCTGAATCAGGCAATGTACCTGCTTCTTGCCTCACTAAACTGAACGGAAGTTTCCATCTCTTTTTTGTTTTTTCAAGGTAGGGTTTCACTCTAGTCCAGGCTGACCTGGAATTCACTACGTAGTCTCAGGATAGCCTCAAACTCAGGGTGATTCTCCTACCTCTGCCTCCCAAGTGCTGGGATTAAAGGCGTGAGCCACCATGCCCAACTTCCATCTCATTGTTTTTTTTTTTTTTTTTTTTTTTTTTTCAAGGTAGGGTCTCACTCTGGTCCAGGCTGACCTGGAATTCATTATGTAGTCTCAGGGTGGCCTCGAACTCACGGCGATCCTCCTACCTCTGCCTCCCAAGTGCTGGGATTAAAGGCGTGCGCCACCATGCCCGGCTCTGTTTTTTTTTTTAAATATGATTTTTAAAAATATTTTTTATTTATTTGAGAGAGTGAAAAAGGCAAAGAGAGAGCGGGAAAGAGCACCAGGGCCTCCAGCCACTGCAAATAGACTCCAGATGCATGCACCTCCTTGTGCATCTGGCTTACGTGGGTCCTGGAGAATTGAACCAGGGTCCTTTGGCTTTGCAGGCAAACGCCTTATCTGCTAAGCCATCTCCCCAGCCCCCATCTCATTCTTAATAGTTGCCTTCCCACAGGATTTGGGAAAAGGATATATCAAATCCCAGCCCATTCCCAAGTTGACCCATGGCTCCATTTCTAAATCATGTGTTACTTCCCATTTCTCCAGGAAGAAAGGTAAACTTCTCTGTGTGCAGATGCGGAGCCTTGCAGAAGCCTTCCCACCAGTAAATTGCTGCACTCTCTGCAAAGATTTCTGGGAGCTTTAGGAATTGATTGGGAGTCCTAACCTTCACTTTCATCCAGAACATATCCAGATTGGTATGTGGGTCTGCCAGTCAATGCTGAAGGTTTGAGGTGCAGCAAATGAGGATACCACCTGTGAAGGGAAAAGTGTCAAACTATTGGAACACTGGAGGAATTTAGTTGCCATAGGGCCCATTCTGGTTCCCCTTCTTCCTCAAGTTGACTCTTCTCTGTGGAAGCCCTGTCTTATTCAACTTCTGCTTCTCTGCCTTTGGACCTGTCATCTACTACAGGCTATATCTCATTGCAGGAAGTGTGTTTTCTTTTTCCTCAGGAAAACCACGACTCCAGTGTGATCTAGTCACCAGAACACCTCTGAGGACTCCCCTAGGTACTAGACTGTCCACACTCCTTCAGGACCTGCATGCTAGAGAGAGATAGAGACCTGCCTTTATTCTTCAGTCTGGCCAGCAGTGCTTGTAGAGTTCTCTCTCATTTCTCAAGGATGAATATTCATTCTCAGGGCCGGCGCAATCCAGATCTAGAAGGAGCTAGAACTCTCTTTCCCTGAGTGCCCGGATGCTTTGCAAGTCCTCACTTCTTCAGTATACTTGGTACATCACATCATGACATGATGAAAATTGATCATTTTTTCCCTTTCAGGTTGCTTACTCTTGGGTCTATGACCACCTTTTCATCTCTGCAAAGTCCCAGTTAGGTATGGAAGTGACCACATTGGATTGCTTGAATAAGCTTACTCTTCTGCCCACTCTGTCTCACTGGGTGAGAGCATGATTTCATGTCTCATGTCTCATGTACATGAGCTCTAGAAACTCAGTCTTCTTGGGACTGAGATTCCTTCTCCACATTCTCTGCCCTAGTAGACAGGCCATCAATCTTCTTTTGACCTAAGGGATTGACCTGCCTCCCCCTTCTCGAATTACATCTATCACATAGTCCTGGTGATGCTATCACTTTATCTATTTCTGGAATCTGCTCCCCGCTTCTCAACTACCTCCACCACTGCCAATCCACCCCATCACTTCCTGCTATCTGCCATTACTAGTGACTTCTTCATCAATAGTAAGTGGTCATGCCTCCTCCAACTAATCTGTAACCTCCACAAGGGCAGGAATCCTATCCTGCTATATCCTTTGTGCGTAGCACAATGCCTGGGATGTGGTAGGTTCTCACTGCTTATTTGCTGAACAAATGAATAAATGGCTGAGTCCAATTCACATACATTGAAGGCTGGGAGAAAAGATGTCTAACATTATCTTGCAGATGGCAAACTGTCATGGAAAACTTGCTGAACAAATAAATGGTTTTTGCTCAAGGCTATATAGCTAATTAGTGGCCATGCTTAAATCAAGTCAGCTTGCTTCATTTGATTTTGTATCTTGGCTGCATATTTGAAACACCTGGGAGGTTTTAAGAAATCCTGAGGTCCAGACTGTACCCTAAACCAATTAAACTAGAACTTCTTGGTGGAGGTAGGAGTAGGGTCCAAATATTATCCTTTTTCTAGTTTCCAAAATGATTCTGATATGTAGCCAAGATTGAGAACCATCCTAAGTCATGATGTAGGGTCAAGGTCATCCCATGTTTCTATTCTTACTATATATAATATAAAAGAAAAAGTTTGAGAAAAATTAAAAAAGCTTTCTGAAGGAATGAACCATTTAAGTTTACACAACTAGAAATAATGGTGAGAGAAAGGGTGCATGACATCATGTTGGATTGGGACCCACTATGTAAGAACCAGCATAAGTTAATCTCTAAAAGTAAATCCTAAAGTCAGAGAAGTCATTTTGTAAGGTGAGACACAGAAGAAAATAAGCAATGGAAATATATTTAAGACTAGTTACTAAGAGGCTATTACCTAATAACCCTTTCTGACCATAGTAAAGTGGCTCCAGGGATTTGAGAAGAGCTCGTTGCTTTAGTCATTTAAAATGGGCAAATCTCCAGCTCTGTTTACCAAGGAAACTGTTTTAGACAATGATGGATAAAAAGCCATACGAAACTTTTTATCCAGCAACAGACATCACCTTGGATAGCAGCACTACTTGGTGGTTCATTTTCTCCCAGGAGCATCGAATTCTTACATCATGGTCGCTTTTCAGAACTGCTGGTTGTGAAGCTGGAGATCATGGCTTAAAAGAGGAGTGAGAAATGAAAGGATGGATGGCTTGTCCAGGGAATGCTTTAAGTCAGTGTTTTCCCTTGCTTAGAGCTCCTGACTCTGAGTCCTAGGCTATACACTTTTAATACTACTTTAACCATCTAAGGCTAATTTCATTTAATTAAAATTTATAGTGATAACATCTTCGATCCATTATAGCAGTTCTTAAAAGATAAGGAAACAGCACAGTAAATGGCATCCAATAGCACAGAATTGGATTTACTTTAGCATATTTGCCATATAGATAGATGATAGGTAGGCAGGCAGGTAGGTAGGTAGGTAGGTAGGTAGGTAGGTAGGTAGATACTACTATTATAATGGAAGATCCTTGAGTATCACTACTCAGTACTATCTGTAATGCTTCGGATGTGGAAGATGCCCCAAGACTCACGTGATTGAATGCTTGATCCCAAATTGGTGGTTCAATTTGAGAAGTTTGTAGAACCTTGAGGATGTAGAGCCTTGCCAGAAGAAATAGGTCACTGGAGTGGGCCTTAAAGTGTTACAGTCCAATCTGACTTGGTGAGCTCTTTTTCTACTTTCTTCCTGCTGATGTGAAGAGCTGTCTGCTCCTGTTGTGTTTTCCCCATAATGATGAAACTTCCCCTCAAAACTACAAACCAAAATAAACCCTTCTCTCCTATTAGCTATTTTTGGTTGGGTATTTTATCCCATCAACAAAAAGTAACTGCTACTATGGTCAGTACTTCTATCTGTAAAGAAATGTCCAGAGGGATCTTCCAAAGCTATGAAAAAGTATGGGCTCAACTATCAATCAGTTCTAGGCTTTATTACTCAGTTGGCATATATGGGAGAATAAGACTAAGGAGGAAGAAAGTTCATAGTGCTTTTAGAGCTTTACTAAGATGAAATCTTGTGTTTTCCAAGGAGAGAGGGGAACAAATCAAAGTTATTGTTAAGCTGCTGGAGCTGGTCCAAATTGAAACATGTTAAATAACCTTAAGATCACACATTTACCTTCATTTTATACTTTGCTTTATACTTATAGAATAGACATAATGTACAGTGTGCATTTGAACATTAAAAACAGGGCTGGAGTTATTGCTCAGTGGTAGAGAACTTGCCTAGCATGTGCAAAGCCTTGGGTTCAATCTCTACCACAAGAAAAAAGAAAAGGAAATTGACACTAACATTAAAACAATAAAATAGCATTCAAGAACTTAGCTTGGATTGACATTAAATCTATTATGTAGAAACATGTAATCATAGAATTCAAAGGGTCATTCAATTCAATACCTTCCTCCTAGGAATTTAAATATTTAAATATCAAGATGTTGAGTGTGAAGACAGGTCATTGTAAAATATTTCCAAGGCTAGAGAATCTGTAAACTCAGCTCAGGGTTTCTGTAGTCAAGAGACTCCTGTAGTTTGTTTATTTCACACCTGCTTTAGTCATTTTCATTATATCTAAGGCTTTAAATAAATAGCTATTTGTTTATTTATACTGAGGATTGAATGTTAGGCCTTGCACATGCTAGACTTGTGTTCTACCACTGAGCTACACACCAAACCAGTTTTCATTTTTAAAAATATTATTCATTTATGTGTGTATTTATTTGAGAGAGAAGACCATAGAGAGACTGAGAGAGAAAGAGAGAGAGAATAAGCATGCCAGGGCTCCCTGCCACTGCAAACAAATTCCAAACACATGTACCACTTTGGGCATCTGGCCTTACATAGGTTCTAGGGAATAAAACCCAGGCCTTCAGGATTTGCAAACAAGCACCTTTAACCACTGAGCAATCTCTCCAGCCCCACTTTTATTTTGTTAAACTTTTGGAATGGTGTCATTAAGTTGCCCAGCCTGGTGTTGAACTTGCTTTGTGCTCTGGATTGGCATTGAGACCACAATTTTCTTGCCTAAATGTCTTGCACAGCTGGGACTATAGACCTGTACCACTAGGCATGTCAGAAAAGAAGTTTATTTAGTTCAAAGTTTTAGAGGAGGAAAGTCCAAGATTAATGGTTTTATCAGTTTCCCCTCTAGTGAAGATCTATAGCAAATGGCATATGAGAATGCACTCAAGAGGGAGAGATCACCTGGCAAGAGAAAGGAAGCCAGAGTGGGAGGAACCAATAATGACCTCCCACTAGGACCCACCTCTTAAAGGTCTTCTTCCCCTTCTCTCTCTCTACCTTCTCTCTTTCTCTGAGACAGTGTCTTATGCATCCCAAGCTGGCCTTGAACTTGCTATATACTCAAGAATAGCCTTCAACTTATTATCCTTCTGCCTCCACTTCTAAATGCTAGGATTACAGGCATGTACCACTACGCAGTTTATGTGGTGCTAGGGAAAAAACATAGGGCTTTTTGTATGCTAGGCAAGCACTCTACCAACTGAGTGATGTCCCCAGTCTGCTGTCTCTGGACATTGCCACACGAGGGCCAAGCTTTCAACATGAACACTTGAGGGACATACTCCAACCATATTTACACCTAGCAACACTTTTTCATACTCTTTTTTTTTTGTTGTTGTTTTTTTTGTTGTTTTTTCGAGGTAGGATCTCACTCTAGCTCAGGCTGACCTGGAATTCACCATGTAGTCTCAGGGTGGCCTTGAATTCACCACGATCCTCCTACCTCTGCCTCCCAAGTGCTGGGATTAAAGGCATGTGCCACCACGCCTGGCTTTTTATACTCTTTTTTACTGAATTAAATCAAGTTCTTCTTGCTTAGGAAAGAACCACAGTGTAACAAGCCCTAGGGCAGAAGGAGGGACCATAGGCTATAAACAGTTTAATCGTTGCAAAAAAGTGGTTACCTTAGGGTCTTGCAATGAAAGAATGGGGCACTGGCTTGCCTTTGAATACTTAGGGCTTATTGTCCAATTATCTACTAATCTAATGAAAGATTAAGTTTCCTAGGTATGCTACAAATTCAACCTCGGCTTTTGATGGAAAAATCATGGTCATTCAGGTCATCCATGCCTTTAAAAATCAGTTATCTCAGAGTTTCCATTATATAGTTACTTGAACATTTTGCAAAGTGACAACGCCTTAAATGTTAAAAGAACAAACATTTTATCCTTTTGCGTGGTGATTAATAAAAGAACAAATTTAAGCAAATACTGTTTAATTTTAAATTGATAAGTAATTAAAGGTCATACTATGAAGTGCAGCTTGGTGCAACTTTTACTACAATCCACATTGCCTGGTCAACTTTCAGCATTTCCTTACTGATCTAGTAACAGGATTTAGTTATCTTAAATTTCTTATCTAAGTAAAAGGAGACTGTTGACAAATTAGATTTAATTGATATACTGCTTTGTATATCATTCTGAAACTGAATGTACATTCAAAAATCAAAATAAATATTTTTAAGACATGATATTAATTCATCTTGTGATTTTTATTTTTTAATTATTTATTTTGAGAGAGAGAGAGGAAAAAAAGAGAGACAATGTGTGCAACAGAGTCTCCAACCATTGCAAATGAACTCCAGATGCATGTGTCACTGTGTGTATCTGGATTTATGTGGGTACTGGGGAATAGAACCTGGGCCATCAAGCTTTACAAGTAAGGGCCTTTAACCCCTGAGCTGTCTCCACAGCCCCACATCTTGTGCTTTTAATGTCTAACATATTTTGAGGTTTTAGAAATGATAATATAAGAGGGAATTTTTGGGTGCTATTATTTATAACACATCATAAATGAATAAATCATTATCTTTCTAAATTTAACATTAGTTCTTGATGTACCAGAAACATTCTGATGGAGACATAAGATTCAGAGGAGATTTTTTCATAATTATTCCAATTTTTGTGTTGCACTTTCACTTGTATTTGATGTTAAAAGTCTTTATGAGCTTTTTAAAAACAATGGCCAATTGGGGGTCAAACTAAGTGATTTATGATTAGTAGTGAGAACTCTTAGGACATTATACTCCTCAAAGCACATCCCTTAAGTTTCTACCAGCCTTAATTGAAACAAGGTGCTTTTCTGAAGGTTTGTTCAAACAAGGAAGCACAAAATGTTATATTCTTTATTCCTAAAATAAAATTGGAGGTAGATACTGTCTTAGCTTAGGTTCCCATTAGCAAAGCCTAATGTAGGGGATTTTTTTTGGTGCAGAAGATTTAGTGATGGAGTGTGAAGGGGAAGTCTGTGAGGTGGGGGAGGAAGTGAGTAGAGGGGAGAGCACGGAGCAAGGGTGGTGATTCGGGAAAAGGCTGGCCTCAACTGGATGCCACGGAAAACTGCAGAGTGAGAATGCCACCAGCATAGGTTTGTTTTGCATTGTGCTGTGAAGTCATTGGAGAGCTGCCATCAAGGAGGATGTCACCTTCAAGGTGGCTCCCACAAGAATCAGGAAATCCCTCAGTTCATGGCAGAGAGGCAAGGCAGGGCACTCTGGCCAAGTGAAGGAAATCTGGAGGGCCAATCATCATCTGCTCCAGACAAAATTCCTTTTGATTACTTATAACTATGGGATTTCACTAGAACCATCTCTTAAATGTAAAACTATTTTTAACACTTGATTTAAAAAAATAAATAAAAAAATTAAAAAAACCACTTGATTAATATGACTTAATTATCTTTCCCCAGTTGGAAGAAATGTTTTTGCCAGGATAGGTCTTTCTTTAATTTCTAAATGAATCTTTGGTTTCTAGAACAGTCATGGACACATAGAAGGAGTTTTATTTTGGTAGTGTTTGTGGATTGATCCTAGGGCCTTACATTTGCTAGATAAGCAATCTGTCACTAAGCTACGTCCCCAGTCCTAGTAGGCATTTGTTGAATAGCTTCTGTGGAAGAAATGAATCATACAGATCCTAAACCTGAGTCTTCCAATTTTGTGGCATTTATTTTAGAAGTAACTGATACTTCTGTCAGTCAGAACTTCATCTGAGTACATCTATTGTAGGTTATTTTTCCCACCGTATAAGAAGTCTGGAGAGGAGGAACCTGAATACAGGACACTTTATATCTCAGGAGCTTTCTCTCCTTTGGCTTGATCCTACTTTGCATATGCCTTTCATCCTATAAATGACACAGTCTCTGACAAGTCTTTCCACCTCAGTCTGGAGTCTATTCTCCAAGGTCAAAGCAGAATAAAGAAAGGGACAATGCTTATGTTATGTTATCAAAGGAAATATGTGTCCAGAAACTTGTACTAAATAACTGCATAGATGTCCTTGTCCAGAACTGTGTCATCTGGAGGGAGGACAGATTGGTTGGTGCTATTGCCATCTGGAACAAACTTGGGATTCTGTGAGGAAGGAAAATGAGAATAATGTATAAATATCTGTCAGGGTAGCAAAACCACCTGAGGCCTATAGGTGTTGAAAAATAAGTATCCCCTTCTTTAACAGCAACTAAGGCCAAATTAAAATAAAATGGATAATATCTTTTATACTCAGATCTCTTGTTCTGCTTTCCCATCCTTGTATCATAGCTTTTTTTTTTTTTTTTTTTTTTTTTGAGGTAGGGTTTCACTCTAGCTCAGGCTGACCTGGAATTCACTATGTAGTCTCAGGGTGGCCTGGAACTCACAGTGATTCTCCTAACTCTGCCTCCCGAGTGCTGGGATTAAAGGCATGCACCACCACACCCAGCTATTGAGTGGAGAAGTTGTCTCCCAAGTTAGTTGGAGGGAAATACTTTCAATACATTCCACTTCTTCTTTCAATAGAAATTTTGTGCAATTGTTTATTTTCATCTTGGTGGCCTGGTATTCAGCTGTATACTTGTGAATGAGTCAAATGGTCACCTCACTTCTTTTTCTCTTCAGTAGATAATTTAGGCTCCTGAGATGTTTCTGCCAACATCCCTGTTATTATAGAAGACTCCTAGGTGCTCTTATGCCTTGTGGTGAGTCTTGTGTTTCTCCATGGAGAAGCTTTCATTATTTCCAGACTTGTACTGAATCCATTATGAGACCACTGAGACATGATGAGAAATAAAAATGACTATTTCGTGCACTGGGCTGTTATTCCTGGATTTTTACAATTGAGGTGGAGAAAGAACATACCTCCAAAAAATAATTTAAGAGACATGGCTTGTTGGTTGTCTCACATTTGATCCCAAGAGTCCTGTAGCTCATGCGCAAATATGAAAAGGCCACATAAATTTCAGTGACATTTTGTAGTTAAAAATCTCCTGCTGATGAAATCACTGTTCCCATCAAGGGTCATCTTGGCCCACAATTTAAAGGCTGGCCCTACCAGTAGAGTGCCTTTGTGCCAAGAGTTCTGCATTTCCATTTACCACTTTCTTCCTCTGAGTGGTGGGTCATGCTGGGCTTGGATTGGTGTGTTGACCTTTTTCTGTTTTGTGTTCCCCATTCATAAAATTGGCTGTACTTTTTGGTTGTACTGACATGGAGTCAAATATCCTGATCCAAAATGCTTACCTAACACCAGCAACATCATTTATGAGGGCAAGACATCATTTCTGCAAGCAGATTTTTTAATTACATTAAACAGTTGGGTATAAACCCCTTCCCTTCCCAAAAAGGACTCATTCCTTATTTCCATTGGCTATATATACCTTTGTTGTTTGTTTGTTAAAGCCCTTCTAATGAAATAACGTACATTATTCCAGTGAGCTTTCTATGGCAATGTCAACTGGTTGTACACCCACATAAAATATCCTCTGGTTTTCTTATTAGATTTCCTAACATGCCATTGTTGTACCATTAAGATTTAATGGCCTGGGAAGGAGCAAGGATACACTATTATACAACTCTTGGCAAAGCCAACTCTGGTGTAGAAAAGTCATTAAGTTTCAGGAAGTTTTAACTTTCTTGCACCTCATTTCTTATCATTAATGCAAGGTTTTTCTATTCTTACTGGGTCTCCTGATTTTGTAAAGGAAATAGACGGAGAGAAAAGGGGCGGTGGGGGGAGGAGGGCGAGGAAGACACACAAATCATACACAGTCGTTTCCAGTGCCTGCACTTACATCAGTGATTAATCAAACTAATGGGGAGTTCTAATTCGGTGCTTTGCTACCCTTAAGCCCTGTAATTGCGGTGTGTCTGAACCCAAAGGAAACACGTTGCGCTCTGCGTGTCCAGGCGCATAGCTTTTAAATCTTCATAACTCTGTAATTACTACAGTGCTTTCCTTCAAATCTGGCTCAATTTCACTTCCTTAATGAGCACTACCATCTTGATAAAGTTTGAAGCTTGCTGCCTCTGCTGTTCACAAGGTCTCCATCCCCAGACTGATAATGTGAATGGCAGATTTTGCTCTTTCAAGTTCCTCTCCAAGAGTTGATTGATTTCAGGACCACCAGAGTCACAAGCACTTCTGGGTTCAGGCTCGAGCTGCGTGTTTTCATCACAGAAGGGTGGTTAGAGAGCAAGTTCTAAGCAGTTAAAAGGGGAGGAGGCATGGGAGGCTTATGAACCCCTGGAGAATGGCTGTTTAGCTTTATTAGTGCCATGTGCCCTAGAGACTGTGGTTCTCCTTACTCAATTGAAGACTTTCCTTATAGGAAATATATTAAAACTCTCCCACTTCCTCTTTATAAACTGAACCCTGCCAAAGAGTGAAAATTACAAGTCAGCTTTTTTTTTTTCTTTTTTTATTTTAAGGCAACCTAATTCCCACATTCTTTACTGCCTGGTTTTCAGAGTTTTTTTTTTTTTTTTTAAGACTTGTTGGAAATGCCATTTAATTATTCTAGTGTGAAGCACATCTTCTCTTTTACCATGTAATGATGCTCAGACCCAGCTTTAGTGTTTGGGTGTGTAAGCTGTGGGACCTAGCACTGAAGCCTGGGCTCCTTTAAGAATCCCTGCTCCAGCCTGCATTCCTTCAGACAATGCTAAACACTCCATGATTCTGGATACCACTTAATTCTTATCTCTATTACAGTTTGCCTTGCTTTGCACTACAATCATTTGTTTACACATCTGTTTACACCACTAGACTGCACCCTTCCAGAGGCATGTTTATGCTTTCTTTCCTTTTATATCTCTAGCTTCTCACAGAAACCCAATAAATGTTTGCACTCAGTAAACAGAAGTACCCAGCAAATGTTTGTTGCTTAAGCAATGGAACTGGAGTGAAGTGAGTATAACTCCATTGTTACTCACTGTCCCCATCTGCTTTAACTCTGTCAGTTAGTTTGAATTATGCATTCACAGTTCTGACTAGATCCAGATTGGGCATGTTTAAAATTATACTCAGTTGTAAAATGTGAGGCTAGGGCTTTAGAAAATAAGAAGAACTTCATCCGTTAGAAACAATGTGAGTACTCAACAATTGTCTGCAAGGCAAGCTAAAAAGAGCGATCACGATCAGAATCATGCTGGGTTCCACAGTCTTTGGCATTTTGGGGAAACCATTTGATATTATTGATCCTTTTGCTCACATTTCTTTGTCAGTAAAATGCATAGAGAAACCCGTATATTTCAAATGTGGGAGTTAAATGAGAGAATCCTTGAGGAAGAGAAGCACAAGTTAACACAAAGGAAACTTTCAGATATTGTCTTTTTCTTTCCTTGAAACTACACTTACGATGGATGGATATATATATTTGTTATATATACATATATATGTTAGATTTATAATGGCTTAATATCATTTTAAAATTTGTAGGTTTTTAAGAACATTTTATTGAGAATTTTTATATGTAAACAAACTATAATTTCATTATGATCAAATTATATACATAAACAAAGGGCCCATTAAATTTTTTTTGTCCCCTTTCCTCTCCCATTCCACTGAATTCCTTATTTCCAACTAGTCTTTTTTCTGTTTTTAGATTTCTTGCCCTCACCATCATCCATGTCAAAATGTTGATGGGCTCAATATTGCACAAGTCTTGTGGAGGTAACCACAGCTGACAGTCACTATGAGGTCACCAATGTGATGCTCACATCATGTCCATAGGATAGTGTCCCAATGTACCTGTCCCCACTCTCTGGCTCTTAAATTCTCTCTGCCCTCTTCTTAAATATTCCCTTAGTATTGGAAGGCATGATAAAGATACCCTATTTAGCACTGAGCACCCAACAGCCTGTGGTTATATAATATCTTGATATATTAATGATTATAGTTTCCCACAGTGTTTCATGGGAAGATAGGTACACAAGGCCAAATTCAAGGTTCTTGAACTGAAAAAAAAAAAAGCTTGAGCTTTTAAACTTGAAAAACAAAGCTATGAAGGCTTTAACTATATGAAATTTATTGCTATAAATTACATATATGGAAGAATGCACACCTCTTCTGACAAGATGGCATATAACATTGGGCTTCTGCCTTTTTCCTCTTACCTAGTAAAGCTAAAGGAGAAAAGGATGTGAGTGAATCCCAGAGCTCAGCAGCTAACAATAACCGAGGGATAATTTCTCTGGAAACTGAAAGTGGCGGCCTCCTGATGTGGAGGGGGAAGAGAGCTAAGTAACCGCTTCTGTAGCCCTCTGCTCCCTTTGTGTATGAACTCTTTTCACATGTTTTAAGATTCTGAACTTTAGCTTATATTTTCCCCTTAAAGTATCTTTTGTACCAGAATTTTATTTGTACTGCATCCATGTGAACTACGTGATTCTCTAACAGTTTCCACCAAAATGACCACCTCTCTCTCCTCCTTTCCCTTTTGCCACCCTACTCTCACATCTGCTCTCCCTCCTTCCCAAGATAGTGCACCATTGCATGTATGCATCCTCTAAGTTTATTTCCTTCCAAATTATTGAGGTTTCCTTTCATAAACACGATGTTTTGTCTGTCTGTGAAACGGTTTAGGTAGCATAGGTAGGAGTGGAATGCTCATAATTTTTCCTAATAAAATTAATGGAAACATTGTTTTATTTAACAGCATTTTACTTAGCAGTGTGGCTTTTAGCAGTGAATTGCAGTGACTGAGGAATAGGTACAATTGGGCAGAGGAAGAGAAACTTCAGTCACTATAATTAAGTGATTATGTTCACACACCCCCATGTATCTCCCATCATTTCATAGATAAAAGGAAATATTTTTCAAGTGTAAGAATGCTGGTGCAGTATAGATGCTGGGATGTTGAGTTAGGAATTTTGTGTGAAGAGTCTTTAGGAATCTCTGTTTCACTGCTCATGTCATTCGAGAGGAAACTTTACTGTAGTTCTGTGGAAGCATGTGGATGGCCAGGCTTAGGGCCCAGATGCCTTATGGGACTTTCAATGCCAATCCTATCATTTAACAAAGCCCCGACTTCCTAGTGGGTTGGAGAAGACTGGAAAGGAACTGTGGGGTGTGGAGACACAGGCAGGATATTTCATTCGTTTTACAATGGCTTAAGGTTTATACTGACCACACACTTGAATTTATGGGGGAATTGTGCTGGCCTTTGAGCTGCCTGAATGACTGCTTAGGATTGGGCTATAAGCCATGGTAAGTAAATATGTGTACGTGGATACTGTGTTTGGTGTGTCGTGTGTGTGTGTGTGTGTGTGTGTGAGAGAGAGAGAGAGAGAGAGAGAGAGAGAGAGAGAAGAAGAGGAGGAGGGTGGGGGAGAGATCAATACACACAGAACTAGGTATAATGGCCTGGGTCCAGATAACCTTGACTTTGTCCAAATTTTGTGGGAAAGTTCAGAGTAAACTGATGCAATCTAGGATTTGAATAAGAAAGATACAGCCTGAGTGTATTGAAAACTCATAAGTATTGACTATTCATATAATCCATCATGAGTACACATGGGTCTACCTTTTTAAAATTTCAATATTTTTCTGTCAGCTGTTCTACAGGGAGGAGGTATTCATCTCAGCTCTAGAAAGATTTCTCAGTGATCTTGCAGCCCAGGCATGTGTAGTCTTCAGCAATAGGGTCTTGCCATCTATTCCTGGAAGGAAACCAAGAGCTTTGGCAATGGCCTATAATGTTTTGGGGGCATCAGAGACCTCCCTGGCCAACAATGCACTGGAAGGTATCCCATCCCTGGCACTGAAAATTTTCTAGTAACAATCTATGGTTTTGGATGTGCTATTGTTCAAAAAAGTAGGTTTCCATATGACTTATTCATACCCTCTTAGATTTTTATTAACCCTCCCCAACCCTTCCTTTACTCAGTCTTTTCCCCTGACTTCCCTTAGGCCTTTCCACCCTGAGTAATCTGCTTTCCTACTTACACACACACACACACACACACACACACACACACACACACACAATACCATCTCTTTAAGTCCTCCCCTCTCCTCCCTCCCCTATAGGCCCTTTTTAGCTTACTGGCCTCTGCTACGTAGTTTTAGTCCAACACACATGCAAGTCCAAACATTTGTATCTAGTATCCACATATGAGAGAGAACATGCAGTGCGTGGCTTTCTGGGTCTGGCTTACCTCCCTAATGCTGCTCCATGGGAGAGAGAGAAGTCATCAGTGCAGATAAACAACAGTGGACACTGCAAACCTCAAGTTGGGCCAGCCAGGTCAAATGATCCAATAGGCACAGTAGTAACATCTGTTATGGGGCACTCTCTAATTGGTTTGGAGGTCCACTCCATGGGAGGGAATACATACCGGGTACTGAAAACCTATGACAAAGGAAGTTATGAGCCCTAGGGGTATAACACCTGCTGGTGTCCCGTTAAATGTATATACTATGCTCACCAAACTGCCTGGTAAGCACTTTTCCTGATGTGCATACCCATATATTAATGCTACTCTCACTTTTGGTTAGGGAAGTTTCTATTTCCAGATGGTGGTGACCTTGGGATGACTCAAATGGTACTATAGTGTTGAGAAGAAGTGACAAAGGAGTGCTCAGCACTGAAACATCTCTCACACACCTTCCAAGGCTCAGGGTCCATTTCAGAAGAGGGGGCAGAAAGAATGTAAGAGCCAAAGGAAGGGTAGGATTTCTTACAACGTGCTCCTCCAGACACAAAATGGCCTGGATATCCATGACCTCATAGTGCCTGACACTACCTACACAAGACCATCCTAATGGGAGGAAAAGATCATGATATCAAAATAAAAAAGAGAGACTGATTGAGAGGGGGAGGGGATATGATGGAGAGTGGATTTATAAAGGGGAAAGTGGGGGAGGGGAAGGAATTACTATGGTTTATTGTCTAAAATTATAGAAGTTGTCAATAATAAAATAATTAAAAATATGAGAGGAAGAAATAAAATGAAATGTCCATATTTTCATTCTATAAGGTAGGAGTAAATCCCAAAATTGGGGTGGGCAAGGTGAACCACATAGGAGGGAAGGGAAGGGGAAGGGTGGGGCTGAAAAGGTGTCATGAAGCTTTTCTCCCATAATTAGCACACCCGTTTTATTTAGGTGGTGTTTCTAAAACATAAGCATCACACAGATTTCTAAAGATGTCTTTTTTCACAACTTACAAAGGAGTGAGACTACACCAGCCAACTAGCCAACTATATCAATGAATGTGACCGTTTGTAATAGTTTTATTTTTGGTGACTTTGAAAGTGGCAGTCTTGGACAGGTCACTGGGGACCACCAAAGGAAGAGAGGACAGTGAAAACCAAGGAGATTAAAAGCCAATATCAAAACCTTTTATTTTTTAACTAAATGGCATTATTAGCACAAGAGCAGGATTCCATGCGATTAGAGAGTCCTCCTTTTTTTGCATAGCTGAATAGTGTTTTGAATCATTTTGTGATCTTGAGTCTGTATTAGTCACTTTGGGGCAGACACCAAGGGAGGTAGCCTGTTGTTCAGCTTAAATACCCCCTTGGAATATTGTTTCTCCTGGGCCCTCCTTTGACCTCCTTAAGATCACCTGTTTTGAGCATTGGAAAGAACTCACCAGTAATTGAACACAATGCTCCTTCACTGTGCATAACAGTGTACAGCTGGGCCACTCCACTGGCTCCCATGGATGGATGCTGTTAATAGGCTAGTGCTTGGGTGGGGGAAAGGGAGGCAGGGCAGACACACAAGGCTTGCTAAGTGATGCCTTTTTATATTCTGCCATTGTCCTTTATTCTTCAGTGTGTTTAGGGAGGAGAGTCTGGTTTGCTTACCTAGCAGAACTCATGTTCAGAATTCTGAACACATTAAAGAGAAACTAGATGTTAAATTAGACAGCTCTTTGGATTTGTGACCTAAAGAACCCATGCTCCAAAACTATGCAAAAAAACATTCTCTTGGGCTGGCAAGATAGCTCAATGGTCAAAGTGCTTGCTTTGCAAACATGTTATGGAAGGTTATCCTCTAGCTTTCACAGGTACGCGCATGAACCCACTTGCATAGTGCACCAGTACATACACACGCATGCATGCATCCACACAAAACGTTTTCTTTCCATTGCTTTCTACTTGGAAAGAAAGCCCAATTTAAAGCAAAATTTGTAATAGCTGTTCAGTGAACGATAAGTTGCCCTTTACCTAGTCTCAGTATTTTGACCATTTTGCCATACTTTCTTTTCTCTTTCTCTTTACCATACACATTATCATCATCATTGTTCTGGAAGCAAAATCATTTATGTCGACCTTAATGATATCATGAACCTTTTCCCTCAAAGTCTCAGCTTGGATCTTTTATGAACAAGAATATTCCTTTGCCAAAGATATTATTATTTTTTAGGTAGAATAAGACAGGGTCTGTTGAAGCCTTTATAACCAGTGTGGGCCAGTCCAAAGTGCTGACTGTTGTGCCCTGCACGGACTCCCTCTTAAGGCAGCCAGTGCAAAGGAGACACCACCGCAGGTCTGGAGGACTTTATTGTTGCCATAAAACATATTTTTTCCATGTTCTCTTTAGACACATGAAATGAAGGCTGTATTCCTGAGATCTGGCTTGTGGCTTTAAAATAAAAAGAATATTTTACAGTATATGTTTTGGAAAGATGAAAGCATGTATTTTATTAACATTTCCCAAACTCTTTTTAGGCTCTGGGCTGCCAGGATTCAGCCCTGCACACTGCTGCAATTGAAAATGTATGCCTTTTAAAGAAATTATACCTTTCAGTTAACCGAAGGGGAAAAGTTTCCATTCTTCTGTGAATCATCATCTCTCTGATGAGGCACTTTCAAAACCCTGCGTTGGATTAACACGGTCGGGTGACAAGGAAGCAATTCGATTCATCTCAACGTGCAATGAGTTTTGCAGGCAGCGTTCTGGGGGGTTGCTCATTGGTACTTTGGATCTCATTCATGATATTCGATGGAGAAAGCTCCCAGCGCAGACCAACACGCAGTGGTTGAGAATGGTACCGTGGCCACTCCGGCCGCGAGGGAATGCATCCCTGTCTAGTCACCTTCCTCATCTGTCTCTGTGGTTGCAGCGCCCAGGGCAGCCTAGCTTTCCTTCTGAGAACCCCACTGATTTGTTCCGAGCTGGAATTCGTCGGAGCGACTTGCTTCAACACGCCAATCTGCAGCATCCCCAATATCTTCCTCCCTCTGTGCTGGCTACTGAACACCCCCACACACACACACATTTCCAACTTGAGGACGCCCCACCCCCACCACGCCGACAGTTTCAGTTCTAATCCTTTAGATGTGAGGAAGTGTCTTTGGTCTGGAACGCGCCGGGCGGGTTCCGGCCACCAGTGACTCCCAGCGGCCGCACAGGGCGCTGCGCCCCTCTCGCCCTGGCCTCCCCCGCCCTGCGTCGGCCCCACCACCCCCGCGCCGCCTCCTGAGCCAGGGCTGGAGGCGGATTCCTCTGTCCGGGTTTTCAAAGCGCCTCTCCCAAACCTCCTCCCCGCCCAGAAAGGGAGAGAGATCCCGAGCTCAATCGCTCCCCGGAGCGGCCGAGGGGCGCGCGGGGAGAGGCCTGCGCCGGGGTACTTTCAAACTGAGGCGCGCGCACACACTCACACCCACCCACCCATACAAACGCGCACACACACACAGACAGACAGACACACGCCCATTTATATAGGCGGCGGCACGGCGGCGGCCAGCGCAGGAACGATGGATCTGAGCCAGCTGACCCCGGTTGGAAGCAAGTGAGGAGAACCCAGGCGCATCCCGGGATTCTATGCCCAGCGCTTGTCATCCTCCCTAGGGAACGGTGCACCGAAGGAGGAGGAGAAAGAGGAGGACCGGTTGGACTAATTTGGAGGGAGAGGGCGGGGAAGAGGAGGACGCCAGGTGAACAGAGGAGCCCCCAAGCGTATTTGGACTGCCTGGATCGCTCCTGGGCCGGACTCTTGCCCTCTCCAAGCTCAGGTGGGCGCGTCCGCTCCTCAGATCACCAGAGGCGCTCGAAGGAGAACGGAAAGTCGCGGCCCGGCTGCGCGGGATGCCTTTCGCCAAGCGGATCGTGGAGCCGCAGTGGCTGTGCCGGCAGCGGCGCCCGGCGCCCGGCCCAGAAGAGGACACGAATGGAGACAGTGCTGAGCTGCTGCCGGCCCTGCAGCAGCCGGGCCGACGGGAGGAAGCCGATGTACCCGAGCCGGAGGAGACACCCCTCGTCCCTCCGGCACCTCTGGGGCTGCCACCACCGCTGCCCACGCCGGCCGATCAGGCTCAGCCGCCAGCCGGAGAGGAGTCCGCGGCTAACGAGGAGAGCACGGCGGGGGGCTCGGAGACGGCGTCGACGGCGGGCGAGGCGTCCTCGGCGACGGCCGCGGCGGTGCTGCTCATGCTGGACCTGTGCGCGGTCAGCAACGCTGCGCTGGCTCGCGTCCTCCGGCAGCTCTCCGACGTGGCTCGGCACGCGTGCAGCCTCTTCCAGGAGCTCGAGAGCGACATCCAGCTCACTCACCGCCGCGTCTGGGCACTGCAGAGCAAGCTCGGCAGTGTGCAGCGCGTCCTGGGCACTTTGGACCCCAAGCAGGAGACAGTGCGTGAGTACCAGCGCCGTCCGCCCGCTGGGTGTGCGGCTCCCGCGCCGCACCCTCGCGCCCTCCCCACTCGCCGCAATCCCAGCCCTGAGGCGCCGCTCCTGCTGCAACTTGCACCTTACTCTTGCCTTCCCTTCCCGCCCCTGCCCTGAGATCCAGCCCAATCCTCCGGAGTTCAGCAGCCTCACTGACCCCTGATGGATGCAAAGACGCAGACTTGGGAGGGGGTGGCAGAAAGTTAAAAGCGTAGGCTCTGAACTCACTCACAGACATCTGAGGACTGAGAATAGTCTGGAAAAGAACATTTATGGGCAAATAGGAGGTAGAGAGGCTTCGTCCCTCACCTCACAGGCTTGCCGTCTACATCTTTGGGGGAAGGTATGGTTACAACTCCTGTAGTTTCCAGCATCCCATCCTCCCAAGCTCTATGACCCACCTCCTTGAGTGTCCTGTTAAGGCCTCCGTGGGCACCAAGGTGGTCCCGCCACTTTTGCTGTGAGTTCAGGAGCCCGAACTAGTGCCTTCCAATGGTGTGTGACCTACTGAGGAGTCACTTGCTTCCTGAAGTGAAGTCTCTCAGAGGTTCCTGGCTGAAAACCCTTATGGTCCAGTGTGTCAGGGAGGAGAGAGTGCCTGGATACCGGGGAGATCTGGAGGTACCCCTTGGCATCTTTTCTGCACTTAGTAACCTAGGGATTTTACTGAATGGCTGTCTGGGTCATGTGCCCTCCAAGCATTCTGCCAGCTGTTCTTCACCTGCCTCTGTTACATATCCAAATCTGTCTGCTAGTAGACTAGATCCTAGCAGGCAGACTGCTGTAAGAGAGAGGAAGGATGTCTAGGGGACCTCTGGGTATTTCCACTGCATGCTGACTTCACTCTCGAAACACCCCAGAGCTCCAGACAAGTAAGTCTGTTAGCCACTCTCCAAGGGATGCTCAGTACTACCCCCCACCCCCAAATCCCGCGCTCAGGCAGCAGCAGAACATTTAGAAAAGACTCTGGCGGTAAACGAGAGTGTTAGGCTGGCGCACCCGTCCTTTGGCTCCTAGTCCTTCTGAGATGCTCTGGGCGAAGGTGATGTCAGCGGTCCGGACTTACGTAAGAAGCTCCCTCAATTGCTGCTGCAGCTGCGCGGGGAGTGCATGGTGGCCTCCGAGCGCACCAGGCCTTTGAGCTTCCTCAGCGCCCTTCCCAGGGGATTTCCGTGCACCTCTGATGCGCACCCAGCCCAGCCTCCTCCTCGCTCCTGGTCAGTGCTAGTCCAGATATTCCTTCTCTCATGTCCTCCTGGAAGAAAAAAAAAAGCCTTTTGAACCCCGCCCCAGGAATTCACTGCTTTTCTGCAATAACCATAATAATAACCGTAATGAATAAATGATGTGCCCGATCAGTTTTCGCAGCTATAAAAGACCCGGAGTTGGGTTAATGACTGGTTGTTTTAAAAGGGCAATTCCGGGGATGAGTTCTGGAAAGAATTAGGACTGCTCTAAGCCAAGTCGTATTTTACTTTTGGGACTGAAATGAGCGCTTTAAGCCGGCCTCCTTTTTACCCCAAACCACCCAGCAGGGGCAGGGCCTTCACTTTCAACAGTGCTGATTATCTGGACAGTGCGGTTGGGGGTGGGGGTGATTTCACTTCAAGAGAGCTGGAAAGAAGATGAGCAGAATGCTGAAAGGTGCATACATTTTCCCTGTGAGTGCAACACAGACACACGGTCTCCTTAAACAAATGTCAAACAAGTGAAAACATTGTCAGTGTAGGATGTATCCTCCCTGCTCTTTCTTTGGGAGGCATCAGTGGGCAGTTACGGATCCAGAATTTAAGTACTTTCCAATAATTCCACTGTTTGGAGTATAAACTAATGGATAGTGGAGATAAGAGAGAATCACTAATGTATACATACAATTGGTGAATATATACTTTATTCATGTATATTTATCTATGAATAAGTCCCTCAAGGAGGGACTTAAAATCTATTATTTAAAAATTCCTAAAGCGCTGTCTCCATATTTTGTGTGTGGATCACTCTATTCTCTCATCCATTTAAATTTATGATGGCATAGTGCTTGCTTGATTACATAAATGGCATTACCTTTGGGTATAATGGCATAAATAGTATGTGTCTTCGTTTGAGTTTCCTGGAATGCAGAGCCTGAGACAAGGATTTCCATGAGAGCTTTTTGAGAGAGGACTCCAGGAAGCAAAGGGGGGGGGGAGATGAAGTAAAACAGGGAAGGATAAAAGCTAGTACTCGGTGTGAGGTGGCTATTACTGTAGATAACTGGAGTTCACTCCAGCTACGACCTTTAGATCACACTCCTCAGACTCCTTGTGGCTGAAAATAGTGCCTGGAACATGAATTCATTAGCTTCTGGGGCCAGATAGGTGCAAACAGCCTGTAGTATGCACAAGCATGTCTTCAGGGGTTCTCTGAGAAGGGCGAAAGGGCTATGAATGGGGCTCCAGTGCTATCAGCTACATTATATATCTCCTTTTAGGACTACACAGGCCTGGGATCTTTTCTAAGCCACAGGGACACTGAAAAAATGCCACATGCCATATTGGTGCCTCTACACCCCTGAATAGCATTCTCACCCAGATCAGTATGCCCCACAAGTCTGGTGACTGCTCCATCCTCAGAGAGCTGTTCCTTGTTGCACTGAGTCATGCTAGGGGGTGCTTTTGGAGGGATGACATGATCTGATGTACACTGCAGCCAGGTCATTCTTCAAGTAAGTCTGGGCTGGTAGATCAGTTAGATAGTACAATTGGTATTGATAGGAAGAGAGCTGTGGAGACAACAAAAAGTAGTCAGATTCAGAAGTCATGTTGGAAATACAATTGGCAAGACTAACTGATTGGATAAGAAAAAATAATTAAGAATGGATGACTCCTAGTTTCTCTGGCTTAAATAATTCATAGAAGGTGATACCATTTATAGAAATAGGGAAGGCTAGTTAGAAAGTGGATACTTCTTTTCTTCTTCTTCTTCTTTTTCTTTCTTTCTTTTTCTATCTTTTTGTTTTGTTTTTGTCTTTTGAGGTAGGATCTCACTCTAGTCCAGGCTGACCTGGAATTCACTATATAGTCTCAGGGTGGCCTTGAACTCACAGCCATTCTCCTACCTCGGCCTTCCCTCACAAGTGCTGGAATTGAAAATATGTGCCACCATACCTGGCTGATACTTCATTTTTAATTTAAGTTTATTTATTTATTTATTTTTGACACTTTGTTACATATATATAATGACAGTGGATATTTTATTGTGAAGGGAATGGAATTAGTAGTCTATTTGAGTCATGTAAGTTTGAGGAATCTAAAGGGTCTTAAGCAAGTCGACATGTATTGAAAATGGCCCAAGCTGGAGATGAAAATGTGAGGCATAAAGGTAGAGATGATGTGTGAAGCCCTGGAGCTAGGGACAGTGTGCTAGTAAAGAAAAGATGACCAAGGCTTGAATTTGAGCTAGGAGAATACAACTTTGAAAGTATCATTGGGGAGGAGAAAGATTGAAGAAAAAAATCAGTTAGAAAACCAGGCTAGCTAGGAATGATACATGCCTGCATATCCCAGCCCTTGAGAAGCAGGAGGATCTTGAGTTTGAGGCCAGCCTCATAAAAACAAGCACTTGGGCTGGGGAGATGGCTCCATTATAAAGTGCTATCTCCTTAAGTCTAAGTACCTGAGTTTGATTCCCTTCTGTAATCTCAGCACACTGGCAGCAAGATGGAAGGTGCAGACAGGAGAATTTCTCAGAAGCTCAATTGACGAGTTACCCTGGTCAGTGCAGCAGCAAACAATGAAAGCAAGGGGGGGGGAGCACCTGTCTCAAGCAATGTGGAAAGCAAAGACCAACATGTGTATATGTGCCTCACACACCCACACACATCATACCCAATCATATACCCACATACACACTCAGAAAAATAAATTAGAAAGAACCAAGTGTTGGGTGCAGCTCAGTGGTAGAACATATGCTTAGCATGTAAAAGGCCCTGGGTTCAGTTCTCACAATGTGGGAAAAAGGATCTAGAAGGAAAGTTAGGACATCGTGGTATGACGGAAGTAAGAAAAAGGTGCTTTAGCAATAAAGGAGGGACAAGAATGGCAGAGCACAAGCTTATCGTATTGTAGGCTCTAGGTTTGATCCCCAACACTGCATAAAAGAAAACAAATGGGGGAGAAGTCATCTTGGCTTATTTCTGAGACTAAGATAAGTACTGAGAAGAGATTACAAAGTTTTAGGGACCTGTAATTAATTAGTGACCTTGATAGGATCCATTTCAATAGAGATAAAAGCCAAATAAGGGAGGTTGGAGAAGCCTGGCATGGTGATGCATGCCTTTAATCCCAGCTCTCGGGAGGCAGAGGTAGGAGGATCGCTGTGAGTTCAAGGCCAACCTAAGACCACATAGTGAATTCCAGGTCAGCCTAAACTAGAGCAAGACCCTACCTCAAAAAAAAAGGGTGGGTGTTGGAGAAAGAATAGGAGGGGCAGAAGTGGAAAGAGCAATGACACACGACTCTTGTAAGGAGTTTTGCTCTGAATGGAAGTGGGGAAATGGAACAGAGGCTAGAGGCTTACATACAGTATCAAAGGAAATATTCCTCAAAGGTATCAGTATAGTAGGCATCTTTGAATTCCGTGGAGAGGAGAAAATTGGTGCTGGAGGAAAGAATTGGAAAAGTATGGAAGTCCTTGAGAAGCTGCTTGGGATGAGAAGAGAATGCCATTTCCTCCTTGGAGCTTGGAAAGAAGATGGCAGGTCTAGGCAGAGGCAATGAGGCTGGTGGACTGACAGATGTGGAGGTTGGATGAGGTGTTTCCCTTTCCTATGTGAAAAATGACATCTATTTTCTCTGCGAAGTATGTGGTGAGATCATCAGCTGAGAGGGTGCTGGCAATGTGAGGAGTGAAGAGAAGGTGTTAATAAGCTGTCTCAGGGGGACCGTGGATGCAGTGAGGAAGCATAGTGGGATTATCTGACTGTGTGAAGAGCCTTCTGAGATTTATGGTCATAAACTTGAATTGAGTCCAGCTTTTCAGTCACTAACACCTGAGACTTTGAAATTACTTCATGGGCCTCATTGCCAAGCTGTTCAGTCTTAGAACATTTTAATGTTGTTGGCCTTTTAGATGCCATTGATTATATTAAGTGACTGGGTTTTTAAGTAAAATTTGCATTAATGCTTAAAATTCCTACAGAAAAGCAAAGCACATAGATTATAAGTGCTCATCTTGTTTAATTTTCACAAAACAAACAGCTCATGGAAACACTACCCAAATCAAGAATTAAAAACAGGGCTGGAGAGATGGCTTAGCGGTTAAACGCTTGCCTATGGAGCCTAAGGACCCCGGTTCAAGGCTTGATTCTCCAGGACCCACGTGAGCCAGATGCACAAGGGGGTGCATGCATCTGGAGTTCGTTTGCAGTGGCTGGAGGCCCTGGCGCACCCATTCTCTCTCTCTCTCTCTCTCTACCTGCTTATTTCTGTATCTCTCCCTCTCAAATAAATAAAATAAAAAATAAAATATTTTAAAAAAGAATTAAAAACACTGCTGTGCCTAAAATACCCTAAAGTACTCTATTCTGGAGTCCCACTCCCGCCCCCCACAAGCCCAGCCACTATCCATGAGCCCAAAGGCATTTCCACCCCCATTAATTAGATTTATATAAAGTTTTTAAACTTTCTTTTGTGTGTGCATGTGTGGACATACATGTGTGTATGGATGGGTGTGGGTGAGCATGTGTACATATATGTGTGGAGGCCAGAGAACAACTTTAAGCCTTGCTTCTCAGGAATGCCATCCACCTCTTTTAAGGCAGGGCATTTCAGTGGCTTGGAACTCAACAAGTACACTATACTGGCTGGCCAGGAAGCCCCAGGGATCCTCCTGTCTCTGTCTCCCACAGCGCTGAGATTACAAGTTTACAAGCATGTGTTACTATGCCTGGCATTTTTACATGGGCTTGGGGGCTCAAACTACTTTGCTTGTTAAGCTATTCTCCTAGCCCAAGTTTTTAATGTTATATAAGTGGACCCCTCCCCACACACCTTTAGTGTCGGGCGTTTTTCACTTAACATTATGTTCATTTCTTCCATGTGTTTTTGCATATAAAACAGATTACTCATTCTCAATGCTGAATGAAATTCCATTGTGTACATACCTCTACCATAATTTGTTGATCCATTCTCCTGATAGTTGACATTTGTCCCCATTTTAGGGCTATAGATATAAATGCCTTCTTCTACATGCTTTTTAAATGAAATAGGGTCTCAGGTACCCCAGGTTGGCCTCACTATCTATCTAAAGATGAACTTGAACTTCTGATCTTCCTACCTCCACCTTACCTCCCAAGTACTGGGTTTATAGAAGTGCACCACCACAGTGCTTGGGATCAAACCCAGGGCATCATGCTTTCTAGACAAGCACTTTACCAATTTATCTGCATCACCAGCCCTTCTACATGCCTTATTTATCTTCAGTTGGTTGGCATGTATCTAAAAATTAAACTGCTGGGTCAAAGGCGATGGCTATGTTTGGCTTTAGCACATGCCACCTAACAGCTTTCTAACCTGGTTGTACCAACTTAAACTCCGAGAAGTTCCATTATTCAGTGTCTTCACCAGCATTGGTCATATCTTTTTCTTCTTTCTTTCAACATGCATGTGAGTTGCTATATAGGTGGTGCAGTGTATGTATGTATAGTGTATGTATGTGTGTGGCAGAGGCAAGAGTAGAATGTTGGGTATCATCTCTCACTGAATGTCGATCTGCCAGGGTTTTTCTTCCTTTCTTGATTTAAAATGGCCCAAGCTGGAGATGAAAATGTGAGGCATAAAGGTAGAGATGATGTGTGAAGCCCTGGAGCTAGGGACAGTGTGCTAGTAAAGAAAAGATGACCAAGGCTTGAATTTGAGCTAGGAGAATACAACTTTGAAAGTATCATTGGGGAGGAGAAAGATTGAAGAAAAAAATCAGTTAGAAAACCAGGCTAGCTAGGAATGATACATGCCTGCATATCCCAGCCCTTGAGAAGCAGGAGGATCTTGAGTTTGAGGCCAGCCTCATAAAAACAAGCACTTGGGCTGGGGAGATGGCTCCATTATAAAGTGCTATCTCCTTAAGTCTAAGTACCTGAGTTTGATTCCCTTCTGTAATCTCAGCACACTGGCAGCAAGATGGAAGGTGCAGACAGGAGAATTTCTCAGAAGCTCAATTGACGAGTTACCCTGGTCAGTGCAGCAGCAAACAATGAAAGCAAGGGGGGGGGAGCACCTGTCTCAAGCAATGTGGAAAGCAAAGACCAACATGTGTATATGTGCCTCACACACCCACACACATCATACCCAATCATATACCCACATACACACTCAGAAAAAATAAATTAGAAAGAACCAAGTGTTGGGTGCAGCTCAGTGGTAGAACATATGCTTAGCATGTAAAAGGCCCTGGGTTCAGTTCTCACAATGTGGGAAAAAGGATCTAGAAGGAAAGTTAGGACATCGTGGTATGACGGAAGTAAGAAAAAGGTGCTTTAGCAATAAAGGAGGGACAAGAATGGCAGAGCACAAGCTTATCGTATTGTAGGCTCTAGGTTTGATCCCCAACACTGCATAAAAGAAAACAAATGGGGGAGAAGTCATCTTGGCTTATTTCTGAGACTAAGATAAGTACTGAGAAGAGATTACAAAGTTTTAGGGACCTGTAATTAATTAGTGACCTTGATAGGATCCATTTCAATAGAGATAAAAGCCAAATAAGGGAGGTTGGAGAAGCCTGGCATGGTGATGCATGCCTTTAATCCCAGCTCGGGAGGCAGAGGTAGGAGGATCGCTGTGAGTTCAAGGCCAACCTAAGACCACATAGTGAATTCCAGGTCAGCCTAAACTAGAGCAAGACCCTACCTCAAAAAAAAAGGGTGGGTGTTGGAGAAAGAATAGGAGGGGCAGAAGTGGAAAGAGCAATGACACACGACTCTTGTAAGGAGTTTTGCTCTGAATGGAAGTGGGGAAATGGAACAGAGGCTAGAGGCTTACATACAGTATCAAAGGAAATATTCCTCAAAGGTATCAGTATAGTAGGCATCTTTGAATTCCGTGGAGAGGAGAAAATTGGTGCTGGAGGAAAGAATTGGAAAAGTATGGAAGTCCTTGAGAAGCTGCTTGGGATGAGAAGAGAATGCCATTTCCTCCTTGGAGCTTGGAAAGAAGATGGCAGGTCTAGGCAGAGGCAATGAGGCTGGTGGACTGACAGATGTGGAGGTTGGATGAGGTGTTTCCCTTTCCTATGTGAAAATGACATCTATTTTCTCTGCGAAGTATGTGGTGAGATCATCAGCTGAGAGGGTGCTGGCAATGTGAGGAGTGAAGAGAAGGTGTTAATAAGCTGTCTCAGGGGGACCGTGGATGCAGTGAGGAAGCATAGTGGGATTATCTGACTGTGTGAAGAGCCTTCTGAGATTTATGGTCATAAACTTGAATTGAGTCCAGCTTTTCAGTCACTAACACCTGAGACTTTGAAATTACTTCATGGGCCTCATTGCCAAGCTGTTCAGTCTTAGAACATTTTAATGTTGTTGGCCTTTTAGATGCCATTGATTATATTAAGTGACTGGGTTTTTAAGTAAAATTTGCATTAATGCTTAAAATTCCTACAGAAAAGCAAAGCACATAGATTATAAGTGCTCATCTTGTTTAATTTTCACAAAACAAACAGCTCATGGAAACACTACCCAAATCAAGAATTAAAAACAGGGCTGGAGAGATGGCTTAGCGGTTAAACGCTTGCCTATGGAGCCTAAGGACCCCGGTTCAAGGCTTGATTCTCCAGGACCCACGTGAGCCAGATGCACAAGGGGGTGCATGCATCTGGAGTTCGTTTGCAGTGGCTGGAGGCCCTGGCGCACCCATTCTCTCTCTCTCTCTCTCTACCTGCTTATTTCTGTATCTCTCCCTCTCAAATAAATAAAATAAAAAATAAAATATTTTAAAAAAGAATTAAAAACACTGCTGTGCCTAAAATACCCTAAAGTACTCTATTCTGGAGTCCCACTCCCGCCCCCACAAGCCCAGCCACTATCCATGAGCCCAAAGGCATTTCCACCCCCATTAATTAGATTTATATAAAGTTTTTAAACTTTCTTTTGTGTGTGCATGTGTGGACATACATGTGTGTATGGATGGGTGTGGGTGAGCATGTGTACATATATGTGTGGAGGCCAGAGAACAACTTTAAGCCTTGCTTCTCAGGAATGCCATCCACCTCTTTTAAGGCAGGGCATTTCAGTGGCTTGGAACTCAACAAGTACACTATACTGGCTGGCCAGGAAGCCCCAGGGATCCTCCTGTCTCTGTCTCCCACAGCGCTGAGATTACAAGTTTACAAGCATGTGTTACTATGCCTGGCATTTTTACA